>JBBPCS010000001.1:2025227-2038934 GCA_037974645.1 Hollardia meadi
TCCATTATATTGGAGAGAAGGCAGACATCTCTACAGCTGATATCTCCAGAACTGAGCAACTCACACCAAAACTATCTAGATGATAAATAGAACTATAGGGAAGAGGAGAAATATGTATTTTTGATTTTGAGGTGAGCTGTCCCTTTAAGGAAACATCAAGAATAAGGGCTGTTCATGTAATGTTCTGTACTGTGAGTTGTGACTAACTCCGATCTACTTGTAAAACAGGTTATGAGATCAAAATTCAGATTAAAATATAGGTCAGGGGAAAATCCTGCTTCACCAGAGTGTTTGTGTACTTGTGTGTGTTTGCAGGCTTGTGTATGAGTGTTTTCCTGTCTGTATGTTCACCTCTTCAGAAGGTGTCCAAACACCTCCGGCTCTTCCTGAGCCGCATACTGCTGCTTCCTGTTGTCTCCTTGCATCCTCACACTAGCCCAGCTCACAATCTCTTCCTCTTCATCCACCTCCTCCTCATCTTCCTCATCCTCCCTGCCCACTCTTATCTCCTCTACCACCTCCCCATCTGTCCTCCCATAAGCCAGACCCCCCAGTGGGCTGCTGCCTGTCCCTGAGGTGCCCTGCACGCTGCGGTTGCTCCCAAACGCAGAGTCGGCGTCATCCTGCTCAGGCAGCAGCACCTCATCTATGTCCGTCTCGCGGTAGCAGCGCAGCGGAACGGCGTCCAGGTCGGTTTCTGAGTACTTTAGCGTGCGGCGAATGATGCCGGTTTTGGGCGAGGTCCCGATAACGGCTGGGGGAGGGGTCACCAGTTCTACCTCCACATGCTGCACCTCGTGATTGGCAGAAAGCAGAGGCAGGGAGGAAGGGGGAGTCGGGGTGGGAGACTCACTGGAGTTACCACTGGGAGGAGCTGTGGAGGCTTCCAGAGAATCTGCAGATGGAGAGAGTTAAACATCAACCTCCAGGATTTTTACCTCCGCCAAGGAAGTTATGTTTTCACCCGTGTCAATTTGTTTGATTGTTTGTTTGTCACAAGGACTACGCAAAAAACTACTGAATGGATTTCCACGAAACTTGGTGGAAGGATGGGGCATGGGCCAAGGAAGAACCCAATACATTTTGGCGCTGATCCAGATAAAGGGACGGATCCAGGAATTTTTTTTTATCTCTTACTTTAATATTGCAAGATAGGGCATTTTCGACATTTTCATTAATTTGCAAATACATTTGCAAAACATTTACCTGCTGAGCAAAGTCCATTTAACATTGATATGAATGATTTAAATATGGCTATTTTCCATAGAAGCTACAGTAGTCATGACAGATCTGGATCCGCACCAAAATTTATGATGTTTGTTTGGACATACGTTTAAAACTATTGAAGAGACATAAAAACTGTTAGTACCTTATTGAATCCCTGTTAACTTAGTAACATTGGCGCTAGATGCAGGTTTCTAGCGCTATTTGTTACCGTACAGCAGCCAGGAAAAGACTACCCCCCTATGAAAACACATTTAAATCTGCTACATCTGGATTTTTTTTATTTTAATAAAGATCCATGCATTATCCAGGGAATAATGCAAGGATGTTGGGCTGTTGGGCCTTGGCGGAGGTATGCGCTCTACTGAGTGCCATTCTAGTTTATCGCGATTCCTATGCTCTGTTTGCTAATTCCCTATTGTAACTTACTTGTTCTAATTGGTGCAGATCCATAATTTAGAGCTAGAGCTGCATATCAGTGACCTAAGTAGGTTTTTTGGTAAAAACTCAAACATGTTCGTAGCATTTAGATGACTTTAACTGCCTGAATCGTCATCTTATTTAGATTTAGATTTAGGGTTATTATAAATTAATTAATCTCACGACTCTTCTCCTATAAACCCTGCTTGATTTATGAACATTTATATTTGTCTTGTAAACCTTTTTTCATCTATTCAGAGTAAAAATTGTAGTCTGTAAAACCTATTTTGAAGAGATAATTATAACTTTTTTTAATACCTTTCCTTTTAGTCGCATGACTAATTTAATTTATATAAAGAAACTGGAAACAACATTTAAATACCACCCTGATGAAGGTGAAAGCCCTTTGGGAATAAAGCATGATAAATCGAAGCTGAATTGTGTTGAATTTTCATGCTTTTTAACTTCTCTCAGTGGGTACAAGACAGAAGAATAAGATATACCAAGCTTTTAAATGATACCTAGCCCTATTAATGGCACAGAATGACATATATGTTCCCCTAAATGACATACAGTGACACTGACCAGCTACTTCTCCTTTAGAGCAAACTGAAATATGTGAATAATGACTGACTAAAACCTCCACTCTGGCATAACATGAAAGTACAGTAAGAAAGTGAAATTGAGGAGGATGTGCTCTCACTTTTCTCCCCCCTGCTAGCAGCCTCCTCAGCAGGGGTCCCGAACAAAAACTCCCACTTGGCTCGCGCAATCCTCTGACAATGGAGCGAGGGCATGGGCACTGCACAGCCACTGTCCGTCTGAAAGATAGAGACAAACTGGAGGCTAGCTCTGCAGCGAAGCATTAAAGGAACAGTTTGGGAAAGTAAGCTTGTTTACACGTTGAGTTAGATGAGATTGATACCACTCTCATGTCTGTGTGTTGAGCATGGAGCCAGACTTTCTTCCTCACTATAACTCAGAAGTTATAGTGGCAGGCGAGCAAATAAAACACAAAGTTAGCTTGAATGAAATCTTGGATTTCTCTGGGTTTGAACATTGCTGGAAACATTTGGGTTCATGTAAGTACACAACTCAACAAAATATATAACAAAGGTCTAGTCGTTTTTAGACATTGTCATGCTGTAATGTTAGATATTATATGTTTAACATGATGTATCTCGTTTGTGTTACAAGCAATGTTTCTGCTTTCTAGTATTTATGCTAAGCTAGGCTAATCATCTTCTGGCTCTAGCTCGATACTTAGAACACAGAATTATTTGTTTAATAATCAAATATTTTAGTCATTAGACTGACGGACTGCTACAAATGTAACAGTTGACTGTACAGTACAGTTGACTGACTGAATGAAAATTTGGATACTACTCTCATATCTTTGAATATGAAGCTTAAGCAAGGAGGCGGCTAGTTAGCTTAGCATCAAGACTGGAGGCAGTGAAAAAACAGCTTGCCTAGCTCTGTCCAAAGTTCAAAAATACACCACCCAGCACCTCTAAAGCTCATTAGTTAATCTCATTTATATATTTCATTTATTCAATCTCTGTACAAACAGAAATGTAAAAACAACAACTTGTGTGGGAGGAGCAGAGACACTTCACAGATGTACTGTGCATATAAAATGCTGTTTGTTTAAGAAATAGTTCCAGTATGTAAATCCCCATAACCAAAAATAGTTAATGGAGGTGTTGCCTGATAGGTTTAAGAAGTTTGGAGAGAGCTAAGCTAGCTGTTCCTCCTACTTTCAGAGAGTTGTATCCGTTTTCTCATCTAACTCTCGGCAAAAAAATGTAATTAGCATTTTTTCCTAAAATGTCAAACTATTATTTCAATGCCGAAGTCTCTAAAGTTCTAAGTATCAAAATTTGTATAAGTATCAAGTGTAATTTGTAGCTTAATGGGTTTTAAAGTTCAGCCAATGCCCACCTGTATTCCTGAGGTGGCGACCCCGGTCTCATTACTGTGGTGACTGGACTGACTGGACTCTGGGGACACACAGTCCCTGTCCCCCAGGCTGCCCGTCACCCCACTGGAGCTCCGCGAGGACGACCCTCCCATCGCTCCATTCTGCTCCGCCTCTGGAGGCTCATCTACCCTCTGCAGGCATGGCTGCTGCCCTGCCCCAAGTCCCTCCATCTCATTACCCTGTTCTTCCTCATCACAACCCTCATCCTCCTCTGGGGAGTCCAGCACCACTGGACCCAGAAGCAGGATCTCTCTTCTCCTCTGCTCAGCCCGTTTCTGCTGGGCCGTGGGACTGAGCGGCCTGTGACGACGACTGGACTGACGATCAGGAGTTTGGTCATTGATGGACCCAAATCCAGGCTCAGGGCTTGGCCTTGGACTGTTCTCCACCTGATTCCACCACTGCTGCCTGGAGGTCCAGCTAACCGGTGCCTCCTCAACACTCTGATTGATATAGAGCCTGCGAGCAAGCTCTGTGCAGTCCCCTCTCTCGAAACAGCTCAGGTCCCCTCTGTTGTCCAGGCTCTGGGACCAGGAGTCTCTGGTGTATTGCGGGAGCTGCCGGCGATGCAAGGTGGGGGTGTCCGGCGCTCGGAGCTCTACCTGGAATAGCCTGGGGTCCCTCATGGGAGAGCTGAGCTCAGTGGGAGGATGTGAGGGACGGAGAATACGTGAAGGAATGGCGGGGGAAGTCTGAGACGCTGATAAAACTGAGCTCTGATGCTGGGGTTTCTGAACGCAGTCCTCCTGGTTATGAGAGTTTGTTTCAAGTGACTGCAAGGTAGAGTTTTCAGGCTGGTGACAGTCTGTGTTTTCAGTTGCTGGCATGTGTTGGTCATTTAAAGGGATATTCATCTTGAGCGTTTGCTTAGATTGTTGTGCATCTTCAGAGTTCGAGCCGCTTGCAGACTCACCTAAAGGATTGTGCAATGAGGACCTTCTTGCCTCTGTGAAAATAGAGGATACTTTCGTAGCCTCCTCTGCTAGCCTGCGGGCAACTTCAGGGCTATGAGCCAGAGAGGAGGATTTACTGTCACTTAACTGGTTCAAGCCCTCAATTACATTATTGCCAAGTTGAAGGATTGCTCCCTGCGGTGAAGTGCTCCTGTTACAGGTCCTGTGAGCATGTCTTTTGGTCACCGGACTGCCTGCCAGAGCTCTGTCCTCCCTTGAACACCGAAAAGGGCTCTGGGACTCCACACAGGACTTTGAGTGAGGAGACTGTCTGGAGTGGGAGGAAAGCTGGTCTGACGCTGGGCTCCGAGGCAGCCCACAAATAGCCTGGGTCCTATCTGTGATGTGGTCTTTGAGGTTTACGCTGATGTTCTGACGCTGAACAGGAGACCCAGCCCAGGACTGACAGCGAGGCTGTTGGTTGTAGCGTGAGGATGAGGCGTTCTCAAGTGCGTGGGCTAGTTTAATCCTCAGTAAAGGAGAACCAAACTCCTCCACAGCCCTCTGGGTAGCTGCCCTGCCGATGGGGTCCAAGGGTGGCTGGCGAAAGCCAGGAGAGAACGTCTGCTGGTGACTTCCTGGAGACCGGAAAGTCAGTTTAGGACTGGAGCTGCACGATGAATCGGGACTCCCAAACCAAACTGGGTCGCTGAGCCTTTTACGGAAGTGAGAGGGGGTGGATCTTTCCTCTATGGTCCCTCTCTCGCACACAGATTTGCATGGACTGTCCACAGTCTTCACATTGGACTTCTCAATGTAACTGAAGGTGACAACGGACCGCTTACCATCGCTGACCTCTTCCTTGCTAAACCTCTGGCAGCTGGGAGGTGTGTGAGGGAGAGCGACCTTTCCGGAAGAGGTTTTTGGTGGAGAGTAGACGGCGCACATTTCATCACAGGGTGCACTCCATCGCTTGCTGACTGTTGGGGAGCTGCCGGTTTGCTGAAGCTGAAAGCTAAGAGTTTTTCTAGGAGACTGGCTGTGTGCGCAGTCCTGAACCAGAGGGTGAGCCGTGGAGACCTTGGTGGCGGTCTGGCAGGTCGTCTGGCTCGCTAGCTGAGACAGGAGCTCTGTGGGGCTGTCCTGAACCGAATGCCCCTGAGCTATCCCTTCTTCATTTACTCCGAATGCCACTTTCCCTCCATTCTGATCTGGAGCAGACCTCACTTCCACATACAAATGAAGGACATTTCCAGACTGGGACATGACCTCGACTGTAATGAGGATGGAGAAACAGAACTGGAGCAGAGAGAGGGTCAGACTGGGTGAAAGAGCCAAAAAAAAAAAAAGCTCTTCTTTGTCCACTTCTTTTATTTGTTGGTTTGGTTTTTGTTTTTCTGCTGGTGGTGGCTGTCAGTTTATTTTTAGACGGTCTTTCTTCTCCCTCCCGGAGCATCTGTGTGCTGAGCAGAGACACACAGGCTGAATGGCCAGAGGACAAACATGCCCATGGGACACATCCAACAGCTCCCTATTCTTCATACCTGTGAATGAAAGAAAGGAGGAGTTGTTGCCAGCTACACACAGGATGATTCAAGATAATAATTGCACTATTGTATCAGATTACACTTCTTTATGTTTGTCTGAAACCATACTGATATTATCAACAAATCAAATGAAAAGACAAATATAAACGATGCTTTAGTCCATCCACAGCTTCTTTTACATGTTTTTTGACTTTTCTGTAAATGTATTGAGTGACTGAGCCTTGGCAGTATACTTGTCTCTTTTGAAAGAGACTTGCCATCTATTTGTCACATCAAAGCATTCAGCTCCTGACATTTTCACTCTTCACTCTTTTTGCTCAGAGTTGGACCAAACGTTTTAGAATTATGAACCTGTTCTGAATGACTACAGACGCCTAGACATGCTCTTTACAAATTAAACAAGTGAGCCTTTCATTCACTGACGCTCAAAGTGGTTTCATAAAGACCTCCATGTTTGGAGCATATTCTCAACATCCTTGCACAGGAAGATGATGTAGAAGATAATGATGAAGAGATCCAAGTATTAAACCATCCCAAAATGGGTCAGGACGTTGAGTGTGTGCTGGGTTTTGTTGTGGGGATCAACAACCCAATCGCCAGGGATTATGTTGAAGCTTTGTGTCGTATATGTTGAACCTTTACATTTAAATTTAAAATTTTATGTTGTGACAATGTTGTGCTTCAGGTCTGGTTAGGTTTAGGCACAAAAAACACTTGGTTAGGGTTAGGAAAAGATCATGTTTTGCTTTGCCAGACACAGCCTGAAACTCACCCAACATATTCAAAATATCCACATTTGTTCTACAAACATGGCTGCAAATTCTCTTGGTGTATCATTCAAAATATCCACTTTTGGTGCCACAAAGACAGCTACAAAATGTCCCACAGGATGCTAAAATGACACAGTTTCTAGGTTGAAGTGGTCTTGAACGCTGGGCTCTTGCATTGCGGCCGTAACGTCAGTGTTAATGTGATATGTGCGAAAGGTACAAAACTAACAATATAAGTGGTTTTCAGAAATGTCCAGTGCCAAACATTTTGTTCTGGCGACCGGACTGGGATCAAACCAGTGACATAACTTGACATTCAATCAAACCACCAGGCCATAACTGAAACAGATCATAACTAAGAACGTGACAGGAAACTCAGATGACGTAGAATTTGTATTTTATACCAATACCTGATTAAGAGTCATTTTTCTTTTTCTCAATTTTAGCCTGAGGTTGCATTGGACTTTTTTTTACGACGGGGTAGTAAAAACTCTGTCAATATCTATTATTACCCCCCCATTTTAATTTTAATTAGTTCATAATGAGACACAGCCTGTTTTAAAGCATTTAAGTTTGAAAAACAAGTCCATCACAATAACATTTCATATCCAGACGAAACTTCCAGATTATGCATTTATAAAGGCATGGAGAGAAAAGATGAACAGTGATGAACAGTCATTGTTCTAATCAACGCTTCTTCCCAAAGAGACAGACTTTTAATCTCTTGCACGTATCATCTTCTGCAGGATATACACTGTGCTGTAGTGAGGTGAGAAGCTCATCCTGCTGGGAGAGGAAGCAGGAAATTATCCCTCACTTCCTCCCATGCTCTCTGACTCACCATTGATAAAACCTGGCGATTGTGCTTTATCTGAATTCTGAATGAAACAATTCAACGCTCAGGATTCAGTCACAAATTGGCTCAAATGAATCATGGAAAATCATATTAGCCTGATCAGATTTTATTTTAGTAATTGCTGCGACACTGATGCAGGAACTGAGGACTTCCTGTGTGCTAAAAATATTCAAAAGAGCTTATTTGGTTCCTGTTCCTACCTGTCAAACAGATCCAGGACACCTGAGCTGCTCAGCCACATCATTCACCAGACATGTCACAGAAACGTCTTTGTTGTTCTGTGTTTTAATCCTGCGCTCGAGCCACTCCGTTCAGCCTATTCCCTCTGCGGTTACGGTCGACTCAGCCGAGATGAATCCCTTCCAATTGTCAACCTTCTGTTTAGCGTTCATGCAGAACGACTTTCCACGCCTGTAATGCCGCAGAATTTGTTTGTAGAAGAAAAGAAAGTCACTCTAACGAGGACGGTGAACTCCAGCCCGGTGCCAGCAGCGACAGATTGGAGTTGCCTTATGGTAGCAGTGGGAGAGAGCGCGTGTGTTGAAAATTGAAGTTGACAGAACAAAGAGAACTTGTGAGAGGCTTGGCAACTTTCCCTCCTTGACCTCTTCAAAGACGCCAAACTCGATCCACCACCTTTTCAGCCTGACAAATTCTCCACTTGGCTCTTAATTATTTTTTCCCCAGCCTCTCTGCATGCAGTCTGCTCTTTGCAGCAGTTCCATTCACCACTGGCTGATTTTTTCTGTTCATCGTGGTCGCAGAGTCTCTGTCCATTTTGGCCTTTTTTAAATACTTTTGCCCTCATATACCAAATTTAAAATAAAATGGTTATCATGCTAATGTTTGGTATCTTATTTTCAGCACAACATCAATTACTCAAAAACATGAAAAAAATCGAAATATCTCAGTTTTTATTTGGTCTATTAACAAAAAACAAAAACTGTGATGGAGGTTAGAGCAACACTTTTTGTTTTCATGCTGCGTGTTGAGACAGTCACGTGATTTGATCCCACCGGTGTGATCAGGGATTCCTGATATTATCTATGGCCGACTCGAAGACAGCTGGATCGACAAAACTGTACTAAAATTTGTTTCTCGGTGATTTTCTATTTCAACTTCAATGTATCCAAGATGAGAAGGAGATTGTACATAAATCCATTATTGTATTTTTGTTTGATTGCCAACTGAGTGGGTAAGAAAGTGTGAGAAATGATGGCTAAATTAGTCACTCCCTGTAATGTTTGAAAAGAGGAAAAATGTGCTGCTCACAATAGTCTTTTCTTTGCCTCATAAGAAAAAAATCATCTTGTCATTTGGAAGTTACTGAATTCTGATCTGTTTCTCCTAAACCCGCCCCTTAAGAGAAAAAAGGAGCCAAAGACTGAACCAATCTAAAACCCTTTTTACACAGAGATTGCACAAAATCGCCGCAACGAAGACCCTTCTCTACGCCGCCTTTGTTTATTTACACTGTAAAACGCAACACCGTCATAACACCTCTCCACTGTGTGATTTTAGATAACAAGCCGGCATTCTGCAATTAAAAGAGGCTTGACGAGTAACACAGCAGCGTCAGAGTCTAGTGGGACATTTTACAAATGTGCGACGAGCAGCGCTTTGTAAACAATAACATGACAATAACAATCATTTACCGTCCCTGTTATGTGGCGGATGTTCTCGTCCTCTGCTCGGAGGGTAAGTAGCTCCCAAACCTTGCGTTGTCTCCACAATCTGTAAACATTTTCGGTTGTTTTTCTTTTTCTTTCTTTCTTTGAGTTAGCTGCTAACTGCTGCTAGCTACTTTTAAATCTCCCGGTTGAGGGTCGCACACAAACCACGTGGACCAAACGTCACAGCCCTGTCTCGTCATTCCGCCTCGCCGGCTCACTCAAGTTTATACAGACATTGTTTCGCCGCTGTTACTGCCTCCACTGCCATCTCTGAGGAGGAACAACTTTGACTCCCCATTACGCCTCTGTGACGTTTATACAGACGGTGAGGCGTATCAGAGGCATAACAGGCCCGCATTGAATTTAAGAATTGAGAAAATGGTCAAAATCTTGTTTTTTGTTGAGCTCAGTTATGTCTTGGAGAAATAGACTCGACAAAGACCAGATCTGATTTAGAATTTTCCTTTCCTCTGGACAGACTTCATGAACTTTGGGTGAAACCCCTCAGGATTATCTGTGACCCTGAGAGAATAAATCCAATATCACACCTACCTATCCACAAAAGTACAAAGCAGCTCCACATTATAGTCAAATACATGAAATACCACAGAAGAGGAGAGGAATCCACTGAGGCAGAAAATTAAGCAAAGAACAAGAGGAAATTAGCAAAGATCCTTCATTTGAAACGCAATTCAAATGTTTCTATTTGTTGCTAATTAGCAAACAACTTTTACAACCTCTCCATTTGTCCCACTCTATCTTTCTGTCATTTCCACACCTCTGAGCTACTGTTCCCACAGCCACGCCATTCACAACAGAGGCCTTTGTCCAGCTGTTAGTGGCTCCACAAGGTCCCATTGTTTACAGGAGGTGTGAGGAAGACGACGTGGCTCCTCATGAATGTGACAGCGATGATTAAAGGATGAAGCCGCTGGGCTGAGGAGTACCAACACCAACAGAGAGGACTTCCACACTAATCAGTAATAATTAAAAATGTGTTTGTTTTTCTCTCTGTTTTCATCCACATTAAGCTGACGTTTTAAAAAATGGTCTGAAACTAATGAAAACATTTGCATTTAGTGCGGACAAGGAAAACAAAGCTCTTGGAAAGCATTGACGCAGGCTGACAACCAGGAGCTGTGTGGCAGTAAAGTTTGAGGGTGTTCAGATGGAAAACTGAAAGAAATGCATGATGTGTGGCAGATCTTAGCTAGCTGTGCAAGCCCCCAGGAAAAGTGCCAAGCTGTGAAGCCAATTTGACAAAGTGGCCAAACCGTGTAACGTCCACATTATAGTCACGACTCACAACGCGAAATGACTCGTTTTGATAGCAAAATTGAATCCGTTCGGTTTGATTACATTTGTAAAATCTAGAAGAGCTGCAGGATTAAATAATTTAATTCCCATTCAAGTTAGCAAAGCACTAAACCGGACATTAGCCGCTCGTCTGGCGGAAGTCACTAGTGCGCTCGGTCTATGGGTCCTCAATGCGGAAGCTATGCACAAGATCTGGGTAATTTTAGACCCGGGAAGTCGATCAATTTTTGCTTCATGCGCCACAGAGCAACTTTCATAGAAATGAACGGAGCTCCGCCTCCGAGGCTGTATCCAGAATTCCCTTATTTGATCCATGTAGCTGTGGCAGACGTTAATAAAACCAATAATCTAACCATTTGGAAGTACCACTGCCTCTGCGGCTCACTAGACGATGCTCTGAGGCCCACTGGTTGAGAATAGCTGCTCTACATTACACTGGCAACCTGCTGCATCAACTTAGTGCTCCCATTCAAATAAATGAGGAGGCTATTAGTCTGAACAAGCAGAGTGAATTTAAAAAAGCATCTTTTTCTCTCTCTCTGTCTACACGGAGCTGCTGCTCCTTTAAAAACTGAGCTCGACTCAAAGCTGTGAGGCCGTAAAGTTAAGAAGACAACTTTCTGCAGTTGGATTAGATTCACGTCTCACTGCAGCAGCACAGGAAACACTGGGCGCCTGGTTAACAAACTAGCAACTGCAATAAAATCCTTCTGACAACAGAAAATTAAAAATATGTAAATGAGAAGAACTAAAAGTTGAGTTTGAGTATTGAGGATGGTTAAGAGCAGAGGAAGATTTAACCAGCTGAGACCTCAGACTGGAGAAAATAGCACAAAAAAGAGGAAATTTAACCAGTTTTCTGTTGGTTTGATGTGGCCTTCAATCAATAAGAACATTACCTGACAAGGCCTGTGTGGAGGCAGTGTTTTCATCTATATAAACACACTCATGGCAGCATCATAAATGTGACAGAGCTGGTGGAGGGATAGATCCACAGGGATTATTCTTAGATAAGATTTGTCATCTTTGTAGGCCAAAGCTGGCCAGTATCGATTCTGGAAAAAAGAGCTGATGAGTCTGAACTTCATTTGTGCCCCTTGGATCCATCGATCCACCATCGGAGACAGATGTCGATGGGAGCGAGCGAGATAAAGAGCAGGATGGAGAGATGTAGAGCAGGAAACACAGTGGAGGAGCAGTGAAGGTAAAAGGGAAGCAGGATGAGAGAGTCATGAATGTGGAGGAGAGAGAGCTGTGCTGGCAGTCAGCCAGAGTGATGCGAGTGTAGAGTTACAGGGAGGTCCTGCAGATGTAACATAACACCTCTTCTTCTGCAGCGGGAAGGTGCAAAGAGCCTGTTTAAAGGGTCAGTTCACCTACAACACAAAACCACATATTCTCCCATTTAACCCTTGTGGTATCTAACATGTAGATAGTTTAAAGGACGTGTTTTTAAAGATGGGGAGTTGGTTTCTTACTGAAGTCTTTTGAACGCTCTCCTGCCACCACAGTCCAGATGGGAGAAAATCTGAGTTGCAGTGGTGGAAGTATTCAGATGCTTTACTTAAGCAAAAGTACTGATACTACAGTGTGAAAATACCCCACAACAAGTAAAAGCCCTGCATTCAAAACATTCATGTAGATGTTTAAGCTCATTTTTATGTACTTTACATACTGTTAGCTAGTTTAAACATGGCTTTCACTTGAAAGGACAGGTTTGAAAAGTTATAATCTGAAAAATAACTAGTAACTAAAGCTTTCAGACAAATGTAGTTGAGTAAAAAGTACAATATTTGCCTCTGAGATGTTAGTGGAGTAGTATAAAAGTTAAGTATTTTAGTATAAAGAGCCCTAAAATACTAATAATTTAAATATTCTAGTACCTTGAAGTTGTAAGTAAATGTACTTTGTTACATTCCACCGCTGCTGAGTTCATAAAGTCTGATTCGCCTTCAGTTTTTATTCATATGCCCTGATTTTTGCCTTTCAGGCAACATACAAGTCACCCTACCTTATTGGTGAAGGTCTAAATGTCTAACAACATGGGTTTTTTTTTTTGGAAATGTTTTTATTTACGTTAATGTTCTAAAATTGATGAGATCAGTTAAGACAAGACAGAAAACACAGAACTCTTTACGATAAAGGTGCAAACATGACACTCAGAAGGTATAAGGTATCGATAAAGCACAATAATCAATGTTATCAGAATTTGTCTTTTGGTGGATTGTTGAGATCTGGAGAAGAAATAAAAGGGGGAAAATGGATCTTAACATGTAATACAGTAGGTGTTAGTCTTTTTGTCCCTGCGTTGATCCATACTAATCGTGCTGCAGTGTGAGTTCCAGCTTTCTGACAGCCGTCCAGTTTGGCACCAGTTCTGCTGGGACCATCGCTGCTGTGCCAGGAGTTACAACAGAAACAGAGCATACCCACTCACCACCTGCCATACTCTGCTTGAGTTACAGTTTAACACTCCAATCACAGGAATCAGCTAAACTCATCATTAATCAACAAGGAATCTACGCTGAACTCCAGCAGCACACTGCAGCATTTACCTACTGATGTTTAAAGTATATATATAGTTTATAGTATCTATGTATCTATCTATCTAACACAAGCATCAACATAGCAATAGAAATATTTATAAATATCTTTGAGTGGCCTTTGATGTGAGCAAGTCCACTTCAAAAATACATCTGAACAGTTTTTTGTTGGAGGGTTTATGGAGCTGAGCAGAAATTCATGTTAGTTCTTTATTTTAGAGAGTATTAAAAGATAATGAAATACAGCTAGTTGACAGCTAGCTCGTCGGATACAGGCTGCTACGAAAATGATGGGAGGTAAAAAAAAAAAAAAAACTTGTCCCTCCAGACAATCTACGAGCACAGAAAATAACGTCTGATTCAACTCACATCCTCCACCCAGAGCTCCAGCTTTTACCCTCTGGCATTGACTATATATAAAGATGGACGACATGAGAGCTCCCCAAAAGTGAAGCCAAAACGTCTCGATCGCCCCCTGGT
>JBBPCS010000001.1:2060311-2099778 GCA_037974645.1 Hollardia meadi
CCCCCCCCCCCCCCCCCCCCCCCCCCCCCCCCCCCCCCCCCCCCCCCCCCCCTCTAGCTGAGAGCTGCTACATCTGAGAAGAGGAAACTGACCCAGAAAGAAGAGGAGGGGGGTAGTTGTGTTACATTTTTTATTTTGCCACAATTTTACTTTTCTAATACAGCAACGCCCAAAAAAAAGGGAGTGATGGTACAATCATCCCTGTTACCTGCGATTTCTTTTTATAAGTGGAAATCTGCTGTTGTGATAAGACTAACATGTTTTTCAGCATGCAGCAGCAGCGCTTTCTGTAGGACAAGTGCTCAAAAGACACCTCCGGTCCTCGACACCATCAAACTAAACAGAGACTGCGGGGCGGGACAGGAGCTCTCCGACGAGACCGTAAAGGAATGATTCACTAGTCGACAAGAACACAAAAAGAGTGCGTCACGCTGGAACAGACGGAAACAAATAAAAACACGTCCGGAATGGAAAAAAAAAACAAAAAGAGAAAAGCAAACCAACAAAACTGGACTTGGCAGCTGGAGAAGTGCTCTGGTGATTTCAGGCGACCTCTAGAGGGAGGAGGAGGACGAGGGGGGAGGGGGCACATCTCAAATGTACCAGTTTATTTGGATGAGTAGGGGGCGGGCAGGTGGGGGGTGTATTTTTTCTTGGTTTTGTTATTTGTCACTCCACTAAAAATGTACATGGGAATTACAAGCAAACTAGTCAATAGAAAACACCCTTTGGCCATATTTTGAGGAGTCCGCTACATAGTGCGCTACAAGTGTACACGCGACATATGAAACACCACTAAGCCCCCATGTACATTGTTTAGCCTACTACAGAAAACATTTTTTGTAATGTGTTGTTTTATACTTTTTTTTTTCCTTTTTTTTTTTTTTTTTTACATTTATCCTTTTTTTCCTGTGACAAAAACAAGTGTAGGGAAAGGCTTCTATCTCCATAATGTTCACTAAAAACTGTGAAAAGTATTAGACTGATGTTTGAATATCAAACAACAGGAACCCATTTAATATCTTATTCTGCTTTGAGGTTCTGCTTGTTAATGCCAGAGAGGAGCTGTGGGTGGGGGCAGGGGGGCGGGACCTCAGCCTGTCAGTCATTCATCGGTGGGTGGGGGCCTTGTGTTTGGGGCCGCTGTCGTCGTCGCAGGGCAGCTCCGTGTCGTCCGAGTCGAGCCGGCCGTACGCTGAGGCTCGGCACCCTGAGATGCTGCGCATTCTGGGCCTGACGTGGGGGTCGCTCTCGGTCTCGGGCTCCGGGGCCGGGTCTTCTGGCATTGGGAAGCTGCGACGCTCCCACGGCGCTACCGTCTGTGAACACAACACACGCGGTTCAGTACAGACCCGGGAACTCAAGGCGAACACACACAGAGCTCGTGCAGCTTTTTAAGAGTAAAATTCAAGGACTTTCAAGCACCTAAACCAAAACTTTCCAGACTCTTCAAGCTTTTATCATCACATCCGAGTTGTTAGTATGACAGTTATCAATGTTTGTGTTATTTTACCAGCTCTTCATTAGAGCTGCCACAATTAGTCGATTCATCGATTAGTCGAACTATTTCGATGATCGATTTATTGTTTCAGTGTCAAACATTTGCTGGTTCCAGCTTCTTAAATGTGAGGATTTCCTGCTTTTCTTTGTCATGTATGATCGTAAATGAAGAGTCTTTGGGTTTTGGACTGTTGGTTGGACAAAAGAAGCAACTTCAAGATGTCAGTTTGGACTCTGGGAAACTGTGAGGAGCATTTTTTTCCCCCCTACAATTTTGACATTTAATTGACAACATCAGAACAGCAGATTAATGGATAATGAAAACCCTGCTGTTCATATTAACTTTGAGTGAATGTTTTGGTCACGATTATTTAGTTCTTGCCAAGTCGACACAAAGAGACAAACAAAAAGAAATCATTCATTTCCTGGTTTTCACGAGTAATTGTGTAAATAAAACACTTTGTTTTGAAAATCAAATATTTTCAAGGAGTTTCTTTGAATTCAAGCATATTTCCAACCTTGAAAACACTAAAAATTTCCCAGACTTTCCAAACTAGAGGTAGTCGCCGTACTTACCCGCTCTTCGAAGGTGAAGTCCGGCGTGGAGCACCGCGTGTCCTCACTGGACAGCAGGCGATGGGAGTCCCTCGAACACGGCGTGTGGGGATTGGAAGTGGTGTCGGGGCTGGCTGGACTCATGGGTGATGGCACGTAGCTGTAGTCATGCAGCATGGGGCAGTGGCCCGGGTCTGGGGACGCAGGCTGAGGGGTGGGAGGGTTGGTCCCGCACAGCAACGGGGTGGTCCGCCCGTCGACAGACTTGTACGACCTGAGAGACGGAGACGGACCTCAGTTCACATCTACAGACTTTACGAGCAAAGACGAGTGTGTGTGTGTCTGTGTGTGAAGTGGTGGTAGTGACCTGCTGCCCCTCCTCTTAGCAGGAGCCAGAGCCATCCAAGTCCAGCGGGAGCGCTCCTGGTCCTCGTAGGGCTGATGGAGCTGCGTGAAGGCTGCGTCTGACAGGTCCTCCACCTGCAGACACACAAACACCATCAGGACCCTCCAATTGTGCCGAGTTCAGTTCAGAAACAATTAGTCTGTTCATCAGCTGACAGAGGACGTTTGATTAGCGATAAGAATAAGAATAAATCATTTATTGTTAATTAACCCTATGAAAACAGATTTCCTGATGTGAAATAAAAACTATAAGAGCTAGAGCATTGACTCTTTTTGCAGCAGAAAGCTAAGGATTTGGTCTTCCACCTTAACACGTTGTCCATTCCTGATGATGTCATTACGTTACGTGAGGTGCAAAACGTGGTACTGATGAAACTATAAAAACGCGTTAACACTTGGATCATAATAACGAGAATATCTGAAAAACTAAACGATGTCCAGAGTTAAAATAAGTTTTGGAGTGTAAAGAAATATTTTGCTCATGTTTCTACATTTAGAAATCTTTTGGATTGATATGTTTTGTGCTAAAAATTGATATTTTAGGGATATGAGGCATTTGAAGATACTGAAATGACATCACAATAAGCAAAAATACCCAGGTAGTCACTGGTGAACCATTTCTATAACAGAGTTTAAAGGTTGAAGTGTAAATGCTGTTTCCAAGTGGCAAAAATAACCAGATCGCTTTCTGAGTAACAACTACCAACAACACAGGATAGTTCATTCATTCATTTAGTCTCTAATGGAGACATGAAAGCAGAGCGATGGTGCCAGTCTGACCGGATCATCAGTCAGCCTTCATTTTCCCAGAACATTTCATTCCCGGAGGTAGACAGAATTTTATGGTGAAAGTAAGGTTTATAGGGAATGAATCTAAACTTTGATGGAGTCTTTATTCTATAGTCATTATATTGTGCAGTCAACATTTACTTCACACTGATACTTTAAAGCAAAAAGCTCGTCTGTTGTCAGTTTAATCATTAAACATGAACTGGAAAAGCAGAAAAAAAATCTTACACCAGGTCAGTGTAAAGAGAGGGTTTGACCACCAGATGTCACTGTTGACACACTGCCAGACAGTAAAGTACAGCTGATATCGGGGTTATTGAACCAGAAAGCATTTTAAAGTGAACAAAATGGAACACTGATAAATAAACACCAGCTGGGATGAAGAAGCTCTTACCTCCCGCTCATTTTCCTCTTCAGTGATGGGCTGTGAGAAGATGTCCACGGACCGCCAACTGTGCAAACAGAAAAAAAAGGTGTGTTCAAGAAACTGACCGGACCAGTTAGTGGAAGGTTTTCCATAGCATGCAGGTGTTTACCTGGGCGTGAGAATCTCTTTGTACTGCAGCTTCTCCACTCTGGTGGTGGCAGCCACAGACATGGGGATCACGATGTTGTTGATGTCAAAGGAGCTCTCGCCACGCCTCCTCTTGATGGGCTGCTGCTTTCGGACGAACAGCGAGAGGATTCAATATGGAGAGTTTATTCAAAACCAACACATCTACACATTGGACCTATGAAGTCTTCACTGAGGTGTTGTTTACTGCAGGCAAGATTTCATGTTTTAAGCTGGATAAGTCACCTCTCAATGTATATTTCTGGAAAATTACAGGATTGGGATGCAACAAACTGAAAGATTCATCAATCATTAGGAATACTTTGGTGTGATAACCCTGATTGGATGTAGTATAGAACTATCGTCTCTTCAATGTGTTTTGGCAGCTAAAGTAAAGGAACAAACACAATGCTAAACTGATTGGAATACTCTTACATGCTGCAAGCAAAACTATTCTCAAATTCTGGATTCCTACGTTGGACGATTGGTACAAGGAGCTACTTTCCCCTTGGAAAAACTAACCTACATTCTTTGTGACAATTTTGAGGGATTTGTAAAGACATGGCAACCAATCCTGGACAAGGTGGGCCCCTCTGGACTGGACTCTGTTTCACCCAACTAAAGTTTTGGGTCTGACTACAGTGTATCCTAGCAAATTGAATATAACAATGACAGCCATGGTGGTGGTATGTCTGGGTGGATGTGTGTTTTTGTTTGTTTGTTGTTTTGTTTTACCCTGCTGTCTTTGTCTTTGTTTAAAGTAATGAAAAAAGTGGATCTGTATGTATCTTGTTGTGGATTTATATGCAACGCCTGTTGGAGCCTCAATAAAAAAAAGTAAATACTTAAGTGAATATATATATAAAGATAACGCTCACTCGGCTCTAACATTAGACTATACATGATGTTAGACGGGTTTTCTTGCTGTTGTGTCACGAGGAAACGGAATTTCTAACAAAAGTTTAAAAATATTTATCCTGTCTGCAAATGAACAAAAGGTGGTGGCTGAGGAGTCCAGCAGTACCTGAAACTAGCGCTGAGTACTGAGAACTGTTGACTCATCAGTGTTTTAGTTTCCTGATTTATTTTCTGCTTCATTAACCACAAGAAAAAGCACAAGAAGTTGCAGTTTGAGTTTAGTTTTGGTTTCTCAGCTGCCCTCCCACTCACGTATCATAATCTTACATGTCAACAGTGTCTGATATCAGCCTGTATTAACAGGCTTTCTGCAGATTTTAATAAGATCAATTTAAGACCTTTTGAAGACCACCAAGAATGACATTTAGGACGAAATTCACGTCCATTCTGGCAAAAAATAGTGCAAAGGATATGAAGGAAAATCTGCAGTTTTTCACAGTTGCTTCATGTTTTTCTGCCTTTAAACCCAAAGTTTTTAATCTGAGTGCTTCCTTGCACAAGGTGCAACAGGATTCACACTTTATTTTTCAACAAGCTTCAACCAACTTCCAAACGTCCTGTTCTCGGGCCAGAAGGCTAAGATGTCAGATCAAAGTAACTTTAACACAATCAATCTCAACTTATTACTTCTAGATGAAGCTTTGTTTGTAATGAGTGGACGCCATGTTGGCCACCACACCACACGAGTTGAGTGGGCTGATAAATTCTGACCGAGCTGCACCGTTTGCATTAGTGGTTATTGGTTCCATCTTGGTTTTGTTTCGTTAGCGTGGTCGATACAAATGTTTCCTCAAAAATCACTCATAAGAGAGACTGAAGTTAATGCAACTTTATAAAACGTTTACTTCATCATCCAATTGATTTTCAAGACCTCTTAAAATCATATTTAAGACATTTTAAGGCCTAAATTCTGATTTTAGACTTGTTAAGGAACTGGAAAAACCCCGTGGCATGATCTCCAACATACAGAATATGTTTTGACAAGTTTGGTGTCTCAACTGTCCCACACTAAACTCCTGTTATAGACAAGCCAAGTCACATTTCACATATGAAGACTCTTTTTTTTAGAGTCTTAAACATGATCTTATTCTGTAATCTGAACACATCAGATTTCCGCACAGTCAAAGAAATCATTTGGAGCCAACAGATCATCGACATGAATCATCGACATCCAGGGTTAGCGCAAGTTCCAGTTGATTATCAGCTAATGAAGCAGAGAAAAAAGCGGTTTCCTTACAGGTGTGCTGGGGACGCTCTGGCTGCCGGGGCCCAGCGGCGTGGCGTTCTCTGACGACGTGGACAGCTGGCGTGTGAGGGGGCTGTGAAGTGACGAGTGCATGTTGGCCAGCGTTGGGCATGGGCTGCTCGAGTCCAGAAAAAGTTTGGGGGAGGCTGGAGGAGACGGGCAGATTTAGATGGGTTTCTTTGATTCATGACAAAATCATCACCTGGAGTTTCATTTTCACACCACAAACCCTCAATGTTACAATTCAAAAAAGGACCTTAAAACGAGTGCATCTACAGCACTAAAGCACTCAGTGTTTGACCCGGTGTAAAACACTCACAGTCAGTCCGGTCCAGCGAGTGCTCTCTTAACCTCTTGCGGCTGTAGTTCTTGTCGAAGGGTCCTAACGGTGTGGAGAGCGCCTGCAGCCGCTCGGTCTTGCACCCGGGCTGACCCTCCAGCCTGGCTGTGTTCAGAACAGCACTGCTGCTGCTGCCCACGCTGCTGTCCGCCGTCCTCGGCTTCTCTGCACGGTTCTTATAGTGACCCAGTCCTGCAACGAGCCACATTATTTTTAGATGAGGAGCTGATGTAGGTTTTCAGACTGGATGGCTTAAATTGAAATACTTACAGGACTACGCATTAGAGATGTGCCTATTGAGAAATTAAGGCCGATTAAAATAATAATTTGTCTGAAAGCTGATCCGAAACAAATTTTTTGTTTTTGTTGTTGTTTGTTTTGCTGTTATTTATTTCCCCTTTTGTGCCAGGAACAAGCTGTTCTAAAGTCGGTCACCGTCTGTGAAAGAGAATAAATTTTGATCTTATGTATTTATAAAAACAACCAGGCCTGGAATTTTGTCATTTTCGGGGCAAGGGCATTTGTCCTGCAGCGGGGTAATTTTTTTGAACACGTGTCAGGGCATCAAGACCATAAAAAAAACATGGTTTTAATATCAGTGAATTAAATGAATCCATTTCTTAAAGCATTAAAGCCTTTTTAGTAAACAGAGTAACACTTCTAGAGAAATAAAAACAGATAATTTATTTGTAAATCATATTTAGAATAGGTAATGATCACATAGCATCAGTACAATCACTGAAGCCTCAGTCAGCGCACTAAAATGTTCTATTATGACGTGTTAGAACTTAGTGCTATACTAGAAGGACTGCAGCCACACAGAGTGAGATGTTTCACTCTTTTACTTCCATCATTAGTGCAGAAAGAAATGACGTGTTTCATTCAGAATAATTAAAACTTTAAAAACAAGTTTTAATGTCTTGTGGGTGCAGTCTGATTATAAGACAGACTTAAACTTTATTTCAGCTTTTACTCACAAACTACTTTAATCTGCTCACATTGCTATTCGATGCAGCAACCCCCCACAGCCATGGCCTTCGTGGCCACCGGTAAAGTTCCTGCCCTGAAAACAACCTTCTTTCACAGGAAAAGGAGTCTTTTGACGGGTAACTGCTTCAGAAGCCTTTCCAGCCTGCTGTACAACTACCTCCTCAATGAGAAGAATCTTTCAGTTCTCACAAAGCCTTTAAAACTGATGGCGGGGATAGCATGAGTCATCAATGTGCCAGCAAAATTGATGTGACACAACACATTAATAAAACATCGGCCACTGCTATCGGTGAAGGTCATATTATTGGCCGTCAACAAGATGAATGTCGGCCCATGAATCGGTGCATTTCTATTTATCCATTGAATCTCCTGCGAATGCCCAAATACATGAGATCACCACACTGAAAATTAACGGTTACTGTGACAAACATCAGGAAATTAAATCAACCTGCAATAAACTCTGAAAAGATTCAGGATGAAATAATTCACACTAATGAGTTTTTAAAATGATTCTATAATTTCATGCTGATATATTTTGTCTCGTTGTTCCCGATTAGTTATTTCATCATCTCTTATTTTCATTACAGAACAGTGAAGTCTCACATCCAGGTGGTGTAATTTCAGACCATTATAGGGGCTCCTGAAGCATCTCTGTGTATACATGTGTGTCTGTTAAAGGGATTAGCAGCATTTGTACTCACTGACTGCCATGAGCGAGTTGGTGAACTTGTGCTTCTCTTTGGACGAGGACAGCTTGTGTTTGAGGGAGAGCTTCTTCAGTGGTTTGCTCCTCTCCAGGGACTTGGTCTGCCACTGGCTCTTCATCACCTGCTGCAGACGAAGGCCTATACAAACGTCTGAGGGATGAGGAAACAAGTCTTACAACGCTGAATTTCACCAGCATGCAACCAAGTCTGCAGTGTGAAGCTGAACACATTCGATCTGCCATCTGTAGCTGAACATTACCAATTCACAACGGCATGCAAGATTTAGGATAAGCCACAGGCAATCGACTATATGAGCCATTGTTGTCTTGCTGTTGTAAATATAACTTTGTCTCAATTCTGTATCCGTCTATTGCAGTTCATGTTTTTATTTGAGATAAATGCATTACGAATTACAAAAAGTCTTGACATGAACATAGAGAACAAGAGGGTGCCAGGCACTGAGAACACAGATAACACCCATTACAGATAGCAAAGATTGTCTAAACTGTCTGGTGAACTTCCTGGTGAGAAGTCGTTCTACGGCCACTCCTTGTTTGTCTTCCCCTCCACATGTAAAGGAGGAAATGGCTGCGTAAACCGAGTTCTCCTGTGAGCGAGGAGTCCAGCACTGACCGTCAGGGAAGGAGAGGATGGGGTGGACGCCAAGATCCAGTCTCGACAGGCGCTCCAGGGTGGGCAGCTCAAACTGGGGGTCCTCTCTGGGGGTGGGCCAGCCACCGCACATCACACAGCTGGGGTTCACCCTGCAGTTACACGGGATACAGCTGCTTCTCTGGGCCTGTGGGCAGACAAAAGTCAAGCTCAGCAGTGTGGCTGCATCATTCCACTTCTCCATTAAGTACCTATTACTCAGTGTGGAACAAATGGCTTCTAGAAATCTACAATTTAATGCACCGCAGGGGTGAATGAGTCACCCCAGAAATCATTTGAAGCCACTTGTTACCTGTGATTTTCATTAATGGTTCTAATATTAGTTCTACTTCACAGTGAATTGCAAAATGACAAAAATAATAAACAATACAGGTAAAATTATACTTCAATCTTGTCCAGAAAATATAAATGAAGTATAACAGACTGATTGCACGTTGTACAACTAACTGTTCTGTTAATCTAAAAGTGTCATTAATAAATCTCATTGCTTTCAGACAGATAAGAGCAGTACGTGCAGGTTAAAACATTTTAATGTCTTACATTAACACATCAACAACCACTGGTTCTAGTTTTCTCAACTAAAAGTCGTCACAAGGCAGATTACTCTTCTTTGTTGTTTACCCTAGTTTTTTGTTTTTTTTAATAAACAAGTCAGCCATCTCTTATTTACTCAGCTATGAGGTTACAAATCAAGGAACTAATCAGTGAGTCCAGCGTAAAAAACACACAAGATGTTACAAGAACACACCAAGCATTCAACATCTTCAGATTTCAACACCAAAACCTTTTACACAAACACTCTTTCAGTCCTTGTAAGGTGAAATCACTGCATGTCATGATTACACAGGGTGTTTCCCTGCAGAGACATTTTAGAGGTTTAAGCCACTCCCCCAAAGGAAAATCACCAGGGTCAATATGATAATTGAGAATAAAAAGATAGCAAACCCTTTTCAACTGTGTTTATTAACTATTCATCACTTAGCCCTAACTGTACACGGACTGATCATGATTACCCCAAAGGTCCATTCTGAACCAGGAAAAACCCTGTTGCATGACATTTCCTGTATGTAAACATGTGCCACTCACCTTGCCGTTCAGGTTGGGCACCGTGTTGGGCTGAATGAGCCGCCGTCGTCGACAGCTGACTAGTGGTCGTGTGCGCGCTGCCACACACGTGCTGTCGTGGGCCGACGGCTGCTGGTGCTTAGTGTCTGCACTCTCTGCCATCCTGTCACACAGACAACCAACAGAGCAACACGTTAACGAAAGATATCAGCAACACGTAGACATCTATTTGTACTCTGAAAAGCATCACCTGAAGTTAAAACTGAGCAAGAACATTGAATTAACATCAGGATATTTAATGATTAATTCCTCATAACTTCAACATGCAGTAGCAACAGAAATATTAAGCTTATAAAAAAGATAATTTTCCGACAATTTTATTAATTAACCATTTTGCCTATGAAATGATAGAAAATGGTGAAAAAAAAGGTTGGTTATAACTTCCACCAACCCTGTAAGAGCTTGTTTTATTCAACCAACAGAGCAAAACACAGAGATATTCAGTTCAGTGTCATATATGATAAAGAACAGCATTAAATCATCACATTTGAGAAGGTGAAACTAGGAAATATTCAGTATTTTTGCTTGAAAAATAATTAAAACAATTAATCAAACTAATTGCCAATAACTACATCTCATCAATCAAATCAATAGCTCCCCTCGTATGTGTCTCAGAAAGCAATGACATGAGGTAACTGTCATGAGATGTACCTGCTGAGGACGCCGTTAACTGGCTGTGCATTTTGACCTTTGAAAGGGCCGGCCTCCATGTTAGTGATGTGGGCGGTGCCTGTGTGCTCCAACCGTTCTGAACCAACATCCTGCATCGACAGATAAGACAAAACCAGAGATTACACCTAATGTTAGTTGGCACGGCAACACAAGCACGTAACGAACACGGGGATATTCAAGGAAACTAAACCCAGCAATCCTGCAGCTAAACTTAAAACTCTTTCCATATGTTTTAAGACCTTATTGCCACTACAAGTACTAACAGGTTCAGAAATACACTTCAAGTTACATTTATTATATGTTGATTGTAAGATAGCACAGCTAAATAGTCTTAGTTTGTGATAGCTCCTTGGAGCACTGGATCAACACAACATAATTCAGATAAGCAGGGTGGGAACAAACATACGAGGATGAATTGAGTGACGAGAGTAATATCAGCAATACACGTGAGCTTAAAACACCAACTTGGTCCCTCTAACACACACACACTAGCTTTAGCGGTGGTGTAGCTCAGAAATGCACAATAGACAGCTGCTGTCTGTGTCCCACAGAGGCTTTGTGGCTAGCAGTTAGCTTCAACACACAGCTGTATGCTTCAAAGTTATTTCCAAAGACATGAATGAACCATGGTCATACTGTCCTCCAACCATAGAAAGTTTAACACCCCAGCATAAAGAGACCTTCATGTGAAGTTATCAAGCAGCAAGTAGACAGTGGGTCAGTGAGTGTGCCAACAGGTTCATTTATTTTATCCATCCGAGAGAACGCCATTCACGATCAATTAACTTCTGGGCAATCAACCCTCGCTCTAATGTTACCCCTCCCATCTGGTGTGATGTCATTCAGCACCACGTTGGTTTCGATCATTTCAATAAGCTCCAAAAACATTTACAACAAGCCTCGTCCACACGCTGCTAACCGGCTGTTGTGAAAACGGAATCACGAGCGAAAAATCCAAAATGCGTGTCGTGTTTCAACAGAGCGGACACAGGGAGAGAGAAACAAAAAGAGGAGGGCGGGGCAAGCAGGTGTGTGTGCAGTCATTAGTGTGTGTATGTGGTTTACATATAAGAATGGAGAATTAAGTAGAATTCTAAGTGTGGAAATGAAAAATAATCTATAGAAATAGGGTAATTACCAAATATAATGCACCCACTACCACCTTTGGACAAATATACATGTTGAAAAAAAAAGGTACAATACCTCAGAAAATGGCAGTTAAGACTTTTAAAATACAGTTTTAGGGCTGTAATTGTCATTAAACTTTGTTTTTAATGCACACCCTGTATATAACAGACTAACTGAATCAGCCCGGTCTTGTGGCCTTGAGTTTTCCAGTCTGGATTTATGGGAAAGGCTGGGCTTTCCCAAAACTTTAAAACCTTAAAAAGATGCATCGCTTGGAGCTCCTTCTTTACAAGCTTCCACATGCAAATAAACACAATTTCATGGTTTCAATCAAACCAAAATGATCACAGGTAAAGTTTTTCATTTGTCTTAAATGTTCTTTGCTATGAAAGCAGACTTTGTGTCAAACAAGCAATGCGAAATAGCCAGGATTTAACATGGTTAAAGTAAAAAAACTGACTGTATGACTAATCAAAATACAGCAGACCAAAAGTAAACCACCAGGACAAGAGGCCACTCCTGCAGCTGTGCTGGTTTAACTGGTTTTACATTTGTATTTAAAACTCAAAACATATCCAGAGAGATGGGAGATTCTGTGATAAATTAGGCAATTATTTGGAAATGAAGGTTGAAGGAGTTTATTACACAAAGGCTCTTCTGTCTGATTCATTTCAGCCCTGAGAGAAAGATTAAAAAAAAAAAATTCCTGTGAACATTTAACATTTCTTTTGCACCACGTGCTTCAACAAGAACAAACAACTCAAATGTTTCATTGATTATCAAGTTCCTACAAATAAACCCAGTATCAACCAGCATTGAATAAAGGCTGCTTTAATTACATATTTTCTGTGAACTTTCTAATTGGAAAGTGATTTCTCTAATTTCCTTTGTAACAAGCATTACTCATGTTTTTCACTGTAGGTTAACTTGAATGGATGGTGGGATGTTTTTAATGAGAATGATTGAAGCTTAAGGATGTAATCTAGTGCTGTTTTGTGCCGAGACTTTGTTGCAAGAAAAATGACCTAATTACAGCTGCACTAAGTTTACTGAAGCTCATTCTTCTCATTCTTTACTACACATTCACATAGACAGAGTTTTTTTTAAACAAGTGCTAAAGCATTACCACCGTGTATCACCCAATAAAAGGCAACCAAAATCAGTCATTTTTGCTCCAATAATCACAAAAACTCCATGAGATCCTGGTGAGACTTGGATGCAGCACAAAATGCAGAATGCTCAGGAAGAGATATTGTACGCTAGTCAGATTTAAAACGCCTCAAACGAGTCTGCTTGGAGGACACAGACATCAGATTAATTTTGTTTGGCCCAGAGAGACAGAATCAAGCACAGCTGTATGGAACACCACCCTCTGAACGTTCACTCTGCTTACCTGAGTGTTTACAGGCTCTGTCTTCACTTCTTTCCCACCTGCAGACACTGTGCTGGGGGCAACACCTCCCAACTCTACTGAGCCCTACAGAACCAAGACCTCAGAGTTAGACTTCCACCCCAAATTTAAATATAAGGAGCAAATTTATGTGACAAACTGATCAAACAGCTCAGGGTTTCACTGCGCCATAATCCTATACATCAGACACATCATCTGCTGGTATTTAACACACACACACACACAAGCTGACATCCAACACAAGAGTGAGCGACTGACCTTGCTGGCGCGGATCTGTCTGTAGATGTCCGTCTGCTGTCGGATGCGGTACTCCAAGTCCGAGATGTGGGCCTGGAGCCAGTTCCAGTGGCTGATGATAGCAGCTCTCTCCACGGTGTAGCGGCTCTCTGCCCGCTTCCATCTACGGGACAGATGGGGGACAGAAAATGGCGTGAGTGCTCGATTTAAGGTGAACAGATGAGATTCTGGATGAAATTTTACAACAAAAAGCCTATCCACCATGGAAATTCACTTGCAATACTTTTAAAAGAGCTGTAACAATTAGTTAATTAGTCCATCAGCAGAAAAATAACCTACTATTTTAATAATAGAAGAAAAGTTCCAAGATGTTGTTTTCAACTTCTCTGATATGAAGATTTTCTAATTTCCTCTGATTTATATTGTTAACTGAATATATTTGGGTTTTAGACTGCTGGTCAGATAAAACAAAACATTTGAAGACATCACCTTAGACTCAGAGCAAACAGGGAGGGACATTTTTCACTAATTAAAAGACTAAATGATTACTTGAGGAGATAACCCTGAAGATTCGGCGATAATGAAAATAATCGTTGCAGCTCTCAGTTCAGTCAGTTAAAGTCAATTAATGCTCCCAAACAGAATTATTATTCAGTTGTTAGCAGTGGTGAATGTCTGGTTTGTTGTGATCCACATCCTATCAAACTTTATAGACTGAAACATTAATAAAACACCAAAACTGATCATTTAGAGGACATTATTTATTTAGCTTCTGAGCATTTCCCCTGACAGACTGCAGAGGTCAGTGAATCAGCATTATACAAAGTGCCAGCAATGGCAACAGCAGGCACCCTGGAAAAACATTGTAGTCAAAAAACAATATGCTCAGGTGTGCGTCTGAAGTGCGGGAGAAATTTTAAAAAGGGGTATTTAATCAAACAGATTTATTTCATGGCAGAGAATGAATGCCAATAGACAGCAGAGTTCTCCATTTTCCCAGTATGACACACAGAATGGGCATTTCAAAGTCAGACATGAGAGGAAAATGTCTGCTCTTGTACTGCACAGCAGCGGTCACAGGGGGCGCTGTTTCATCTAAATACAGGCTACAGTGACTGTGGCTGAACAATGAAGAAAAAAAATGACTCGGATGGCTGACAAAGATAGACCTTGCACTCCTCTGCGCTCTCTCCTCTCCACACCCGTCTCTGTTTTCAATTTTCAGAGCTCCACCAGGATGGAGGAAGTCGCGAAAGGCTACAGCTGAGAGGGGGAGAAGAGATGAGAAGGGAAGGGGAGGGGAGGAAGAGGGGAGTAAAAGAGGGACAACAAGGACCAGGAAACTCTTGCAGCCTGGGGAGGAACAGACGGGCTTTAAAAAGCAATCTACAGGCCACAGGGTGCTGGAGGGGGTGGGGCTGGGTCAGGGAACAGTGCGGCAGACACTGGGATAACCAATAATCCAACCAGGCATCCTGTCTTCTAGTGGAGCTGAGCGGAAGGAGAGTTATTGTGGCTTAGACACAGACATCAGCTACCGATCTGTGCAGTGAAAGATATCTTGATTCCTTTCTTTACTCAGCCACAACATTAAGCCATCTATGTGTTGTTCACTGCAATACAGCATCAAGGACAATGCTGCAAATACAGCTGCAGAGTCACCTGCTAGTACAATTTACCACCGCTCTTCTACAGACTCAAACCTGTTCTGTGCAGATAAACAAACATGTACTGTTCTTACACACAGGGTGGTGAAAGTTCACAAACACTGCAACAACCCTGAACACGCCCATGGCTGGTGCATCAGATCAATGCACTGGCAATTCATTTGCATCTGTGAGTCCCTATGGAGAGCCACCAGAAAATCACTGGTGGCGCAAAGTGTGACGCACCATCTACTGCACAAATTAGCCCGAGCGCCATGATTCACCCAGTGGTGGGTGGACAACCAATCCAACAAAGGGAGGACAGGCCAGGTGTAACGTCCCTCAGGGTGAACTGGAAAATGATCCGAGATTCATGCTCTCAATGACAGAAGACTGGGAATATTTTTGCAGAGAGCGGACATCTTGGCTTTGGCCTGCTTACAAAGCTGAGTGAGGCCACAAAGGTCTAAGGGAGACCAAAAGAGAGAAAATGAGGAAATAAAGGTTGAAGGAGAATGTATACCACAGTGGATCAAAACTCCAGTCCTTGGGCTATATTTCAAGGCCTGTTTCAGACTTGACATGCCAGGTGCATTAAAATGAATAACTGGAGAGAGAATAGAAAACTCATCAGTTCTCAGGGTCCACTGGACAAGAGCTGGTTACCTCTAGTGTAGATTACAGTGAGAGGAATACAGGAAGAGCTAAAACTGTAGCTTAGTAAAATGTAAACACACCGAGGCCATTACAAGTCAAATGACCTTAATCTGACAGAGGACGATGAGGAGGAGGGGTCAGTTAGCAGCACTGAGAAACCCCCCCTCCTCTAACCAGGACTAATTTTTCCTCCCCCCTACTCCCACACACAAAGCACCGGCGGCAATCAGTGCAGCCGTCGTTTTCTGGCAGTCAGCACATTCTCCATTGTGGTGCTTCTCTGGATGCAGCACATATGTTGTATGGTGCTGGGCTCCCCTGTGCCATACGGTCCCCTCCAAAACCAACACAACCGCTTAAAGAACGGAGCCCAGCTCTTCGCCAAAAACCAACAGGCCTCTGGGCTGAGAGCCGGTCACTGAGCCAGCAGACACATCTACGACTAAGTGAACCAATTCTCTTATGTACGCTTTCAAAGACTCTGACATTATGGGCGTGGTTCAGTCACTCATGTTTAGATCACCATTCAAACTAGGTAAGAAGATATTGATACGCTTCAGTATTGCGATATTATGTTTTGTGATACTGTATCGACTCTCAAAAGCACCATCACTTTTTCATAGTTTACATCCAGAGATTTGTGGCAGTGGGTTCATATCCGTGTCGTTTAAACCCCCCAATTGCTAGATGGCAGTGCTGTAATCTATCTTAAGCGTTTGAATAACAACGTCCACTGAGACAGGAAGTAGCACATATTTCTATCGCTACACAGGCCTATGAAACAAATCTCGCTTACAGTATTGCAATATATTGAATCGTAGCCCCTGTATCGTGATATGTATCATTATCACCAGATTCTTGCCAAAACACAGCCGAACCAAGTGTATTTAGTTCATTCATCTTTTGGCCCTCCTCTACTCCTCTGTGTTTGTTTGTTATACAGGAGGGGAGAGGGGGGGTACTCTCTTTCCATATGGACAAACAATTGGCTGGTGGGAGGAGATTTACTCTCCATTTGGCTGACCCTGTTAAGAAGCAGTGTAATTTTGCTGTACACATTAAAATGTAATTCTCTTGAAACTAATCTGCTCTTCCATTTTTTTCATGTCATCACTCAGCACTCTGAGCACATGTATACATGCTCCTGTATGACAGGGCTTTAAGTACTCAGAAACAATGGTTCTGACATACCCATTATACTTTATCCCACAAGATGGGCCTGACTGCACCATTATTTGTTTGCTGTTGTACAGTTTTAGACTATAATACTTCCACAGTTATTAAACTGGAGCAGGGAAGCCTCCTAAGGCATGCAACATAATTAAAAATCTCCCAAAATTGCATGATACATTTTTTAAACTTCTGATGTGATGATTCAACAATATCAAATCTTACTTTATAGAAAATCAATACATACACAATTCCAAAATCAATTATTCTTCTAAAAAATGTCAGAAAATAATTGTTTTCTGTACAACATATGTACAACAATACCAAAACATTAATTTTATGGAAAAAACAGTAAGTAAGACCACAATAAGGCAGTGAACTGGACGGCCTCTGAACAGCACAAAATATGACATCAGCCACGCTTGCTGCTCATCTATTGACCCGTGCTCAGCTGTCTCTGACACAAAATATAATAAACAGTTTTGAGTTCTCATCCGAAGTGCAGCTTGCATCTGCCCCTTTTCTACACTTAAATTAATGTTGTTGTTCCAGTAACGTTCTGCAGATGTGCCACAAAATGTAAAGTGCTGCTATTGATTCAAAACGGGATTTCAGACTGGTGACGAAGAGACGGTAAGGGTCTCCAAACCAGCCTGCAACAACAGTTCATCAATGCACCCTCCAAAACTTACATAACCTGACATAAAACAGGAAATACAGTCATTACACACAAGCTGTGATGAAGGCTGTATTTTCTAAATGCTGCCGAAAATATCAAATCTAAACTGGATTATAGGAATGCAGTCAAACAAAGAAAATCTTGGTTGGCTGAAACTATGTACTCTTCAATCAATCAAAAAAAAATCTTTATCTCTAGGTTCTTAAATCAGCCATTTCTCTATCTGGTAGCCTAAATGGGTGCTAGTCAAAGTCACACAACGTTGCCTACAAATGAATTTATGAAGTTTGACCACTTCTTTTTCAAACATAGCTATGTCGTTACTTTCCGAATGTGTCTATCAAGTACATTTACATACAGCAGTAACACACAGAGCTAAAGCTAAGTGTTAGCCAAGCTAGCACTGCAGGGTAAAGCTCTACAACACCCAACACAAAAAACGGTTATCGGCATACTCAACTCAATTTTCACAGGATTTCTCGACTGTCCCTCAATATTACATTTGTCCAACATCGCTCCACCTGTATCAGTAGCCACATTAGCCACACAACAAACACATAAACGCCAAGTTCAACAGGCTAACCTACAAAATCAACAGTAAAACATCAAACATGGCAAAACTTGCAGCTTCCAAGTTTGAAGTCTTGTTATGAACAGCTGGTATGAATACACAATTGAGCTTGAACCCTTACTGGGACCCTCATTAACAAAGCAGTCCAGACTCAAATGCACATGCACGTTACCATCAAAAATAAACGTTATACACTCATCTCAGCTGTCCTCTGCGTCTGTGGCCGATGCAGCAATTTGTGCAGGTTCTTTGACATGGCGTCAATTAGTTTGGAGTCGAGAAAATGTTCAGTAATTTAGACCTTGTGGTCTCCATTAGGGTGGCGAAAATTAAATACATCAGGTCTGCATATTTCCCTGCAGCCCTCAAAAATAATGGATTAATAATAAAGAAGAGCTTTCCTCTTGATGACAGACAAAAAAAAACAACTCCAGCAGCTGTCCGAACAACGAGGATCTGGTCAGTGTCAAACCTACTGGATTGCTGTTTTGATTTTTGGCCTAATTTGGACTAGGACTGTATTGTGCTGCTATATAGAATACGAGGGAAAACCAACTACCAGATTAGGGTTACTAACAGATACTCAATATTAACTCTAATCGTGGGAAAGAACACTTGAGCTCTAAGCCCATATCTTAGCTCAATTTTTATGTGCATTAGGTGTCAACTAATGATTCCATGATTTTCACTTTAATGTTCATATTTTGAAACATGAGCTCCTTGTGCAAAAATCTGCCAGAGGAACATGTTTATGAACAGACGTAAAGCGAAACAAATGCCTGCAGACAGTTTGCCTGTTCCATATGAAACAATAAAACCGCTTTGCAATTATGATTCACAGTCCATTCAGTCATCATTCATGCTCAGTAACAAGAACAAGGGAAATCAAAGCAGCAGTTGTCATTTTAATTTATTTGTTCTCTAGAGTCGAGGATTTTCAAAGCACATTAAAAGAGCTGAAAAATATCCTAACACTGAAACATTTATGGAGTCTGCAATTGGTGTTATTTTTTAGTTTTATTCTGATGTGCCAGGATGTTCTGGCCGGGGTTTCACAGGACAGCTGTTTAAACTCAGCTTTTACAGGAAGAAACTGCTCGGGAGCCTGGATTGTGAGCGAGGCAGGACGACAAGGGTGTGGGGCAGGAAAAACCAGAGAGGGCAAATTCAGCCAGAGAGCTGCAGCAGTCATTACATAAAAGAGGGGGGTTATGTAACGCCTGTGGGTTCGTATTGAGGAACTCGAGCTAAACGTATCCAGATGTGCCAAAACGGGACAGAAACCTTTACTATACAGGAACTCACATACATACATACATACATACATACATAAATACATACATACTGTAAATACACACACACACAGGAATGGAAGAAAAAGAGGGGAAAACATAGCTAAGCTACTCAGACTGCAGAGTAATGCTGAGCCATAAGCATGAAAGGCACGCTGTAGTCTCAGCCAACCTAGTTACCCTAGATCACAGGCAGAGGGGCATTTTAACTGTCTTATTACATTAAGATCAAACAAATGTACTCTGGATTATCTACACAGTTTTATCATCTGACAGACGGAAACCCTGCAAACCTAGCTGCATTTTGGTGCTGGTCAGATAAGAAAATTTCAGACATTTTCATTGTTCTTTCTATGGGCCATTATGTAAGCTGAGATTTCCTGATGAGAATTTTTGTTGCCTCAGAAACAAGAAACTGTGCCCACTCGCTTCTTAACACAGAACAACCCGTGCTCTGTGAAACGTGCCTAAATAACAGACTTTCCATGAAAATCTTATTCTAATGTATCAACTGTCGCAGTCATTTTGCAGCTGGTATAAAAGCAGACTTCAGCTCTGAAGCTAGCAGCACCCACACCCTAGTAGAGGCCTTTATGGATGTCACATTCACAGACACACCGGCTAGAGCAGAAAGGCCCTGCAGCATAAGCACGGCAACGATGTTGGCTGGCCACCAATCCTTTGAGAAACGGGAAACCACGTCTACAGTATAGACAGGGAGGACAGGATTAGTTGTAAGCATTGCACTGTATCCAAACAAGAAGCCCAAATAGCTCATTTTCCACAGCGCTGTAAACTCAGCTGACGTTAAATAATACATTGTCTGTAGTGTTGACTGGTGTAGTGTTGGAAGCCATTAATTGCCAACTGAGACAAAATGTCAGTTGTGAAAATGTGGCATTATGGGTATATACACTAACACCCTATAACTAGAAGACTAACGCATGCACAATGAGGTCTCTCCTGTGCAGGGTTGGGAGCTGAGAACCAGTTCTCTACTTATTTGTGGGATGGATGATTATACAATGTGCAGCAGACAGCTGCTTATGAAGACATTGCAGATGGACAGTTTTAAATTTCCATGGCAGCTTTCACTCAGTGTACAGAGGATCATTAGGCTTACATGTGCTGCCACTTGGCAAACATTTGCAAACCTGTAAGTCACAGGTGCTTTTGTGACAGCAGTGCAAAAACTTTCACACATGGCTTGTTCGAGTACATCTGAGCACATTAATGTAGCTCGCTGAGCATGTTTTGTTTGGCTCAAATTGCCTTATTTTGCCATTTTTTGCGGTAATGCAGGTCAACAAAACTCTTATAAAAACACGTATAAAACGGTTGTCAAGTGCGCTCAGGTCTGGGATGTTTTTATGAGAGAACAATGACAGGTGGTTGCTTAACACAGCTCCTGCAGGGAAGGCATCATCTCAATATTTGCTTCAGCAGACGGTTATGTGGGTCATCAGCATCTAAAGATTATAGTTCGTGATTAATCAGTGATTTTTTCCCCCCAGTCAACTGGATTCACTATAAAATTAATTCAAAGCGTCCAAATCCAAGTGGGTGAAAAAAATCCACGGAACCAAGCTTATTTTTTTTACTGGCCAAAATGTATGTATGTATGGGGACCTGTTGTACAAGAAAATTGCAAAGTTTGCTGACAATTTAATTTTGATAATTTCTTGTAAAAATCTGCCTCTAAAGAAATAAATGGGGGAAAAAAAGAAGAAAAAAACAAACCCCGGTGGCCATTTGAATACCGATTTCTGGGTTTACAAGGTGCCTTGAATGCACCATGACATCCCTGTCGGCGTCGATGCGATTTGGTATGCAAAGCTATGTAGATTTCAGAGTTTACGAGATGTACATGAACACACCCTCAAGTCCCCGTCCCTGTGAGTGTCAAACTCCAACACACACTCACCAAACTGAAACTGAATATGAAAGTAACCTATAGACACAACCAGAAGCCCAATGACATAACGTATTACAGTTACCAGTAATTACATGACCATACAGACTAATATACTGTAGTACATCTGGTCTGGGAGGCATTTTTCAGAAACAAGGAATTTACTCTGGAAGGGCCATCCATTCAGTGAGAATTATCCAGGAATATTCAAAGCTTCTACATCTGGGGAGGCAATCAAGCCATCAATCTTGCAGTCATTAATTAAATAAAAATGTCCATACATGTAAGACCTTTTTCTACACACAGAGGACTTAAGAATCATGACTAATGTTGCAAAAAAGCTATAACTGCTTCACAATAAAAACCTGCCGACAACGGTCAGCCGCTGGAATGCTTTCATGGTACAGCAGGAACAAGATGTGTCATGTTTGCTTGAACACACGATTTAGTATAGCTCAGAATGAAGATGAAAGAAAATTAGTTTTGTGACTACTGATTTTGCCTGGTTGTTTAAGGACATTAAAGGGCACCTGGTCAAGATGAGAGAAAAACAAACAACGATGCCTGTAATGAGGTCAGTATGAATTGTAGCTGCTTTATCTCTACTCTTGAATCTGAACAATACCTTCACATTTTTCAGGTGCTTTCTCAAATATGAAACTACATGAAGGTAGGACTAAATGGGCTGTTTAAAGGCTGCAAGAAATATGATTGACCTGCTTGTGCTCAGAAAACCAGAGCTGTTTGCTTTACTTCAGAGCATGAATACAATGAGAGAATGGACACACAATTACTTTGTGTATTTAAAAAAAAAAGCACAACACTGCTTGATGCATGTGCTCAACTAAAGCTACCACAAAGGGATAAACCCCATGTTCACCCGAAAATCAACCCCCCCATTCATGAACACTGATGGCCTACAATTAATGCAGCATTTAACCTAACTTTCCTTCGTGTTGCATTTATGATTTAATCATTATGTTCTTAATTTCTTCATTTAAATGTTTTTATTAAATTTGCAATTTTCTGTGACTATTATCATGACTTCAGCTTACAAACAAATAAGTCTAATTCAATATACTCCGTAGTGTTACAAGATTTACTATTTTTGGAAAGCACCGACAACTCACAAGGGTCTCCATTTTCAAAACCCCTTTACACATACATCTTTCACTTTCATTTCAGAAATTAATAATTTTAATTAACATTATAATAATTTAATGATTAACTTATAGTTGACAAATAACTGATCAAATGACTCCATAACAAAAACAACGAATCTGACTCGAGAAATACTCAATATTAAAGGGCTTGCATCAGGATATGAGACAAAAAATTACATTACATGATCAAAATAAAAGAAGCCATTTTGTTAAAGTCCCCCTCCAGTCCAAACTGTGTTTTCCTTCTTGTTGCTCCAGTTGAATGTTTGAGCTTCACTGTGTAGAATGATGCATGTGCAGAGTCTGGCACTATAAGGCTGTTTTCACAGTCATTGCTGAAAGTGTACATTTTCTCTGTGCTCATTGAGGCGTGCCTTCGAGCATAATTTGTGACATCACAAATAGTTTGGAAGCCAAAGTGTGCACAAACACTGAGAATGGATTTTACAGTGAATGAGGAGACGCCTCTGTGACAGTCAAACAGACACATATTTGAAATGATGCATCTTTGTGTCATAAATTCTGGGTTTTTAATGAGGGAGAAGAAGTAGATGTAATTTTAAGGATTTTAACAAGATAATAGAACTGTTTAGGGGGAAAACCATAACAGAATCACATTGTTAGTTAAGGTACAGTGTTTTACATACATCTTAAAACAGGTCTGGAGGGGATCTTTAAGATTAACTGAAGTGGAAGTAAAGTGGGGGAATCAAAATAATTTTGTATATACATCAAAATTCCTCCCTTAAAGTAAAACAGCTACTGTGGGGCTTTAATACAAATACAGTCATACAATTTGATTATCAACTAAAAGGCTTTAAGTGCCTCAATGTGTAATTTTATGACTACAAAGTAACACAATGTCTACATCAACAAAGACTATTAAAACAATTTATGAGTGTTACCCTTGTTGGGTCAACAAACTTCCCAATTGCAACATTTATTTTTACTATCAACATAATTATTTTATATTTTACCATTATATTATAGTCGTTACCTGAAGTCAAGAGCAAACAAAAATGTTTTCATTGTTACTTACTAGTTCTGGCCATTATAATTTTGTTATATACACAAAAAAAGTACATAATATTCATGTTTTAAAGAGGTTAACTATTGAGAATTTAAGATGTAAAACAAAAAAGAAGAGTTTGATTCCTTTGTTTACATAAACCATAACATTCATAATGACTTGTCACCATCTCTCACTGCTCCCACGATCTCAGGCCACATAAACGAAGCTCACTGTCCTTTTTCTTCGATGATGACGTGCTATAAATTTGCACACAAACTGCTCTAACACCTCCTTTGAGCTTAAATGGTACAAAACACAGTATGAATACATTACAAGCAATTCTACTTTTGGATCATGCATGCAACACACACACACACACTTCCTGTTACGTTCCAACCATATTTAGGTCAAAGGTCTAAAGTCAACACTGTGAAGGATAATAAAAAATCAGTGTTCTTAGCGACGCCGTTAATAATCTACCCAATCCTACACAGGTCAGTAAGTCATTAACGCTGCTGACCCACCTGCCCTATTTTTTTTCCCTTCCACATACTAATGACACAGAAATGAGTACTCTGGTGTGAACTTCCCATGGAATACATTTGCAAGCTCCTGCTGAGGTAAACCTCATCACAACAGGCAGCATATAAAAACATAAAGCCCACACCTTCTGCAAAACCACCACCACCCCCAACTCTAGGTTTCTTCTTGGTTTCAGTTTAAATCAAAACATTCACTGGCTCTGTGGGCGCACACTTGTTCTCTCCGCAGATAAACAGAACATTCAGTTTCAGCCTTGGCCCTCTCAGGAGGAAGCGCTGTGTGACGAGAGAGCTTTTTATTTCGAGTCCATTCGAGCCTGTGCGTTCTCCACAGGATGATACCACCCACACGAGTACACATGCTCTCTGGTCGAATGGTATCTCTACCCCTCCCTGGAGTTTGACCCAACCACTACTGAGGCAGACCAGGCAGTTATGATTGTCATTAGCACCTGCTAGGCCTGAATGGCATATTGCAGGGCCTAGAAATACAGGGACTTTCACAGAACAGTTAAACAGCTCCATGCACCATGGAAATGAGAGTAATGTGAGTTCCTTTAGTCCTATTCACTATGAAACCTTTTTTTCACAGGAATGCTGCTTTCATCATTAAACCTGAGCCTCAGGGGTGAATTCTCCAGGATCACAGAAGCACGTACATATGTACAGCACTAAATAACCTTGATGTCTCAGTGGGTGACGGCACGTTTACTTACATTTTAACATGTCGCTGTTCAATGTCCACTCTGGCCAGCTCCTCCTCCTCCAGGTCGGAGTCCCCACCAGAACTACTTTCTGTTACATCTGAGTCAAAGGCGCTTTCTGCTGAATGAAGATTGGCTGATCCGCTTAGATACAGCCTCTCCAGTTCCAAGGGCATGGTGCCGCTTTTCAGGAAGCGACGGAGGCTGTCTCTGTTGTTTGAAGAAGAGTGGCGTCCAGTCCTCCATGCAGCTGTAGGGGTTGCCATCTCTGATTTGCGGTTTCCAGCCAGTAGCCGGTTGAGAGCCGAGTCCAAGAAGCCACCCAGCTGCTGCTGAATGTGCCGCTCCACCTGCTTGGCCTGTACAACCTGAAGACGTTTGCGCAGACGGCGTAGCCGGCTTTCAATCTCAGCTTGGCGGTTGCTGTTGAGAAGGGTGCGCTCCCTAACATGAGCATCAAGGCTGTCCGAGGAAGAACTACAGGGCAGAGGAGGCTGTGGTGCAGGTGTGCAAGATGGTGAGCTCTGCTGGCTGCTTCCTGGTCTCTCTCTATCAGAACCTTGTGGCTGACTGATAGGCGTGTGTGAATCAGCCTCCTCCAAATTTGCTTGTTCATTGGGGTTAGGGTTTTCATGGGTAAAGGGGGAAAGTGCAACAGACTGAAGCACTGGTGGTTCAAGGTTTTTTCCATCTGTATTTTGAGAAACAACAGAGGAATGCTTCTGTTTAAGGGTTCCTTTCACCGGGATATGCCCTGATAAGGTAGCTGTCAAGGTCTCAGAGTCCAAGGGCAGGTTCTGAGACTGAGAGTCTGTGGTAGCAGAAGGCTTGTCACCATTCACTGCCACCACACAGCCAGGGCCAGACATAGTGGCCAGCTTCTTGGCCAGGCCATTGACAGGTGCCATGGGCTGGCCACCTCCGTTGGTGCTGCCACTCATGAGGCTTTTGAGCTGGCCGCCAGAGAGTTCAATCGCCTGCCTCTTCCTCAACAGGAAGTCTCCTCCGCCGTTGAGCAGGGAGCTGGGCAGTATTCTGTGGCTTTTCAACACAGACTGTTTGATGAGGACTCCTTGCAGCTTGATTGACTCCTTAGTTGAAGGGACAGGTGTCACATCAGAGCAAAGGTAAGAAGCCACCAGCGGCTGGCGCTTGCCCAGGGCCGAAGCCTGAGCCACAGAGTCGGCTTGGGACTGCTGTTGCTGTTCCTGGTCGCCGCCACAAAAGTCAAGAGGGCACTCTTCAGAGGTGGCCTTGCACTTAGCAGCGCCGCTGCTATGGATAAGGATGTTGCTGGCGTTACCGTTGTTCTCTGCACTGGCCGGTGAGAGACTTGAGGATGGGGCAGCCAGTTTGAAGCGGATGTGGTGAGCTTCGGCTGGGGCGTCGGTGAGAGCGGGCGCCATCGCAGCCATGCAGTGCAGAGGGACGGGCACCGCGGCCTGCTCCACACCACCCGCTTACTGCCCCACCTGAGGACAGCCTGGATAGAACAAAGAAAAAATAAAGACAGAAGGAGAGGGGAGACAAGAAATAAAGTTAAACAAAGTAGTCTAGTGAACTCAAGCATAAATGAAAACCTTACTTCATTAAATTCAGCTCCCCGTTGGTGTGGGAGGGTATTGGGTGAGATATTTTCCCATCAACAATTCACAAGTAACATTCACAACCTTATACAGCGATGGAACCACAACCATATAGTATAAACAAACATAAGGTGCCTATAAAATGTAAAAAATGTAAATATTGATTTAATATTGAACCCAGCAGCTGTACAAAAATGTGTATTAAGTGCACTAAGTCAGCCAAATAAGGAATGACAGTTGACTTAAGAGCCTAAACAAATGTTTAAGGAAAAACTGTACATAAAAAAGTTCAGTCTCAAAGACACTGAGTGCTTTCATGAGTCTTACCAAGTGGAATCAGAATATCCCTTTAACTTATATTTATAATATACACAAAATAAATATTTTTATGTATTTCTAAATACTAGAATACATTATAAATACTGTTCAAGTGAAAAGCAACATGAAGAAAGGCTGTACCCATGTACATTAAAACACACAGCTGGAATACTTGCAATACAGGTTCTGTAAGCCTTTACAGAGATTGAAAAATTAACGACCAAAAAGAAAGAAGCATTTCCAAAATATTTAGCGCCAAATATGATAAATGAAAATGCACTAAAAGCACTTTTTTTTTAATATCAAGTCTAAGATACTGACTCAAAAATAAACCTATGATTAATGTCTACAACTAATCTTGTTAAAGGTCTAATGAAATAAACTGGTGACTCATTGGCATTTTGTTGACCTACTGGTTGCATGTGTTGAACAAAAAGGGACCAGAAAAAAAGTGAAGAGGAACATTGATCAACTATACTCTCATCTTTCTGACCGTTCACTTACTCTCACAAAATTCCATTTTAATTACAATAATGCATTTGTCAAGGCCCTTTCCATGTTTTAAACAATATGAAAAAAATGATATATACACCGATCTTGGAGAATAGGATGCTAATGATATAGATGGAATAGCAGACATCTGAGCTACATTCCAGGCCAATAAATAATTCCCAGTACACCCATGCTTGTGTGGACAAGCATTCATTGTTATTTACTTACAAGGCTTCTCTTTATAGAATAACCGTTTGAAATTCTGATGGACGAAACAGGAAAAAGCTAATGCAAATTTTCCAAACCCCACTGCCCTACATGTGCCCTGGTAAGTCAGTGTACAGCAGGGTTCCACACAGGCGATGTAAGTAGGTGGATTTAGGCCCCAGCATTAGGCCAAAGCACATGATGTCATCCCGTTTATGTTCCTGTGTCAATTCCAGCTGAACCTATTGAACCACCACATTTTCCCAAATATTATTGCCAGCAAAACGATTCCCAAATGCAATGAGTAAAGAGGAAGACAATGACAAGATTAAGGTGGAATATTATTCTACTGGATAACATCTCACCCATACCGACTGCCAGTATATCCATAGTAGACTTTTCAAAACCCACCCTTCAAATAATACGAGATAAAAGGGAGCTGCATCTCCGCGTATCGTCTGCAGGGTCAGATGAATGGGGGCTCAGTATTTCACTGCAGTTTCTAGTCAGCGCGCACTACGCCATGTTGGTATTTCCGAAGCAGATTATGCAATGCAATTCATCTACCTAAAACCGCCCATTCCGCTCCAAACACACTGAACTTATTCACGCTACAAGTGGAGATATTAAATGTTTAACGTTAGCAAATACATAACTTGCATCGTTATGTATTATAACATCGGTTTCTATACAGACTGTCTCGCTAGAGATGCGACAAAAATGCCCACATCCAACGTTAGCCAACCATAACGTAATCACCAAAATGTCTTCCTGATGTTTACAAAAACACTTGATATCTTTAAAGGGCTGCTCGCTCCTATGTACGTACAAGTGTAATAACGTTATTTCAGAATCTCTAATTCTCAACAGCTTCCGTGGGAAATCATTAAACACCAGTGCTGTGTATGACTGAGCCGTACCAGTAAAAAATTAGCAACCTATCGTCACATTACATAAACACCAAGAACCTAGAGATAAATATCTCTTTAAACCATGTCCCACCACTGCGTGTAAATTAATGCGTTTCTGGCTAACGTTAGCTCGGGAAAGCTGCTGATGTAAGAAACACAACCTGCTTGAAAGCTAGCGTGCGGGTCTCATAAGCCAACTGCAGTGAAGCGCTGCCTACCTACCCTCATCACACCATGTATCATGTTGTAGCTCTCCTATTAGAAGCCCAACTTATCGATTTCGGTTTATGGTGAAAACAGAATTTGAGCTTTACGCAAACCTCGTTGGGCAAGTAAACATTTTAGTCACTAACTACGCAACCTACGCTCACATCAGTGATAGTTTTAAGTCAACAACAGCCGGGTAATGTGCATTATACTTTGAAAAACCATTGCAACATGCGAATTAACGTCAGAGTTAAATCCAGGCCATAAAAACCCCACAAACGTTAGTATTTAGCCAAAAACACCTTCACTCGTTATGCAGCACAACTTGTTTTAAACGTTTAACGTATCGCAGAGTGGAGACATGGCATGCATTGCAATTAGAATAGGGAAATAAATACAGGCAGCCTGTCGTACGTCTATGGTGACCGTCCTCGGCCTTGAGTATAGTATGTAGGGTAATGAAATAATGCGTAACGTTTAATGCACATATGTCAAAAGCTGAGAAGTTGGGAGTAGACCCTGCCAGTCTAGCTAGCTCGCTAACAAAGAAAAAGGAGGAACCTACCACGTGACGAGGTTGCACTATCCGAGGGAATTTCGGCAACAATCCCCTGCAGTTTTGATGGAAAAAAACCAAGGGTGCTAACACAAAAACGCGGCTTGATTCGATCACTCTGCCATTAATTAATCCAAAAATGCAACCAGATTGCCAAAAAGGCCCAGTTCGCAGAGCCGCTCGGGTTCGTTCCGGATTCAGGCAATGGGCGAATCAACGATCTACACCTTGCTCGCCAGCTAGCTCGCCTCGCCGCTACGGCGAATATAAGACAAGGCCGTGAAACAGTCCGTTTTACTCCAAATTACTTCAAATGTAGGCGATTTCACCGCAATCCTATACCCAAAAACCCGATTCTCAGTAAGCGAAAGGTAATCCAGATGGCAGTTTGTCGCGAGCCTTTTTCTCTCGTTTTAGGGAGAGACGCTTAGAAAATGGCGGCTAGCTCCTCTCCCTCGGATTTGAGTCTGACAAACATAGAAGGGCTGTGTGTGTGTGTGTGCGCGTGTGCGTGTGCGTGTGTGTTGCTTGCTGGTAGGCGGGAGACATTTCTCATACTCGCCACTAGAGTAAAGGGCAGATAAGAAACGACATAAAAGCTTAAAAGCAGATACCACAGGAGGGCATTGTCTTCCAAAACATAGCGCAATGTCAATTTGCACTTGTTAGATACAGACTATCATAAGAGGTGCTGCTGGTAACTGAACTGGATATACTGCCAGTGCTCTTTATGGCTCTTCTCCACCATACGCACAGTAAATATCCTATTATGCTTTAAGTCGCCATGCGTTTAACCACCTGTTTTTTTTTATCCACATAGAGTACATGTATACAAAATCCACAATTTACACGGAGAATAACCGAAAACTGACATCTATGCGTTACGGGTTTTATTTGCGCCTCGAATTTGCTAAATTAGGACATTAATAAGTGCTGGGAATGAGTCATGGCACAGGTTTATATTGGGCATTAGAGGAGAAGGGATCACCCCTTTGAGGAAACTGGGCCGAGTCGAGTCTGCCTGGCTCTCATGTCACTTTCCACAGGGACTACATCGCCCACCACTACAGCAGCCTGTGTGAAGGTGCAGCCAGTGGCCACGCGGGGGAGCTCTTCTCCCTCTGATTGTTAAATACAGCCACAACTCAAGAGCAAAATACTGATCACTGAAATACATGGGTGAACACAAAAGCAAAGTTATCAATAAAATGTAAATTAATACAGTGGCCTTTAATATTTTTGTTTGTTTAGCCTGTGCCTGAGATTGGTAATAGATAATTTGAGGCTGCAGCTAGTTGTTTGAGTTGTAATAATAAAGTAAAACAACAACACAAACTCCAGTGATATGAAAACAATTCCCACACAGTCCTAACAAAAATCTATATACAAGCATTAAATAGGACTGGGTAGTTGTTTAGTTACTGTGTTGTTTTTTGCACTAAAAAACCCTTTTAGAATTTAACAAAAGAAAAGATTAAAGATTAAATTAAATGATAGTGAATTTTGAACCTGATCAAACTATAGGTAAACAAGATTATGAATTTGGCCAGACATTCAGGTGCAGCCTTGAGGACCTGAGTTCTCAGTACTTGGTGCAAGTAACACATCAGTCGGTACCAAAAAGTACTCAGGTCCATACCCAGCCTCAGCTTTATAAAGATAATACTTTATATTGTATTAAATTGCATTACATTGTATTGGTATTGCTTTTCAAGTGTCCACCGCAGCCTTGTATAAGCATTCAAAATGAATATAAAAGGCATGTAAATCTAAATTAACTTATTTTTTTGTTTTTCCTTGCGCAAGTTTAAATCACTCACTTATTTCTACTTTAGTGGCTACTGTTTCTCATATCCAGTTTATCTTCTATGGCTTTTCAATAAACTGCTTATGACTTCCTGTGCACTAGATGAATTTCCCAGCAAATACTAATTGCTCATTAGATGTTTACAATTATGTAACGCATCATTAATTTAATTCTGGTAAATGTCAGAAATGGGTTACGTAAGTGGTTTGTGAAATGTAGAAGGGTTCAGTGCATCTGATCAGACAATGCTTGTGACTTGTTTTCTATCACTTTTACTGTTAAGTAATGCAAATTAATGCATACCACTTATTTGCTGCGGGTCCTGCATTTCCTCTGAGCATTATCAGCCTACCAGCATAATAAATCAGTAATTATCAATCTGTGCATGTGTGAATTAGAGAGCAACTGTCTATCCGCCTGTTTTGAAAATTACATCAAACTTGTATCTACATTAATGTATCTGGAGGCAAACTACAAATGTTGGGGTCAAACAGCTGATGTCTTTGTTTCCCAGCAAGTAACCCACTGAGCTGCATTTATCCTTGTCTGTGCTTCCAGGAAGTTGGAAAACCCATCCATCCATCCATCCATCCATCAGGCTATGACAACATTTCCAGCGCCCAAGCACCATTCTCGAACCCCTCCTGGGTACTCCTGGGGGGGGGGGTTCAGAGGCGTCCCCACACTTGCTGTGATATGTAATCCATCCGGCATGTTTTGGGTCTCCTCCCATTGTCTGAAATACCTCCACAGGGTTGCGTGCGTATCCTAATTAGATGCACCTCACGTGGTTCCTTCCCAGCCAAAAGGGCAGCTGTTCAGGTTGGGGTGAGCCAAGGCACCCGAAAAAAAACGGTAACTCATGTCGGCCACTAGTTTCCACAAACTCATTCTCGTTTTGGCCACCACTGAGAGTCCACAGGTGAGGACTGATCGAGAGCATCGCCCTCTGGTTCCGCCATAAATACATAAAAATAAAAAACAAAAAACATAATAATTACTACTTGACTCTACTACTACCTTTGACTCCATTGTTGCAATACTCCATTCAGTAATCCAAGGGGCCATGATTGCAGTTACCACAATGGAAATAAAATGCCACCTACAACAAAAAGAGAATGAATAGAAAAACATTAGTTGGATCATATTTAAACATTTCGGGACAGAGCTACGCTCAGTTTATAAAGTTGTCAACTGTCAGCGGTGTGAGTCTCCACGATTTTTTCTTTACGTCCAGCTGGCAAGCTAGCGCTAGCTGGCTAACGTCACCTACACGAACGTTATCATTGCAAATTTATAATGAAAAAGTTTAAGATGTTGAATAATTCCAACACTGAGTTTATAAAAAAAATGTAAAAGTAAGTTGTGGAGGGAGTTTCTTTATTGACTATCGTGTCACAGAGTGCGCTGCCAGGGATTTTTGTCATACAAATAATAGTACTTTCTCTCAGCGGTAGATGAGGCTAATGTTAGCCAAGCTAATGTTTGAGACTGAGGTGTACCGACGTAGTCAGCTAACGCCGAGAGGCTGGCCAATAACAGCAAACTTAGCTAGCAGGCTAAGCTAACGCTTGCTAGCTTGTTTGCTTCCCGATCCCATACTGACTTCTCAATGACTGCCGTTTTTTTGCACGTTTGGCAGAAAAGTGTTCTAAAAAAATCAAACCTGCTCAAATCGAACAGCCGAAGCTTTAACCAAATGAGTGTTTTTTCCTGACAAGCGGAGCGTTCGTTAAATTTGGGAAAATAACAGCAGAAAAATCTTACTTACCTGCTTGTCCTGTTACTAACCGTTTACGACTTGATAACAACCAGCCCCCGCGTTTCTATTGGTGGATTCGTCCATTCGAGCCTTTCCATTGGCTCGCACGGCTGTCAGTCTTTGCAAATGTCCGTACAGCGGAAATGTGGACGAAAGTTCATAGCACGAAACTTCATTATCCAAAAATATTGTTTTAATTTGAAAATGTTTAATTGAGTCTCACAACCTCCCCGTCATTTATAGATGACTGCTTTTACTGCGTCATCATACGAGGGTTGTTTACACCGCACGCATGCTAGCTACTCATTGTCCAACCTGATGTATTTTCACTCATGCAACTAAAACATCTGATATATTAATGCTCTGTCTTTGGGACTTAACTTCGAAATGAGACCCTGGTTTTCACGCCACTACACAAAGCAGAAGCAGATGGCGCAGATGGCTGCAAAGGAGTTAGTTTAATATACTTAATTTGAGCTTATTTCCTGCATCAAATGCAAACAGATTTTGCTGGTGGGACAAAATTTGAATGGTCCCTGTCTCTCAATCTTTACCCCGAGTGGGCCAGGAGACACAAGAGAAGGCCAAAAGTGGAGTTTAAGTAGGAGTTGGTGATACAAATTCACGTGAGGGACAGAGACTGGGTGTAAAATCTAAATGAGTGAGGCATTATTGGGCTGTATGAATATCCAGGATTTGTAATATCCAGCTCTGCAGTGGGACAGTCCTCAGGAGTGATTGAGCGTCCCCCCCACATAGTGTCAGTAATGCTGTCTGACCCCTTTTAATCACACCCACAGTTAAATATTGCACGAAAATGTCCCTCATCCCACGTCCATGCATGGCAGCCGAGCAGCAAAGGCCTGAATTTGAGCATGGCTCTCTATATTTACAGCGACAGCAGCAACAAACACATATTGATTAATGCTTTATTTACTATATGATGTTTTTAATGCATGCATTGATTCCTTCAGTTGATCCGTCACTTTCCGTCTTTACCTCTGTGTATTGAAGGTGAAGCTGGGAAAGGATGATGTGCTAATTATTGATGTCAGTGTGTTATTATCAATGGAGTCGAGTATTTCCATTTTATGCTACTGTGTACTTCTATTCCTCCACATCTCAGAGACAAATATCACATTTCTCTGACAGCTTTAGTTACTTTAAAAATGGAGATTTTGGTGCACAAAACATACGAAGAGCTGAAGCAACATGATGTTTTGTACAAGTACAGGTGAATTTAATTAATCAATAAATTAGCAGATTGATGGAAAATTAAATGTCAAAGCATTTTTTTTGCCATGATTCCAGCTTCTCAAATATGAAGATTTGCAGATTTTTCTTTTGTTTATTTTAATAATTTAGATTTATTTTTTAATAATTTGGAGGTTTGCTGGACAAAACAAACATTTTAAAGGTGTCACTTTAATTATTTATTACCATTTTAACTGCTTTACTGCAGTTTCCCAGGTGTAAAATGTAGTGGAGCAGTAACTGTTAGTCAAATACTAATAATGAAGACAGATTTATCAAGTGACAATCTGATGTTTTATATTTCTGAACAAAACAAATGTTAGCAAGACGTTAATTCAGATGATAAAAGATTTCTTGTTACGACGTGAGGCCGGAGATTTATATTTCACCTGTGATAATTTCTTCACACGTTGGGTGGAGAAAGAAACCTGCTAAGTCAGAATTCTGAGAAAAAAGTCATTTTTACATAAAAACACATAGGTTTAGACAATAAAACACATTGATACAGAATTTTGTCCTCAACCTTTTCGACTTGGGACTCCTTACAAAAATAAATAAATAAACAGTATCATGTTGTGGCCTTTTGTCACATTTCAGATGTCTGTGAGTCACATGGATTCATTTAAAGTGAAGCTCAAACATTCAGCTGGAGGAACAAGAAGAAAAACACCTTTAGGACTTTAGAGGGGACTTGAATATAGTTGAATCTGCTGATGATCTGGGTTTTTAGCAGCACTGACAGTCGAATATCTTCTCCAGTGAACTGGATCCTCTCTGGTGTCGTGATTCAGCTCCTTAGTGAGCGTGAGACCAGAACCTCTTTTCTTGGCACCATCTCTTAAATTTTACAGAATCTTAACTCGTGACAAGGCCACAAATGAGAAACTGGACGTCTCCTCGCTGCATTATTGATGTACTCTCTGGCAACGTCCATCTTTTAGCTGCAGCATATACATACATAGCTGACCAAGCTCAGCTAATAATAGCTCAGTCTGGCTTTTTATACCACATCTGAAGCGTTCCCCCACTGATTACCCCCCAATCTTCCTTCTTCATCCTCACTCATCCTCGTTCTTTCTGCAGCCTCTCAGCTGGACGCACATCTGCCTTTATAAAGTGTGCATATTCAATGTCCTTCAGATCTGACCTCTCTGTCAGGCTTAAATCCTGTCTGTTAATCCCTCCTCACCACCCTCTGAATGTTTGTAGATCTGTTGAGTTAACTTGGACTCATAATGTAAAACTCCTATGTAAAGGGGTCAAAACAGTGAGGGAGCACCTGAGTGTAGTTGTAGTGAAGCAACACTAGATGGAGCTGAAACATCACACTCATCATCAGGCCACATATGAGCCTCTTTAAAGGCAGCTTTGCTCTCAGTCTGATATGTTTACTAGGAGGAATTCACACAGTAACATTTACAATATTTCCAGTAAAACTTTAAGTTTAGTCCAAATATAAACATTTAAAGCTTTACACCTCACGCTAATGTAGTTGTAAATAGATATAAGGACAAAGTGAATTTGTTAGGGATTATAACTTCCTCTATGCACACCTAATTTATATTATCACAAATGCATTTTACTATATAATCATTAATTATATACATTGATATAAATACAGTTCTATACATTAATAAACACTTATATCTGCTTACAACAACATCAGAGTTTATTAAAGGTTTATAAAGTGCTTATAAATGGTAAATAGGGGGCCTGTCGCTACGATCTGAGTAGCTGCACAATGTGAGTAGTGCATGCGCGTCCACCACATTGGAGAGCTAGGTACGGCAACACCACTTGGACAAACCACACCAGAACTGCAGTAATGTTATGTTATGATTATGATTTGCTAATGACTGTTTAGCTCAGTGGTGTGGGGTTGCCTGTCGTAGCATATAGCTTTTTTAATGCTCATATTGCTGTTAGCAAATGTAATCATAGCATTAGCAGCTAAACTTAAATAAAGTTCGGCGTTTGGCGTTGGCGTACCTTGTGTCGTGGTTCAAGATTTTGTTGCCTTATTTCTTGTTTTATTTTGAAGTTTCTATCCTCACGTGTCTCGTCCTGCTTCACGCTTCCTGTCTTTGTTCTTTTCCCGCCACTGTGATTGTCTGAACCTTCCATTTCTTGTGCATTTAAGTCCGCGTGTTCCCGTTTGTCTTTGCTAGTTTGTCGTGTTACTCTGTGAACCGTCGTTCTCGTGTTTGTTTTGTTCTACTGTTTCTCGTGTTTTGGACTTTGCCTGGTTTTGTGGACTTTGGATTTAGCCTGTTCCCTATTTTTATATCCGATACCTGGTTCTGACCTCTGCCCGCATTGTCACCCTGTTATTAAACCACTGAACGTGTGCTGTGTCTGCATCTGGGTCCTTCAGTCCTCGTGTTCCAGTCCACAAACCTGACAGCTCTACAATATAACAGACGTTCACATGCATGCTCTACTCACATTGCATTCTGTATAACCAAGTTGTGTAGTTACATTATCCCAAATGTTTCCAACAATGCTCAAACAGAGAAGACCGTAGTTTTATTCAAGCTAATGGTGCGTTTCATTTGTTCGCCTGTCACTGTAACTTCCAGGAGAGAGTCAGAGAGCGAGGAAGGAAGTCGGCGAAGGTAATTAAATGTGAATTAAACTTTAAAACATTACCTCCTGAGTCACGTCAGATTTTCATCAGCAATGGTGGCTGTTTAACAAGGAAGACTCCCGTGATTCCACACGACTTGTTTTCATGAAGAGAAATGACATACTGTCAGTTTAAATTTCAGAGTTAGGTCATCCTTTTTCCCACACTGTTGAACAATAACATTTCTGTTGTGCCAGATATTCAAACCAGAGACACATTTTTCAGTATCTGCAATGCATTGTTACATTAAAGAGATTATTTCCATGGAGAAATAGTTGATTTGAAAGCTTCATAAATGAAAGATGTTTTTTTCCCCCCCTATAAACGATAAATCATTCCTCCTCCTCAGTATCTGTGGATAACGGCTCTTTTTCCTCTTCATAAAGGATCATCCAATTACTGCAACACAGGTGAGACAATAAAAACAAAAGCTCTCATCAGCATCATAATGTCTATTGTCTGTTCATGAAAGGAAACTCTTCTCTTTCGTGCGTCATGTTATTTGCATTTTTGCTGTAATTAGTATTTGTTATATTTAGAAACACTGTGATCTTTGCTAGAATTTAAATGTTTTTGTGTCTCCCCAACAGGATGTTGTAGTGATTGACCTTTTAATATTAGACTCAGACGTACTGGAGGAGCTCAGGGTTGTATTGTTTACATGTGACCTGGTCACTGTAGTAACCAGGTCATGAGCTGGACTCTTGTGCCATTGTTGGCATGACAGCAGCCCCCCGGGGGAAAACGCTCCGGATCATCAGGGTGGTCTTCCATCATTTAACCTTCTAACACACAGTTACAGAAAATGGAAAAACATGTATAATAAAATCTATAATGAAATAAAAGTCCAGACTTGACGTAAGTGATTCTCCTGCTGGTTGAGTCGGGTATTGTTTGTGTTTGGGACACATATGTCTGGGACTGTATATAAAGATGGACGACACAAAAGTGAAGCCGAAACATCTCGATCGCCCCCTGGTGGCTGGCTGCAGTATAGCTCATAAACCCCTCCCCGTCCATGTTAGCAGATGGGACATGGACCAAACTAAAAACTCAAAGTAAACGTCAAATACATTTTCCCAAAAGATGGTTTCTGTCATTTTTAGGTAGTTCTTATCACGCTGATGTTTGTTCAAGTGTTCATTTTTCTGATCAGTTTGGTTTTAATGAGTTATTTGATGCTATAAAAAGGGGCTGAAACGTCATGATTGACAGCTGAGACCTGCTTGCGATTGGGCGGGCGGGTGTATGGGCGGGAACTCGATACAGCGGCTCCACCGCCCGATCACTACTGCGCAGACTCTGGCTCCGAATGACGTCACCTGAACAAGATGGCAGCGCTGGTATCCGGGATATTTTGGCTTCAGTTTCGTGCAGTGGGAGGAAGTGGAGACAAGCCAGCCAGACAAGCCTCCAGCTTCTTCAGTTGTTCTGGAACGCTGTTTGGCTGTGAAGCTCCACAAATGTTTTGCAGACTAAGAAACTTCACCCAACTTTCCATCGACACAGGGGGTGAGCAGATAGTGACTGAATTTTCATTTTTGGGTGAACTGTTTCCTGTCAGAGGTTAAATCAGTGCAATGGAGGACGAGTAGATGTATCGATTTTGCTCCAGCTCTTCTGCTGAAGTGAAAGAGGAAACAGCTCGTCTCTTCCAGGGATGCTGCCTCTTTACTTCACCACATGTAAATAACAGCACTGTCATTATGCACTCATCGGAGTTACTCTGACTGTTCAACTAATGAGAGGAAGAATCAAATCACCCTGAGTCAAGTCAAACCAGTAACTGTGATGATGAGCAACTCTCCCTTAAGGCCATTAAACCCTGCTTGCAAAAATGAATCCGTACGATGGCAGAAACAGTTGGCCTGAAGCTGCTCTGTAGGCGATGACTGACCTTGTTGGTCTCTTTAAGTGTTCACATGGAACTTCACATCCTATTCAGCGTCATGCGACTGTAAAGAGCTCCAGATCACAACGCATATTGTGATTCTTTGAAAATCACCCTGAACACCGTCACAGTCAATTTTTACAACCTGCATTTCCCTCGTTTCTGTGTGCTTTTGGTGCCGAGCGCTGGCATGACATCACAGATTAAAAGCAGGAACAACTGCTCTCCCCTGTTCCCCGGTCATGGGAAGAAGTGTTCACTTGGGCAGAAGGGTTTTATTTAAAAGCCGATGTTTGGGCTGCGCTCCCCTCCGAGACGCACACACACACAAAGCTTAAAAGGAATCACACGATGCTCGAGATGTATTTCTTGCTCGCTTTTGTCTCGGGGGACCGTGGAGACAAATGGCACCTCCATCCCGAGCCTTTAAAGCTGGTATCCCATAACGGCGAGTGAATGTGTGTGTAATATACAGTATATATATATGTGTGTGTGCTTTTGTATGGAAAGCACGTTCTCTATAAATAAACTTGACATCTCAGCCACGTGTTAAATTTTTCATTCGGTCAAATGCAACACACAGTTCATTATCTCTTCACATCTTTTCAAGTATGAAAATGCTGAAAAATAAATAATAATAAATATTATTGTGAGTTACATTGTGATTTTTTTGATTGACCACCGTATGTACCACGTAACTATGAAGAAGTCCATGATTGTTTTTCTTTGTTTGACCAGGTGCCGGAATGAAAACATGTCACCAACATCTTATTCCTTCAAAGTTTCTGCATTTTTGAGAAAAAAAAAAATCCTTTACATTGCAAAAGTGCATGATAACTAGCCTTCTGTAATTTGAGCGTAGGGCTGTGCGATATGATATAAATCGTAAAATAGTTTATTTCGTTGTGTGGGAATATTTTTCATCACTTGGACGATGCTCTTCCTCACCGCACGGATGCATGCAAGAACATTTTCATGAAGGCAACTCAAACAAACATGGAGTGAACGTAACAAAATGAGGGGCTCGTACCTGAAAGAGGGGCTACTTGTGTCGTAGATTTCAGCTTAAAAAGGTGTGAATAACGTCTTTTCAAATCAATTTGGGATCTTGGATTATGTCAGTTGAGCTATGTTTTTTTTTTTGAGTCTTTTCTTTTTCTTTTTTTTTTAGGGATGCACGATATTTATCGGGCCGATAATGAAAATATAATCCGATAAATAGAGCTGACAATATGGAGCAAAATTGCTGTCGTC
>JBBPCS010000001.1:2113387-2123522 GCA_037974645.1 Hollardia meadi
CATCTGCTAACATGGAGGGGGAGGGGTTTATGAGCTATACTGCAGCCAGCCACCAGGGGGCGATCGAGATGTTTTGGTTTCACTTTTGGGGAGCTCTCATGTCGTACATCTGTATATACAGTCAATGGGCCAAACCAGTTATTTTTGTAACCATAACGCTAAAATAATAATCTTTAAGGTGATTAAACTTCGCCGTAAAGCAGTTTACTTTTCTTCGTATCAAACACCCAGTGTGGGAAAAAATATTTGATCTTCATGTATTCAAACTTAAAATTAGCAGTCTTAAAGAAACATACTGTGTGATTATGGCCAGGCAAAGCAGTTTATTTAATATGTAAAGTTTATATAAATATAAATTGTTTCCACCGTTTATTGATGAATCATTTGGGTACAAAAAAAAAATCACAATTTCCTTGTTTGAATTATTAAACTTGCTTGTTTATTTGAGCCCAAAATCTCACATTTGACAATATGGAACCAATGCATTTTTGTCTTAAACAAAACTAGAAATGATTAATCGATCGTTTAAATTGTTACTGTTTAATTTTCCGTCCATCCACTAATCGATTAATAGTTTCAGCTCTATGCAAAGTGACAGGACGACTCTCTGTTTGTGCTCCTACAGAGGTGCAAATAAAAGTCCAGGTGTTCGACAACAGCGACCTGTCGCAGCTGGCGGACGCTCTGGTGGAAGTCCACGGCAATCAAACCATCTTGGCGTCCAGCAGGGCTGGCAGCGATGGCGCCCTGAGAGTCAGCTTCCTGTACCGCACAGGAACATCGGTAATCATCACAGCCTCCAAACGAGACTACGTCACCAACTCTGTGCCCTGGCACTCCAGCCGCATCCCCTGTAAGTCACCGAGCAGGAAAAATGCTGTTTATTAAGCATGAAGAGCACTTCAAGTTTTCCTTCTGATGTCTGTATCGTGCTGTAAAATCTGCCTCTTATCTCACCGACTGACTGTGCAGTTGTCTCTCATCACAGAAGGTGTCTGCAGGGCTTAAAAAAACACTGAGAGTTGCTTCTAAAAAGACCTTCAAAGCTTTTAAAGTCTTAAAATAATTGACAGAAGTACGTATGTGGGCTGTCAGTAGATGTTATACATCTATAAACTAACTTACAGCATTGATGAGACAGTGAATTGTGCTGCAGGAAGCTGTTCAGTAATTTCTGTAGAGTTTCAGTCCTGCAGCAAACACGCTGTCACTACAGCTCATCATCTTATAATGAACAAGTATTGATTTTAACAAAATACATGCTGAATTTATACGTTTTAATCGGTTTCTGCTTCTATTATGGGTCCAATTAATTAAAGTTATTATATCATTAGTAATTATTTATTGCTGAAAAAACAAACATTATAATCGGTCGTATCATCCCTAAAAGTAACTGATAACGGAGAAACTAATTTGTTTGAGTAAAACCGATTTGAATGATATTAATCAAAATCAAAAAATTAATCAAAACATTATCCAAATTGCACAACATAGCATTATAAATGAAGCCTTGTGAGAAATCATATTCTCCAGACATAAGTGAACATGCTTGTTTGGTACAGACCTCAGGAATAATCACATCATTTTTGACTCATATTGCAATCACATCTGTCAAAATAATGTAATTAGGATGTTTGTTTGTTTTTTTGCATATTGTTCAGCCCTACCAATAGATCAGAAGTTCAATACAATAAAAGGCAAATTATTATAAGTCTGCAGTAAAATACATGTTTTGTCCAGACTGGGGCTGCATATTTGCAAGAATCTGGCAATGCGATACATGAAACGGTGCATGAATTTTTAAAATCTAATTTTTGAATTTTTGATAATGATCACACAACCAAATGGATAAAATCAAAATAAAGAAAAGTTAATTTTTGGATCTGCATTTGTATTTATCCCTGTAACATCAACATCATAGAAGTACTTTTAGTCTGATCAAAGGAATTAACGATTGCCTATATCAATAAAAAAAGTAAAATAAAGGTGCTTGCAGGATTCTTTAGGTACACAAACATCAGTAAGCTATGATTTAAAAATCTGTTTCATAGATCAAGTGTATCTATATTTACTTACACCTTAACTATGACCAGTTTCATTTTGTGTTCTTTATCATTAATTTAAGGCAAATATTCAAGTTTAGAAAAATCTAAATGTGTCTTTTTTTATATATTTATTCTGGTTTGATGGTCAAACATTATATGTGGTTTGAAAAAGTCTAAATTTAACTTACAGAAGCCTTCTCTCATCGTTTTTTCTCACCATTTTTTTTTAGTGTATGCCTCAGTCAGCCTGTACCTCCTCGCCCAGAGGCCTGGAACACTTATTCTGTACGATGACGTCCTGCAGGTGCTGTCTGGCTCACCAGGTAAAGAAAATAACGCCTTTTCTCTGAAGACGCCTGGATGGTTTATGATACGTCATGCTCACTTATCCTGTCATGAATTCATAAAGCATTAATAGCTTACTCAAATAAACTGAGTCACAAAAACAAAAATAATGCCAAAAAGCCTTTATTATAGTGGCTAAATCATTAAAAACTGAGTCACAATTTATCACTCCAGTTTTAATAATCACGAATCACACAAAATTTAGAGCTATTAGGTAACGATAGTCCTATTTTGGTCATGTGTCAAAGTCAGTTTGACCCTTCAACGGTTATTCTGTCATCACATCTTAAATTACTCTGAAGATAGATTCACACTCCTCTCCACAGATTTCACTGCTTCACATTTAGATGTGTTATTTGCTGCCGCTGTCACTGTAGCAACAGCTGCAGCAGCTCAATCACATCCACCTCCTCATATCTGCAATACGCTAAAATACCAGGATGTTTACACCTTTTAAGAGATATTAAAATGCATGAGGTGATACATCAATAAATTGGTAAGATGCAATTTTATTTTGTCTCTGTGCAGGAGCTCGTAACCAGCCGCTGGTGCAGCTCCAGAGGAAGTCCCTCCAGTTGCCGTCCAGCTCCAACTACACGGCGCTGTCTGCGGCGCTGACCACAGCCAGGACTCAGTATGAGATCGGAGGTTTCCCGTTTCTCCTGGGCCAAGAGACTAACAGCTCAGGTCGGTGTCTGATGAACTCAAATCCATCAACACCACCAGTTATGTTCCAGATGTTCATTTAAATTAATTTCAAACTGGATGTTGTGTGGATATTATATTTTCTTACAACTGAACTATCAATTTTTAGTTCAGTTTGGTCAAGTTTACATTCATACTACAACCACATGGAGTCGCAAAAGCTGGACGTTTCAACCATTTACCCATTACTTTTAGTGAATCAGTGTTGAAGCTGATGTCAGTGAATTTCTCTCTTCAGGTGCAGAAACAGGGTGGACAGACCTGACAGCTTTGGCCGTGGTCAGCGTTGAGCTCTTTGACAAAGATGGCGGTGCGATCCAGGTGTCAGATCCGATCCACATCTCTGTGCCGCTGCCGTCAGACACCCGCAACAGGATGGCCACAAGTGTCCCAGCCTGGCTGTATCAGCCTAAGACAGGTAACACTGATATCATATTTACTTCAGCACTAATCATCAGTTTTCCTGTATTGTGTAAAATTAGATTTTCTTGTGAATGTTTAAACTGCATGCAGTATATGTAATGACAGTGCTAAACATTTCTCCAGGATTGTGGGTCAGGAACGGGACAGGCTACATCAAAAAGGACGGCCCACAGTTCATCTGGAACGTTGTGGTTCCTCAGATGGGATACTGGTTAGCTGCCTTCCCTACATCTTCAGGTACCGAAACCCTCCGTCGTGCTGTTTGTGCTGTCAGGTGTCGTTGCTTAAGGCCATTAAAACATATTGAAATGCATGGAAAGATTGTATTTTGTGCTCTTGTAATAAAGTGTCACATTTATACAATTATTTCCCTGAAAAAAGGCAAATTACATACGAATAAAAACAAAAATCTTTCCCACTTAAAGATAAAAATATGTAACATTCCCAAATTAAAATGTCTAAAAATGACTTGACCTTTCTGATGTATTTTGTTGAATTGTGTACTTACATGATCCCAAATGTTTAAACCCAGAGAAATCTGTAATTTTTACAAGGTAACGGTCTGTTTAATCTGTTAGCTTTTCGCTAATACCTCTGGGAAAGCCGAAGAGAATTGGAGAAAACATAGATTTTTAACATGAAACTGCTTTATTCAGTGTTTTGGATGGTTTTAATTACCTGGTCCGTTTGTTTTGTAGCGGAGGAGACCTCTGCAGATAATTCAGCTCTCAGTAAAAACGCTGCGAACGATAAACACTAAATTAATCCTAACACATAAACAAGCTGAGCACCTAAAAACAAAAACTGAGCTACTGCTAACATTAGCTCAGCTCGCAGCCCCCCCTGACACTGTGTATCTGCTGAGGAGTGTGGGAGAAACACTGATTTTTAACGTGAAGCTGCTCAGGTCTCGACATTAACCCTCGCCTGGGGCAAGTAAACACTGTATTCGGGTGTATCTGGAAATAAACTGCTTATTGTTTTGCCAAAGAGGAGCTTTTTCAGTTGAGCTGCACATGCGAATCTGTCTCACCACCAATCGTCACAATATAGAAATCAACTCTGGGGTGAAGCTAGTAGGTGAATCTCAGAGCATCAACAGCTTTTGACCTTCTGGTTCTGTCAGATCTACTGCAGTATGTTGAACAGCGTGTTGGGGAGGTGAAGTTCCAGAGTGATTTCTTTCCTCCATGATTTGTCTTGCAGGATTGGGTTTGTCTCATCCAGGCTTGAGGGACATCACCACGTACCACACCCTGTTCCTGCTCTCCATCCTGGGCTCGCTGGCCCTGCTGGTGCTCATCCTGCTCTGTGTGCTGCTCTACTACTGCAGGTGTGGGGAGCGTAGGCGCAGGGGGTTTATTTTTAGTTTCTCATTAGATTAGACTTGTAATCCCCGAGCAGATAGAAGGTATTTCTTTCATTTCTGACCTTCAGTGTGTATTTACCTTTCAGGCGGAAGTGTTTAAAACCTCGTCGACAGCAAGGGAAACCCCACACGTCCAATCTAAACGGCGCTAAGAGAGACCAGGGTACATCCACTTCACGCCTAAATCTCATCTGTGGAGGCCATGTTGAGTCTGGCCCCTCTAATGACAAATCTGACATGTCCCCATCTCGAGACTACCAGAGTTCAAGGGAGGACTTAACTAAGCATGTTCCAGCTCACATGCTGCGACACGCAAAGGGAAAAAATGCGTCAGGTGCTCAACGGGGTGAAAGCTTCCCCATGAAGGTCACACGTGCCACAGAGACCAACAACCTGGACAACCCTTTGCTGCATGAAGACTACAACCGGAGCTACAGCCCCATGGAGGGCAAGGAGTCTGAATATCACCGGCACCACAATGCCAACGACAATCGAGGATACTCCTCTGATCCTCCGTCCCCGCCTCGCTTCCAAGGCTATGTGCCAAGTCAGTCCGACAAACCTCCCGAATATTCAGCCGCAGCTGCCGACAGTCTTGCCAGACCCACTTCCCTCAACACCCAACCAGGTCAGATCATCTTCTGCAGCTCCATCGACCAGATGAAGGACAACATGTACCGGAGCATGGTGCCAACCCTGGTCATCCCAGCCCACTATATGCGCCTGCCCTCCGAGTTTTCTGGCAAAGATGGCAAGGACCAGAAGGACCAAGACAAAGATGGTGCACAGATGGGAGGCCAGCAGCATCACCACCACTCCCAGAAACAAGGCCAACAGCAACAAAAGCAGCAAGGTGGATCCCAAGGTGACGACTCTGAGGAGCCGAGCTGGGCGTCCGACTCCTCTGGTGGACCTGTGACCATCCCTGTGCTCTTCAACGACTCCACCATGGCTCAGATGAACGGGGAACTGCAGGCGTTGACTGAGAAGAAGCTACTGGAGCTGGGTGTTAAACAGCACCCAAGGGCATGGTTCATCTCCCTGGATGGACGTGCTAATGCTCATGTGCGCCACTCCTACATCGATGTTGGGAATGACCTCAGTGGTGGTGGCGGCGGCGGTGGCGTCGGTGGATTCTTAGGTGGTCCCAGCAGCACTGCCCGAGAGATCAACCTTGAACCACCTATGGAGGCCCAAGAGCGCAAGTCAGCAGCCAACCGGAAGGGAAAAGATGAGCGCTGGGGGACAGGAGGGCGGAAGGGCCACGGTGTAAGCAGCGGTGGGAAGAGTTACTCCAAGCTGGCCTACCCTGACCACAGCGAGCCCAGCAGCAGCGAGGGACGCCCGGTCTCACCAGAGGAGAACTCCCTCACCCCTCTGCTTGATGAAGGTCCTTCGTCCCGAGGGTCCACCATCACCAGGAGAGGGCGCAGCCGCGTGAACAGCAGCCGCAGCAGCAACAGCGAGAACCGCCGCGACTCCATGACCAGCCCCGAAGACGATCCCGACGACAAAGACGAGAACAAGAAGAGCCCCTGGCAGAAGATCGAAGACAGGCCCCTGATGGTCTTCCACCCCAGGAAGTGAGCTTTTTGAACTTACTGAACCTTTAAACAATCTTTTCAATGGGGGGGTCGTCAGAAGAGTGATGTTTTCACCAAGAGAGAGAGAGAGATCACAATAAGCACAACCACGCTTCACTGGTCCATTTTCAGGTTGTTGTTTGACCTTCGTGTTCCTGGTGATGTGCTTTTGCACTTTCCGATTGCTCTCGTTGTCTCACTGTCAGTTAATCCTACTGGTTTCCACTGAGGTGTGTTCTGAAACCTATCCAGTTTATTGTGAATTCTGTCACCTCTCACATCACTGTACCCTCGTCTGAGCCATTATATATCCTGACTGTGGAAATAGCCATTTTATAGAGCAAAATATAAGAGTAAAGCACTTACTACTAATTTGATAATTGATTGATACCAAGTATTTGGAAGTGGATAACATATCTATGGGTTTTATGGGTGTTTAGATGAGTTAGATTTCCTTGTTGGACTACACAAAGGCTGATATTGATGGTAGAATATGTGCGCCTGTGTTTCCCCTGCTCTAAACTCTAACTATGATAAGTTTTCTTGAATGGAAACAGCTTCCCAATCCTTGAATATGCGGGGAAGTTTTTTTTCCTTGAGCCCCTGTGAACGGATAATGCAATCTCTAAAGCCCAGCGTGCGACTTGCATTTTGCTCCTTCAGGGATGTACTTGATTTCCTCTTCCTCCTGTACTGTGTTCTTACTTATTCAGATTAGTAATGGTTTTAAAAGTTGAGCGTCACCGTTAAGTCTTTCCGTCATCCTTGCTGGTCATCGTCATCCTTTCTGTCATTGATTTACCGCAGTGATCTACAATTCTGCCAAATTTTTCTGCCTTTCTCCTGTGAGGGTTTTGGCTGACAAAGACTTGTGTAAATAGATTCCCAGACATTTGAAAGACCATTTGCTATAGAAAGGTTGCATGCATATGAATGTATGAAATAAACCGAAGGCACAAAAAGCCTCCCCACAGTTCTTTGGGCTCCTGTGTAGACAACCCTTAACCGCCAAGAAACACGGGTAAGTCTAAACACCACTTTACTTGAAGACTTACCTCTGGGTTAAGCTACTGGGGTTGTTTGTAGACAGGGCCGGTACCACTTCTCTCCTGTAAGTGCCTTCTTTCACATAGGATCAAGTGATAGGCATGCAGGTCCCTTTTTAAGATGCAGTTAGTCGTCACCTAAACTGTCGACTCATAGCGGCAGGCACCAATAAGCACACTGCATTGTGGTAACAACAACACGCGTCACTATGGGGAGCATGCCTGCCAAAACTGACAACTTTTTCTTGCGGCTATTTAACGTCCTTGAATATCTTAATTTCTTGTATCTTTCCTCTTTTTCACCAAACTTGTAAATGCTATGATGAACTATATGAGATTTTATGTGTATACGATGTGCATGTAACATGTAGAATAGGGTGTTTTTAATGAAACCTTTTTATTTTTAAATCGATCCGGGATGTTTGGCACAAAATGTGATGCACTGACGCATTGAGTTGTGTTGCCAAATGAACACTGACTTTTTTCCCCTTAATCCAGATCTAACAAAATTCACTTCCGGTCGTGAATGTTTACAATAATAACATACTGACCAACACGCTCGCGCTGTTTCTAGCATCGCCACTGCCTGCGACGCATCAACTGTGAATTATGTCATCTAGCGGATTCGTAAAAACTCACCAGTTTAGAAAACTTGAAGACTTTTTTGTTGTTCTTTTTGCAGAGTAATAGGTGGATAATGACATGAAAATCTTGAAGGCTGTACAAAAATCACGCTGACTTGTTGGTCCTTTTCACCATTTGCTTGCTGTTCATACGCCTGTGTCAGTAGCCTACAGTAAAAACTGCAAATGTGATGTAAGTCTGAAGAATAACGAAGAACCATGAAACGATTCCTACTGACCCGTCGCATCCTCTGCTGTAAATGTTCTTTGCACCAAATATGGAATTATTATGAGTTGTGCACATTGTGGCTTTCCTTGCTTGTTATTGTTTAACATGAGAAAATCCATTTTCTCAGTAGATTTTGTGAACTTGTGTTTGGACGGAGAGTTTTCAGTTGCAGCTGATTTATAGAAGGACTGAATCCCTGAGAGGACAAACCTGGTAAAACCGCTTTGTTGGAGTTTTTGATAATACATGTGGGGGTCAGGAGGATTGAACTGTAGGCCTTCATCCTGTGCAGTAAATCGTTTGCTTCATAAACCCGGTCAGTTGTTTGTAAACTGTAAATTGATTGTTTCTGTACATGAGACAAAATAGAAATAAATTTGTTCCCACGGTCAGTCTGCGTCTGTGATTTTATTTTGAAAGAGAGCGACTAGTTATGTGTTGAAAAATTACTCGAAACAACATAACACATAAGAAATGTACAAAATAGCCAAAATGTATAAAGATAGACTAAGAAAGGTTTAGTTAGAGTGAAATTCCTTATGTGTTTACTCATATTTGCCCAGAAAGCTAAAAACAGCCTGTTATCAGCTTTGTGACGATGCATTTTCCAGCGAATCAAAGAAGGTTTTTAAGAGTTTATTTAGCTTAAGGTGGAGGAAATTTTTCTCAACCCATAAAGGAACACTTCATCCTTCAGTTGACCAGTATTCACACTCCGAAAAGTACCAGTGTTGTAAAAAAAAAGTACCCAAAAGTCATATTTGAGTAAAAGTAAAGATATCGTAATAAGTGAAAATCACTAATATGAATAGTACTTGAATAAAGGTCTTAAAGTATCTGATATTCAATGCAAGTAATGCACTTAAGTAAAAGTAAATTATACATATTTACATCTATGGATACTGTGTACTAGGGGTTGACTGATTATAGACCTGGATCCAAAATTCAGCGTTTTTAGGATTATCCAAATCACTATTTGTTGTTGTTTTTTTTAAAAATCTGTCAATAAATTAAATTAATTTAAAATTGTGCTACTTTGGTCAGATGTATCATGCGATCTGCAGAGTAACTAGTAACTAAAGTTGTCAAATAAATGTAGTGGAGTAAAAAATGGAGTATTTGCCTCCAAAATGTAGCTGAGTGGAGCTATAAAGTAGCAGACATTAGAAACAATAAAGTAAAATACCTCAAAATTATACTTAAGTACACTACTTGAGTAAATGTACTAAGTTACATCACTAGCCGGCAGTATTACCCTCTGAGATGTAGTGGAGTAGAAGTATAAAACTGCATAAAATGGAAATATTAATAAAATACATGAAGATTGTACTTAAGGAGGCTACAGTAGGCTACTTGAGTACATGTACTTAGTTACATTTTGCCACTGCCTTTATTGCTTATTATTAAATGTGTAATGTTATTAACACCTGTAGCTTTACAGGTGCATTTTCTGTAATGCACCTGGGTGTTCACTTGAGCAACAGACTGGATTGGAGTACCAACACTGACGCTGTGTACAAGGAGATGAGCAGACTCTATTTCCTGAGGAAGCTCAGATCCTTCAATGTATGCAGTAAGATGCTGGAGATCTTCTACCACTCTGTGGTGGCGAGTCCTATCTACTGTGCTGTGGTCTGCTGGGGGAGCAGCATCAGTGCCAGGGATGCCAGCAGGATCAATAAACTTATTTGCAAGGCTGGATCTGTCATTGGTCAAAACCTGGAGACATTTGAGTCAGTGAGGAGCAGGAGGTCACTGAACAAACTG
>JBBPCS010000001.1:2125457-2147720 GCA_037974645.1 Hollardia meadi
AAAAAGGGGCTGAAACGTCATGATTGACAGCTGAGCCCTGCTCGCGATTGGGCGGGCGGGTGTATGGGCGGGAACTTGATACTGCGGCTCCACCTCCCGGTCATTACTGTGCAGTCTCTGGCTCCGAGTGGCATCACCAGCGCAAAATGGCAGCACTCACAGTGTGAGGAAATGGAGACGCGGCGGCCATCTTTATTTATGTCAATGGAGACTACCCAACAAAAAGTGACAATAATAAAACACATCAATAGAATACAATATATACAACATACATATGACAGATGGATGTTTCTGGCCGATATTTGTGTTTTTTAGGTCCACACTGCTCCAGGTGTAAATATCTCACCAATTATTAGGTGGATTGTCATTCAATTTAGTACAAATATTCGTGGTCTCCAGAGGATGAATCGTAAAGCCCCCTGACATTTCATCTGGCGCCATCAGCTGGTCAAAATTTATACTAAATATCCAGAGAAATATCTCAACATTTGATGGATTGGCACTAAATTTAAGACAGACATTCGTGGTCCCAAGGTGATGATCCCTGATGACTTTGGTGATCCTCTGACTTTTCATGTAGTGCCACCATGAGGTCAAAATTTAGGCGAACTCAGTCCAATATTTTAGTTTTGTTTAGGACCAAATATCTGCAAACACTACAAAATAAAATTCCCATCTGCTTCAGCCGCACTTTGTGTGCCAATTAGCAAATATTAGCATGCTATCAGGCTAACCTAAGATGTTGAATAAGGTAAACATTATCCCTCCTAAACATCAGCATGTTAGCATTATCATTGTGAGCGTGATTCCCAGATTTTCCCACTCCCACACAGCAGTATGTGTGTACTGATGTTTTTTCATGTTTTTATATGTGTGTGTGTTTTCTTTTCCAGTTCTCACGACGTAGATGCACGCCGACAGTGACAGAGAAATGGCCATACCCCGGATGTTTAACTCCAACACACCGTTCGTCATCGTGACCGGAGGGTCTGAACTCTCATTTCTTGGCAAAGAGGACAACAGCCAGGGGTGTAAGGAGGAAAAGGACTCGCTGGTCCAAGCCATCGCCCCCCATCTGAGCCGGGTGCTGCAGCACGGCACTGCCAAACATGTGGTCACAGAGGGGCATGAAGTGCCTGAGGAGGACCCCTGTGTGTCCATAGTCGCACAGGCCGAGAGTAAGACTGCAGGTCTACAGATTGTGGATGAATCTAGCATGAGAACAACCACAATGAGACTCAGATTCTTTTCTCTTTGTAGATAATAATAATAGTTTCCACTGATGGATTGATGATGGATTTTAGGGTGAAAACATCTCTTTGATTGACAACTGAAGTCATTTATGGATGAAAACCTTGTATTTTTATTTTAAAATGATATACTAACAGATATTTCACACGGTGTGATTACAGTGCACTAAAATCTTTGAAAAGTATTCAGTGGAAGAGTTTTACATATTTAAACAATGATAAACATGCCGAAGTGGGTGAAAGTTAGCATTTACCAGGCAGAGATGCTAATGAGTAGCTTTAATTTATGCTATGTAAGAAACTAAAAGTCAAGATATTTAAGTCTCTGTGGCTTCCATTTAAAATGTTTGGCTTTTATCTGAGCATAAGAGGTAGGTAATACAGTTTAGTAAAACAACATTTAGAGCACTTAAAGAAATATTTCAACACAGAGAAATACGCTAATACGTTTTTGGTGGAAGTGAGGGGAACATTGATACGACCATCATACCTGCTAGACATGAGGCTAGCTGATTTTAGCCTAGGTTAGCACGTGGAAGCAGGTCGAAACAGCTTTTTTTCCACAAATTAAATAAACAAGATATAGTTAGTTAGTTAGTTAGCTTGTTAGCTTGTTAGCTGGTAGGTGGATTTTGCTACCAGTAAACAAGCCAGGCTAGGTGTTTCCTCCCGTTTCCTGTCAGTGAGCTAAGCTAACTGGCTGTTAGCTACTCTTCCACCAGAAAGCTAATACGCCTATTTCCCAAAATGGTGCACTTTTGCTTTTAAGTGCTTGTTTTAGTCCACCTCACCGTTTTTGGCTGAATGTATTGATGTTTTTTATTTAGTGTCTATAACCAGTTTAACAATAGTTAAACTCAATAATTGTTCATGTTTCTCTGTCCCAGGAGAAGACTTCCAGGAGTTCAGCCCCACCAACACACAGTGCCCTTACTCAAGATCTCAGCTGCTGAAAAAGCACAGGTACCAAGGCTTGATTCGAAGGGCTGACAATAACACCATGTACCAGTTTTCACAAAAACCTACAGAATAACTGGAAGAAAGAATGAGGATTAAAAAAAACCTGCACATAGGGGCCTTAAGTTGTCTAAGAATTAATGAATTCTAGTGTGTATTGATCTTTAAACCTGTTAAGCTTCAGTATACTGAAAATTGAATATTGTTTATCTTCTAATTTGCAGGTCTCTCAGCAAGGAAACAGCTTTGATGAGTGACACAGAGGATGAGGACTTGGATGTGGTGCACTACCACTTCCAGAGGAAACAACGCAGGAAACCCAGAAGACAGAGCCAGGAGGGAGGGGAGGAACCTCCAATCATCCGCGGTCTGTGGGTGCAGGAGATTGATTGGCTGAACTCAGCGGATGGAGAGACGACATCATCTGCTGAGATCATACCGCCTCCTCCTCAGTTTACTGACTCAGTCTCGCAGCCCTGCAGCCACAAAGAGCTGCAGTCCTGCTTATACGAAGGCTGCAGCTGTGCAGATGTGCGCGAGTGTGTCACGGGATTAGAGGACCGAGACAGATCAGAAGACACAAACGACACACCCAGCAGTGATGATAGAGGAGGCTCAGACTCCAGTGGCCTGGAGCAGGACTCTGAATCTGTTTGCACTCACGAAAGCGAGTCCGACTCATCCTGTGGAGCAGAAGATGGCGTCCAGGTGCCAGATAGTTTTGGAGCTGAAGCCAGAATGTCAAATTCGACCTTTGACCCGATGCACGTGTCTGGTTTTAACTCCTCCTCTCGTGATGAGCGGGAGTCTGACTCTGCAGGGTGTGTGCAAAGCCTGCTGGGAATTTCAGACTCCACCTACACCTCCAGCGCTGTGAATGCATCTCAGTGTGCCTTCGGTTTTGATGACATGAGTGATACTGACACAGTTTTGGACGTCCTGAGAGGCAGAGTGACACAGATGCCAAAGCTGTCTGTTTCACCTTTCTTCAAAGATCTGATTAAAACAACTCTGAGTGACTGGAAGACCAGCAAGCCTCTCAATGAAGGACTCATATTTCACCATGTAAGACACTTATGTCTAGTTTATATATAATATATACAGTATATACTACATATACTGTTTTCTGATATGAATATGGCCACATAAAGGGACAGTTCACCAAAAAATCATAAATACATATTTCTCCTCTTAGTTCTATTGATCATCTAGATAGTTTTGGTGTGAGTGTCTCAGTGTTGGAGATATCAGCTGTCGAGATGTCTGACTTCTCTCCAATATAATGGAACTAGATGGCACTTCACTTAAAAATACATTTGAATTGTCTCTTTCCAGAAATCATGACCGGTTACTCAAGATAATCCACAGAGCTTGTTGTGAGCAGTTTCATGGAGGAACTACTTTCTGTGCCATCTAGTTCCATTATATTGGAGAGAAGACAGATAAACATGGATAAATAGAACTACAGGGAAGAGGGGAAATATGTACTTTTGATTTTATTGTGAACTGTTCCTTTAAAACACAATATATGAACACCAAACTCTGCTCTTGATGAGTGAAAAGTTTTAGTCAAGACTTCTGGCAACGCCACAATCAGTGATGTCATGGCAAAAAAAAGTGTTCAGTTATGAAGCTCCAATAATGCTGGACCCTACATTTCCCATAATGCAACCAGTAGCATCAAATCAATGTAGTGGAGTAAAATAGTACAATATTTCTCTTTTAAATGTAGTGGAATAGAAGTGTAAAGTAGGGTTAAATGAAGGTTTTGATCAAAAATATTGATTGTTGACCACAAAAACTATGTCACATTTCACCCAATCACATGTTATCCTTGTCCCCCAACGCAGTTAGATTACGGTATATGTTGTATGTACATTATAGATGTATAGGTTGGGCAATGTTGACTGTAATCCACAATCAAGCATTGTTTTCAGAAGTTTTAGCGGAGGAAAGGCTCTGCCTTTTCTCTCAGCCTGTTTGTCATTTATGATTTCATTCTTTTGCACCCCGAAGCAACTTCAGCCCAGCTGTTCTCAGTACAGGGAGGGAGAGGAGTACTGCATTCTTCATCACATACAGAACGGCTCATACGGTGATGTGTTCTGCGTTCGGGACAAAAGGACTGGATTCGAATGTGCTGCCAAGAGGGTAAGCCAAGACGAGTGAGTCATTTTTTAAAAATCCAGATACGCACCACCCAAATTTCAGCGTATTGTCGTCCTCTGATCTCAGATCCCACTGAGTCACTTCAGTGGCGAGGAGGTGAGCACGTGGAGCGCTCTCAACTCTCCTCGGGTCGTCGAGCTCTTTGGGGCTGTGAGGGAGGGGCTCAACATTGTGCTCTTTATGGACCTGAAGCCAGGTAAACGTTCTCCAGTGTCAACAATAAATGGCACAACAAGAATGTTTGTATGTGCAGTACGATTCCCCACTCAGAGCCACTGATTTGTAGGGTTGAAAACAGCCTTTAGTCCGATGAATTTAAGATTTGTCCAAACCTTTTCAGCATGTTTGGCCCAGCTTCTCAAAGAGATGAACTCCCTACCTGAGGATTTGGCCCTGCACTACCTCCACCAGTCACTGGGGGCACTAGAACACCTGCATCACAGAAAGGTTCTGCACTTGGATGTCAAAGGTATGTTTTTGTTTTAGACATCATGACACACATATGTGTTGTAGTGGAGTTTAAGCTGCGATAATCAGTATTTTCATGTGAACAATGGGTCAAATGTTTAATGAGAAAGGTGTCACTCGCAGTGGAAAACAGTTATTACAGATTAGACAGATTTTAGCATCTTTCAGGTGTTTGTTTTGGTTTTATAGCCCAAAGAGCTGCCACAATTAGTCGATTAATCGATTAGACGATGAAAAGAAAATTAGTTGCCAAATATTTTGAATCGTTTCAGACATGTTTCAAGCAAAAATGTCTTAAATGTGAGGATTTGTTGCTTTTCTTTGTCATTTATGACAGTGAATGAAGAGTCTTTGGGGTTTGGACTGTTGGTTGGACAATAGAAACAATTTAAAGATGTGACTTTGGGCTCTGGGAAATTTTTATGAGGATTTTTTTTTTTAACCTTTTATGGACTAAACATTTCGATCAATAATGAAAATATCAAATCTGGGGGTTTGGTTCAGTCTCACTGCTCTCATCAGTGTCGTTTTCAGCAGCAGGAGGCAGATGTTTTCAGGAATAAACCCCCTGTACACTAGCTTCACAGTTAACAACCAGCTGGTGAACATAATAAAGTATTTAGAAGCTTAAAGAGCCAAGTATTTCTTGCAGGACTTGGTGGAGACCAAAACAGAGCTATAAGCGTAAATATTGGATTTACTAACATCTAACTAGCTAATGTCTGCAGCTAGCTAACATCCGCAGCTAGCTAACGTCTACAGCTAAATATTTTTCCATATTTTTGCGTCATGTTATGATTTCTGTCATTTTTTTGGGAAGGTGGTCCTCAGAAATTTGTTGACAATCAGAAATGGGCCTTAAGTAACAAAAGGTTGAGAACCCCTGGGTTAGAAAACTGTTTTCTGACAATTCAACTTTACTGTATTTTACTTTAAGTCAAAATATGTCAGAGTTGTGTTTACAGCTTGCTCTGCTGCCCCCAAGTGGCCAGAAATCACTTAATGCAGCTTTACGTATCATTCTGAGGTACTTTACTTGAATATTTGCATATTATACTGACACATAAATATCAGAAAGGACATACTGTTATTTAAATACTGGCTACATTAACTAGTGATGATAACATGCTTGTTCCACACCCTGTGCATTGATGTATGGTGGCACTGAAGAACCATGCTGCATCCCATTTGGATGTGGTCACAACAATAGACTACACCTGACCACACTGAACCCAGTAAAGCTTCTATCTGCTGCTTCTACTGTCAGCTATCATCCCCAGTGTTGTTACCTAATCCTATACTGACATCTCACCCCTAAACCCTCAGTAATCCCTGCTGAGAGGATCGAGTAGGAAGGGGCTCCCTCAAATTAGGCCCCTCCAATGTCCGAGCGGGTTCACTCAGCCAACAAAAACCAAATTAACCGCTCTCATTATATCAGATCTTCACAAAGAGGTGAAAAAATGTACTTTTGTTACCTTGTGCTTCCTGAAGATGGCTGTTCGGGGGCTGCGGAGGCTCTGGCCCCCTGTGTACTCATCAGTCTGACAGCCTCCTGATTTCTCAGTCAACTGTTTTATAATGAGCGCCAAATGAAAACAAGCTGTCTCATCAAATCCTCTGTGTTGATTTTATTCCAGTTGACAATGTGCTGCTGTCTGCAGACTGCAGAGACACATTCCTCTGTGACTTTGGTCTCTCAGAGACATTAGATGACAATGGATGGAGCACCAAAGCATTCAGAGGTGAGTAAAGTCTAAAAAAAAAAAGGAAAAGCAGTGAATTGTGGCAGATTTTAAATAACTGCAAAAGAAGAGAAAGGGTAAATTTACCATTGATCAAATTTTGCTAAATTTCTACTTTTTTACTGGGAGAAATAAGCAGCTATGGTTCAAAGGGTTATTGATCTTTGAAAGGTCTACCTGGATCTTCCCCTAAAAGTCAGTTTGGTTTGTGGCTAATGCATTGTCTTGTTTTTTAGAATAAATTTTATTTTATTTATTTTAGCAAGACAAACACATTGACAGAATACAGGAAATGACTTCTGCATTTGCTACTTAAAATGTAAAAAAAAAGTCACACTACACTGTGTGTGTCTAGCCCATTGACATAAATAAAGATGGCCGCCGCATCTCCACTTCCTCCCCCTGGTAGAAAAATGAAGCCAAAATATCCCGGATATGAGCGCTGCCATCTTGTTCTGGTGACACCAGAGTCTGTGCAGCAGTGACAGAAACCATCTTTGGGAAAAATCTATTTGACGTGTACTTTGAGTTTTTAATTTGGCCCATGTCCCATCTGCTAACATAGAGGGGGAGGGGCTTATGGTCTATACTGCAGCCAGCCAACTGGGGGGGGGATCCAGATGTTTTGGCTTCACTTTTGGGAGTACAACAACAGAAGTATGATGACGTGGAAACCAGCCAGGGGAGAAGACGATGTAATCAGGAGGTAAATTAAATCATTGTTTGTCGATGTAGGCGCTGCCCTCCCTGGCACAGAGACCCACATGGCCCCCGAGGTGGCACGAGGGGATCAACTCAGTACCAAGGCAGACGTGTGGAGCAGCTGTTGCATGCTACTGCACATGCTCAATGGATGCCACCCATGGATACGCTACTACTCACATCCGCTCTGTCTCCAGGTGAGCGTCTACTCTTATCGCCACTGGTGACGTTCTCCCTCTGCTCTGAGGTATTCTCACATTTCTGTTCACCTGTTTGTCAGATTGTCAACGAGCCGCCGCCTCTCTGGGAGGTGCCGTCCAACTGTAACAACTTCACGGCCAAAGTGTTCCGAGCCGGACTCCAGAAAGACCCTGAGAGACGAGCGTCGGCAAAGGAGCTCAGGAGGAAGACCACCAAGGCCCTCAGAGCAGGTCAAGAATCATCCCATAATGTAAAAAAATATTCATGTTTATGATATTAATAAACTTTATTTATAGAGAACATTTCTACATATAACAATACCGAACAATACTGGAACAAAATTAGGAAGTGCTTTAATATAAGAAACAAAATATTCCAAAGGATTTAACAACAGAAAACCACAAAAGTGCAATGAATATAAAATATGAATAAAAACAAGAAGGCGGGTTTACAACACAGTGGTTTAAATAATAAAACAAGATCGATAAAATAAGAGGGAGCTGAATTAACTCAGTCTTTCTGTGCTGAACTTTGCTGTCTGCTGTTATCTGTCGCTGTCTTGCTCTTGCCATCCTGCCCTCATGTACACTACCTGCATGCATGTATTATTGTGGTCTTGCTTTTGTTGTGTCTGAGGGATTTATGTGTTTTCATATGCTTTGCATGTTTCGTTTGGTGTGTAACAATGCAGCACAATGTGTTTCTATTAACATTAGTGCCTCTCATTTTATTGTGTCACATGTCTTGTATTATGAGACTCTGTGTTGCATGTTTAAATTTGTATTTGACAATGTATTATAAGGATGTCCTGAATGTTCTTTTAAACATCAATATTCTCTTTTCTTTATTGTTTTGAAGATCTCAATAATTTTATGATTTTAATCTTATATTCTTTTTTAGGTTGGCTCTGTAACTTCTGTCCAGGGACTACATATCAAAAACAGCCTGTTGGCTAACTCTGACGCATTTACAGCTATGTTTATTAATGTGCACTGCCCCTGTTAAATAAAGAGACTCGGACTCAGGTTCGTATGGGCGGTGCAGTAATGTAGGCGCCTGGTCATGCAATGTTTTAAAAGTTTGATGTAAAATCAATTCTAAAAAAAACAGGGAACCAATGTAAAGAGGGTCAATAATAAGAACGCATGCCTTAAGAGAATTGGTTCCCATTCCGTTTTTTGACACTTGAGTGCAGCAACAAGCTCAATAGGCTTTTTTGCAAGGTATAGCTTCATTTCATCAGCATAGAAATTAAAGCGAATAATGTAAGAGGCAGCAAGAAGGGGGGAAATCAAAAAGGGGCCCAGGATTGACCGTCGAGGCACTCCAGACCTTGTTTGGTCCTTTGAAAATGTCTATTGTCTGTTGTCCCTTACTGTTGTTGTGACATTACCTCCATCACAGAGGATACTAAAGGTGAACATTTGCTCCACAGTTGGAGGTCTGAGTCTCCGGTCCGTCAGAAGAGCATGTGAGAAGCTGTATCGAGGCAGGACCCAGACTGAAGACCGCCCCTGCTCTCTGTCACCTGGGATCAGCCCCACCGAACCATCAGCTGCCGTCTCAGCACCAGCGATGTACTGGGTGAGCCCCTGGAGAACTGCAGCAGTGGACGAGGACAGCAACGACTGGAAAGATGGCGACTCCGACTCTGAAGTGGAGACGAGAGAATGGGAGTCCCAGCCAAAATCACTGCAGGATAACTCTGCTGCAGACGATAAAGACTGGGACAGCTGGTCGGATTCAGAGGTCGATATATACATGGGAGAGGAGGAATATATCCAGGAAAAGTGGCTGAAGACTGACAGGGACTATGAGGGGGATTGGGAAGAGGAAGGAGATGAGGAGGAGGAGGAGTGGGACTCCTCCGTGTCTACAGAGTATCTGCGTGCTCTCCGAGGTCTTTTCCCTTTGCTGCAAAAAGGCCAACAGGCAAATTCATGGGGATCAGAGTCCGAGCTGGAATACCTCCGAGACGGTGAGTCAGAAAACAGCTCAGCGGAGGAAACATGTTCATGTTGACTGGATACAAGTCCACAATCATTTTATTTTCATCTCAGAAACTGATACTGTGGCTGTAATGAAGTGCAGCTGAGTGAGAACTGATTTTATTACAGAGCTTTTCCTCTCTGTTGCCCATTTAAAGGAACTCTTTAAAGGGGATGTTCAGATTTTTCTTAAAGGGGAATTCCTGTATTTTTAAACATGTGCCCTATGTTTGCATATGTGGGTGTGTAAATGACTCAGACTTACCAAAGGTTTTGGAATCGGTCCAGTAGATCGTGTCAGCCGGCAGCCACATCATCCTTGAGGGCAAGACCAACCGTAAAAGTTACATCCACTCACCAAACACTAATTTGAAAAAGTGTCCATTTTAAGGAGTGGCTGGCTCAACTAGAGTAAAGAATTTTCTGAAAAGGGCATCTTACAAAGACACACTCAACTAGAACGGCACTAAGTAGAGTGCATACCTCCACCAAGGCAACATCTTGATGTTGGGCTGTTGTTGATCTTGATGAAAAAAAAAATCTGTTATATTTAGAGGGCTGGTATGTGTACAATTTAGTGCGAATCCAAATAAAAATCTGGATATACCGGATTTAATCGTGTTTTCATAGGGGGGTAGTCTTTTCCTGGCTGCTGTACGGTAACAAATAGCTCTAGAAACCTGCGACTACCAGCAATGTGTAGCTAAGTTAATAGGGATTCAGTTATCTCACAATATTAAAGAAAGAGATTAAAAAAATTCCTGAATCTGACCCTTTATCCGGATCTGAGCAAAAATTTAATTGGTTCTTCCTTGGCCCATGCTCCATCCTTCCACCAAGTTTCGTGGAAATCCATTCAGTAGTTTTTGCTAATCCTGGTGACAAACAAACCAACCAACCAACTGCCAGGCAGAATGTTTTTACAAAGCAGTCGACCATCTAAGAATCAGTAAACACAGTTAGCAACATGCTGTCATACAAGCTCGTCAAACAGAGCAAGATTGTCTCTGCTGGTGCATGTTTGAATGACTGTACGGTAGTACTTTGTACTAACAGAAACTGCTCATATGTTGTCTCTTTCTAGATGTAGCTATAGGCACCACAATCCAGACCCCATCCCCTGAACCTCGAGATGACCCTCCGTCCTGTTTCAGCTGCTCGGACGCGTCGCAGATCGACGCCTCAGAGAAGGTGTGTGTCTGTAGATGCAGCCGTATGTGTACTCTACATGTAGAGTTACTCTTACGATACATCAAAACTCTCTTAATTTTTAAGGACTCTGACCATTCGTCAGATGATCTGAGCTCTGGAGTCTTCTCCTCCTGCAACAGCCGCACAGACGGACACTTGGAGTGGTTGGCCTCAGCAAATCAGCCATCTTCGTGCTGCTTCGAGGGTAAGACGGCAGGACTGTATCACTAAGTCATACACTGGCTGACTTCTGTTTTTATTGTTGTTTACTGCTCTGATGCTACAGGTGTTGACATCTGGATTGAGAACGTGCAGGGCGAGTGTCTGAGGATTCGCGAACGTCGGCAGGTCAAAGTGGGCCATGTTGCTATAGGAATTAGTGATCAGGTAAGAGACGGTTGATTAATGTCTAAAAACGTCTCAAAAAAACAAGAAACAAGAAGTACAGTATGAGGCGTGTCGCCGCACTAGAATTAAGAGAAATGAAACCTGATTTCAGAAAACACTTGCAACAAATTGATGTGCACTCCAATATTGTTACACTCGTGGATTTTTTTTAACTACTAGTAGAAGTATAAAGCAGCATGAAGAGGAAATACTGAATTACCTCAAAATTATGTTTACTTAAAGTTGAGCTGAAATGAAAAATGTCTTCTTTTAAAAAAAAACCCTTTTAGGTGCATCTATTCAACAATGTAACCCAAATTAATTACAAAAAAACAATTTCTTTGTACTTTTTTTAAAATCAAAATCTGATCTTTCTTTTCTTCCGCTAAAACAAAATCAAGTTTTCTTACATCAGTTAGTACCAATCATTTTCAACCAATAATATCACGACATCCACCCATCACTCAATCTTCAACGGCACGTAAGAACTAGCTTAATACTTCATGTCAGAAGGGCGCAGCAGTGTTTCAGGGGGCGGGGCCTCACTGATTACTGTACAAAAACAACTTTATTCAGTGATTTTGGTGAAACTGGATCATATTATATTTTTATATTAATTTTTTTCATTTTTCATATTTAGATTTTATGTTTCTGTTCGTGTTGCTGAAGTAACCGCTAACTGATGCTAACTGTAGCGGGCTAAGGACCCTGTGAAAACAGCCGGACAGAGACCGAACACAGCCTCCGAGACCAACTGAGGCCAGTGTGACGACAGGGAATCCAGTACTGAAGTGGTTTATGGAGTTTCCTGATGGGCAGATAACGTGACTTGTTGTAGCTGCTGTTAGACAGTTACTGCTAGCTTGTTTAGCCATGCAGAGGTCCCATTAGCTAACTCAGTCCTGGGTTGCCAGGAGCCAAACTCGGCAAGAAAACCACCTCAGTACTGTGGTCAAACTGGCCTCCGTCAGTCTGTCGTCAGATGCTGTGTTTGGGCCCACTCGGTTCATGTTTGAAAAGTCCTTTTAACATGTAATCGGCCGTGTTCACTGGGAGCTCCCAGTCAGGCGGAGTCAGCTACTTGGACATCTAGCTGCATGATGGGGGGCACATTCAGCGCTAACGCTATTGGCTACTTTGAAAAGCCCCTTCCTACCTGACTGTTTCTACAGGAAACATGTAAATATGAGGAAACACACAGCACTCTGCCTTCTGTTTCATGTGGACTTTAAGTGCAGTACTTGAGTTATTTACTTAGTTAGCCTACATTCCACAGCTGCTGGTGTCAACACCTGAGTTCTGGTACCGGAATCATGACTGAGAAATATAAACAAGCTTTCAACAAAACTAGAGAGAAGTCAAAGTTCTCAAATGTTAAATGTTGGTTGAACACAAGCAGCCATACAAGAACTTAATCTAAATAAAATCTTCTAAATCTGGCAGAATTTTGGATTGAAATCTGGATTTGATCAAAAAATAGGTGACATTCACTGGCAGCTTTTCAAGACTCGATGCTTCGGTCAGCGTCCAGGTTTCACCCCACCAAAATGAAAGCTCTCATCCATCATTCAGGTCTCAGGGAAGGCCTTCACTTTGGAGACCCTGGACAGGAAGACGGTGCCCTTTGAACAGGAGATCAGAGAGTCCTGTCTGTGGTTGCGCTGTGTTCCTGCTCCTGACAGGTGTCAGCGCTGGAGGTGGAGGGTCAGCGACGGCAAGCTGGAACTGCGAGAATGAGACTTTTTTCTTATTGTGTTGTTGCTGTTTGCACTAACTTAGCCTGTGATTGTGGAAAAAGATGCGTACATGTACCTGTGGATGTTGATTTTGCTGGGTGAAAGTGGGATTGATGGTGCTGATGTCATTTTAAAGCTGATTTTCTATTTGTAAAGATGATTTTCCTATATCAATTCTTCTGTTTTTTTATTAGGTTTTTAAAAAAATCTTGCCCTAAATGGACAGTTTCAGATCTCCGTGATCTCAGTTTGTCATGTTTCTTAGTGCCTTTTAAGCTTTAGGATGAGTGAAGCTGCTTTAAACAAATAACTGTCGTACTCCAGAAGATTTTAATACTTGAATTGTTACTCACCTTTTATATCTTAATAAAAAAAACTTACCTCCCGAGTGAAGAAGTTGCACTCTTCTGCTTGTTTCACAATGATTGCCTCCTTCCTCCATCGTCATCAGTCCACTGGAAGAGAGAAATTCCAATTGATCGCTACTCAAAACCTGAAAATGCCTCTTGTGCAACATACTAGGACCAGAATTAAAGCCTGTAGGAAATATTAAGAGAACTAATAAAGAAACTAGCTTCGCCTTACAAAGAAAATTCATGTATCACATGTGGATTTATACACTTGGTTTTTCGGACATTTCATTTTGTGTTTTTTGGACATTTTGCATGTGGACTGTTTTCACAGAGATGTGAAATTATTATTAATTCAAGTATGAAATGGTTCAGCAAGGCCAGTTATCTACCAGTGCGGAGACTGGTTCCATTTCAGTCAATTTGTTGTTTTCTTTTTAGTGTTTTAAACATATTTGATGGATAATTGACAGGCAGGTTGCATGATTTTGTTATACTCTCTCTCTCTATATATAAATTCTACAACCTGTGGGCTAGTATGTAAAGTATTCCCCCACCAAGATGCTATGAGACAGACGTTCACTTTGAGAAATTATATTCTCATTCTCATATTTACTTCTACAACATAACTTCTGTAACTCTATGGCATGATTCTTTATGTGAGGATTAGAATGGTTGTTGTCTTGAAAACTCTGGAAACTCACTTGTCTATTCTACTACTGACCTACAGGCCCAAGCCATGAAACTACAGCCACGGGACACTTCTGTCAACATAATTTTGGCCCTATAGTGCATAAAACAGTCCCCTATCAGCAACATATTTAAATGGCAGCTGTATGATTCGGTTAAAATGGATTTGTGATCACATTCCATCACTACAAGGAAAGAACACAGTCCTGTCACTGTGGCTGAAACTTGAATAAACTTCTGTTCGGTTCACTTCCTCGACATTTTGTGCAATGTGCACACAGGGATCTGCTGACGCTGTGATAGGGCAGCGGGATAAAGGAGGCGGGTCATAAGTAACACCATTTGCACTGTGATTGGACCAGGTTTGATAGTGGGAAGTGCTCGTACGCCGGTGTCTCCCTGGTTGCGCAAGACGCCATTTTGGAGTGACAGTGAAAGATAACGGAAAGATCGAGAAGCTGTCTTTCTAAAGGTAATAATCCACACAAACGCGCTGCTTTTTGTCCTAAAATGTCGTATTATATGAAGTGACTGTTGATCTGTAGGAACGACTCGCTTTCTATGGTATTTAACATGACGTCACGGTGCTCTCTCTTTACTGTGACGCGGCATTAGCTACGTTAGCCACCTCGCTAAAGCAGTTCCTGTTACGGATAGATCCGTCACGGGTTTCAACAAAGTACTGGACTTAAATTTCACCGACGGTTCGCATAACGTGTCAGCCTTAGATGTTGTAATAACGTGTCGCCGTGTGTTGTAAACGGCGGTGCTCGTTCGACCATCACGTTCGCGAAACTGTGTCGTCTGCTACCAGCTAGCTAACATAAGCTAGCAAGCTAATTAGCTGAAGTATCCGCCCTTAGTGGAGCTAGCGGTAATCTGCTTCGAGTGGCCAGCCAACGCCACCCAACTTCGGCTATTCGCTTATCTAAAATAATAATTCCCCACACACCGCGCCTGTGTTTTACACTTAACCAGCGTGGACACGAAGTTCAGTGTTTGCGTGCCTCTTGCTAAGGTCGAGGTGTTGTTAGCTAGCGAGCTAGCGTCTTGTGACGGCTCACACATACAGTAACATTATCCCTGCCACTAGTGCATCGGGATATAGTTTGCCAGCTGGAACAGGCCTCTCGTATCTGGCGATCAGTTAGCTTTTTGGTTCATCCGGTTTAACAATGTAGATGTGTCCAGTTTTATGACCTTAACTCCTACTTAGTGAAATTTCAGTATAGGTTATGCGACCTTAACTGCAATGTTAAGACATTAATATAAGGAATTGTTCGTGTTGACGGTTTGGTCTGGCTGGTAACGTATAACTTAAGCCATTAACCTTAACGTTTAACCATTAGCTTAAATAAACACCACCATGTTGCGTTCATTGTGCCTCCTCTGGCCATTTACTAGACCAAATATGCTGCCACCAACCTGTTTTGTGAATTTATTTGTGTCATTATGATTTAAATATGTTCACTACCTGTATACCAGTCTCACAGACTGACGTCAGACTTTTCTGTCTTTCTGGAACTGAAACACTACAGATTTTACTTTTCTAACTCAGTTTCTTTCTCTGCTTTGACAGCTTTGTCACCATGGGGAATGTATTTGCAAGCTTATTCAAGGGCCTGTTTGGCAAAAAAGAGATGAGGATTCTTATGGTCGGGCTTGATGCTGCTGGAAAAACAACCATCCTGTATAAACTGAAACTTGGAGAGATAGTCACCACCATTCCCACCATTGGTATGGATATCTGTCTATTAAATCATTTTGTTCATGTGTTCAATCTGAATGTATCTGATAGTAGTTTAAATACAACATCCAAGTTTTGGACTGATACCAAACATGTAAATATGTTTTTTCTGTAAAACCTGTCATTCATTTAATAAAAAAAGACAAAGTTGTTAAAATGTTAAATGCTGTTATGCAGCCGTACTAGAACTAAATGAAACAGATCTAAAATGGGAAAAATTATGACATACATCAAGAACTACCTGATAAAAAAAAAAAGTACTAACAACCAGACGAGAGATTTGATGTGAGAAGAGCTGCTAATGTCGTTTTAACTATTAGTCAATTGATAGAAAATTGGTTGCCAAGTATTTTGATAATCAGATTAATCGTTTCAGTTATTTTAAAAGCAAAAATGTGAAACAATTACTGGTTCCAGCTTCTTAAATGTGAGGATTTGCTGCTTTTCTTTGTCATTTATGACAGTAAATTAATCTTTGTGTTTTGGACTGTTGGTTGGACAAAATAAGCAACTTAACTTTGGGCTCTGGAAAATTGATGAGACTATATTTTACTTTTTTTTGGACAATTTATAGACTAAAGGATTATGTGATTAATTGTGAAAATAATGGGCAGATTAATCAATAAAATAATTGTTAATGACAGACCTAGATGTGAGCTTTAAGTACTTGGCAGGTTTTATGTCATGGACACATTAAAAAATATTGAGGTTCAATACCCAACCCTGATGTGTACCATTGATTTTAAACACTCAAACTGAACTGGAGGTTTAAATTAAATGTATTTACGGTTAATTAATTGATTTAATTTATATTTATGAAGATGTAATGGCAGATGGACTGTCAGCATTCAAAATGAGCTGTTTTGAAATGTTTTTCAGTGGTTTAGTGACTCATCCATGTTTCTCCTCTCCTGTCCAGGTTTTAATGTTGAAACTGTAGAATACAAGAACATCAGCTTCACAGTGTGGGATGTGGGCGGTCAGGACAAAATCAGGCCGCTGTGGCGCCACTACTTCCAGAACACTCAAGGTGAGGGGGACTGAGCTTGCAGCAGTGTCAGTGAACATTACTGCCTATAGGTGGCCTCATTGGTGCATTAAAGATGATCTTATAACCAGTCAATCAATGACTCATACACTATTGTTCAATTCTCAGAGGGCTTATTGTGTCACTCTTCTACTATTTCCTGAAACATCCCGATCCACATACTGAGCATCCAAGAGTGAAATTGAACATCTGAATCCTATTGTGACAGGTGGTCACAGCAAGTCAAAAAAGACCCCAAGAGTTCCAGAAACGGCACATCTTTACCAATATTGGTGTTTTCTTCAACACAAAAAGATGCTGATGCTTGATCCAGCATACATAGGCAAAAATCCATGTCTGGAAAATATGACAACCTCCACCCACAGGTTCCTCAGGCTGGGGTTCATCTAAGAAAACAAAATCTGAGATGTCAGAAGATGATTAAAAGGATAAGAAAGGAGGGAAAAGCTTATTTTCTGACCTCCCTAAGTTTTGTTGTGAAATTTTGTGTACTTTTACCACTTAAGGCCTTTAAAATTGATGAATAAATTAGTCTGAGGAGGGAAGATCACAAGATAACTGCAGTCCTATCTAATTACTTTTTAGGAATCCATATCATTTCACATCATCAAAATTATACTCTCACTAGTCTGAAGTGTAATTAAAGATCTAAAAATCTAAAAAAAAAAATCCAGCAAGTCATCTGACTTTAACTTTAAAGATGACAAGTGCAGAGTAAGTGAGATGCTTTATATTTTCTAGCGGTGTTTCACAGTTTAGTGAGTTAAAACCTCAGAAATGATAGTCCCACTGTTTGGTTAATCTGCTAATGCATACTTAAAAAAAGGACATTGATTTTTAGACCTCAGTGATTATCGATGGCTTTGTTTTAGTGATACTTTGCTCACAGCAGAACGTCTGTAATTTAACAGACGAGTCAGCGGTGCTGCGTAGAGATGCTGGTGCAGCAACCCAATCAAGTGCCGGCTCTTTAACGGCCAGGTGCTCCGGGACTTCTATCATCCTCTTCACTTAAATATCAAATATCAACACAGAATCATACAAGGCAGAAAGCTGCAGCAGCATTGCTCCATACGCCGCATCAGCTATCAGACACTGAACTTACGCTGTGAGGCCAGAACAACATGAAAGGTTAAAAAAACATGAACATTTCCTTAAAATTTGACTTGATCTGTTTTACTTTGTCTCCCTGTGAAAGTGTCCGCTTCATCAAAATGCTGCATTTACATAATTTGTTGACAGCAGCTCTAAGTTATAAATTCAACTGCATTTAAAGTTGAGTGTGTGCCAGCTTTCGGTTTGATGTTCACAGTCGGCAGACCTGCAGATACCACGTGACCCGAGTTTATTTTTGAATTAACTCTTATCTACACTTGACTGCAATGTAGGCAGCTTGATAGCTGAGCTGTGTACTTGACTTACAGCATTTCAACCTTCAAATAACCAGATTATTAGTATAATCCTCATGATTTGGGGTTATTCGTTTAGATAAGGGCCGTGTTAGAACCACAGAGTTCGGGGGTCCATTACACAGTATGAATGTTAGGCTTTTTGTCGAGTCAAAGAGACTTATTAAGCAGCAGGAACAATTTGCACTGAATTATTAATTAGTCACAGCTTTTGAAGTGGGAGAGAAGGAAACTAATAATACGGATATATACACCAAACGCGTGTGAAGTAGATTATAAGAGTGATGTGTATTTTTGTACGCAGGACTCATCTTTGTGGTTGACAGCAACGACAGGGAGAGAGTGAACGAGGCGAGGGAGGAGTTGGCCAGAATGCTCGCTGAGGACGAACTCAGAGACGCCGTGCTGCTCGTTTTCGCAAATAAACAGGTGAGGTCACATTTGTGTTTCTTCAGATGTAAATGTCAACTTTATTGTGGCTTGTGAATAGATGTAGAGGTGTCTGTATTTGTAAGCTGGGCTGTCACGATAATTATCCACTTAGTGTACATTTATTATCATATAAAATGACCTTGATCCGTTTTAATGATCTCAATATTGCCTGTTGTGTTTACATGAGAATGTCACCAACATTTCAGTAGCATGATGCCAGAATACCTAGCAGGGTTCTACCTGCTGTTATAAGACTTGGTTACAGCACCTGAGTGTGTTTATTGTTTTTTGTTGTGCAGATTTATTTAAATTTTTTCACATTCAAATTCCACTGTCTGAATATTAGGAAAGAAAGAAGAGTTTACTTGCATTATTTTATCATGTCAGTGTCATAAAATGGCCTTAAAATGACTATAATGTTTATCGCTCGAATTCTTCCTGGGGCAATAAATCTTCATGCATAACATACACAACCTAATGACAGTTACTCCTTCTCCCAGGATCTCCCCAACGCTATGAATGCTGCAGAGATCACAGACAAGCTGGGTTTGCACGCTCTCCGCCAGCGCAGCTGGTACATCCAGGCCACCTGCGCCACCAGCGGGGACGGCTTGTACGAGGGCCTGGACTGGCTCTCCAACCAGCTGAAGAACCAGAAATGATCCATTCCACCAGTTTTGGTTTTTGTTTGTTGTTTATTTTTTCTGTTTCAACACAGCGGCAGCACCGGATCCAGGCCCCTCTGCTCCCATCTAACCCAACTTTCAACCCCAGCTCTTTCTTTCAAGAACTTCCTTCATTCCCTCCCTCCTGCTTTCTCCCTTCGTCAGTACTCATGGGGCTCCAGCCTGTGCTGCTTGTGTGTGTGGGTGTGTGTGCGTGTGTGTGTGGGCGTGCATGATTATGTGAGCGTGTACCTTGTGTGTTCAGCGAGTGTGTGTGGGTGTGAAGGCGTCTCTGTGTATGCTGGCTGGGATTGGGAGTAACCCTGGCGTGCCTTTTACACACCTCCTGTGGAATCAGCAGTCTGGTTTTCAAGCCCCTCTCTCCATCCACCAAACTCAGCCTCTGCCCCACTCAGCCTGCCCCCACTCCGAGTCTTGCACGGCCCCCTTCTCCCCCACCCTTACTCTCCAGAGGAAGCATGGTTTTCATACGGCAAAGAAAGAGCAAGGGTGCAACCTCTCCTCCCCCCTCCCTGTAGTATATATATCTATGTTAACTAGAAATGTTCACCTGATGTAGATTGAATGCTAAATGTTCATTTTAACCTCCTTTTTGATTTTGAAACCTCAAACCCACCAGTAAGAGATTCAGTAAATTGCATCTTAACCTGTATCAGGTCGAAGCAAATCAAAATAGAAAAAGAAAAAAAAAAAACGCCCATCCTCGATCATTCTGGTGTCATTTGAAAATCATGCTGTTTGTTTTATTATTATTATTATTATATTGGAATATAACATATTATTCTTAGCAATGGTTCTCCAATGAACACTACCTTTCTCCCCCACTGAGTGAGACCGTGAAGCACAAAGCAAGCCAACAATCTTAAAAAATAAATTACTGTAAAATTAGAATCTGCGAGTATTATGCAATTCTTGTCTTAACCAGGTTTTTTTTGGTAGCTGGTATTTAATTCCCTGGATTCAATTGGAATTTCAAGATGACCTTCGGCACAGTTAATTATCCTGACAGTGTTCCTACGTCGTGTAGGTCGAAAACAAGGTGTTGGACGTTTCAAACTGCAGCCGGTTAACTGAGACGGGTGTCCTGATGCGTTCACAAGCTTCACGTGTTAAGAGATGTTACATGTGTTATTTTTCTGTAACTAGTTTTAGCATTTCTATTTGTACAGTGATGGCTGAACCAAATGCATTTGAGCAGTATGATAAATCCTCCCGAGGGCTCGAGCTGCGTATGATTTTGACTGAAGAGGTTTTTCTCACCAACGGTTTTATTTTGAAATCAGAAAGAATCTAATTTTCCTACTTGGGATGAAGGATTGGCACCAAATATGAAGGCTCTTTAACTGTGAGCGGTCCAGAAATGTGAACTAAGCAAAACCTGGTTCAGATGTCTGGTTGTTGACAGACTACTACTCCACATTAGAGCGCTGCATACTTCATGGCTGAAAAGAGCGACACAACACTCAGTCTGTCAGTGGGCTGAAAGGACTTGGTGGTAGACCGGTTAATGGGGAATGGGTGTGCAGTTAACTGGTCGTGAGATTCAGCAGGCGTTCTCAGTGTTGAACCATGGGGGTTAAGCTGGCACTTCTGTCAAGAATGATTGTAAATCTGTAAGTTCCCCTGCAAACTGTTTCCGTGGGGATTTCCTGAACACATTAATAAACATGATTTGATCCAACAGTTGTGCCAGATAATTTTTTTCTTGTGCCTTAAACATAGCTGGTTTTCAGTGCTACTTCTAAGGGTCACAATTCTAATTTGTCCAATGCTTTGTTAATTACCTTAAAACTGCAAAACATTCTCATCATCCTCAGCTGTAGGGATGTCATTAACGATTATTTTCGTTATTGATTAATTCATAATTCGATTAATAGTTTGTTCAACAAAACGTCTGAAAATAGTGAAAAATTTAACTCTTTCCTAAAGCCTAAGATGAGTTTGGAAATAGCTTGTTTCGTTGTGACCCACACTCCAAAAATGCTTACAGTCAAAGACACTAAAATCAAAATTCAGAAGCTGTTATGCATTTATCAAAATAGTTCCCAATCCAATTTAACTGGCCAATCAATGATTGTTTGAACCCTACTAAGCTGCACTGTGTGTTTAGTGCTAATTGTTAGCATGCTAACCTGCTAAACTCAGATGGTGAACCATACACATAAACTTGCTAAATGTTAGCTTGGTAACATTTAGGCAAAACTGCCTCTGTGCCGAAGAACAGCCTCACAGAGCTGTGGGCTTTTAAGTCTTGTTTTTGGACAGTACTGCACTAAAAGCAGAAGAAAAATTAATTCATCAATAATGACAGTGGGCTAATGGTTTTCAGTAATAATGAAGATTTCCATGGAAAAACCCCACTAGTCTTAAAACTAATCTTGTTTGGGGAAACCTGAAAAATGGATCTGTACTTTAATATAAGACTCAACAATTTTGTATGTAACATATTCCCTCAGCTGAGAATATTATCAGGAAAAGAATTGGTGAAAGGGCATCGCTGTTTGTTGCTGATGTGAATCGTATCCGTCATGAGGTTGTTACCGTTTTTATGATACCAACAAATAGAGTGAGAGCTGCAGTGTGAAGCCAAGCATTCAAATGACAGTGATCACTGAATAATTCCCTGTAGGACTACAATAATAATCATTTTAATTATCCATTAATCTGTTAATTACAGTTAATTTACTGTTTTTACTCTACAGATATACAGAAATTAAAATCTTGACAACGCAGTCCCAAGGTAGCATAAGCTTGTCTTTCAAACATAGACTGTGGAACACTGACAATCATCTATTTTGTTTACTTTTCATAATTTAGTATCATAATCGGTTATAATCAGGATTAATCTTTCAATCAGCAGAATCTTAGTCTTAGTCATTTTAGATTTTTTTTATTTTTTTTATTACTATTTAAAATATGGGAGGAAACCGAAGCACTCGGAGTAAACCCATGCCAACACAGTGAGCACATATGTACTCCTCACAGCTAGAGGGTTAAGGCCCGACATTGAACCCTCACCCTATTGCTGCGAGGCCACAGTGTTGAACACTGAGGCACCTGTGCGGCCCTGAGACCTGAAGTCCTGCATCATATTCAGGTTGAAGACT
>JBBPCS010000001.1:2167587-2181671 GCA_037974645.1 Hollardia meadi
TTTCCACAATCACCTCTGGTTTGGTGGAAGGAAATCCTCAATTCACAGAGTAAGATGTGAAAATATTCCGGCTCTACGCGCCGTTTTCAGTCACTGCTAAAGGCCCGACGTTATCCTCCCCCCGCTGTGTCCTGTCATCCCTGAAGTCATAGTCCTCGTCGGAGCCGCTGTAAATCATCTCCGTCTCCGGCCTGGAGCCCGTTTAAGCTGAGCCCGGTTGTCAGCGGTAGCTCCCTCCGTGATCAGAGGTCACGATCTAGGCAGACTTCAGTGAGCAGGCGGCCCACTACCTCCACTGCTAACTGAGCTAACAGTCACTAAAGCTACAACCAAAGATTACACAGCTCAAGATAACTAACTTACAGCAGACAGTATCGTGACAGCAGTTTGCGGTTACTCTGGCGATATGCTGCCATGTATATTATCGTCAGTATCATTATATCGCGACACCGCTAGATTTCCATCAGAAGGTCTAGCAACAAAACAAACAAACAAATAAAAGTAATTTTGTAAGTCAGACGGTGTTTTGAGTTTTGATCTACTCGTCCCTCTCCTTGTAGTATTGTGCTGCTCAACAAATAGGACAAAATGTCAGTTAAAACATATCTTTATACTTTCAAATAACACATTTCTGAGAAAAGTGTCAATATTTCTGAGCTGAGTCGCAGCTCGGCCTCACTGTGGTTTCAGTCGCAGGTGTTGTTCTGAACTTTTCTTTCTGACCTTGTTGACAGTTCCTCTGCTGACTTCCAGCTTCCTGCTCTGAGCATCATGTGATCTTTGTGAAACTGTGTTTGTTTTGAGCTTCATCGGTGTAAACACAGAACCTTGTAAATAACGGTGTGATGTTCAGTGAGTCATTCACTGAAGCAGGCGATGCATTTAGTTTCTTTCCTTGCAGACCGCGAGTTCTTGACAGCTCTGGTGGCACATTTAGCCGAGTAAAGAGGTCTCGCTTTTGTTGGAATTATCGCACGACGGCGCCGAGCAGGCAGCTGTCGAGATAAAGGACAGCGAGGGAGGGGGGTTCAGGTTCAGAGCTGCAGACAGCAACGTTTCTCTGAGAGAATCTATTTTCTCACCTGCAGGTGTTTTAAATTCACATCCTGTTTTTAGTCGCTGAAGGCATTCGGGGCACAGTGCTGCGTTTAAGGTTTTGTGCCAACAGTGATTAATGTCAGCAGAATAAAACTCTCTCTTTCTAATGTCAGCCATTAAAAGAATATTCGTCTTCATGTTCAGTGCAAAGTGTGAATGAATTCCTATAAGAACCAAAACGACACTTCTGGAACAATAACATTCATTTATTGTGTTTATTAACTTGTAACGAGTTCAACAGAGCCAGAAAGTTTATCGTGTGGCTTCTTTTGAGGAGAAAACATTTCAGACAACAAACAAAGCACATGAACTGGCTTCGTGTCCATATTGTCCTTTGATTTATTCACATTATTTCCACATATCCCTCACTCTGTCCATCTATTGTTCGAGCCTGGAGCTTCTTTTTATATCAGTTGTTAGTCATTGATGTTTTGTAGAGAATATTCTTAACAAATATCTCTCAAAAAACAACTAGTGGGGATTAAATTCCAGATTGTAGGAGAACTTCGAAGCAGATTACTGTCGATTGTAGAGCTAAATGTACTGAAATTATCATCAGAGACAGATAAACATACATCCAACAGGTGTCTCTGACTCGACAATACTTCCTGTTAACAATATCATAATGTTGAAGAAAGGGCTACTTTATATAACGGGTGAACAATTTGTAAAGACAATATACATTATGTGGACAGTATTGGTCTGGAGCTTTAATGCTAAAGCTTATTATATTGCAGATTATGGAGAGTTTTGGGTGGACTTGGTGACGGTGTTTTCATGTTTCAACACGATAGTTTGTCCCCGAGCACAAAGACGGCTCCAAAAAGAAATGTTTTGTCCCAGTTTGGTGTGGAAGAACGTGACTGGGATGCACAGAGCCCTGACCTCAACCCCATCCAGCACCTCTGGGATGAACTGGATCACTGTGATCAATGGGGGTAAATCCCTGCAGCAGATTGAGTTGGAGGCTGTTGTTGCATGATTCTGGAATGAGATGGAGAAAGCTCTGTTGCATCAGAGGAGTGAGAGTGTGGTGGTGGAGCAGGTCGGTGAGGTAGGAGGGCTTTTGTGAGGTCACAGGAAGGGGAGTGGGTGAGTTCTGGATGTACTGACGTTCATTCAGGATGTTGTTATAAAGAAAGCTGTTGCAGTCGTCGATTCTGGATCAGTTTCAGCTGTAGAGGAGGAGAGTGATGGGCGGAGACGAGCTGTGATTTATAAGGTGGTTGTGATGATGTGATTGACGTGTTCGAGGGAGAGGTCGCTGCCGAGAATAACTTCTAGGTTTTGGATTTGTGCTGAGGGAGACAGAAGTTTTTGGCCATGTAGACGATGCAGTGAGAATGGAGCTTTTGTGCATCTATTTTTGACCTCTTTTTTTTCTTTTGGCTCCCACAGAACAGCACTAATTCTCCGGGGCCGATGAAGGGCCCCACCGTCGCTGCGAGGCTCAAACACCTCCAACAAGGCAGCCTGGAGAGGCCCAAAACCCGCAAGCAGAAAGAGGATTTCCCCAAAGTCCAGGGCCAGCAGCAGGTATTCCACTTCTAAAACCTCCACCTCTGATGCTTCGTCTGCTCCTGACTCCTCCTCACTTCAAAGGAAGTTCCGCCCCACGACTTCTGCGAGATGAGAACCCGAGTAGGCCCGACCAGCAGACAGTAGGAGAAACACAAACACCAGAGGGGGAACACTGCAGAAACATTTATACCAGTTCTTGATGTGTGTTCTGAGTTACTGGATCTAAACTAGCTTGCTTAGAGATTTTGTCGTACGAGTATGTCGATGTTTTGATTTCACGAGGAAGGTCTCGGTGGTGTTTGTGACTGATTAAACTAGCTTTATTATAATATTATAGATCTATCCAGATACATCCTCCATGATCTTCACTAATGCCACAGAATGATTTCATATCTCAAGGTCACAGTGATGATATTTCACCAGGATGCAGCCATGTGTTGTCCACTCTACTCATCCAGTAATTATCACACGCTGCTCTTTTTGTATCACCCGTCCTTTAAACCTCAAGGCAGCGCTGCAGCAGTGTTTCAGTATGTTTGTGTGGCTGGTGATCAACAGTCTGAAAGGCCAGTCCATTAAGCTAGCTCACTCAGAATTGCCTTTTAACAGCTCTAATGCTACGATTTATTATGCAAGGTGACGAGAGAGAAGCACAAGGTGCGAGTTACCTGGAAAAGCTGTTTTTGTCGATGAGCTTTTCGGTTAAATGTGTGAAATAAATATGTTTATTACAGAGAAGAAGAGAAGCTTTGTAAAGGAGACCGAGGCAGAAGAGGAAAAACAGTTATTAAATCTTAATGCCACTGAATTTCTAATATTTCTATCTGTCTGAGTTTCATGTAGGTCGTTTCAAGTTGTGCAATTTCAAACATTTTTAATGGTTCAGTATTTAAAAACTACATTCAAGCTGCTCAACTTCAGCTGTTAATTTTCAGATCTAAAAATTCAGTTGCTGAAATTGTATCAATCAAATTTAGAAACAATATTTTTCAAATTCAAAATGAAAAGTATCCACAAGCAGCAACAATCAGGGCAGAAGACAATCGAACTGAGATAATTGTTCAAATGTAGAATTGATTGTTATAGCGCCACCTTGCTGTTGGTGAGTGTCATTTTTTGTGCCTGAGTGGTGGGTGGAATTTGCAACCCAACTGCCGAGTTCAGTGAGTTTGGTGTACGTTTTTTACGCTTTTAGCAGACAAAAATAAGAAAGAAAACTAATGAGAAGAAAAAAAAAAAGAAATAAAATTCAAACCTGAACTACCACCGAGGAAAAGCAGTCCAGCCTCAATCTCATAATCCACACGAGATAGAATTTAACTCTTTTTTGGAAATTGCAAAACTTGAGCGCGAAATTCAAACCACAATAATGCAGATCGAATTTTGTGGTATTGCAGATAAAACGCACAATTATTTATTTTCAAATCAAAATTATTGGCAGTTCTTTGCTTCCATACCGTCATCAACATGTTCAGACTCAAACACTGGAGGTGCGTCAGGAAGCCATCTTGGCGCTGACCACAAAGTCGCCCAGCGGCTTCATGTGGAATCTAATGCAAACGTCCTCCTGGTCATTTATATTTGTTAAACAGTTTCTACTTCAACTCGACTCTGACGGGGAAATAAATGAAGAAAACACATCGCTCAGAACAGAACTACTTCCTGAGAATCAAACTGTCCAATCAGAGTTGAGTATGTAAATGAAACAAGCTTCAGGCTCATGAGGAGACGTCTGCATGTGTGAACAGGATGTTGAACTCTGAAGCTCCACCCGTCTTATCTGCTGCTGCAGACACTTCAAGCTGCCCCCGACCTGCAGCCTCGACTCGTCGTCTGCCACGGTCCTCTTTCAGAAAAATCTGTTAGCACATCCAGCCAGGTGGAATCTTAACTGCTCTCACCAAACTCCACCCAGAGTCATCGTCTCTGTTGGGGCAGTTTCGGGAATCTGCTCTGGTTAATTCATGAGTTTACCGTTAAACATGCAGTACCTCGTTTAGAAGTTTATTTACCCCATAAAAGCAGCACAGGAGCCCAGACTTTACCTTTCATGTATCAGGTTATGCCCCCCAGAAAGGGCAGCGTCTTTGACAATAGCTTCCATTAGCCGTGACAGCAGTTAGCACATGGCTAACATGGCTGACCTCCACTTGACCCGGCAGAGCCATCTGTGCGAGCGAGGCCCTCGAGGATTAGCATTCAGGGCCGGTTGTGTCTTGTTCTGGTCTGAATATCATCTCGTTTCCCTTATTGCTTTTTTAAAAATTCATCACCTAAAGAGCCTGAAAGCAAACAGTCCAATGATGTTTTAGTGTGTGGAGTGAGCTCGTGGCGACTGTCATCACGACCGTAATTTAACAATTTTTCGGTTCAGCGCCAGCAGATAGAAAATCATCAGTGTTGTAGCTTGTGGGTCAAATGAAGCCACGAGGACAACATAAGTTAAACTGCTGCCTGTCACTTTATGTTTGAATCTTTTATTGTTTTCTGCTGTGGGTGACAGTTGCAGTAAACGTCACATGATGCCTGTTTCAGCAGAGCATTGTGGGCGCTCGCCTCGATTGAGAAATGTTTCTGCCAAAACAATGTGACCAAATACTTGATCTCAAATTTTTTTACTAACCCGCGAAGGCATTTACTGTTTATTCCTGGGGTTGATGGAAAAGTTGCCGCTCTGGTGCATAAAAGGAGGCGGCGCGCTTTCTAATCCCTGTCGGAGGCTGGGTGGTGCACCTGTCGGCTCGTCCTTTCCTTCCTCCGTCCCCCTGAGGCACCCAGGCAGCACCTTGTCACCACAAACTGTTTGCTTTGATTGTTGAACTTAAGCTGTTGTCAAGCTTGGACTCTTCCTCCCTGTACGCCCTCTTTCAGCACAGCTACAGACAATATGAGCATTCAGAGGACGCGAAAGGCTTTTTCAGTGTGTTTCACTCTTCAGGCTGTTGATCCTCGCCAGTCTGCAAAGAATCCATCTTCATCCCAGCACTGTTGGCCAAAACTGAGATTTTTCTTTGATCTTGTCCCTCGCACAGAAGCTTTACTACCCTGTGGATTCTTTACTTTAAAGGATAAATCCAGTTTATCATAACTTAGGTCTTGTTTTTGTAGCTTTGGTAAGCGTTTCTGTTAATATTAATATTATTGCACCAAAGAAAATTGGGGATTTAGAAGCCAGACGTTGTCACAGAAACACAGTCGCATGATCAGACAGGTGACAAGATGAAAGCTAAAAGTATGACCATCCGTTATAAACATCCATCACAGTTTACAGGCCAGTTTCTGGGTTCAACTTTGACCCAACGTACTTGCTGTGGTTGTGCACACACAGTTCTCCTGTGAAATGTGGAGAGATAAAAGATTCTGTAAGATATTTGTTAGCTTGAGGGTACAGTCATACGCTCATATTCAACTTCCTTTTTTGTGTGAGCAAAGCTGCACATTTGCTCTCATTGGCAAAGAAAATTTAAATCTTAGCATGTCCTCATTCCACATGTTGCTGCAGGTGGTGAAACCAAAACAACAAGCTAAAAGGGCTTAAAAGACTTAATTTGATTTAAAACCTGGAGTGCATGACTTTTTTTCATATAAACAAATGTCCGTTACCTTCAAGCCAAAGGAGTTCACACAACGCTGATTGAGCTGATCACCACCAGATAAATCTCTCTGTATTTCGCAGTATCGCAGAGTTTTTAAACCTGTTTCGATGGCGACATTCCCGCGCCGGCTCACCGGCAGCGAGGCGTTTTGGCAAAGATTGGTTTTCCAGAGCAGAATGGCTTCATTATGGGCAACAGCAACTAGCAGTATGTCGGAGCCTCATCAGCACATCGACAGCGTTTGTGTAATTACTCTCACTGCCAGAAGAGGGAGACAAAAGTTAAACACTGCAGGTTTAACATGAAAACATTGATTAGTTTAACTTTAATGAATCTGCGTAAATGGAACCAAAACTGCTATCAGCACAAGCGTTTTCCCAACATGTCTGATCGTCTGCTCGTTTCATAACTGACAGAAATTAAAACCAAAGCTACAAAAATTTGACCAAAGTTTCATCCTTCAAAGTTTCAAACATTGGAGAACCGTCCATCATGTGCAGAAACGACCCACAACGAGTGATCGGAGGGGGATCACGGGTGTTGATCAGCAGAGGGGGGGCCAGGGGGGCGGCAGGTTTGGAACATCGTCTCCTTTATCTCCTCTCCTTGTTTACTCTCATCTTTTCCTGGTCTCCTCTCTCATCTCCTTGTGTCCTTGTTTTGCTCATCTCTTCTGCTCTCTTTTCCTTGTCTCCTCTCCTTGCTTCCTCCCATCATCTCTGCTTTTATCTCCTTTCCTAATTTCATGTCCTTGTTTCCTCTCCTTCTCTCCTTCCTTCTTCCTCACCTTGTCTTCCTATCCTTTCTTGACCTCTTCTCTCCTTCACCTCTGCTCATCGCTCCCTTTTCCCCTCCTTATCTCATCTCCTTGTTTCCTCTCCTACCCTCTTACTTGTTTTGTATCCTCGTCTCCTCTTACCTTGTCTTCTTTCCTTGCACTCTCTCCTCATCTATTCTTATTTCCTTGCCTTTCTCTCCTTTCCTCATCTCCTTGTTTCCTTCCCTTTCCTCTGCTCGTTTCCTGCTATGACCTCTTTCTGTTCGTCTCCTCTTTTTGTCTCCTCACCTTTGCTCTTTTCTCCCCTCCTTGTATCCTCTCATCTCCTTGTTATCATGTCTCCTTTCCTCCTTTTCTGCTCTCTCTTCTCTCCTTGCTTCCTCTCCTATAATCTCATCTTCGTATCCTCATCTCCTCTCCCATCTTTCTTCTTTCTGTGTATCCTTTTATCGTTTCCTCTCCTCCTGTGCGTGACGTGATCTCGTCTCTCCTGTCAGATATTTTTCCTCCTCCCTGCAGAGGAGAAGATTTTTCTGTCCCAGAGCTCTGACAGCAGCATCACTGTGATCACAGCATCGTTTCTGTCTGTTTGCAGCTCAGCCACATTCTTCTTCTTCTTTTCTGTTCTCTCTCTGACCTGCCCACGAGGACGATGCACCAAATCCTGACGTCCCCGGTGGCCAATCGAAGTAGTGTTAGAGCAGCAGAAAACCTCATAACATCTCAGACACACAGCTGTAAGATTTAACAGAAACTTGAAAACATTTGTCTGTTGGTAAATTTTGATTTTTGTCTTTTTTTTCTTTTCCCTCCCTTTCACTGCTTCTTGTTTTGGCTCTTAAATCTTCCCCTCTCCGCTTGCTTTTTTTGGCGGCAGCGCTGAGGTTTTGTCACTGCTGCCTCTCGCGCTGCAGCAGGAAAGCTGCTTATCCTCCTGTCCGACCACCATCAGCTTCCCTTTACTGCTTCTCCTCACATCATTTTAGTCTTCCTTCCCGTTCTCTCTCGCTTTGCTTTCTCCATCCTCTGTCTGCTTCTCAGGTCTCAGCTGGACTAAATTCGTGAGGAGCGAGTACTCGGATCATTCTGGCTTCGGACTCGATCCTAGTTCAGTGAAGGCGTGAGATTTGGTCATTTGTACAATTTAACTGTCAGCTAGAGGTCACCAAATTATCACACTAGGGAGCCAAATAACCAATAATTCACTGTCGTTCTGTTCCACAGACTGATAAAGATTTATACAAACACGTATTTCCTCATATAGTGAGTGGGGCTTTTATTTCCCTCAGCAGCAGAGGGCACCAGGCTTTTATTGGAAGCAGGCTTATATTAGAGACACACCTTTAATTCCCTCCTGTTCCATAATCGGCCCCGTTTTTCTTGTTAAAAATTTTGTTACAATATTCCAAAATGTAGTTTGGCTGGGACATTATGACACATACAGCCGCAGTGACTGAAACATTAACACTCCAGAGGAGTAATCCAGAACAACAAAGTGCTGAAAATAGCATGTTTACATTGTTGAATCTATGACACTAAATTGATGGAAATGTACATTATGTTTACCAGACAGGCACCAGAACTTTATCCGCCCTTGGTTTTTCCCCCGACCTTTATTTGTTCACGTCAATTACACCCCCGGCCATTATTAGAGACCCGGCTTTTATTTAAGGAATTACGATAAACAGCTTTGGACCTGCGGCATGAAGCAGTGTGGGGACTCATTTCTAACATCTGTGTTGCAAATCCCTCATCTACCATATCTAACAATCCAACACAATATCTGTGTCCCAGTTCCATACTACACTCAAACAAGTCGGTGTGTAAAGTGGTTACGAAACAATGAGGAAGACTTAATGTTGCACTTTCCTAAAGTTGAAGTAAGAATGATGTAACTTGATTGCAGAACTGCTTCTCAGATGGTTGAAAAGCTTCCGAAACCTCCTCGCTCCAACATCTTTCCCACGTCAGATTAAACATTTCTCTAACTTTAAGAAACCGACGACCCAACATTCACACCCACCTCAGGCCGTGATTGGTCAGCTGTGCGGACGTGAGAAAGGAGCCACTTCTCTCTCAGAGACTGCCTGAGAATGTGCACCGTTATTCCCATAGTTAACTGATATCCCATCTCCTCCGCCCTCCAGTGTAGCTGTTCGGATCCGGCCTGATGAATCCTTTCTGTAAGGCCGCATTCAGACCAAATCAGGTGTTGCTGCGATTAGTGCCCCCGGTGTAGGAGGACATCATGAACTGTGCCTGGATAGTGGCTCCCTGCTTGGGAGCAACAATTCTTCCAGAGAGTTTTTCTCCCAGCAGCTCGATATTGAAACATAACAGCAAGTTGTTTTTTTTGCGCTTATACAGTGAAACATGAATACCTCCCATTATTGCATTATATGTGTTATAGCAGTAGGATACATTAAGTGTTTTTTGTAAAATTAAATGCTGTTGACCAGCCGATCTAATTGCGGGCTTGTGTGATGTGATTGGCCACTGCAGCGTGACATCGGGTTGCGTTTGTACAACTCTAGATTTGGTCTGAATGAGGCTCAAGCTGAATTTGTTTTCTCATTTATTTTTTAGGAGGCATTTTTTGCCTTTATCAGAGAGTCGACAGGAGAGATCTGATGAGGGAAGAGCGAGATAAAAAACACTGCAGTAAAGATACTGAACTCAAACTGTGGACATTAAAACTACACTGTCAGCACCGTAGAGGGTGTTTAGACTTAAAACAATGCCAGGGGCCGTTAGTGGCAACGCGTTGCTTCACGTACTGATGAATTATGATCCAGGAGGTTCAGTTTGAACAACAGTTTCAACGTTTATCAGAGGCAGAGTTGTAAAATCATGTTTCATCACTCGCATTCATCATGTGAGTTGAATGCAGAAATACATCGTTCGTTAATGAGCTGTTGCGTGGATTTGATTGGCCGATGCAGCGTGTTGCGTTGACAACAGTTGAGGCAGTTTTTTTTTTTAAAAATCTTTACATTTGACGGATTTTCATGTTTAAATTTGTTGGAGTTTTTCTTTCAAACTAATTGCAGACTTGTGAGGCAACACCAAAAAAAACGTATCAAATCTTTGGAAAACCAATTTGCTCTCTTGGTTAATTTCTTTTTTTATTGGCGTGTATCAATTTTGTGTGCATTGATTATTTGCTGAATAAAAGTCAGAACATAAATTATATACAAATTGTTTTATTCTAAAGTTCGTATGAAGTATGGAACTGGGACACAGCCATTATTGACCTTTCAATTATTCTGCAACACGTATGTTTTCTAGGATGTCTTTGTTGTTGTAACATGTTTGAAGAGTTGAAACGTTTTTAAGGTGAAATATTAAACTGTGATGTTGAAATACATCTACAGCGACGAGTTAAATAACCCCGCAGTCAGGCTCTGTGCTGTTTGCTGGAGGGAGATATTAATCTAGTACTGCGAGTGTGAATTTATAGCACTGGCAGAAATTAAATTACAAATGGATGCTTCTATATATACAGTAGTCAATACATTTATGGAATGTATTAGTAGTCTCAGAAAAAGCATTAAAAGCTAAGATGAAAATAGAGAAATGCAGTTAACATATAACCTAAATCACTTCACAGATATATTGTATGTATATTAAATGACCATTTAGTTTTTCTTTTGAAGAAATCGCTTTATTAACATGTAAAAAAGAAAAGGATCATCTATGTTTTATATAATCAAGCTTTTTTTGTATTTTTATACTTGAAGAAGACTCATAAGCATGTAACACATTTTACATTAATAATTCTGTAAATTTTTATTTTTCTGTGTTAAAGATTTTTTATTTTTTTCCTGCCGACCATAAGATAAAACCATGAAACCACACTTTGTTGAAGACCCGTCAGCGGTGGGAGGTACTGCAGATGGTCGTACCACCACATTTATAAAGAGCACACATCCTCCTTCCTCTGAAACGATCACCGCGCTGATGGGACGCCCCATTTTGTAGCCGTTTTCCTCTATTATAACCGAAAGTGTCCGTACACGACAAAAACTACACTTTAAACTCTGTTGATCGTTTCTTGATGAATGTGTGATTGTTCAAACCATTTGTGGATGTTCAAAGTTGTATATAAACCCAAATAATATATTACAAAATTGATTTTATGTGGAATTTTTTTTAGACGGGGAAAAAAAAAATCCAAAATGGCATGCATACTGTATACATTCCTGAAAATCTGCACGCTGGGTCAACAGAGGTCTCATTTTCTTGTCAATAATTCTGTGTATACTTGTGAGTGTATGATAGAGTAAACAAAAATTGTACAGTAACATAGATTTTTGTATTATGTTCAAAATGGGTCGATAAAGCCCCTTTTACTGTGAGAAGAAAGAGAAAAAACGATCATTATAACTACTGAGAAAGATATTTGAATGATATTGTATATCAACTAAATAATGTTCCTCCAGTCTGAGAGTGATGCTTGCTGTGTGGGGTAAGTGTTGTTTGTGAATCGTGAAGAAGAATGATAATCTACTACAAAGTCAGTATAACTAAAGACCAACTAAACAGTGCAAAACATCACGCAACTTTGTGTATGGAAAGTAAAAGTTGCTGCTTCGTGTGAGAAAAATCAACCAAACAAAAGGTTGCTGCTTTTGTACGTTCCTGTTGTGTTTTTGTGACAATAAAGGTGACCCTCTTATACACGATGGCTGTAAGTGATTCATTATTGGGCTGCAACAAACGAGAAGTTGTCAATACAATTTTTCCAGATTATTTTGTGGTTTGATTTTACTATTAGTACAAAAAATAGCCTGTTTACATTAAATAGGCTATTTTATTTCATGGAATATTTAATGTAAGACCAAAAAAGTAGTGAATTCTAACATAATTACTTATCAAAATAATTTTATTTTATTTCGATCGATTAACCGTTGCAGTTCTAATTCATTTTGTCCGTTGAAGATCGATGTGCCGGATGCAAGAACATTTTTGTATTCTGACCGTAAACCTAGAGCTCAAAATATTTTCCGTGAGGTTTGTTCGTACGAATGTGGGAGTCTTCATGAACTGAACTTAATGAATACTTTTCTTGAGCAGGTGCACGTTTGTGGGATTTGATTAGCATAGCTGACGTCGCTAATATAAAGATCTGCTCACATCAGTGTCTAAAACAGTAAAATTTTGTGGCAAAATTGACTAATTTCATTTGAACTGTCATGAACAGATTTTGACTTTGCCCTGAGACTTTGTGCTGGTGGTGCGATAGCAAACATTTTAGACCGTGCTAACCCTTGAAGGAGCGTAGAGTCTAAAGAGGAGGCAGCTAACTTAGCAGTGTTTTATTTAGCCTCCTTTGTTGGGAGTATTAAGTGCTCCAAATGGTAAGCAGGCAGTTGTGAGACAGGAGTAGATTGTAAAAAATATTTCTATAGAATAAATTGCACACTTACTGTACCCTAACTAGCTAACGAACTTGTCAGTTAGCAAGGTCATTAGCGGGGTAGTGTGGACTAAACTGTCACAGAAGAGCTACTGTGTCAAATAAACGCTAACGTATTCCCAGCTGAATAGCAAGTTAGTGGTTAGCTTAACGGCTACAGTCGGTACGTCACCAAGCCTCTTATTTCAGAAATATGAATAATGGAATATGGCAGAGCTGCTACAGAGCTCGCTGAGATTTCAAAAAACATCTTGCAAGAACAAAATGGTCGCACACGTGGATTAAATCATTTATGTCACGTTGTTATTCTGCAGGACCGTGGCCTACATGAAGACACCAAGGCAGCTGTTGGATGTGAGAATTTATCCAACGTATGTGAACATGTGTACATCATGCAAACATGTTCACAGCGACGACGCTAACGTACTCGTGTTTAGCACGTTCACGGTGTTTACCATCTTATTTTAGCGTGTTAGTATGCTATCATTTGCTAATTGGCACTAAAAAAGTATGTACACCTTAGGCTGATGGGAATGTAGTTTTTCAGATATGTGGTCACAAACCAAAGTATTAGACTAATTGAAATTCCAACCTCAAGGTGGCGCTAGGGGAAAAGTCTGCATCAAAGTTGGGTTTCATCCCGACAGGAAAATGAATCTGTTTCTGTTGAATGACACACAGATGAGTGTATGAGGTTATAAATACAATAAATATTTTTCAGGGTTTGAAACTGGAGAAGGAACCATCCTTAATAAATCATGACTGTATCACCATTTAATACTGGCTGCAACAGTTTTAATCATGTTGAATTGAAGCCTCCCCGTGGACAAATAAATGTCACTTATTAGTCTAAACCTAGCAACGCCTGAAACTAACCAAATATGTGCTTAATTAGATTTCAGCTTGGTGTGATGAGGTTCGGCAGCGTTTATTTAGACTAGATGAAAGTTTAATGACTCCCGGGGAGAAGCTGAGTTGTTGCATTAGCAGAGAGGAGCAGGAGAAAGATAATAATCAAGTGTAGATAAGGTAGTAATTAGAAATAAGGGTGCATAGGTTCTGGATGAAGTGTAATGTGAAAGTGTTTGTCGTTACAGGTGGAAATAAATGAAAAGAAAAACCTGAATAAACAAGCAGAGGAACCAAAAAAACGCAGATTCTTCCATACAGGACTCACTGAATGGTTTAATATGTCTGAAAATGATCTGACATCACTTTAAACATTTTTTAAGCATTTTATGTTTAGAAATGGGAAAATCTTTTCTAAAATTATCTCATGATTAATAGTCAGAGTACAGTCGAAGCACTGTTCAGTATTTTGGGAAATACACGTATTTGCTTTCTTTCTGATAGAGATTGAGGTGGTTAGCTTAGCTTAGCATAAAGAACGGAAACATGGTGAAATCACTGGCATAAATAAAGATGGACGATGCGTCTCCACTTCCTCCCACTGTACAAAAATTAAGCCAAAATATCCTGGATACGAGCGCTGCCATCTTGTGCTGGTGATTTGGAGCCAGAGTCTGCACAGTAGTGATCGGGCAGTGGGGTCGCGGTATCGAGTTCCCGCCCATACACCCGTCCGACTCAATTGCGACGTTTCAGCCCCTTTTTATAGCATCAAATAACTAATTAAAACCAAACTGATCAGAAAAATGAACACTTGAACAAA
>JBBPCS010000001.1:2191520-2202201 GCA_037974645.1 Hollardia meadi
ATCTAGTTCCATTATATTGGAGAGAAGGCAGACATCTCTACAGCTGATATCTCCAAAACTGAGACACTCACATCAAACCACCATTTAATTAATTTAGTGGGGTAAAAAGTCCGATACCTTATATTAAAGTGGAGTACAAGTATAAAGATTTATCTGAAGTATTCTTGAGTAAATATACTTTTACCACTGCGTAAACATAAATCATTTGGCTCAAACTTAAACACACTGCTAAAGAGATACTGTGATACTCTTTGATGATACATAACAGGAAAACCACAGAAACACTTTAAGCATTTAAAACACTCTTTTTTGTGTGTTCTGTGTTTAATGTCTAGACACACAAAACACAATCTGTTTGTGGGCTCATTCAGAACAATCACACCTGTGACACTAACATTAACACAATGCATCCTTTATTTTTTACTCTGCATGTATTGTTTCAGTAGCTGACCAATTCATCCCAGACATTAGGTGGTTTTTTAAAACGTGGGATCTGAAAAGCTGCTTTCCTGTTGCTCTACTTCTCCAAAGGCTCTACAGGTAAAATGGTCGGTCATCGGTGGTTCCACTGGATTAATAATCCAACCTCTGGTTCAGTCTCAGTCACTTCAGGCAAGCAGGAACAGGAAATATGTAAGTAATACAAAAACTTCTGAACGGCAGCACTTACTTTTTTAGCATTAATATAAACATTAAATGAGTGGTTCATAACACACTGATGTGGTTGTAAGATAAAAGAGTTTGTTTGTAAACAGCTATAAATCCTGCTGGTGTATAAACAGATAATGAATGACGATTATAAATGCAGACAAACATAAATGAATAAACCTTTAATAATGTCCTTATATCTGCTTTGTAAAGTGTTATTAAGCATGTATTAAATGTTTGTGATTTAAATGTATCCTCACCAGGGCATACTGATAAACGAATTTTGCCACTTGTTTTAAAGGATTTTTAGAGCTCAATTACAGACAGCATTGACTTAATAAAAATGTTTATAGTGTATTTTCTTTAAAGAGAGAAACAGATCGTATGAAACATAAATCCATGTATAGCCTGTAATAATGTTATCAGCAAGAGAACACAGCACATCACAACCCTTACCCCTGTCATGTATACGACTACTACTACTACTAATAATAATAATAATGAATCTGTTGTTTGTTTTAGCTTCAGATTGCCTCAGTGCCAGAAAAAACGTGAGCTGTCACCACCCCTGTCCAGTAGTTGGCCTCTCAGCACTCTGCTTCTTGCTGCTTGTGACCTGTGTGGCACTTTCGGTCTTGTGTGAGTAAAAGTTATTGATGGGAAGGGTCAAAGTGGGTGACTGCAGACTCTCATGTCCGTGTGATAAGTATGAAGCTAGAGTCAGGACGTGGTTAGCCTAGCTTAGCATAAAGACTGGAGGCAGATGGGAACAGCTAGCCTGGCTCTGTCCATAACTAATACATGCACCTAACAACACCTTTGAACTTGCAATAACTGCTTTTTTTCACCCACTAGGGGGCAGCAGACACAAGTCATAAACAAAACAATGATATCAACTTTTAAGTTGAGTCATCCAGCATTTACAAAGCAACATTATCATTTATTTGGAGTTGTGTTTTTGTCCGCCAGATGAATTTAAGTCCAATATTCACTCTCTTTTTGCTCTGTTTTTGGTCTCCACCAAGTCCTGAGGGAAATTTCTGGTTCTTTAGCTGCTAAATGCTCCACTATGTGTTCTAACTGTGTCTGTACAGACCGTTCTCACCTCCAACGCATCAAATATGGCAGCCTGGTCAGTTTCCCTATGCTTTTGGCTGTAGAACTAGCTGTCTGTTGAACTGTAAAAATGTTGCTCAAGGACTAGCGTCATTTCTGGAGGAAACCCTTTAATGTAGTAGTATAAAAACAAGAAAAGTCCCAGTCTGGAGGTGTTTCGATGGTTCAAATACAAGACATTCCCCCAGGAGACCAGGGTTTGAGTCCCATGTGTGACCTAATAGTTACGTTCTGTAACTATTGTAAGTAATGTGAGTCACATGACTGAACTTGCATAACTATTGTAGTTGTATTGTATTTGATCTTTTCCAAAACCTACAACCAAAAAGTTTTGGTGGAACCAAAGTACAAGCGTTTCACAGCATCAATAACAGTCCAAAAGTGATAATATGTCATAATAGAAAAAAATGTTTGTCAGCAAGCTTTATTTTGAAAGTATAACTGGATGTTGTATATTTATTATAGCTAACTTGACTGCAGAGCGCTGCATGTGAAAAACCATAAAGCTCCACAAGATCGAGGGCAGATTCATGTGATTATTTTATTGCCTTTAACATCTTCACTTTGTTATTATAAAAACATTGATTATGGCCACTTTAAGGATCACCAATTAACATGTTTTATGTCATTTGAATTTTGGTGCTGAACTATATTTTTGTGACTCACTGGAGGCTCCACTTTATCTGGCAACCTCAAAGTGATGAGAGGGAGACATGAAAGAGGTAGCGATCTTCTCATTCTCTGCGAGAAAGCAAATAAGCTCATTTTCCAAAACTATATGGAGTCAGGAGGTGATGTTTGGTGTCTCCCCTGATTCCTGTCTTTATGCTAAGCTAGGCTAACCACATCTTGACTTCAGCACTGCACACAGAAAGTACGGCAATAAGCATATTTCCCAAGATCTCCAACTTCAAACTGTTATGTGTCTTTTTGAAGTCATTTGTGCTGGAGCTACATTTAGTAGCGTGCTGTGTTGTTTCAACAAAAGCAATGACTCTTTAACTTTCAGATAACAACGAGTCGAACAGCAGGCCAGAATGGAGAAGCCTCCTGTTTGACTACCAGAACATCAGTGAGAGCTACCTCACTCTTGCTAAAGCCAACACTGACCTGAGAGGAGACAATGAAATGTTGAAGGAGCACAGCGCCTGGCTGGAGGAGCAAACCAAACTCCTCAACAGGACTTCAGCCAAAATGATGTCAGTTAATCTGGCTTTGAGTTCAGAAAGCGCCGAGCTGATGGAGCAAATTGTGAATCTGACTTCTACAAACTTACAACTCACGCAAGAACATGAACGCCTGGTCCAGCACACATCTGAGCAGGAGGCAGAGAAGCTGAACATGTCTCAGACTATCAGACATCTGGTCGACTCCAACACTCAGCGAGAGGAGGAGCGACTGCGGCTCTCTGAGGTGAGCCGCCTCCTGAGGGATGAGCTGTCGCAGCTGAAGGAAAGGAATCAGGAGCTTCTGGAAATCAATGACAAGTTTCAAGGAGAAATAAAAAATCTGAGCGAGCAGGTCGGAGCTCTGTTGAACTGTGAGGAGGCGTCGAAGAGAGTGACAGAGCTTCAGGAGCGAAACCAGGACCTGAGCAGCATGTTGATGACGGAGAGGCAGGAGGAGCGAACGGTGGCGGACATGAATTCAATGACGGAGGCCTACAACTCCTTAGACCTCTACTGCCCGGTGGTTAATCTCAAGACAAAAGGTACATATGTAGTTTCTTTTCCCAATTTTAATAACGACTTTATAAACGGCTTGAAAATATAGTTTCAGTTTTGCTCTCCCTGCTTTAGGTTTTCTGCGTAGGCACGTGGAAGGGCAGAGAGTTCCCAGAACAGAGCCATACCATCAAATATAACTTACTGCAAATGGGAATCTAAGTTTCTTTGACTATAGTGGTCCTGACTGAATTAAATTAGAACAGTAATGATTGAATTCTACCCTGAAAAATGTCTTAAAGTTGCTTTTACATGAACAGTTTGTTGCAAGTCTCTCTCAAGGCCACCTGAAGGTAGCTCAAGCACGAGTCAATCACCGTAGACCCCCAGATTATGGGAAATAAGTGTTTACAGCTAGTACAAAAAACGGTTATGGTGTCTATAGAGAATTTCCCCGTTCATGACAGCTGCAGCTATCTTTTAGCTGTCTAGCTAGGCGTCATGTCAACTAATAAAAGTCACTGAACCTGGCCGTGTTTGTGGTGTTGGTGCCTTTTTTAATGCAAATAACAGACAAATAATATATCTCGCTGTGTTAATTAAGAGGTTCAAACTTAGCAAACATATGACTGGTAACTATACAGAGTGTCACTGTCTCAATCTTTTTTCCATAGAACGCATTTGTAAAAAGTGTCCGGAGAGCTGGAGACTGTTTGAGAACAAGTGCTACTACTTCTCCTCTCGCATGCTAACGTGGAGCTCCGGCAGAGCCTGGTGCCAGACACAAGGGGGCGACCTGCTCATCGTTGACAGTGAACCAGAACAGGTAGAGGACAGCAGGGCACTCTTTCAAAAATCAGTTTCCAGGCACCGTCTAATTTGAATCATCTTTCTCTCTTTTAGAACTTTGTTTTTGAGACCAGTCGGGCTCTGGATCCGAGCGGCACCAGGCTGTGGATCGGTCTGACAGATGCAGAGGAGGAGGGTGAATGGCTCTGGGTGGACGGCAGCTCAGTCACTTCAGATCTGCAGTAAGTCAAAGCACAGGGGCACTGTGAGAGTACTTCTGGTACTCATGCAGATGACTTTCTCCAGCTAGTTTGACACGACAGGGTTTTGTTGGTACCACTAAAGAAATGTTAAACTATACATTTTTAATTCACTGTCACAACTCACCATCAAGTTCAAGATAACATTTCAATTCGTCATTTTCCAGATTCACCTTGCCTTGCTAAAGGGCACATCAGTGGTGGTAACGAGGGAGGGGCTTTACCCATCCAGAATTATCCTGCCTATGCAGGGATGGGTAACCAAGTCACAAGGTCTCTTCTCTAACCTTTCAGCCACCACTACTCGATGATAAAAGTGAATATTTTATCAATATTCATACTGCATTAAGTGCATTTTTTTTTTTAAAGATGTGGAAACCTAAAGTGGAAAAAATAACATACAACAACCATCCTTAAAATTGAAAGAGAAGCAAAGGAACTGTAGTACAATGCTGTGAGGATGGGGGCTCGTCTGGGATTTGAACCCAGGACCTCTCACATGCAAAGTGAGCATCTTAACCCAAGACCAACAAGTCAGACATTGATAATGATATTGTCACTTTCATGTAGCAATACGTGTCAGGATGTCCCAGCCACCTCACAAAACAGCCATTCACTAAATATCTGCTTGATAAATAGTTCTATATGCCCATTGTAGCCATGTTATAACCAACAAAACATAAAAACATTAGGACAAAACATAAAATCAAATGAGTGCACACCTAAGTGCAATAAATGATCTGAGATTGACTTCAAAGCTTCCCCCACTCTTTCTCCAGGTACTGGCTGAGCAGACCGGGAGTGGGGACTGAGCCTGATGACTGGAAGCTGGATGACCCTCTGGGAGAAGACTGTGGACACATAGACACCAGTGAAAAGTCCTGGATGGATGGTTCCTGTAAGATACCTTATCGATGGATCTGTGAGAAGAATGTTTAGATCATCCGATATTTCTCATTTCTTCCTGCAAATACAGAAGTAATACACTAACATGAAGTTATAATTTTGCATATGTAGGAAATTATAGGACTATGCTGTATACAGTACATACAATTGCTGCTATGTATTAAAATCCAAGTTATAACATTAATAACATGATAGTGTACATGCTTTCTTTCAAGATATAACAATATTTAGTCTTTAGAGGCCAATTTTTCATTACTCTATTGCAGGGAATAAACACAGTAGCACCAGGCAATTCTTATTTTCTTACTTTTTTATTTATATAAGTGTAAATTTGACGGATATAACAGACTACATTTTATTTCTTCAAGTGCTGTCACACAAATTAAAATTTCACATTCATTTAAAACATAAAACAAGGTAGATAATAGTCAATCGTCCACTGGATCATGAGGTCAAGGAATGATGGAAAGACAACTTTATAAGGACTCAGGAAAAGACAACCTGCCGTGCTAAGAGAATTGTGGGAAGGCATTATCTCCTTTCCTTTCGTAAAGGATGGTGCGGTGTACCCAATGCTAAAGGAGATAAGAAGGGAAGCACTGAAGCACCTTTCCTTTGCATTTAGAGAATTTAATCAGCTCTTTACATTGCTGCCATTTTGGTACTTTGAATGGGCTATTCGACCACAGCCTTAGAGTTAATGTTGACGTCAACATGCTAACACGCTCACAATGCTAAGCTAACATGCTGAGCAGGTATGTTGACCATGTTCACCATCTTATCTTATGTCCCTAGTCATTGGTTTATGTCATTAGTTTCGTAGATATTTGTTCATAAAAATAAGTGTCTAAGATTTAGCAATTTACTCAACAAATCAAGCTATGAAACAGAAGCAGACATTTCCCTCAAAATCCCAAATGTGAACCACATGGTGGCGCAAGAATCAAAATGGGTGGATCGCCAAAGTAATTAGAATTCTTATCTGGTAATCATGAATGTCTGTGCAAAATTTGGTGCCAATCTATCTTTGAATTGTAGAGATATTTTTACAGGTGAAGTGGAAAGTTTGACATTGTGCTGGTGCTAGAGGAAAAATTAATGGATCACCATAATCATTAGGAATCATCCTCTGGGCAGTATTGATAACTCGCTATCAAATTCAAAGGCAATCCATCGAGCAGATTTAGAGACATTTCACTCAAAATCACATGGATTACCAAAAAGAGTTAAATATACTCTGTGCTCTTGTGGCCATGAATTGTCTGTACAAAATTTCATGACAATCCATTCTATAGTTGAGTAATTTTAGTCTGGACCAAAGTGGTGAATTGACCCACTGACAGACCGACACTGCAGTCCCTACAGCAATGCTGCTGTGTGGCTAGGAATATAGTATATTGCCTGCCCTATCTTTTAAATGACTTGCAAATTTTTGCGAGCATTAATCTGATGGGAGGAGTCACTAATTATTCCTGCTTGGGTTTTCTTTTCCTGCACAGTGTAAAGCAAAGGAATCGTACTGATCCCACTGTAATGGCTGTCAGCGTCAACAAGACCGCTATCAAAAAGCATATAACGTCCACAGAATGATAGGAATACCAGGGCATCTTATAAGACTCAGTGCGTAAATGTGAAGCTCCTTTGTGCCTCATAACAAACTCAATCCAGTAAAGAGCCGTTTCCAGTGGATGCACTGGTTTATCCCGATGGAGAGCAGAGAGACGCTTCATGTTATTTCTGTAGGACGGATTGTGAAGAACTTCTTGTATTGCTTCCAGAAAGTTCTGGCTAGTGAGGTCGGTTGCATGCACCACCTTAGCGGCTCCTCGCACCTCCAATCTCAAAACATTCTCAAACTGGTCAAACAGAAGGGGCATGCCTATTATCGGCACTCCATGGTAGATGGACTCATAGATCCCATTAGTACCACAATGGGCCACAAAGGCTTTAATCTTTGGATGACCCAAGAGGTCATTTTGGGGCATCCATTTTACCAGTAGGGTGTTGTTGCCTAAATTGTTGGGGCGCTCACCGGCATGCCTCCATATGACCTTTTGAGGAATTTGGGCAAAGGCAGCAGCGATTTCAGAAGTGATTTCTAAAGGTAGGCCTTTGACCAGAGTACCAAGAGACATTAGAATGAACCCATGCTCTCCTGAACTTTGAACAAACTCCTCCAGCTCTGATGATAAAGGCTCAGAAGGCTTACACTGAAAACCACCAATGTAGACAATGTTTGGCATGGTGGGTCTAGGGAATTCAAAGACAAAGTCCAACCTCATGAGCCAGATGTCTGCTCCTTGGAGAAGGTGATAGAACTTCAAATCTGGACCAAAGTACCTGTCTACTAGTCTATCATAAGGAGGGCATACTATAAACCTGTCAATGCATGTGTTGAGGAGATAGTATAACATGTTCTTGACCCTTTGCCCAAAGGTCATCTTATCTGACATGGCATTTCCTGAAGTTGGAACATAGGATGATGGAGATGGTGCTACCACAAAATGCCCTTCTCCACTGGTGATCCATCTCACGTTAAAAACAGTTGGCAGCTTTAGTTCATGAGCCACCAGAACTCCCACAGGTAATCCCGGGTCTATAAGAACCATGTCGAACTGAGTGTCACGAATACTCTGCATTAGAGTCTTGTTCTCAAATATTTCTACCCCCAACAGACTGGCCTGTTGATGAATTTTTGACAGAGAACTAAGCATTTCCCAGTAGAATTCCACAAAGCTAATAAGAGACCCCCCCTCTTTCTGAATTGCGAGCATTTTGACCAGCAAGGTAACAAAGAAGTCCTGCTCCTCTATGCTGATGGCTTCTGGCAGGGTGACAGTGATGGAGCGGTAATGTGGTGCATTTTCTTTAATGTACCAGCTAGTGGAAGTGCGGATCACAGTGACCTCATGGCCCCTGGCATCGAGGCTCTGAATGATCAGGTTCATGTTGACCCAGTGGCTGCCATCCACAGGGAACACAAGAATCTTTCCGCCATGGACAGTGGGACTTGTCATGAGGGACACACTCACCAGCAGAACCACAAGTGAGACCCCTGGGATGCTCCCCATGGATTAACTCTGAGTAAAAGAACAAAGTTGAGTTAGCTGCTTGACCTATTGCACTATTAAATAGCATCTTGCATTCAGTATGTCTCTGACAGCATGAGTTAACCATACCGGTTCAATAAAAATAACAGATTTATGGACTAAATGCAGCTACAGTCCCACTGAAAATTGGGACTGTAGCTGCATTTAGTCTGTACTTTGAGTTTTTAGCTATCCCATGTTGCATCTGCTAAATCCCTCTGGAGGGGGAGGGGTTTATGACCTATACTGCAGCCCACCACCAGCAGGCGATCAAGATGTTTTGGCTTCACATTTGGGGAGCTGTCATGTTGTGATCAATCTGAATATTTCCTCCACCACTAATTATAACAAATGTAGTTCTGGGTCTTTGCATATTCAAGATCTGTGGCAGGGATTTACAGCTGAAACCAGAGGGAAATGACTACATGGACACCCAGAGAGCCTCAACTGAAATTCTAAACTCTGAAAAACAGATTAAAGTACAGTGCAAAGCGAAAGGACTGACTAATGCCTGGTGTTACTATGCTCTCTAATCCTTTCATCTGCATCTGTAGCTCATGCTACACTCAGCATGAGCCTCCATTCATAAAGAAAAACATGCCCTCGGGTATCCAGTTTCTTTTCTGCATGTCTATTGTTGAGGAAGCTAAAAGTTTAATCTAACAGCATGCACTCCTGCCTACAGATCAGCAACTTCCAATAATGCTGTGAGAGTATTTAGCTGAGTTGCTTCGTGTGTTGTAGAAAAAGGTTACAACATACCTTAAATCTCTGAAAAAGTTGAAAAATGTATTGTGAGCCTCCTCCAGACAAGTGAAGCCCAGCGTCAGCGACAGGAATCCAAACTCCAACCCTGATTATTGTGTTACATAAGGAGGGAAAGGGTGGTGGTGGGGGAGGGGTTTTGACAAATACACTTCAGATGTATTCGTATATAAAGGAGGAGGAGGAGAGGAAAAGAGTTTTCCCACAGAGCCCACCCTCTCTCTGCGCTGCATACACACTCACAGACAGTGAAGTAACACAATATTTTGCCAAAACTATTTTCTTTTGTGGAGAAAATCTCGCCTGCTGTGACCTGCACAATGAGTTCATCCTGCAAAAAAAAAAATGTCCCGGGAAGGGAAGTTCCAACAGCCTTGAGTAATTTCCTCTTTTTTTTCTTCCTTTTTTAAAAAAATAAAATGTTCAGTTCATTGAATAAATGTTTATGGTTTGATGTTTCTGGCCCCTTAAGACAAGCTGTGATCACAACACTTATTAGCACATAGTTAGCAAACAGTTGCGTACTTACACATCCAGCAGACACAGAGAAACCTTCATTTTGAGTTGTGTTTTCTGTCACCTGCCAAATATAAATCAAATGTTTACTCTTTTACTTGTAGCTCTTATTTGGTTTCAACTCCTGAAGTACATGTCCTGCTCTTTAGCAGCTAAATGCTTCACTTTCTTAATCAGCTAGTTGCTACCTGTGTCAAACTGTTGTTAAGATGTAGAGTAACACAAGTAGATAAGACTCATAAAGTCAGTGAAGTGACTCAGTAATGTCCATCAACATAAATAAAGCTGGACGACACGTCTCTACTTCCTCCCACTGTACAAACATGAAGTAAAAATATCCCGGATACGAGCGCTGCCATCTTGTGGTGGTGATGTCATTTGGAGCCAGAGTCTGTGCAGCAGTGATTGGGAAAATTTTATTTGACGTGTACTTTCATAGTCGTTTCATACTTGGAGAGAAGACCAAAAGCTGAGAGATTGGATTCTAATAGGCAAGACTATTGTTGGGACGTCATGAGACGTGGAATGTGTTGATTATCATACACTATAGTACACAACATGGGATAAATTGATCAATACCTGATGCCGTTTTTCATTCCATACGTGTGTCAGGTCGGGGCTTATTAAATGTAGTCTGAACCCGGCATGATGTAACACATTACTTTTGGTACTGAGTAATTAGTAACATAATTTTTTTTAGTTAGTAATCGGCAGTTGAAGACAGTTTCGAGTACCTTGCCCAACATTCACTAGGAGTTATGGTGCAGGCCATTGACTGTATATAAAGATGGACGACGTGAGAGCTCCCCAAAAGTGAAGCCAAAACATCTGGATCGCCCCCTGGTGGCTGCCTGCAGTATAGGTCATAAACCCCTCCCCCTCCATGTTAGCAGATGGGACATGGACCAAACTAAAAACTCAAAGTACA
>JBBPCS010000001.1:2202301-2222263 GCA_037974645.1 Hollardia meadi
TGTTCATTTTTCTGATCAGTTTGGTTTTAATTAGTTAATTGATGCTATAAAAAGGGGCTGAAACGTCATGATTGACAACTGAGCCCTGCTCACGATTGGGCAGTTGGGTGTATTGGCAGGAACTCGATACCTTTATAGAGAGATAACTCCAGGCCCCAACAAAATTTACCTTTGCACTAGTGCGGGTACTTGCGTCATCGTAACTGGGTTTCACCCATTGACATAAATAAAGATGTCTGCCACGTCGTCTCTTCCTCCCACTGTACAAAAATGATCTTGGATACGAGCGCTGCCATCTTGCGCTGGTCACGTTATTTGAAGCCAGAGTCTGTGCAGCCCACCACCAGGGGGCGATCGAGATATTTTGGCTTCACTTCATGGGGAGCTCTCACGTCGTCCATCTTTATATACGGTCATTGGTTTCAGCTGTATTTTTAGTATTTTCAAACACTCTCTTGTAATGTTTCTACCCTTTACTGTAACCCCTGCTGTCTAAAAACCCAAAGCCCCTCGAATCCCCCCCAGACCTGCCTGTTCAAATGAGCCCTGTACGTTTAACCTGCCACAGGCTTACAGAAAATGTGGTTTGTTAAAGGGTACTAAAAGCAGAAATGTTGAATTAACGATATAATGAGCATGTTAGCATGCTGATGTTAGCATTTAGCTCAAAGGAACACTGAGCCTACTGTATGGCCTAACACAGAGCTGCTAGCATGCCTGTAGACTCTTAGTCTGAAACATGAACGTGTCTTTTAGAACCTGGATAAAACTTTAACTTTGTGTGTTTTAGAAATTCCTGTTCTTTGTGCTGAAGAGCAGTGATGTGTTGGACATTCTGGTTCCCATCCTCTTCAACCTGAACGATGCCAGAGCAGATCAGTGTGAGTGGGAAAGATTAAATATAACACTGTTTGTGCCTGCATGTTACGATATGGTTCGGTATTAAAAACCTCATGTTCGTGTGCGTCTGCAGCTCGTGTGGGCCTCGTGCACATCGGCGTGTTCATCCTCCTGCTGTTGAGCGGAGAGAGAAACTTCGGCGTTCGTCTCAACAAGCCGTACACTCTTCGTGTTCCGATGGACATTCCTGTTTTCACCGGAACCCACGCTGACCTGCTCGTTGTGGTAAGAAGTCCGGGGGTGGGAATAAAGACAGTTCTCAATAATGGGTCAGATTTGATACAGCCACATTTATATTATTTAATTTTTATTTAAAGTACTTTGATCCAGAATGAAATCGATGATGGGTGGCCAAGAAATGTCCCCAGAGGATGAATCCCAATAATTTTGTTGAGGCTAAGAACAGATGAGACTGACAAAGTTAAGCTAAGACTGATGAAATCTGAGAAAATCTCACATACAACCACAAAGATGATAAACCTTTTTGTTTTGATATTTCTAGCTAATATCATCCCTCTGATGTATTCTCTTATATTCTGTGAATGAATAGCAGCAGATCAATCATTGAGAATATTTCATTTAGTTTTTTTGTGTTTAGATTTTCCACAAAATCATCACCAGCGGACACCAGCGCCTCCAGCCTCTGTTTGACTGCCTGCTCACAGTCATAGTGAACAGTGAGTATCACAAATGAAATGTCGCTCCCTGGAGGCCGAACAGGAGAACTGCAGAGCATTTTAAAGCCTCTATGGGATTCTGTGCTTCCATTTCTGTGATATTTTTGACTTTGTGTATCATAACCCTCCACAGTTTCACCTTATCTGAAGAGCCTGTCCATGGTAGCAGCCAACAAGCTGCTCCATCTCCTGGAGGCCTTTTCCACACCCTGGTTCCTCTTCTCCTCCCCCCAGAACCATCACCTGGCCTTCTTCCTGCTGGAGGTCTTCAACAACATCATCCAGTATCAGTTTGATGGTGAGAACATAAATGTGAACTCAAGTCAGGTCAACAGATCTCAGAACTGGACAGCATTATGGTACCAGCCTCTGTTAACTACTAAATCTCACTCACAGGTAACTGCAACCTTGTGTACGCCATCATCCGAAAACGGAGTGTTTTCCACCAGTTGGCCAACCTGCCGTCTGACACGGTGTCTATCCAGAAGGCCCTGCAGAGGAAGAAAAAGTCTGGGAGTTCCAGGTCCAACTCTATAATGCCGGAGTCCATGGAGGGCTCCAGACCTGCTGTACCGGCTGAGTCTGGCACACTCAAAGCCAGCTTAGAGGCCACTCCAGGTATGAAGTTAAATTACTGTATACAATCAAAGCAATTTTTTTATTTAGTAAATATCAGTCAATTTGACAACTTGGTTGGCTATCAAGATGTGAACACACTGTAACATCGTAGCAGATATTATTGTGCGTTTCACAACCACTAACGCTGTGTCAGCCACTGCCAGTTACAAGCTAACAAGCTAACAAACAACATAAACAAAAGATGCTAACTACACTTAGCATTCTGATACGTCTGCTAGTCAAAAAAAACTTTAAAAACTAGTCGTACGTCGCATTAAAATGAAGAATGGTTGTCGTAATTGGCTTCAAGAAATCAATAGAAGTAGTAATTTTTTTCTACTGTAGATCTGGATACAAAAAGTAATCGAATGCAGGAATTTATATGACTGGAGATGTTTCGATACTACTTAATACTGGGTTGTTTTGGTTAATACTGTAAAGATCTTGAGTACCAATACCCAGCCCTATGTAATAACGCTAATATCACCTTTATAAAACATTCCTTTCCTTCCTTTCAGCTGTCGTTGAAAATGACGAGAGCGTTGAGAAAGACAAAAACAGCAAATTTGCGTGCAGTAAAACAAAAACAAAGAACTAAAAGACACTAAAACACTGTGTAGATCTCAGGGGAAGAGAGAAAGCAAGATGCAACCTTTTCAGCACCATCTTATTCCAGTTATTCTTTTTCCCTGCACTTTAAAGAAGATTATTTTGCGTCCTTTAGGCATTGATAAGATAACGGAGAAGGCCCAGGTGAGTGAGGACGGCACCATGGTTGCTGTGCCACATTCAGACTCTCCACAGACGGCCGCCGACAGCAGTGCTGCAGCTGGAGCCAGCGACACAGAGTCCAACTCGGAGAGAGACCACGAGGTATCACACCAGCGATGCTCCCACTCTGATTATTTTCTTTCTGCAGCTAAAGTGGTTTGTTTATCCTTTATTCTGATGTCAGGACTACCAGGCTGAGTCAGAAGCAGCGAGGAGTCGGTTGACAAGTGTGTCATCAGGAGCAGTCTGGAGCGCTAATCCAGACTGGGTTAGTAGAAGTCTATGAATTTATATTTTCTTCTATCTTGGTCTGTCTGGTGGTTTCTGTGTTGAACCATACACACTGCATAACTCATGTATCCTCCTCCATCATGCCACCTGTGTGCCTCAGGTGTTGTCATGGAAAGCAAAGCTTCCTCTACAGACCATCATGCGACTGTTACAAGTACTGGTTCCTCAGGTGGAGAAGATTTGCATCGACAAGTAAGAAATTACACATATTTTAAAAAAATCAGAAGCAAATGGATTATCTGACGTTTTTCTTTCTTTGTTAAGTGGTACTATATATTCCAAAGATTACGGTTTCCTCTTTTCTATTGACTGCATTGTGTATTGATAAAGGGGACACTCTGCTTGGCCTGTTCAGTCACGGTGACTCTTGCTGCTCACACTAACAAGCCAGTTGTTGTTCAGTTTACGTCAAAAGAAAATTACTTTTGCTGTTGTTGGGAAGATAAAAGAAATCACTGGCCTTTATGCTGGGTGTTTGGACTAACAACTGTCAAACCTTTAGATGGAATCACTAATCTTCAGGTTATTACAGGGAGGTTTGCTTTGTGATGTGTTTTTGACATTTTTAGAATAGACTAAATGCTCTCTGTAAAACTAAAACAATGAGCTGAAAGGCGCCAAAATGCTTCATGCAGCTCAAAGACTGCGAGTGATGCCTTTCACATCGCACAGCCATTTGATCTGTTGTTAATACAGAAATATTGATGAGTGCGGCTTTAATCGTTCAGATTAAGTGTTGTTGTCGTCCTCAGGGGTTTGACAGACGAGTCCGAAATCCTGAAGTTCCTTCAGCACGGCACGCTCGTCGGCCTCCTGCCCGTCCCTCATCCCATCCTCATCAGGAAGTACCAAGCGAACGCCGGCACAGCCATGTGGTTCCGCACGTACATGTGGGGAGTCATCTACTTACGGTAATAAAACTTTACCTGTTTATTTTATGGATTCTGTTTTGGTAGATTAATCTGATGGGTAAATTTGAAATAGCCAGGCTTTCTTTACGTGAGCTGACTTGAAAAAAACCCCTAAAACCCCAGTCAGAGATAACGAGTATCACTACGGTGGTCATCAACTTTCTTTAACCCAGAACGTTTCAGGCTCTGTGCACATTCCCATAAAAAAGTTGGCATTTGCCAGCCCTATTGCCCACCTAACCTGAGGACCAGGTTAGGTGGGCAATAGCACTTTCATGTAGGAACTATTTTCTTTCCGTATCACCGCGCAGAAGCAAACGTTAGTCTACTCATGGACGAGAAGCTTGTGCTCATGACGGGGCAGGATGAAAGCATTAGCTAGCTAATGGGTAACGTTAGCTTAGTTAGCTAACGTGCGCTTTTCATTTGTTTTATTGGCTCTCTTGCATGACATGCAGTACGCTTTAGTTATGATAGGATTTTCAAACGCTAACAAGTTTCAAGTGGATTATGTGAAGTGGAATCAATATATTCTTACTTCCACCAAGGAGGTTATGTTTTCACCCGTGTCCATTTGTTGGTTGGTTGGTTTGTTTGTTATGCGCCATTCTAGTCTTTTTCATATATTCATATTGTGACATCCCTAGAGTACAGTATGTTACAGCCAAGTTAAAAGCCAGCCACCTCTGTGACATTGAAAACTGCTCAACATACCTCGCTAACCCATTAATCCTCGTAGCACACCCCTAGAAACAAACATTTTTTTCCAAACTGGCCCGACAAGTGTTGAGTAATCTTTTGAGTGTCACGGCTTGAGTTTGATTTGTTTTTCCTCTTGTCCCTGCAGCAACGTGGATCCTCCAATCTGGTATGACACTGACATAAGGCTCTTTGAGATCCAGAGGATTTAGAGCAGCTGTTGAAGATGTCCGGTTCTCTTCAAGCACCAACAAACAATCAGAGGAACATTTCACGTCTTTGTGGAGTTATTTAAAGAAAACAAGCAGTGATAGTCTGAATGAGTCACTGCACATCTCATACAACCTATAGTATGAGCGGATTCTGTAGAAGCAACAGATGTGTCATTTGCTGAATATTAGTTTGTTCATGTTGCCAAAAATATAATTCATGGTTTAATTGACAAAGGGAAGTTTGTGCAGGTGGCTTTGTGATGTTTGTTAGAACACACTCGGCGCTTTCCGTTCGTCTTTTAAACTCCTCGCCACATATGAACTCCTGGAAATGACAAACTGTCAGCATACTCTTTGTACTGAAGCCTTTCACGTTGTGCTGAAAGGGAACTAAAGGTCGTCTAATCAGGGACTGAAAACTGTACATGTAAATTTATGTTACACACTGAATTAAAAACTGATCTGATCGGCTTGAAGTTATTTCATGTAAATCATTTCCTGAAATGCACTATACTGGATGGACAGAAGTATGTGGACACTTTAGAATTACCCCCCATATGTGACTGTTGAACATGTGTCCTGTGTCACTGCATCATTGAAATGTAACTTTTAAAAGACCCGTCCGCATTGTGCACGTAGGATTTTGGGTACTTCATGCAGGGCGAGGATAAGCGCCATCCTTGAAAATTCTGTGTGAAGGATTCTGTCCTTTGTAGAATTTGGAGGATCCTGGACATTAGAACAGGCCTAAGGTGGCATTCGATCCTTCTGCAGTTGCTGTGGGGTACTCCGAAAGAAGATGGCTGTTAACACCTGAACAGTACATAGCAAGGAGATAAGTGAATAAATGGCTGAGATGGATAGCTAATTATCTACTGACTATCCATAACTTCTATGGTTCTAAAATGGTTAAGTAGATGGCTAAAAGTAATACATTAATATTTAAAATTGTTAGCTTAGCATAATGGATAAACAGTCATTAAAAGTAATGGAGAAATGGTTGAAATGCCCAGTTTTTCCCTCCAAAGTGGGAGCAGTGCAAATCTTCCAGTTAGTTTTTCAGTCCATTCGAATGAACACATTTAGAACTTGATGGGTGGTGTTGATGAAGCAGTACTTTAGTTACTCTAGGACTGATGCAGAAGAGAAAAGGTTGGGAACCACTGGTCTAAGGTATTTTTGTGGATGGACGGACGAAATAACAGAAACCCACTGTTCATTTTACAATAACTCACCACCAAAAAATACAATACAACAAAAAACAATACAACTCAACAGCAATGTCTCTTTTCCAGAAATCACTCGAGATAATCCACAGACCTTGTTGTGAGCAGTTTCATGGAGGAACTATTTTCTTTCTGTATCAATGAGCGGAAGGAAGTGTACATCTGCTCATTGATGAGAGGCTTGTGCTCGTGACCAGGCGGGATGTAAACTTTAGCTAGCTTAGCCGTAACGTTAGCTGGTTTAGCTGGCTAGCCTCTCATCCATGAGTAGATGCACGCTTCGTTTTGCGTGCCGATACAGAAATAAACTGGTTCATTTAATAATGTATGGTTTCATTAGACAGTTTGACAGATAGTTGAAGCGTTAATAATCATTTTAACTTAATTCAAGAGACCCCGTGAAGGAACTCGCGTGATGACACCTGAGCTAGCTCGATTTGCTAATGAAGATGAAGATGTGGCTGAAAGCACCAGAGAAAACTAGTAAGTGCTGAGTTTAGTCACAGACCCTAAGTGGCTTCATAGAGAGATTATTAAGGCATTTTTAAAAATAATTCTGACAGATGCTTATTTGCTAGTGATCAGGTTTTTGAATTATTTACCTAAAAAAACATTTTTACAGCTAAATTTCAGATTAATTTTTTTGTTTGAAAATCTGTTGTCATGCCTGCTGAACATAATGAAATTTTGCATTTTGTTCCAAATTTTTTCAGGCCAGTTCTTGTTTACTATAGCATTAGCATTAAGATTTCCTTTAATTGGAGCTAAAGGGCGCAAACCATAAAAAAAACAGCCCCAGACTAAACGTTTACACGTAACATATGAACCGAATAATCATGTGGTCCGTGCTGCTCGTCATGCAGAGATGAGCAGCTCCATCAGAGCGCCCACAGAGTGCATCCTGTAGAAAACGCTGAGCGGCTGGCCCAGGTTTACCAGAACAAACCAAGCAGAGAAGCCAAAAAACTGTTTCCCGAGGCCATTCTCGAACTGGGGGTGGACTCCGAACGCCGGGATGACCCACAGCTGCAAGAGGAGGGAACATGGACGCATTGCATAAATGCAGAAACAACAAAGGAGAAACGTATGTCGTTTAAACACACATAACATTACCATGACATTAGAGAGGATGAGGAAAGCGCAGATTTCTTGAATCGCTGTTTTGGTCCAGGGCTTTTTCTCATCATGCTCTTGAACAGCAGCTGATGTGTTCCCCTCCAGAAGTGAAATATCCGTCTTCCTCTCCTCTTCTATCTTTTTCTTAGGCTGTGGGACAAAACAAAAACCTTCAGTGACTGACTCGTGTAAAAACAACGCTCACATGAGACGCAGGCGTGTTTACCTTGAATATGCTGCTCCGCTGCTTCTCCTTCTTCTTGGCGAGGAGATTCGGGTGCCTGTGGAGGCCCTCGATGATGAAGATGTTCTGGAGGACGAGCTCCAGCAGGCTGAGGAGGGAGTAGGACAGGTCGAGTCCCGCCAGAGGCCCCTGAGTCCCCACGGCCAGGGCCGCCACCAGGGAGAAGTAGGACAGGGCGAGCTGGCCCAGAGCTGCAGCCACCAGGAGGATCACGTCCAGGCTACGCGTGGGGTTGTGTCCCCCCTCGTTCGCCCTCCTCTCCAGCCTGTGGACCAGCATCCCAGCCAGGCAGCAGAGAGACATGATGGGCATGACGGCTAAATGGTAGCCGTAAAACATGAGGAAGGCGGTGAGGCGAAGCCGCCGCTGGCTCACCCACACCTGGTAGAGAATGAAGACGGTCACTCCTGCTGCGAGGACCAGGGCGCCGAACACGAGGCCATAAATGATCCCACCCTGGTAGACGATATGAAGGGTCAGCTTCTGAGCCACGTGGTGGTGACCCGGGCTCATCCGGCGGCCCACGTTCTTCCACATCACATAGATCATGCAGCCTGCCATCAGGTAGTACTCCATGTTGAAGGGATACAGGATTTCGATGCCTTTCCTGAAGGTGAGGCAGGCTGCGCTCACGCTGCACTGACAGAAGGTCGCGTTGGCGATTCCTGCAAGCAGCCATGGAGGAATATAATCAGGAACATATACGATACAAGGAGGAGTGTATGAGTACCTTACATTTCCTACCTGTTAAATCAGAGACGTCTGCTTCAGAGGTGTTTGTGCTGCTGAAATTGAGCCTGTCTTCTTTCTCTAGCTCGATCTCCTCATGGATGGTGTCCTCGGTCACTGCGTTCAGCCACAGCAGCAGGTCGGCTGAGAGGATCAGCATCAGCCCGGACCTGCGTCAAATACAGTCAAATGTGAAGGTAAAGAAATAACAAATTACACCTGAAGCTAGAGATGACAGTCGTCCTTTAGAGAGCTGCAACAATTAATCGATTGGTTCAACAAAAGAAAATTAACTTCCAACTATTTTCATAATCGTTTAAGTCATTTTTTAATAAAAAATGTCAAACATTTGCTGGTTGCAGCTTCTTAAATGTCAGGATTTGCTGCTTTTCTTTGTCAATTATGAGAATAAATGAAGAGTCTTTGAGTGTTGGACAAAAGAAAGAATTTGAAGACGTCACTTCGAGCTCTTTGGGAAACTCTGATGAGTTTTTTAATGATTAAACGTGAAAATGTTCGGTAGATGAAACAATGAAAATAACAATCCTAATCCTTTAAATATATAGAAAACGTACAGGATACATGTATAAACAGTGAATACAATGTGTGGAGTTATGCACCTGGTGATTATCTTGTGTCTATGAATGCAGTCTTTGGAGTGAGCCCACAGTAAATATGTCTGCAAAAGAAAAGTAAGCAGTTATTCAAAAAGGAAGTTTCTGAATAACAACAAAAAGTTAATACAGAAAAAAAAGAAGATTGAAATGAAAAGTGACAAAAGAGACATGCAAATAATATTTTTTCCTTTTTTGCATTTTTGGTTTGCATTCAGCAGAGAAAATCAAACAAAAGAAGCTCCCAGAAACTTTATTTATGCAACGTTTCGCTCTCCGTCAGTTATTCTTCAACACCTGCGAAGTTCTCTGAGCGATCGAAACGTTTCTGGGAGTGTTACGTGCAGATCTATTGTTTGATTTCTTTGTATTATTGTATTTGTTTTGGATGTGCGTGCACTACACCCGGTTTGTCTCGCATCAAATAGAGAACAGAAGCTTTTATAGCTTATAAAATCCTTAAAACTCACATTATAGTTTAATTATTTAAGGAGTCGGACAGGTTTTTATATAAGTTTAACAGTTGGATTTGAACTTTTCCATTCACTGATGAAGACCGTAAGATGCAGTTGAAAGCTGATGAGTTAAGATTATATTATTACACAGATCCTGAGTTAAAGGGGTTATTGATGCATATTAAAGATTTTAAAGAATTTATTTACAGCCCAAACAAAACGTCATCAGTTTGTTTTCCACGCACAAATCCAGCTCCAAGTCTTTTTGATCAAATTAGCAGAATGTATTGAAATTCTGCACTTTTTGTCTCTTTTTGTGTGTTAAATCAAAAATTATAAATGTAAATTTATCTTTGTGTTAATTAAGGTGGGACTTAAAAGAATACATAAAACATTCCTCCTCTAGTAAATGTAAATTTGAAGCATTAAAATGCACCATTGCTCGACCCAATTCGCTCACAGATATTATGCCCGTTTCTACCTTTTCTTGACCTTAATTTAAAATGTCACTAACTCCACTTTCTCTTCTTAAATCTAAATGTTGTGACTGATGAGTAACTCCATAAAACATTGAGAATAAGCTTATAGGTTTAGGTTCCTTTTCTCTACATTAAATGTTGCTGAAAATCTTTCTGCTGCTGTTTCCACACCTCTTTTTTTTCCAGGATGTAAATGTCATTACCTGCAGTGTGAGAAAAGGAGCCTCGATGAATGGGGACAGCACTTTAGCAGCAGGCTTACACTCCCTCATGCTGACCAAATACCCGATCATGCAGATATACAGCAGCACACTGAACGCAGCGAAAAGCAGGAGGACCACTGAACCAGAGAGAGAAGAAATATTTCTTTATCCTAAACAAAGATGATCTTTATGTTTTGTCAGAACACTCAGGAGCTTACAGGTGACAGCGATTCCCCCGGCGTGGTGGTCCTTGTGCGGACACATGTCGGGCCGTTTCCTGGCCCACAGCAGGTACCACAGCATCCACACCAGACTGACCACCATCAGCAGCAGCCTGAACAGCTGGGGCTCGTGGTTCAGGCCCTCGGGGTTGAAAGCCTGTCCGGCCACCAGGGCAGCTCCCAGCAGCACCACGTTCAGGCCCAGCAGACCGGAGATCAGACGCCTGCCGCTGGGAACCCAAACCAGCACTGGGTCCAGATCCTCGGGCCCCTGCAGCTGATGGTCTGAGCTGATAGGCTCATCACTGGGGGTGGCTCTGGGTGCCCCCCAGGAGGAATCCAGCTCTGTGACTCCAGGATCTGAGTTCATATCCACCATTTTTTATGTCTCTCTTTAATTTCCTTCACCCTCTGTCCTCTTTTTGTTCTCTTTTCCATTCAGTTCCCAGAGATTTCTCTCATGTTTTCACACTTCTTCAACATGTGGAGGCATGCGTCTCAAAGGTGCTGCTAATCCTTCTGGTCCGCCTTCCAGCACTGGGGGTGGGTGAGGTTAATCCAGCACATTAATAACGACACACCTTTCATATGAAAAGTAACAGGTGTCATGTTTGCTTTTCATGTTCACCTTTTCTTTCACCTGTTTGCGCCCCTTGAACCTTAATCTGAATAAACTAACCTGAGCAAATGCCCCGAACGACCTGAGCAGAATCTGTCGGTCTACAGTGATGTTATTTTATTTTGAAGGGGTTTATCAGCGGTGCCATGTCATGTCACTGTTTGCCAACAGTCGACACCAGGAACTGATTTATAATATAACCTCACTCTTATCGCTGCAGAGCCTCAAGCAGAGTTTCAGTCTCAAATGTAAATAAAGGTGTTTTTTTGCATATGTTTCAGCCCATTAAGTGTGCTTCACATCACAGCTCTGCCTCCTGTAAACCACGTCGCTTTGTTTAAGAAATTTGAAGGTATATTTTTCTCCCACTGTTTCAGGAAGCCACTGGTTTCCAGTCATTTCCAGTCTGTAAACCAATTAGAAGATCCATAAAACTTTGCTTGAGTTATGATTCCCAACCAAGGGTACACGGAGAGATTGTAGAGTAAGTCAACCAATTTGAAAAAAAAAATACATCCACACATTGACGATAAATTTATGTGTTTAAGGTATCTTAAAAATGTAATTAAACTAGTTAACAAGAGAGCAGAGGAGATGAAACTAATGGATAAATAATTGACATAATTAGCTAAAAGAAATAAACTGATCACTAAAAGTAGCGGATAAATGGTTTCCTGCTTTTGGCACTCCATGTGATGGCAATACATTGACACTTAAATTGTATGAAAATACTGTAACATCCATTATTACGTATATCCACCCTTAAATCTGCAGTGTCTCCCTCTTCTGGCAGTGAAAGTAATTACAAACACTGTCGACATGCTTATGACGCCATAGGTTCCTGCTGTAGCCTGTAGCTCATACACTCAAGCTAAAGCAGTGAAAATATTCTGAACATAGTGTGCACTTAAACTGATATTGATTGATTTTTTTTAGGTAGTTTTGCTGCAACCCCCGTCCACAGCCATACCAACCCGTTCTCATCCCAGGTCGTCAGATACCGACATTTTGTCATGCACCCCTCGCGTCCTATCCAGACGCACAAGGTACCCTTTGCCACTGAGCCTTCCCTGACCCACGAAGGGCCATTTGGCGTCCATTGCCGACGCGCAAAAACTTATCCTGACGCACAAGGTCTACGTTACTTTGGTTAAGTTTAGGCACAAAACCTACTTGGTTAGGTTTAGAAAATGACTCTTGGCGCTTGGTTTCCGGTCTCTTGGGTGAAAGTCGTCTGTGTGACCCTCCACTCAACCCCGACCTCCACCCCCTTGGCCCTTTTTCGCTTCATCGCACTACGTCATCTGTTCAAGTCGTCTGAAATGGACGGCTTTACATCGCAGGTACATTAAACCCTTGTGTGTCTGCCTGATGCCAAAGGGTGCGTCTGGAAGAGATGCGAGGGGCTGTGATACTGTGAAAAGGTGGATATCTGACGAGCTGGGGATGAGATCAGGCTGGTCATACATTGCTAGCTTCCGTGCCGGTACTCCTGTTGCTTCTCCAAACTGTAACTGAATGAGAACCTCATACAAGACCACTTCAAATAACCCGACTTTTCCCTTTAATGCAATACTACAAATGCATTTAAACTTCACTGATACATGTTGTAAAACTGACAAAAACGTATAAATACTTCACAACTCTAGATGATTAATGATTTTACGAACACGTAGAAATGAATGGAAACCAGTGGCTACCTGGAACAGTTTGGAGAATGGTTCATATAAATGTAAAAGTATATGTGATTTGTGGTTGAGGTGCTAACGCACACGCTAACACGCTTTAAGTTGAGCTGTGCAGTAGTTAAAGGCAGCAAATTTGCATGTTTTAGCCTGTTTGCGACAACTTACCTCTCGTGTTTTACATTTTTGAAAGTATGTTTTGGTCATCCACTGATTTGCTCTCATTTCCATATGGCTTGAAAACCCATAAGCAGGCTCTTGAAACTTGTTATACTATATGAACTACCTCTCCTCTCTCACTGGAAGATGTAGGAGGCAGAGGGAAACTAATCTTGGTGAAGAATTAGCTCATGATCGTTGGGAGTAAATGAGTAGTTTGACTTAGACTTCAAGGAAACACGCTTTGCTTTCTTGCTGAGTTGCTGAGAATTTGTAATTCTTTTTGTAAATATTTTGGGTTGTTTTTCTTCTTTGAGTTAGCTGCTAACTGCTGCTAGCTGCTTTTAAATCGTATAGTATAGTATATATAGTAGTACTAGTAGTATATAATAGTAGCCTATTGATATAACCATTGTGAAGTCATGTGTGAAAGGATTATTGAACACCACAATAAACTTGAGTGAAATGCCATTGACTGTCTTTACGGGAATCCTTGTTTCTGTGGGGAACAGATATTAGGTGATACCAGGTCCATGAGGAAGGCTACGAACTTATTGCAGCAATCTGCACTCTGGTGACTTGTTCTTGGAAAAGAAAAGAAAGTTCATCTGTCAGAGGTAAGATATAGCACCCAATATTACAGATTTCTTTCATTATTGTGGTGTTCAATAATCCTTTCACACATGACTTCACACTGGGTTATATCAAGAGGCTACTTTTTTATTAAACATTTAACAATTGCTCATATTTTACGTGAGGTTCATACAAATGAGATGGGTGACTTATGTTTAAATATTGTCTTTGGTAAAGCAGTGATTGGAACAGACCTATTAAGACCTGACAAGAATTGATGTATGAATGTATGAAAAATACAACGGTAATAACTTTAAAACCATAATAGCACAAACATTTCTTTTAACGGCACAAACCAGCACAAACGATTGAGACCATTTCGACGCGATTCGGGCGTGTGTGGGGGGCTGAGTGACGTCACATGCCAGAAAATGTAATTTTGAATTACTCAAAACCCTTAACAGCACGAACGATAATTTTTACGGCACAAACGAACAGCAGTGTTATTTTCATATTTTGAATGACATGGGGGGCCAGCTTCCTGTAGCCTATGAAATCGGTTTGAAAACATTTACACCGGCCCAACCCAATGGTATCAATCTTCTATTTACAGAACTGTTGTACTGTTCCTTTAAAGACCTGACCCAAGAATGATGCCGCAGCAGTGTGTAAATTAAATCTGTTTATTCTAGCTGTTATCTTTCTATGCGTTCATCTGCAGTGAAGTAAAGTAAATAGTTAAATATGCTTATTATTAACGCATCGCCGATCCCTTCAGGAAAATGTCAGCAGTGTGTGCCCTGACACATTCTAATCATACCTAGCCTATTTTTTGTTTGTTTTTTTAATTTTAGAATAAACTACAATAAAACGAAAGTTTCCGTTTCCGTTTTCCCGCTTTTTGTGCCCCGTTTTATTCAGTCAGGTAATAACGCGTAATTATGTGTTAAGTATGAATGTATAGAGAGCTCGTGCCTGAAACATCAACATTCACGATTAATGAACAGAAGCAGAGGAAGTGCTTCATGCAGGTTATTGCTGTGTAAAAATACGGTTTTAAACCAATCAGCGTTAAACGGACATTCAGACAGATATAAACCAAACAGATGACTCGCCTCAGTCCTGATCTACCTGCTGGTTAGAAATCGATCAACTCACCTGTGGCTGCTGAGCAATCAAGTGAAGAATCAGACCCGGAAGAGAGTCTGTGACGTCAAACGGATCGATCCTGTCCACATGTATGCTGCTCTACTCTGCCTTCTGTTCTTTTTATTAGACTCCATTTTGTTGTTATACTGTATTCTATATTGTCAGAGGTGGAAGAAGTACTCAAGTGAAAGTACCAAAAGTCAAAGTATTCATTATGCAGAATGTCATATTTCAGATATATATATTAGGCAATTATATATATGATTGGATTATAATAATTGATGCATTAATGTTCATAACTTTAATGTTGAAGCTGGTAAAGTTAGTTAATCTTCTGATGCAGCTTGTGATTGTTGTTTTTATCATAATATTACAGCATAATTTAATTGTGGATTATATTTTGTATTATTTTGTAGATCTGCAGCAAAGTAGCTAGTAACTTAAGTTATTTAATAAATGTAGTGGAGTAAAAAGTACAATATTTGCCCCTGAATAGCAGAGTAGAAATATAAAGTAACAGTAAATGGAAATACTCAAGTAAAGTACCTTAAAATTGTGGGGGAAAAATTAAATGCAATTTTAAATGTTTTTAGTCTTCTGCTTTCTGGGTCTGATTGTTTCTATTCTATTCAGTTTGTACACGTGCATATCTTTCAGTGTAGCTTATTATTTTCTGTCATACTTCACTCTATTCTGTTCTCTATTCTGTTCTGTACGCTTTACTGTATTCTTTTTTTTCTAGTTTATCCTACTCTACTTTTCATGCCAGATCAATAGTACGCAGTATTGTACTATCTCTTCTGTATTATATTATACTTTTTCAAATACAACTGGCCTCTATTCTATTCTATTCTATTTTTTCAATCATTTCTTCTCTATTTTATAATATTCTTTCAATCATTTCTATTCTATTCTATTTCTAGCTTATCTATTAAAAGGGGGCGGGTCCACTCCTCTTAGCCCCGCCCCTGCCTGACAACCAGAACGCCTCGTGCTCGTCTCTTAGTAACCAGCCTGACAGCTCCGTCCCTCTCCAGGTCGCCCGCCCGTCCGGACACGCCACCCCCGGACTAAAAGCTGCCTAAATATCGGGGCAGAACCTCCATGGAACCGAACTCGGAGTGAGCCGAGGGCGCCGCCATGAACGACCGGTACCACCGGGCGGCCCGGGACGGCTACCTGGATGTGCTGAAGGAGGCCACACGGAAGGAGCTGAACGCGCCGGACGAGGATGGGATGACACCGACCTTATGGGCCGCGTACCACGGCCACCTGGAGGCGCTCCGGCTCATCGTGGGGAGGGGGTGAGTCCAGACACCGGGCACTGGGACCAGAACCAGAACACGGTCCCTGCAGAGTCCATCTCATCAGAACCTCTTTCATCCTGTAGCTCAGTTTGTTTTCTCTGTCCTGTCAACTTTTACTTTTTCATTATTCTATTTTATTTTATTTTATTTTTTTAACATTTTCCCCAATTTCTTTAAGAGAAAGCTTACTGAAAATAATTTCCTGTTTCACTCATAAATCTAATTTGTTGAATAACAAGACTTTGAATCTAAAACTTTATTGACTACAGTCAAGTCTGAGTTGATTATTGTGAACAAAAAGTTATTTAAATATCTATTTCTACAAGCAGATGAGAGTTATGTTCTCTTTGCTGTTTGTGACTGAATATAAAATTTAAACCTTCAGCTTCACAAAAATAAGTATATTTGTTATGTATTATAAAATTCATCTCACTGCCTGCTTATATTAGCATGCATATAAAAACACAGTGCCACATACAGTATGTTCCCGCCCCCCTGATAATCTAATCAGTGCAGCTGGAGATGGAGGTCTGCACATTTAAACAGCCTCATTACACTGAAAGGTCACTTGCAGCAGGGTATCAAACATGTGTAACAGAAATACACACTCTATAAGGAGTACAGAGAGTGTGTGTTCTGATACATCTGAAGCGTAATAACTTTATATTTTTAATCTCAGAGATGTGACTCAGGCTAATCCATTACATAGCAGATCAGGGCCAGTGCAGCTGCAGGTATGATTAAATACCCGATCAATTACACGTCTGAACACACTCCCGACTGTAAGGTCACAGGCGGCAGATATGATCTGTGCTCTGCTGTGTGTTTGTGAGAGAAAGCTGAGATAATCATATAGGGGTTAAGGGGTAAGTCTATATTCTGGTGAGATAAGTTAATGTATCAGAGACGCCTTTTGTTCAAAGGTTTAGGAGGCAGACAAAGCAGCCGTTCATGCAGTGTGATATTTACTGCCTGTTGTGTATGGCTGCAGGAGGGGAGAGCACAGTATGTCTTGTGCCGGTGGCATTTTTATAAGGTGAGCAGTAAAGTGGAGGGCAGTTGAGTTTGATGCTGGGGGAGACACAGGAAAGGTCACGGTGATGGATCGGGCAGCGTCTTCACACGGCCGTCCCTGCAGGACGCAGTGCAGAGTGGAGGGGAGGCAAAGAACCGAGCTGCAGCTCAGAGTTCACAGCAAAAGGTAAAATAAAGAGCAGCTTTTTTAGTTTTCATTTTTCTCATTTTATAGGCTTTTTTTTTTTCTTTGAGTAACTTTCCTGCCTTTCATTTATTAACAAAAGAATGACGAACTTCTGCAGGAGCAGAAAAAATGTGTATAAACGGGACAAACTATGATTAAACTAGGAAATATCTGATTAAAAAAATATCTAATTGTGCCAACTTTAGGTTCTTGCAAGGCTGGATTTCCACGTGCCTACGTGGAAAGGCTGAGGCTGGGAGCTCCCAGAACAGAGCCATACCGCCAAATATAACTAAATACAAATGGGAATCTATGTTTCTTTGACTATAGTGGTCCTGACTGGAGTCCATGTGTAAAATTGATTAAGAAACGTGGTGTTTTTCCTAAATACCCCTCCACCTGTTCTCTTCCCACTTCATACTGTCAGAGTCACATCATATTAATTCACATATCTGGTGAAATTTCCTGCATTTTTCATATCTCAATATATATATCGAAGAAAAAAGGAGCAACTTCATTCTTTTTCTAATATCGTGCAGCCCTTGTTCCAATAGTTCTGGTTGGTTTCTGGGTCTCTGGGAAATAATGAAGCTTCATGTGTAGTCTGCTGTGTGCTCAGTACTGGATGGGAACAATAAACAGAGGACGGGGATGTGGGGCTCAACAAGCACGTTTTTGTCCGGAGGCCCCCAAAGAGGTTAGTTTAGCCATGCAGACACATTTCAGTGGGAACCAAACAAAGTATTGCAGTTTAACGGCCATCCATACATGTTGCTGGTAAACAGGCGGTTGTTTGAGGTTCGTGAGTCGTCCCTGAGTCGGAGCTGCAGATGGTCATGTTACTGTTTGAGTGCAGTGTGATTCCTGCTTGGTGTTACTACAGTGATGCACGCCTGTACCTTTGGAATATGATCGGATTGAACTCCCTTTCTGTAAAACAGAAAAATAAACATAAAAATAAACCACATACTATTTTTTCCTGATATCAAGTAAGACATGTACACATTGCCGAGGTGTGGCTGTACGGAAGAGGATTAGGGCCAAGTGAAAAATTTATCTGAGATTAAAGTCAGAATTCCGAGAAAAAAGTCAGAATTCTAAGATTAAAGTCAGAATTCCAAGAAAAAAGTCAGAATTCTGAGAAAAAAAAGTCAGAATTCCGAGATTAAAGTCAGAATTCTGAGAAAAAAGTCAGAATTCTAAGATTAAAATCAGAACTAAAAAAAGTGCCATTTTCATTTTTGGCCCTAATCGTCTTCCGTATGGCTGTGCAGTCAGGAGCTGAAATCAGGGTTCATGCTGATAAAGGCCTGTGGTGTGTGTGTGTGTTTGTGTGTGTATGTGTGTGTGTGTGTGTGTGTGGTAACAGTGTCTCTGGGTGTCTCAAAAAAAAAAAAAAAAAATACTCATGGTGTGTGGGATAAATAATTCAAAGTAACCTCTGTCATGTTTAACCTGCAGTGCTTCAATTATTGATCGGAGCTGAGCCACGGCCCGATCACGTGGGTGGAGAGCAAACAGGAAGAGGAGGGACTTTAGTTCATCCATGTATGTGTGGAAAAGTCAACATGCTACATGTGTTTCCCAGAACTGTAATCACCAGAATTCAAAGTCCAGAGCGTTGTTGTTTGATCTGTTAATGCTTGCACAGCATTATGGGTAGTGATTACTGATATATTGCCCTGATCTTGTATCCGGTGCTGAATATTACATTCTTGTGAAATCATTATACTCGAGCAGCAGTATCTCAGCTAACTGTCATTTAACAAGCGTGCAAAAAGACTGCAAACTCCATCATGATGTGCTGTACATTTTAGGACTACAAGTAATGTTTTTTGTCATTATTGATTAATCTATAAATCATTTTTTCAAGTAAATGATTAGTCATAATTACGGCAGTGTATTAGTACTTGATACCTTTAAGGTATGTACCAAAATAACCCAGTACCAAGTAGTATCAGAAGAATGTATGGCAGCCAATCACTGCAAGCGTTTTGCTTTAACCCTTAGCGACCCACCGTTGACCCATTTTTGTCTTTTTTTGAGGGGGGTAGGGGCTCTTTAGGGGGAGGTAGCAGGTCAACTGTATATCCCACATAGAAGTGGTATACATTATCTGAAAACTGGGAACTTGAAGATTCATTTGAGATTCAGCTCAGCATGTTCATGGAATAAACATTGTGTTTTGGTTAGGCGTCTATTCAAAGTTTGAAAGTTAATAAGGGCTTAGAACTTTATGATTAAAGTATATGATGGCCAAAACAACATAATAGAAAGTCGGAGCAAGTTGTAACGCCTTGAACAATACTGTTGACCAGAAGTCTAATCACCAGGCTAAGTGATTGGTCACCGTAGTGTAGAACCGTAGTGTAAAAATTTAGTATGTTTCAACTTTTTGCCGCTTTCGTCTTTCGGAACCCCCTGCAGCCCAAACACACCACTCACACTCAAAATGATGCCATACCGGTGCAACACATGATTGGCCCACTACCGCAGCAGCTACAGGACACAGTCTGTGTTGTGGTGCATTTGATACAGTTGGCGAGATATCAAATCAAGTACTTGATTGGTATCGTATCACTTTATTGGTACATTTATCTTAATTTTTAAACAATACCCAGCCCTTGTCATATTCATAACTTTAGAGTGAAAAAGTCAGACGATAGTGAAAAATGTTCAAACTGATGTCTTTAGATTACTTCTTCAGTCTGACCAACATGCCACACGTTTGAGAAGCTGCAACCAGAGATATAGCAGCCAAGTGAAACATATTTTGGTCCATACATGTTTTATCTCGATGATACCGCTGCATTACTTAACTTAAGCACAGTGGAAACCGCTTATAGTGATCACGGATATAGTGATCAACCGCTTATATGGATCTAAAGGTTCAGGACAGAATC
>JBBPCS010000001.1:2225049-2236752 GCA_037974645.1 Hollardia meadi
TCCAGTACTGAGGTGGTTTACAGAGTTTCCTGATGGGCAGATAACGTGACTTGTTGTAGCTGCTGTCAGACAGTTACCGCTAGCTCGGTTAGCCATGCAGAGGTCCCATTAGCTAACTTAGCCTGGGGATGCCAACCACCTTGGTACTGTATTCCCTGTGGTCAAACTGGCCTCCGTCGAGCGTCGGTCTGTCATTGGATGCTGTGTTCAGTCCCACTCCGGTCATGTTTGGAAAGTCCTTTTAACATTTAATCGGCTCTGCCTTTCGTTTCATGTGAACTTTAATGTCTCTACTTTCCTCTCAGGCCACCCTGCATTCCACAGCCAAGGGCAAGGCCAAGATACAGAAGAAGCTGGAGAAGAAGAAGCAGGTTGATGGAACGTTCAAGATCTACGAGGATGGGAGGAAAAGCGTGCGCTCGCTGTCCGGCCTGCAGCTCGGCAATGACGTCATGTTCCTCAAACAGGGCACGTATGCAAACCCCAGGGAGCAGTCGCGCCTCAACATCCGCGACATGTTCCACCAAGACAATGACGATGATGCCGACACCATCTCCCGTGCCATGAGCGACCCGGGCCTCCATGAGGCTGCGTATTCGGAGATCAGCGCAGACTCCGGACGTGATTCCCTGTTCACCCGACCCGGGCTGGGCACCATGGTGTTCAGGAGGAACTACATGATGGGGGGCATGTTTGGTAACGGTGCACGGGATGAGGGGAGTGTAGCAGGGAGTGAACCTGTGGGCCGAGCTCCTAATGTTCGTCTACGAGGACATCTGCCTCGACGCTCGCCCAGCTTTGATGAGGACAGCATTGGCAGCGCCTTGAGCCTGCAAGAAAGAAACTTTCAGGAGTTGCCTTGGGAAGAGACTGATGTTGGCTTGGATCAGGACTTGGAGCCAGAGAACAGTCCTCTAGAGACCTTCCTGGCCTGTCAAAGCCTCAGTGAGTTCATGCAGATCTTCAGGAGGGAGAAGATCGACCTGCAGGCTCTGCTGCTTTGTTCAGATCAGGACCTCACCAGCATTCATATCCCGTTGGGCCCCAGGAAGAAACTTCTGGATGCCTGCAAGAGACGTTTGGACACCCTAGATGAACCAGAGGCCATTGAAGACACGGAGCTTTGAAGGTCAGTACGGAGCAATCCACATTTTGTTTTGAACAGGAAGCACCGCTGTCCTTTCCTACCAGATAAAAATGTTGTCGCATAGAAGCTGCTGGGTTTGCATGCATTATTTTGTGTTGATGACATTAACTGGGGATGACAGACATCACTGAGTTGTGAAACCATGAATAGTTGTGAATGACTTTTGTTAACATTGACCCTTAATCTACAGTGACTCACTAGTTTATTAACTACAACTAGGGTTAGGCAATACGACGACACATACCGTGAGAAAATTGTTATCCGGAAGATGGTTTACCATTTCTACCAAAGTAGTTATAAGATTGAAGCACTTTAATTTGTCAGGTAATTTATTCCCTCGATTAGCCAAAACAGACAATCTCTTGTGGTAATTGTGTCTATTATGGAGAAATGCATCCTTACACAACTTGCTATTAGCTTTTTGCTACCTACACCAGCAGCAACACACTTAGGGCTAGTTCAACACTGTCACTGCCAACTTCCAAGGAATACAGACATAAATCTGTGGGGAAATAAAATGTAAAGAAATAAATACATGAATAAATAAGTAAATTTAAAAATTAATAAAATGGAAAATTAAATATTAAAAGTAAACAAATAGAGTAAGCAATACTATTAATAATTATTAATAATAGTTCATTTAATGAACCAAAAAAAAATAAAATTTGATAATCCATTAATTGAGTCATTTTTCAAGCCAAAATGTCAAACATCTGCTGGTTCCAGCTTCTTAAATGTAAGGATTTGCTGATTTTCTTTGTCATTTATGATAATAAATGAAGAGTCTTTTCACATTCTTTTTTTTATTTAAATTTTTTTTAACGTTTTATAGAGTAAATGTTTAATCGATTAATCATGAAAATAAATGGTAGATTAATTAATAATCACAATTGTTAATGGCAGCCCTAAATTTGTCTGACAGGACGCGCATGTTTGACATCTTCCTTTAGTCCTTTAATGGCTCCACCAAATTTCAACCTGAGCAGAGATTCAATCATCCAGAACATCTGCAAACACCTGCAGCAGATTATTTTACATGAAGCGCCGCGAGTACAGAAAACTGTTTTACTTGCTAAATGGCGCCATCTAGTGGCAGCTTGTGATACATGAGATAAGGCTTTGGGCCTGTGTGGAGTCATTTTAGTGGCATGACACTTGTTTTAATATCACATTTCACATAATGTTATTTATTTCTGTTTATTTACAGGATTAACACACAGTGAAGATGTTATGCATCCATGATGTACTGTTATTATTCCCCGTACAGACAGTGAAGGCAACATGGAATCCAGGCATCTGGAACTTGGAAAATAAACATTTAATGGGAAAGCTTTGCCACATAAACAAACACATGCACACACGTTATGTGCTGTGTTTGTATGGATTCTGTTACTGTAACACCTGTTATCTTTACTGTATTCCCTCGTGCAGCAGTGACTGATTTATGTATTTGTAAATGTAATGCTTTGAACATATAGTCTTCTTTGTACAGTTTTCTGATTTTACTCCATGGCTGACTGTTGCTCTGCAAACAATGTTGCAATGGTGAAAACAATCGGGTGGCACTGTGAGGTTAAGTGAGTGTGTGCTAGATAACGCTGTTATCTCAGGTTGCTGCGGGGCATATTTAGTTTCACTGAAGGTCTGTCTGCCTGTGCACTTGATAGTATGACAGCATGTGCGTGAATGTCGGTGAAAATATGCTTTTGTATCTGAAGATGTACCCGTAAACATAATCATTTTATTAAAATAAGGTGAAAAACATTGTTCTGTGTGAAGATATTTTTAAATACCAAACCAGTGTTTGCTGTTTTACCTCTGCACCCTTCATGCCTCATTATCTGGCCTGTCTGCACAAAAAGACGGGCGATTAGCGCTTAAAAACGAGGAGTTCAAGGCCGTGGGAGGGTGTAAGCAGAGCTGTCGGACAGCCTGGCGTACTTACATTCCTCCTCTGCAGTACCTGCTGGCCTGTGGAGTACAAAATCCACTCCCTGTGTATATTTTAAAGTGCACTCTGCAGTCGGCTTGGCCTCCAGCCTGGAACACTGGCCTGCAACACTGACATTAGATATCAAACCATACACATAAACACACCCCAACTATTAGGACACATTCTTGCGTCTTCTCCTTTTCATTCTGAATCTTTACCCCAGTGAAGAAACATGGGAACAGCCACCGTTAATCCACCCCTCAGCCGTCCTTCCTCCCTCTCCTTTCCCAGGACATGTGCCAAGGTTACAGGGATGGGGAGGGGAGGGGAGCTGACACAAAGAAAGGCGAGGGGGTGAGCGACATGCAGAATGCATGAGACACCAGAGAGAAGGGAAAAGTCGACTCTGAGCTTGTAGTTTTGTGGAGCTGCCTACGTGAGGATTTTTGGAGCCACCACGTCACGGGGCCGCCTTACATCTTCGGGCCGGGACATTAAATTCCACTGCTGCTGGGTTGCATCAGGAGTCAGCTGGCGGGGGGGAAAACAGTGTAAGAGAGATGAGGAGGAGGTAGGAGAGGAGGGTCCACAGGAAGGGGGCTGGGCCTCTCTGACAATGCTTCTCTTCCAGGAGGACTTTGACCTGTGGACTTTATGCTCAGGGCGGCAGCGTGTTTACAGCCTCTATCTCCTGCAAGAGGGTCGCATGGTGACTCCGTTTTGAGACGGTCATCAGCACAGGAGCTGACATGCAGAATGCACCGGAGGAGAGCAGGAGGGGGGAGATGTTAATCAAGAGGAGAGGGGATTCAGAACGCAGTGAAGAGATGGGGGGAGACTGGAAGAAGAGCGGAGGGGCGGGCGTGGAGGAGGTGGAGAAGGAGTCGATGATGATGGAGCTGACGAAGCTGGTGCAGAAGACGGTGAAGGAGAGCAGCTGGTGGGAGAGGAGGGGGATCGACTGCAGCATCCTGGCAGCGGCATTCCTCTGTCTGCCGCCTGGTAAGACCCTGCACTCTGGGGAAACTTCACACAGATTAATGCTGTTCAAAAAAATGATTTAATATAAATAATAAACTGTCACAAAAAGGGGGAAGTTATTCCTTAACCCTCTCCAAGAGCCCAAGGTGACGTCTCAAATTACTTTTTCTACCTGTCCAAAATAGGGATTATTTTTATTATAATTTAATCTACAGATTCCTTTTGTTCTATTAACTGTTTAGTCCACATCCCCAAACATTCAGTTTACTGTCATCAAAGACTAAGAAAATAATAAAATATTCACATGTGAGAAACTAAAACCAGTCAATTTTGCTTTTTTATTAATTGATTTAGAAAATAGTTAAATTCGTTTATCGATTTAAGGGTTATCGATTGTTTATGGCTTCTTCACAAATAAAATAAAATAAACACATCAACTTTATTCATGTAATCTGAACATTTCAAATGTTTGTTTTTCTGAAGGGCTCTTTCGGCCCGACGCTGTTGTCATATCTGGTTTACACGGTCCCGGTCTCCCATGGTCCCCCTCTTATCTGGGTCACTGGTGGTCAGCTACTGACCTCAATTAGGACGAGTGCATCGTGTCACTCGTGTCACCCGATCATTGGACCTGACAGCCTTCGGCAGCACCACAGGACACCTGGTTCAAGTTTAATTTGTAATCCATACATTCCTGCTGCATTCACTCGGTTTGTAATCTATACAGGATATCCTATACGATAAGGGTGACGAAATACTTCTGAATTGAATTTAGTCCACAGTGGGGCTAAGGAGGCATCTGTCATTGTGTAACACAGAGTGTGACTTATCACCTCGAAATAGACTGCTTTGAAATAGGAGGTGCAGTATATTAGCACAGTTTTAGGAAGGAAGGAAACATGTTGCCTGAACCGGCCTTCAGAGGCAGCCAGAGAAGCCTCACAGGCTGCTGGTGTTGCAGAATTATGATAGATAAAAAAGGCCGCTTTGTTGCCAGAGTGCAACCACATCGATGCTGCCGCTCATTAATTATTTAATGTTGTCAGAGTGAGGTCATGTATCATCAAACTGAAGCTGCAGACAGGAAGTAAATGTTTGTGGATTCTCTAATGAAAATCATTTTTAATTTAATACAGATGATGTAATGAGAGGAACATGCGTGTGATGACATGGTGTCGCATCCAGTTAAAGATAAAGTTTCCTTCACCTGATCTCTCTGAAAGTCCCGTCGCTGCTGCAGTGGAATAAATGGACGAGTGCGCGCAGCAGGATTATCATTATAATTTCCATTTATGACTCCGGTCAACCCTTTTCATGTAGCAGCAGACAAAATTTCCACTTGTCCAACACTTAAAGGAACAGTTCACCCAATCATTATCTACTAACCTCCATGCTGGTGAAAAGTTGGTTAAAGTTTCTTCGTCCACGAAACATTTCTGGAGCTTCACAGCAAAACAGCATTATAGCATTCTTTTAAACAACTGAAGAAGCTGCGGACTTGTTTTTAAATGTTGAAAAACAACAGAAAATAAAAACAAAATGGCTGCATACAGCTCGGGCGGCGTAATCCAAGTCTCCGGAAGCAGCAAGATCCTAAATTGATTTGAAAAAACTTTATTTACAGCCTTTTTAAAGCTGAAATCCTCGCTTTGGGGGTGTGCGATAATGCTTTTAGCTTAGCGACTAGAGTGAAGATTTCAGTTTAAAATAGGATATAAAATCAAGTATGGGGGTCAGTAGATAACGTTAACTGTTAGCATGTCATGCTATCATGCTAACTATGCATATACTTTAACATGCTAAACTGCTAACATGTTAAACATTTCATGGTAAATATCAGCAAGACGTTGACATGCTAACGACCTAACACATTTCACATTGAACTTATACCGGTGCTAGTTGATTTATTTGACCACTTGGGGGCTTGTTTCTACTGTTATTTTCAAACTATGCAGGATAATTTCTCGATTGATAAGGGGGTTTAGGAGAAACGGGTCAGAATTCAGTAATCTCCAAATAAGTTGATTTATTTCTAATGAAACAAAGAAAAGATTATTATGAGCAGCAAAATTTTCCTCAATACACACCCATAAGAAAATTCATTATTGTAGGAATGTTAAAAATACGTGAAAAACTTTATATTATTTTCCCCCACTAGTATTAAGGATAAAAATCAATAAGTTGCCCTTCTGTTTACTAAAACATCCAACAACTGTCTCCTGCTGTGTAATGATCATTGTAGCCTCATGGGGTCGCTAGCGTAGATGTTTAGTCTTGCTGAACTGTGACACATCCAGTACACAAAACTTAAAAAAGGATTGTAAAACAACTAAAAAATAATAAATAAAAGCAAATGTGTGAGTCTAATTTATGTAGTTTAAGTAAATGTAAAGATAAAAAGACTAAATATCTGTACCTCAGTAATAATGTATTGTGTCCTGTCAGGGCATCAATATGTTGTTGGATTTAGATATAATTCCGGGTGTTCTGTCTTGCAGCCTTCCTGCTGCTGGGGTCCTCTCAGACCCTCCTCTTTTTAGCGGGCATGCTGCTGATGGGTGTGGCTCACGCTGTCATCACCGTCAAAGGGACACACCTGTCCAGCCACGGGGCGCTGAGCGAGTCGCAGGCCTGGGGGAAGGTCTGGGCCGTCTTCTTCATCGAGGTGAGATCATCAGAAATAAACTGAAGGCTGTCGTTAAGCACCTGAGGCAAAGCTCATTTTAGAGTTCTCATTCTCACATGTACAACTGTTGACGTGCTCTCGAGCAAGGCAGGCACTTAAGGCAATAGTTTGAAATTTAGGGGGAAAATAGTTTATTTAAAACGTGTAGAAGATTGATAGCACTCTGATGTCTGAAGGGTATATATGAAACTTGAGTTAGCAGCCAGTTAGCTTAGCATATAAAGACTAGAAACGGGGGGGAGACAGCTCTCCTGGCTCTGCAAAATTGTCTCTATCAGCTCCTTTAAAGCTCAACAATTAACATTTTATATCACATTTGTTAAATACGCACAAACACCAAAGTCGTTGTGGTGTTATGGGGGCGGGGACTATTTCCTGGTTCTACTTGTTCCGTGGCAACTGCACAGTGACGACACGACTCCAGGAAGTGACTGCCCCATTCAAGAAAGAGTCAAGAAATACTTTTCTTTTCTGTGCTTGGCTTTTTATAAAGCAGGGGCGTGTTCTGAAGGGGGTCCTGGGTTGGCACGGGCCACCCCTGAAATCTGATTGGCCACCCCAAGTGCCATATTGTTAAACTCTGATTGGCTATCTGCCCAGTGAGAGGCAGGCCCAACTGTTTGATGAGTATTTTTTGTATGTGCGTTGTTTTCTTTTCTATGTGGTCACAAGTTGTTTTTGAGGACTAAATTAATGCTACTCCTGTGCGCGCGCACGTACTTCATGCCACCCATGGACACACCACACAGAGCAGCTTACTCTTTCCAGCTTTTGTGCTAAGCTAACTGGCTAAAGCTTCATATTTACCCAACAAACATCAACATCAGTCTTCAAATGTTGAAGGAGCTCCTTTAGCCCGCAGCTGTTTGAGTGAAGCTGAAGCTGTTACAGAGCAGGTGTGAATGTGTGTGAGAGTGTGTGAACGTGGGGCAGGGTGAGGCCTCATGCTCAGACAACCTACCCAGCGTAAATAAAGGTGAATTTCCAGCCAGAAGCAGTAATGTGGTTACCCTTCATGGATGTGTTGAACACTGTGAATCAGGATATTAAAACTGTGTCAGTGCCGCGACAGTTCAGTGAACTTTTGAACCTCGGATGTGGACGTTTACTGAACGTTCAGTAGCTCTTTAAGTAAACAAGATGTCATCATAACCTTTGCTGTTGTTTGTGCTCAGCCTCTTGTTAGGATTATCTAATCAAATGAGAAATATCTAATAAAACTTAGTCAGTCAGTACTACGGAAGAGGACAAGGGCCACATGTGAGAAATTTATTTGAGTTCTGACTTTTTTTCTAAGAATTCTGACTTTAGTCTCAGAATTTCTTTTCTCAGAATTCTGAGATTAAAGTCAGAATTTTGAAAAGAAAAAAGTCAGAACTCAAATAAATGTTTCACTTGTGGCCCTTGTCCTCTTCCGTAGTACTGATTGGCTAAGTTTAATTACATATTTCCCATTTGATTGGATAATCCTAAAAAGAGGCTGAGCACAGACTTCTGTACGATACCAATATTGATTGACTTGATAATTTTTATGTGACAGTTTTGTTTTTTGGATGTTCATAAACAAGCCCATCTGTCCTTGCGTTCATCCTCTCAGATCTGCGGCTCGTTCTCGGCGCGAGCCGGCATTCAGGGCCACATTAAGATGCACCACGCTCACACTAACGTCATTGGACTGGGAGACTCCAGCGTGTGGAAGGTCCCCTTCCTGCCTCGCACTGTCTACCTGTTCATAGCTCCCCTCGCCGTGCCTGTCATCACTCCACTTGTTGCACTCGGTAAGAGGCGCCACAGGAGCGAGGGAGGCCAGACGGTTTATGGGTTTACTCAAACATTTCAGCATTAAATGTGATTATCAGCATAAAGTTGAGACAGATTTCTAACCTTCTGATCCTGTTCCAGTTTCCGTGTGACCTCGCCTCTCTCACGTAGGCGTGAGTTTGTTCTCATGCATGTGCTGGTTTGTGATTGTCTGGTTTTGCAGCTCATCTCAAAGGACACTCGCTGGCTCACGTCGTCAGGACCATCCTGATGGTAACACTGGGCCTGTATTCACAGTACTGGCTGCTGATCCACGTCTCCGGGTTCCAGTCGCCTCTCACCGCTCTGCTCTGTATGCTTGTGTGCAGAGCAATGTTCTCTGTGCCGTATATCCATGTCAACATTTTCCAGGTGAGAAATACCTGCAGGAGGCCGTGCTGGACTGTGCATGTTCACCACTGAGTCTACAGACACGCAAACAGCTCTGTGGTGCTTTGACCTAATGCTAACATCAGTGTACTAACCCACAATAACAATGCTAACATGCTGATGTTTAGCAGGCATGATGTTTAAAATGTTAACCAACTTATTTTAGCGTGTTAGCATGCTAACATTTGCTAATTAGTAGGCTGCTAAACACAAAGTACAGCTGAGGCTGATGGGATTCTCTTTAGTTGGTGTGCTGGACACACTTTGACCTGATGGTGGTGCAATCAGGAGGATTCATCCTCATGGGAACACGAATGTATGTGTCAGATTTCAGGAAATTATTACATTATCGGGTGATACAAGACGTACTGCTAGCTTGGCTAAAAATACACCAGATAAATTCATTTAGTAGTATTTCATTTTATAGAATTTAGAATATGTTTTTAAAAGAATCTTGTATTTGAAAGTAGAACTGCAACGACTCATTGATTAATTTTGATAATCGATTAATATGAGTGAGTCATTTTTTTTGTAGATTAGCTAAAATTTCTCTGATTCCAGCTTCTTAAATGTAAATATTTAACTCCTCTTTGACAGTAAACTCAATATCTTTGGGTCGTGGATGAAACAAGATATTTGAGGACGTCACCTTGGACACTGATCAACATTTTTCACCTTTTTCTGTCATTTTATAGAACAAACAACTTAACGATTAATCGAGAAAATAATCGATAGGTTAATCCACAATGAAAATATTAAAAGTAGGACGTAAGAAAAGCCCATTTAGAAGCTGTTCTGGAGCTTGCAGTCGTATCAAAGCATCAACTTAAGCCACCGGGGACAAAACGTCCCATCTACATTTCCTGGGTTAAATCTGAGATCATGACTGAGATCAGCCACTGAATGGACTTCTGCTACGCTAATACTAAATTCAGACAGACGTGTGTGTTCTCTCACAGATTTCATGCCAGATGATTATGAGAGCACCTTTTCTTAGAAACTACCGTTCAATGCAGCTTTGTGTTCTCGTAGAACAGAGCGGTCAGGGGGACTGACGGGATAAAAAGGAACAATTCATGCATGATTTCCCAGATGGAGTTTGAGTCCTGCAGCTCATTGTGCATTGTTCTGATCAAAGTGTGTGAAGGTGGATTAGAAAAGCCAGGTTCTTGATGGGAAGTCTGATCTGTTTGTTCTCTCTGGGCGGTCACACTGAAAACCTCTCGCTGTCTCCTGGTGCTGTTGTTGGCCGGTGTCCTATATTTTCCCCCTGAACTCGGCGTTCCCATGTACTTCTAGCTGAAGGCAACCTTTGGTTTGGTGAACTCTGGTTTCTCATCTGAAACATTGAATACAGAAACTCTTCTTGTTTCTTTTCTACATGAGAAAATACATACAAATACTTTATTTTGTATTGATGCAAGCAGTGGTGGCAGCTTTTTGTTGTTTCACTCCATCGATGCCAAACAAATATTGAAATTTGAGGAATTGAAATCCAGTTTGGTTGAGCTGGTTCAACACCCGGCAGCCCTGAAAGCTCGGAGTTCACTGTGTTCGCAGAAATATTTTTAAAAAAGACGCATTTGAATCACAATTTCAGCTGAGATGCAAAGAGTCTGAAGGTGCTTGTTTCTCTCTAATCTTTAGGATTTATTATTACACACACAACTAACTTAATCACTTAGTACTAATTTGAGGTGCTTGTACTTTACTCAAGTATTTCCATTTCATGCTACTTTATACTTTTACTACATTTCAGATGCAAAGTGTTGAGAAAAAGCTTAATAAACTTTTGGATTAGCTGGAAAATGCATCATCACAAAGCTGAAAACGGGGCTGTTTTCCTGAGCTCATGAAACTTTTGAGAGATACACAAACATATATATATATATATATATCTTATAGAAGATTGCTGTAGATTAAACGAGCCAACAGTATATAAAGTAGTTCAAATGACAGCTTTATGCAACATACACATTAATGCAGCAGTAATATTAGTCCAACAACATCAGATATAATAATAATAATAATAATAATAATAATTGTATCACAGTTTTCTTTAGCAGATTTAAATGTGACATCTCTATATGCTGTGGGAATTAATGTGTTGATTATGTCTGCAGACGTTTAACTAAACTTAAACCTGTGTGTAATTGGCAGCACATTGGCCTCGACATGTTCTCTCCGACCAGCCGGCCGAAGAGGATCCACCAGATGACCCTAGGAGTCCTGAACCTGCCGCGGAACTTCCTGCTGGACTGGGTGTTTGGACACTCGCTTATCAACTGCCATGTGGAGCACCATCTCTTCCCCTTCCTCTCCGATCACATGTGTTTAAAGGTAGGAAAATCATTATCCAGTATTTTATGAGTTGCCTCTGGATTAATTTTCTCTGCAGTGGATTGTTTTGCAGCACAAAGGGAGATTATATTGAATTCACAAAGTAATCATAAAGCAATTTATAATGTATTTCCATGAAGTAATGGAATAGTTTAGTCATAGTGATAGTTTAGTAGTTATTTAATGAATAATCTGAGTTATAAAGTCAGTTATTGAAGATTTTGATGTAAGTGAGCACAAAGCTTGACGTAGCGAGATCTGTCTCTCTCTCTCTCTCTCTCTCTCTCTCTCTCTCTCTCTGTGTGTGTGTGTGTGTGTGTTACTTGGCTATTTGTTGCCATTAAATCTCCTATCACCTATAAAACTTGCTGTTTCACCAGAAACTTGTCGTATTCACCTATAAAACTTGTTGTATTCACCTTTAAA
>JBBPCS010000001.1:2243067-2255162 GCA_037974645.1 Hollardia meadi
ATATACTGTACTAAAGCCAGTTGCTGTTACCCTTATTACTATGACAGGCCCAATCAGTTTCAAATCTGACCAAATTTGCTGGACAGAACAAAGCAGATTAATCTGTTGACAATAGCCGGGAAACATGTTTTAATATTGGCTATTTCTGCATAGTCCTGCCTGTAGAAATTTCTGCCCTGCACTGATATCAGATGAGTGGGGAAGTGCAGAAAGGTTGCTGCTGGATTGTACTTCAAGCTTCATACACAGAACATGTAAATAAACTGTTACGTTACTGTCACTCACAAATCGTCATTTACACTGAGTTCTATTGACATCGTGAATAGCAATTTTTCTGAAATGCTTGTCATAACGATCCAATCACATATTCCTTTACATCTAAATTAAATAAAGATAAAAAACAGATATTAAACATTTTTCATATTTGCAAATATACGGACTTTTCCCCCCACAGCGGGAGCCATGTTTCATGTTACACTGCCTCAGTTCACAAAACATAATGGCAATTTTCTTTTACCACTCGGTGTGGAATCTGTATCTGAAAACACTCCACTTGGAAGGCCATTTGGAGGGCTAGATGACCACTACCCCTCGATCCCCAAAAGAAACGGGACAACTTACCCTACACGGCCATGCACAAAACGGAGGGGTCGGGCCAAGTGGTAGGGCCAAAGGGGGGAATTGGGATTGGACTTTGGTCTCTTCCTGCCTTGTGGTTTTACTTATTCTCAATCCCTCAAAGTCTTGGTCTTGTCTCTGTCTTGATACACTCTGGTCTTGGTCATGACTTGGTCTAAAAATGTAGGTGGTCTTGACTACAATGCTGTCGGAGCCTTTAAATACATCACTCCCTCTCTCAGAATGTAAAGAATGTTCAATCCATTCGATGTGATGTGAAACTAAAAGCGCTGCTCCGCAGAATTCTGTGACGGAGGTACGAGCGGTGATCGAGAGCCAGTTCGAGGAGCTGCAGGCGGTGGTGGAGAGGGCGAAGCGGGAGGTGACGGAGATCCTGGAGGGCGAGGAGAAGCAGGCGCTGAAGCAGGCAGAGGGCATCCGGGTTCATCTGGAGCAGAGGTGCACAGAGCTGAAGAAGACACAGGTGCAAGTGGAGAAGCTCTCGAAAAACAAGAATGATGTGGATTTCTTACAGGTAACACCACCAGGATCAAGGTAGTTTGTTTGTCGAAAGGCTTGTTCCACATAGGTCTGTGTATGTATGCAAGTCAACCGGATGTGTTTCTGAAAGTCCTCTTTCAGTTTTTTTCAGCATGGAATACATGCTTGAATAAGTTTGCCACAGGAAGTTAGCATAAAGACAAATTAGCTAATTGAATGCATTGACTGTATATAAAGATGGACGATGTGAGAGCTCCCCAAAAAGTGAAGCCAAAATATCTCAATGGCCCCCTGGTGGCTGGCTGCAGTATAGGTCAAAAACCCCTCCCCCTCCATGTTAGCAGATGGGACATGGACCAAACTAAAAACTCAAAGATCACATCAAATACATTTTTCCTGAAGATAGTCTCTGTGATTTTAGGTAGTTCTTATCATGCTGATGTATGTTCAAGTGTTCATTTTTCTGATCAGTTTGGTTTTATTTGGTTATTTGACGCTATAAAAAGGGGCTGAAACGTCATGAGTGACAGCTGAGCCCTGCCTGCGATTGAGTTGGACGGGTGTGTGGGCGGGAACTCAATACCACGGCTCCACCGCTCAATCACCACTGCGCAGACTCTGCCTCCAAATGACGTCACACTGGGAGGAAGTGGAGACACGTTGTCTATCTTTGTTTTTGTCAATGGTGGAATGTATTACAATTCGATTTATCCATATTTTCTAAGCAAAATTAGACAGCGTATTTAGCTAACATTGGTAGCATGCTAGCTGTGTAACTTATAGAGTGCATGTATAGTGGTTCATACGTATTTTAATAAAATATTTAACAAAACTGGTTACACACTTGGCAGGCAACCTCCTCACTTTTGTGTCGGGTTTTTGTCTTTGATAATGCTAGGAACGTACGCCCCTAGTACTTCCCTAGAACGTCCCTAGACTGGAACTCGAGGCGTAAAGGCTGCAACAATCCTCATGTTCTTATTCCTGAATGGCACTTTGTTTTGCTCTATAGGAGTATTCAGAGTGGAAGAAAGAAGCCACTGATATTTCTCTGCCTGGCGTCTACATCGGCCTGATGGACCGCCTGAACTCCTTCAGCCGCGTGATCGTTGCCTCCACGCAGGAGCTGTGTGCCATGCTTGTGTCTTCATACATAGAGAAAGTTAAAGAGACATGCAAGAACGGTGAGAAACAAGAAATAGCTCAGATGATGCAGAAGATGGGAAGTCGCACTCCAGCAGTGAGATGTACAGATAACCGTCTGTCTGGGCGTGCTCACACATGTAAAGAATTTTCAACCTGCATGTCATAACTCACTTACGCAGTGGTGGCTAACAAGAAATATGCTTACAAAACCACCCGTGTGCTTCATGAGTCACCTGTTTGGTGTGTTGCCGACAGAAGCTGAAGGACAGCACATACTAGTTTCTCTTTGATGCAGTTTTGTGCCAGCTGAAGGCAAAGTTCATGCAAATAAATGTAAAATGTGCTATCAGAGAGTGAAATATATTCTTCTGTTGCAGACAAAATGGGAATAAAGACGACAGTTCATGCAATTGTTGCAGAGAAACAGAACAGGTCTATACCAGATCCAGTGACGCATGCCGACTTCCTCAAGTGTAAGTGTTTCAATAAATGTTCAGTATGGGCCTCAAGGCTGAGATGCTGCAGTCATGTGGTCAGCGAAGATCACAGAATCTGATTTGTGCAGTTTAATGCATTTTTTAATTTTATTTTCATTTAACCCATTTTTAACCAGATTAGTCGCAGTGAGATCAAGAGTCAAGAAGACTAGGAACACAAGACAAGACAAGGAACTATTAGCTTAAAAAGAGATATCAATCAAACCTTTGATCCATCCATGAATCTATAAACATTTATCCTGTTCAAACACACATGAGGCCGAAGCCTTTTCCAGTATGTACCAATATCACTAGTTTTGCTTAGAAATGCAGTTCCACAATTTTTTTAATTTTTTTTTAACCTTTGTGTCCCCCTTTGGATGCCAACAACATGTCCTCCCCCATCCCCAATGACCCACCAGCCCTGACCTTTAAATCGACTGTTTACAACACAAGGAAAAGTAGATAAAGGAGCCAGGTTAAACATTATCGAGAGCATTAGTGGTATAAGAAGAACTCAGATCTTGTACTTATTGTAAGTAGAAGTAGCAGTACAACAATGTAAAATACTCCAAAACAAGTAAAAGTTCCTACTTAATTAAAAGTATAGAAGAACCATCAGCTAAATGTATGTCTAGTATCAAAAGTAAAAGTACTCTTTTTGCAGAAAAATTACATTATTAGATTAATACTGATCCTTTGATTTGAAAACAGCATTTTACTGTTGTAGCTGCTGGAGGGGAGCTAGTTTGAAATACTTTGTACACAGTCAGGTAGTTTAGTTCCCAAGCTATGGGTCGGGGCCCCTCCAAAGGGTCACAAGATACATCTGAGGGTTCCTGAGGGAAAAAAAGGACGTTTGGCTGCACAAATTCATATTAATGATTTGGACTTTTCTCTCATTTTTGATCTATTTTGAATCATTTGAACTTGTTTAAATTAAACCACATGAGAAGTTTAGAGGACAAATGAGGAGCAACAACTACGCGCTGTTTTTTAGTAAGGTAACCTCCAATCTTAACAATGTGTTGTATTTTATGATCATGACCATTTTCAGGTAAACAGGAAATGTAGCTACAGCTGTCAGATAAATGTATCGGAATAAAAAGTACAGTATTGAAAACAAAAACAACTAGAATGGCACTCAGTAGAGAGCATACCTCCGCCAAGGCCCAACAGCCAAACATCCATGCATTATTCCCTGGTTAATGCATGAATCCGCGCCAAAATTTAATGGGTTCTTCCTTGGTCGATGCCCCATCCTTCCACCAAGTTTCAGGAAAATTGGTTCAGTAGTTTTTGTGGTTTTTGTGTAATCCTGCTGACAGACAAACGGCACTGAAAACATAACCTCCTTGGTGGAGGTAACAATATGGTAACCTTGGTGACTGCAGTGCTGCCTGTTGACTTGAGTAACAACATTTTCACATTCCTCTTTCAGATGCCGCCCACGTGAGTTTCGACCCTGACACAGCTCACAAGTTCCTGCGCCTGACAGGAGAGAACAGGAAGGTGACCAACACCACGCCCTGGCAGCATCCGTATCCCGACGTACCTGAGCGCTTTGAGAACTGGCGCCAAGTTCTCGCAATGGAGAGCTTCTACCTGGGGCGACACTACTTTGAGGCAGACGTCAGCGGCGAGGGCACACACGTCGGCGTGACCTACAAGAGTATCGACCGTAAGGGCAACGAGAGCAACAGTTGCATCACGGGGAACAGCTTCTCCTGGTGTCTCCAGTGGAACGGCCGCACCTTCTCCGCCTGGCACAGCGATGTGGAGACGCCTCTGAATGTGGACAAGGTCACTCGTATCGGGGTTTATGTGGACTACACCAGAGGCCTGCTGGCTTTCTACGGTGTGGATGAAGCCATGACGCTCATCCATGAGTACCAGGCAGAATTCCTGGAGCCTCTTTACCCAGCTTTCTGGCTGTCCAAGAAGGAGAATATTGTCGCCTTGGTGGCACCAGGGGAGCCATTACGGCTCAAAAGCCCCTCTCCTCCCACCTCACCCTCAAACAGAGCTGTTCTACCAAAAACTGCAGCGTAGAAATTATTAAAGTCGGCTCCTGGATCATTTAAGTGACAATTCAACAATATAAATAAAATGACTTATTATCTGAAACTTTCAGGAAAAAGTCTCAAAAGTCTTGCCATGTTGTTTTGAACAACTAATATGTTAAATTGTAAATGTTTCTCTCATCTGTGTTTGGGCTCAAGTCGTCAGCATTTGGGACTTTTCATCACACTGTGAATTCAGAGGTGTTCTATATTTCTGTATGCAAATAAAAATTTGACCAAAAAAAAAAAAAAGACTATTTTTTACCTCTGTTATTAGGGATTTCATTGGAAAGTGTTCTATTGATAAATTGGAAATCTGCCATACAAACTACATTAATTGGGTGGATAAAATAGGAAGTAACTTTTTGGCTTTAACTATTTAGTTTATAGGTTCAAAGTATAATTTATTTTCATTATGTATACACCAGAGAGGAACAAAAACAGGTACGTACATGTACAAAGACAGTAAAATGCAGTAATATTAAGCATTATAACAGAGAACTGATGGTAAGATTCCAGTTTTGCCTAAAACGCAGCCTCACACACAGTGATGTGCTGCATGTGTGAACACATTAATGTGGAAAATTGGATGCATCTCTGCATGAAAGGGTTATGTATGTATTTTATTTTGAAAACTATGACGTTACATTGTGAAGCTACATAGATAGTACAATAATAAACCTGCAGAATTAATAATAATAATAATAATAATTATTATTATTATTATTAATAATATGTCAATGTGATACTAAACTGCACGAGTCATCCTGTTATAAAATACATCAGTTCTTAGAAGTTTTATGTAACCGTTATACAACGTAAACGCCCCAAATAAACAATATTCAATGTCTACAATGAACTGCAATGACGTAAAACGTACGTGGCACATTTTGGTCACCTGACCACAGCGTATTCCAACTGAGCAGGTAACCAGGAAGTACCTGCTCAGATTTCAACATGTTAGCAGGCGTAAGTGACAAGTTTTAATGTTTAACTTTTATCTGCTACGTAGAATATATCGATCAGCTGATGTCGCGTCATATTATAGGACTAAAAATGGCTGGAAAATTAGTTAAACACAAAATACTTCCCAGCTGTGTTGGAATTTGTCTCGCTAATGTTGCGAGGTAGTTAGCTAGCATGCTAGGTGGTAGCTATTCACTTTGCTACACAGCTAACGTTAACTTAAAACCACATAACGGTACGGTTTTGTTCTTTTTAACATCCACCACAGCGTTCCTTTCTCCCTGTTTACTTGCATTAAAACGCTGTCGCTAATAGCCAGCTAACGTTAGCTAGCAGCGCTAGCGTTTCAGTGTCAGCTAACGTTAGGTAAAGTTAGCTATGTCGCCTCTCTGCTCCTTCATTTTATTCATCAGACAGAAGAATGAACTTGCAAATTAAACAAACTGCAACATTCCTGCTGAGAAACCCTGACGTCGCATTGTTGTGTGCACAGCAGTCATGTTTAATTTTTTAGCAAGTAAACGTGTTAAACAAAAGGCTTAGCATTGGATCGTTAGCATATGTAGCTACACTGCAAAAAAGCTAAAAGTTACTAATTTCAAGTTCAAATTGACGGTTTTGAACTCGTACAATATTTTTAACTGAGTTTCTGAACAAAATACTATTAGTAAAGTGGTGTAGGAAGTTTTAAATAGTAGCTATACGTCTTCTACATGTAAACATACTGTTTTCGTTCAAGCTGATGTGACCCATGACTTCATGTAAACAAATATGAGGCTTTAATTGAGATGATTTTGTGCTCTGAGTCTCCGAGGGTTTATTCGCTTCCTTGTTGATCCCTCAGGATACCAATGATGAAGACGTGGCTCTGTTCGATGCGGAGGAAGATGCGGGGAAAAGGTCAAAGGCGAATATTAAGTAGGTTAACAGATGACTGGTGCCTTCAGAGGTCTGTCAGCACAGCAGAGCTGCAACAGAGACTGTTTTGATAACTGATTTATTGATTTGTCAACGTTTGTTTGTTCCAGCTTCTTAAATGTGATGATCTGATTCTATTAGTTAATTAGTACGGCCATTTTTCAACCGTTTCTGACATTGTGTTTTACAAGAAAACAATAGATAATTAAAATAATCATTAGTTGCAGCCCTGCTATACAGTATTAATTATTTTACCATGCTCAGAATTTCATGTGACGTGTTGAAAATGTGTCACCAGGCATCCAGTGGCCTCCTTCTTCCACCTCTTCTTCAGAGTCACCGCCATCCTCACGTACCTGCTCTGTGAGTTCGTCAGTAAAAGTTTCATCGCCTGCATGGTGACAATAATCCTTCTGCTCTCGTGTGACTTCTGGACAGTAAAGGTGAGTCTTTCACTTCTTTCACAAGATACGTTTTATCCGGTCAACAGCAGGAATTCTTGTTACTGTGCTGATGTTAATTGAATGCCCTAAATGTAACGTGTGTTTACAGAACATCACGGGGAGATTGATGGTTGGTCTAAGGTGGTGGAACCAGGTGGATGACGATGGACGCAGTCACTGGGTGTTTGAGGCGAGGAAGGTAAGATGCTCCTCAGCTTGTTCCATGTTGCTGTTACAGTAATTGTTCTGTCTTTAACCTCACATGATACCGAACTCTTGTACTGTATGAGTTCAATAAACTGTACTTGTTTACTGTCAGCAGGCGTTGTAGTATTTGCAGCTGTCCTAACTGTGAGAATATCCTTCTTTTTTTTCAGGGCACTGGGAAGCAACAATCGTCAGATTCTGAGTCCAGAATCTTCTGGCTCGGACTGATTGTTTGTCCGGTCCTCTGGGTCATCTTTGCTTTCAGCACCCTCGTCTACTTCAGGATTAAATGGGTGGTAGGTCCTCAACTTTAAAGGATCAAACTGCCGTTCTTTTGTCATTTTCTTATTGTCAACAAATCCTTTACAAAGACCAAAATAATCATTGTGTTCTGTCTCTCAGTACTTTCCAACTTCCCGTCTGTGGAACTTGGCATCAAGCCCATTGGTTCCTAATGAAAATGTAAATCTTTTAAAAACAAGTCAACAACAAAGGCTCAGTAATTTAACAAATCTCACAAACAGGAAGAAACCGTGCAGTGAGTGTTTGGGGCAGCAGGATGTGGGATTGAGTCAAAATAAATCAGTGTGGGTTCATGGTAATCAGTATTGGGTAACGTTACTTCTAAAAGTAACTTGTTACATCACTTGATTCCTGCTAATAAAAAAATATTTATGTTGCAGCATTACCTACTGAGAAAAGTAAATCTTGAAGTACTAAAAGTGAAAACCTCTTTGCTGTTTAGTTTCAGTTTTAAGATGTGTTCAAGACACAATCGCTATCTTCGTACATAGTCGAATAAATAAACAAAATGAACTCGCACAGTGTCGAGAAAGGAAATATTCTTAGAATTTGTTCCTTATTGAACAGAAAAATACAACCTGACTTCTTTTAGATTCAAGTTTCCCTTTTTCACCGAACTATGACGAGCTTATTGTTTACTCATCATAAAACAGTTAATTCAAATGAAACATAAACGAAACTAATCAAAACTGTCAAAATAAATCCTTCAATCACAGAGTTAGATATTCTGGCTCCCCTCGCTGTTGTGATGTCTCTCTGCTTTTGCAGTGGCTCTTGCTCATTCATTCTACAATTCATTAAATTAACGAAATCAAACGACAAAAATATAATATACATTCACTGCTGGTTCTGGTCTTTTCATGATTTATTGATAATAAGAAATATACATAGTTGTTACATCATAAATGTCTGACTGTCGTCTACCTCACAGCCTGTAGTGATCATGGGTGTGGTGTTACAAGGGGCCAACCTCTACGGTTACGTGCGGTGTAAAGTGGGAGGCAAGACCAGCTTGAAGAACGTTGCTACCAATTATTTCGGGCGACAGTTCCTCAAACAGGTGACGTAAAGTTCAGAGTAAATCACGTAGTTTGTTGTTTGACAAATTGTCATGTGTGTCCTGTTTGTCATCTGCAGGCGCTGTCGAAAGAAGAGGAATCGTAGAGTGCAGCTCTGTGATGTGAACACATTTGCATTATTCTAAATGCTGTTACATGGAATACATGGAAAGAATTCGCGATGCAACATGAACTGATATGTTTTTATCTTTTTTTAATGTAATGCGTGATTCATTCAGTCCCGGTAGTTTGTGTCCCACAGAGAGGTCTCGTAGTTTTCAATAACTGAAGCCTGGCAGTAAACCCTCACAGACTTTGGCTGATTCTGAAGCGTGAATGCATGATTGAATGTAGTTTGATGTGTCGTAGTCTCACAGCTCCCTGACACATCTTAGTTTGTGTTTCCATCGGCTCCTAACTTTAACCTTTCTAACATTAAATAAGGTTTGTTGTCTACGGGAGGTGTTTTACAAGCATTTTTTGTTTGTATAATAAACTAGGTTGTAAAGTAAGAGTGTAAAGTATTCCAGGAGATTTATAAATATGTATGTAAAGAAACTGGAACATCTTCTTTTGTTCTAATACATTTGTAACATTTTTGCAAACAGTGTGGCCATTTTAATGGAATTACCTCTAAAACCAGAGAAAAAAGTGAGTGATTATCGTCATCGCTGGTTTCAGGACAGGTCCGGAGAAAGTGTCTGAATTTAAAAGAAAAGACTAAATACAAGTTTCATTCCAGTAGTCGTTATTTATTTCACAACAGCAAGTCACAACACAATTTTCCCAAATGACCGTTTTGTTTCATAATTCCTTTTTAAATCACAGCTTTTTTTTTCCAGTGAAGACAAATGGGTCAGAACCAGTTATGTGAAATGTTGAATTGAAATTAAATTAACATTAATAAACCATGTCATTGTGGAAATAAGAAAGCAAATATTTCATAATATTGAGCGAACCTTTTCTATATTTTTTGATAATGTATATGTCATCAATATTTGTTTAAAATTTTCTGTTTATTCTATTTTATATATATATATATTTAAAAATAATTTTTAATATTGAACACTGATATGTTTTGATCCTTCATTAGACTGCAGCGCCTCCCAGCGGGTCGTTTCGGTCATTGCATGCTACATGTTAGCAGCTGTCCATAGTAATGGTTAATTATCAATTTTGTTCCAAACGCTCCCGGTATCACCAAACGGACCCGGAAGAGAAGCCGCGCCTTCGTCAAGTTCACATACGTACCGGAATTGTGGATATTTTGGAGTTCCTCAAAATAAAGCGGATTCATCTTGAGGACAGGAAATATAAGTATTAGACTTTGTTTTGGGGGTAAATTGAGGGACGTTACAAATTAAAGCACAAGCTGTTGAATATCTTAGTAAGTGTTGTTGATTGAGAAAAATTGATCAGTAACTTCGATTACGTTCTTAATGCCAAATCGGGTCGAATTTGACGTGTTAGTATCAAATACGTTGATGAAGAAACGTGTTGAAGGAAGGGACCAACTAGTGGGTTAATTATTCAGATTTTCTGGTAGTTTTTTGTTATTTTGGCTCCAATTAACAAGGTCGTGGCACCAACCTCAAAACCAAATTGTTTTACTTTGAAACTCCAACCGGAAACTCTTGTAACCGCTAACCCTACTAGCTTAACATCGTTGCTTTTAGCTATCACAACAGTAGCTCTGTGTCGTCGTTGTCGTCGTTTTTGTGCCCTGAACCGGTCTGTTAATCTCTGTTAATCTGTGTGAATTCACCGGCGGACGTCCTTTGATGGGAATTACCTCCAGGATGATTCCTACCGAGGATGCGTCCGCCAGGAAGCGGGAGATAGAGGAGAAACTGAAGCAGGTCAGTCATGGCTGGAGAGGAAGGAAGCATCACACACGCGAGACTTTTAGTGAAATACTCCTCAAACATGGCTTCACTTACTATTTAAAATGTTGTTTATTGAGAGTTTAAATGTCTCCACACACTGACGGCGTGAGAGAAGTGAGTCAATGCTTGTCTGCGTGTTGTTGCAGGAGCAAGAGACGCTGTCATTCATCAGGGAAAACCTGGAGAAGAGTGATCAGCTGACCAAGGGCATGGTAGGATGGAAACACACACACACACACGCACACAAAATCTAGTAGGTGGAGAAAAAGTGGTGAAATCTCCCTTTTTTTCCCGTTTTCTCAAATGGAAGAACTGTGTTTTAAACAGTCTTTAGAGTCTCTATAACCAGCTGTGACAAGTTTACATGGTGTGACGTGGAGCTTGATAGAAACAAGACATGAAATCGCCTCTTTTTGTGTTGTAGCCATGATCTCAATGTCATTCACTTCATCTGTCAGTGGTTTTAATGTTGTGGCTGATCGGTGTATCACCTTGCTTACACGATTGCAACATATGGAAAGATTCTTGCCAATACACAGATCAAGTTGAAACCTTCAGTTTTTCACAAATGGTTCGTAGGTCAAACTGTTTTAAACAAACTCTGGAGGTTCAGTGTTAATCCACTCCAGGTTTGACTAGTCTAAATAAAATATTTATTGATCTCGGGAACCCCAAAGGTTGCTAAACCTCACCCCAAATACAGAGGGGAATGTTAGCATCACCCTTCTGCTAATCTACATGTCAGTTCCTTAATATTCATGTAGAAAACAGAGCTGAGACGTGTGTCTTTATTCTTATTGTGAAAGCCTCATCGCTGCGTTACTGCAGCAGCGTCCATGTTCATGTCTGACTTGTCCTGACCTTGCTCTCTCCCTCTGAAAGGTCTCCATCCTGTCCTCGTTCGAGAGTCGCCTGATGCAGCTGGAGAACTCCATCATCCCGGTCCACAAACAGACAGAGAATCTGCAGCGTCTGCAGGAGAACGTGGACAAGACTCTGTCCTGCATGGACCACGTCATCAGCTACTACCACGTGGCCAAAGACACAGACCGGATCATCAGAGAGGGGTGAGGTGTCGGCCTTTCACCGTGTTGGTGGATTTTCAATAGAAACGTTACATGTGTCATAATGTTGGATGTCTGTGTCTCAGGCCGACCGGCAGACTGGACGAGTATCTTGCTTGTATAGCAAAGATTCAGAAAGCTGTGGAATACTTTCAAGATAACAACCCTGACAGCCCTGAACTCAACACAGTGGTACAGTATCAACTTTATATTTATATAAAGGAACAGCTGGGCTTTAAATCACACGTATTTTACTTCTAGCAGTCTCAATAATCACTATGACTGAGAAATACTACAACTTGTTTTTATATAGATTAAAGATATCACATGTTAAAGGGACAGTTCAGCCCAAAATAAAATGCATATTGTTCCTCTTCCCTGTAGTTCTGTTGATCATCTAGATAGTTTTGGTGTGAGTGTCTCAGTTTTGGAGATATCAGCTGTAG
>JBBPCS010000001.1:2271104-2282413 GCA_037974645.1 Hollardia meadi
ATGTCCGTCTGTTCTCTCTTGTTTTACCTCGGTTTCTATCACTCTCCTTCTTCTCCTTCTTCTCCTTCTCCATCAGGTTCTTTTTCTTCTGCAGGGTAGAGTTTCCACAGTTATTCCATTTGTTCCACTGTTACCTGCGGATAGCGACCCGGGAGAACAATGCCTCTTCCTGTTTTGGTTCCTGACGCACTTCCTTTGGGCCGTAAATCAAGCCTTAATTTTTCCGTTAAAAAATCCAGCCCAGTGGCAGCATGAGTAGCAGTGAAAGCGAGGCTTTCAGGGAACCAATCTAAACACGGATGGTGTCAATTTTATTTAGCCATTACACTGTGCAATATATATATTTACTTCATAATGAGAAGTTAAAGAAACAAAATGTCTATTGCTTGTTTAAGTCTGACATTTTGTTGACTTTGTTGCTCAATGTCACCTGACTTACTCTTTTGATCTCGTCGTTATTATTACAGCCTCGAGAGGGCTTTGTCGACATGAACATATGGTATGTCACTGGGGGGCATTTGCTGAAACAACTGATGACATTTTCCAAGGAGGACAACCTCTTATGAGCACACCCCAGCACCCTAACCCCAGTGCACATGAACTCAGTGAACTCAGTGAAGTGAAACCCTGGTTGATGCAACGCCGTTATTTAATCAGAGGAAGTTTGCAAAGCCCACAAAGCGCAGGTGACTTAAAATAGCTATATTTTCTTTTTTACTCCACTACCTCTAATGCTGCGTATGAGGGCTTCATTACCCTCCCCCGCATGCTTGTCCCACCAGCACTGCCACCCAGTATGTCCCCTTTCAGAGGCCTAAAGAAATAAAGGGGCTCTCTACCACGTGAGGCAGGCAGATTTTCCACTGGTTTAATGAGAATCACAGACAGAAGAGAGGAAATGTGCAGGGTATTTATAGAAAAACGAGAGGAATGCAAGCCCCCTAATTGTGCTTAGTCTATCTCTCTCCTGCAGAACCTGCTTACCACTGCTCCCCCTGGTTTTCTACATGGACTCAAAGCATGGGGAGGGAAAAGAAAGGAAATGTACGACAGTAAAGGAAATTATTCTTTAAAAAAAAACAAACTTTTCACACCAGATGTTCATTCAACAAAACACTTTGCTGATTTTCAGTTTTTCTTCCTTGTTTTAGTCATAAGGAAACTGTGAAATGAAGTTGAGTGCTGTTTCATTCATATATGCAAGAGAGAAAAAGCTGATTTTTGCATATAAAAACTTCTCTAGAATTCTTTTGCTCCTTTTATTTTTCATGTATTTGTCTGTGGATGACAATGTTGGTCAGTCCACCACGTTGGTTTGTACACATGTAAAGTCAAGAGCGGATGAATCCTACTGATTGATGAACCTGCTTTCCTCTAGCGCCACCTCAAGGTGCACTTTTTTTCCTGTTGCTGACATTAGCAATAAGGGAAGGCTAAAGTATGTGACAAGTATGGGAATGTTTGTTTGTAAGGCCTGCAATGTATGAACATATAATTTGCTGATATTATAATTGCTAAACCTGGTTAGTGACTAGTTATTCAGTGTTCATGGCAGTAAATAAACAAAACGTGGCTGTTCACTGTTTCACTGTGACCCTCTCTAACAGCATTCAGTGCCATTGCTCAGTTATCGTGTGATGTAGTGCCTGAAATGCCTTCTGTGTTGACACATAATGAGTAACAAGGCGCTTATGCTAACAGCCAGCTTACTTGTACACAGGACAGTTGGCTTAATGCCACATTCTCACCACATGGCACGGATCACAAACCAAGAAACATATTTTTAAATTTGAAAAAATGTTCATGTCTCCATCCTTGCTATAATTCCAAGTCTAACTGATTTTACATCCAGCATTTTGCCAGATCTATGACGAAGCAAATTAAAAGACACGTTCAGCGGGAAAGCCATTTCCTTCCTTGCGTAACAGACAATGGAAAATAACTGTTAGCTGCAGTGTTTACTGCACTAATACATTTTTACAGTATCTTTGGTCTGACTCTTTTTCATGGCAATCTTTGTCAGATTTGTAAATCACAGAATTTGTTGTAATTTACTTTTTTTATTTTCGGTAAAAACTTCAAAGGCTAACTTCTGTCTTCGACTTTTACTGGACTTGAGTTTAGCTTGCTGCATTGCTGGACCCCTACATGCACTGATATAAAGTCCAAAATTAACAATAACACAACTGATTTAGGTAATTAAAAGGAAATGTATTAATCAATTTATTGGGTTTACTTGTAAACAAACCATTACAAATATGTGGCATGATAAAAGCTAATTTATCTGGCTAGCAATAAGCTAGGCTCTCTGAGCAGTTAACATGATGGCACCAAAGTGGTGATGGTTTACTGAGCTACACCAGCAGCCTGGACGTCTGAGTGGTACAATGTCAACCATTAAAAAAATGTATCAACTGTAAAAGCAGGGAAATGTTGTCTTGTTTGAAAGTTGTTATAGTTAGCGTTTGGAGGAAAACAAATTCTGACATTTTCACACTAATATAAGGTAATCAGGAATTTCTTTTGCTGAATTCACATACATGTCAACTCATAAAGCCTTGCTGCAGCAGCTAAATTGGATTAGAAATAATCTTTCGACTGAAGACAAAGTTCCATCCACAGTGAATGGCAACTCAATCAAAAATGTCCTTTAAGTCAAATCCAAACATGTTAATTCAGTGGATGACTTCATGAGAACGTATATTTTTATTTCCATTGCAGGAGTTTTCCATGTTTCCTTTTCCTCTCAGGAGGTAATCACCTCGACGTGGAGGTCAGGTGAAAACAGCCTCCCGTTCCAATCCAAACCCCCCCCCCCCCCATCTTCCTGGAGGCTGCGAGGGTGAACCTCCAAGCAAACTCCCGGTGGAGATTAATAAAGCATCGCAATCTGAACCCACACACGACCCCTTTCTTTATTTGATTTTAGGGAAAATCTAAGAAGTGTGATCAACGAATGGCCTTAATGAAACGCACACTCTTTCCTCTGTGCAGTAAATCACTTGCAGCGTGACTGTGTGTTTATATCATGTTTGTCCTTTGTTGTCACTAAAACACTGTCCCCCCTCCACCGGCGCTGTTCTGCAAGGTGCACTCAGAAAAGAGGCTTTCCACTTCAAAGGAGATTCCCAGCATAAGTTCCCCAACAAAGTGGAATCAGACCCATCTTAAGTCGGTGATTAAATACATTAAACATGGCTTCATAATAAGTTGAATTAGATGGATAATACATCACAGGGATGAGCAGCATGGAAAATGAGTGTAATCGACTTCAGTGAAAAACACTCCCAAACACACGAGCGGAACGTGAGAGCATGTGCTGTCAACGTTATGTCATTTTGCATGCAACCAGACGCTCAGAGCGTACACATCTGTGGGTCCAAGACTGGTGGTGTAAAAACACCCAAACATCGGCTACACGACTGTTTGGATTTCTCCATAATGAGGTATGATGATAGATTGAGCTAGCGAGGACTACAGGACGTTTCATATCGACCAATGGGAGCTCTAATTTTGGATTGTTATTACAGTAGTCCCGCTCCCCGGGCAAAAAGTGTTCTGTCATTTCTTTATTTACTCTACAGGGCCACATGGTGGTATTTACCCTCAAACAGACAGTGGAACGGGAAGGCAGAGAGATTGGATCTCATTATTTACCAAACAGGGCAGTAATACACCTGTTTTTGCCCTTAATCTTAGCCTGACCCCTTGCTGTCCTTTCTGTCTTCCTGTTGTGTTGAATGCCATTCCTCGTTTCCTTTTTTTCCTTCCAAAGTAAGGTGGATTAGTTCCCCCTCCTCAAAGATGTAATCTTTGGAGTGAAAAGATAAATAAGTGAGCGGAGAGAGCACATGAAAGTAGAGCTCTAGCTCCAGTTGTAAAGCATGTCGACTGTGGCTGAATGATGCCTCTAACTGTTTCAGGGCACCGTGTTTCTGCTGTCTGGTGCTGTTGTGTCTGGTGTTGGCTCGCTACAAAAGCCAAAAACTGAAAACCAAAGAAAAACTGACATAAGTAGCGCACAAACCTTTAGTCTCTCTCAAAAGGTTTGTTTAATCACAGCTCTGCTATGATTGGTTCCATGTTATTTTGATCAGGATAATCAAAGACAGAGCATTATTTTCTAGTCCAAGAGAATTCTCATCACTTCTTTGAAAGCCGCTCAGAGGATCAGCTGCGTCAGTACAGGAAGCCAAGAGGTGAGGCAACAACACAGGTTAAAAAAAACAACCATATGTGAGCAATTAGGTCAGTCGGTGCCATGACTCTGTGGTTGGGAGGGTACGAGCTCCAGTGAAAATCCTCTTCCTAATTCATTTATTCCAAGTTGTTCTGTCCTAAAATGATTTGTATCTGGAAAAGTTCCCTTTTGTGAAGCACTGCAGGTGCATATCAGATATCAATCATAGGCGTGTATGAAAATATTGATTCACTTCAGTATTTTAATATTTTCTTTTGTGTTATCGTTTTTATTAAATTTTTATTATTAGTTAATAGTTTACATGCAGAGATTTGTGGCTGTGGGTTATTCTGTGTTTAAACCCCCGACCTCTAGAGGGCAGTGTTGTAATCTATCTTCACTCCAACATAACGTCAACGGAGACAGGAAGAACTGAGCACATATCGCAAGTGTTACACAAAGAACACAGTCCTATGAAACAATATACTGTATATCCTTATAACAGTCTGCAGATATGGACGCATTCACTCATAGAATCACCTGACTGGCAAAAACCATTTCAGTTACTCCATCATGAAACACCATGGACCGCCTTGCTTAATTGCTTCTTCTGCGCCGTCTTCTCATTCACCTTTTCTTTTCTTTACTGGGGAAAGTTCAGCCATTAACCATTAATCCAAAGTTTCCTGCTCGCCAATTATATTTAAGTCAATATTAGAAAAACCCTCCATGTTGTTTCCCGATAGAGTAACGTAAAGCTAACGGATGTTGCCACAGGATGAGAGAGTTTGTAGAGATGAAGGAGAACAGAAGCATCAATATTCCAAAAGAAGACCCGCTCACCTCGTCTCACTTCACCATCAATGGAAATGTTCGGTTAAATCTGAATGATAATGCTATGCTAATCTTAAAAACGCTACAGAGATTGCATTGCTATGAAGTAAATATTTTAAATCCATAAGATTTTGTGTCCAAATAGCCGTGTAACAAGCAGGACAAGGTACAGCCAGCAGGACAACCCCTCAGGGTCGCCGTATATTTTCTCTTACATACCGTATCGACAGATTCTTACACAGCCCTAATTCAAAAACATCTTTCAGACAGAAACCATTTCTATTTCTTGGCCAGACAACAGTGCGGAGCTGCTGCTACAATTAGTTTACTGCCTTTGGTGCCTTTTCAGATGTGCATTTTGTTCTCTTTGTTCTTGACTGGATCAGTTCAGGTCAACCATGATAATAAGAGTTTCCTTGCCCAGAGGTTACATCAGCGGAGCTCACGCAGCTCTTCGGGCCCAGTGAGCATCCAACAGTCCACATGAAAAATCAATAAACTTTATGTTATGATCTGATTATTGACCCTACTCTAATTGATCTTACTGTAAACTTCTGTATACTATTTGGGTAAAACTGTTTCTTTGGGTAACATATACAACTGCTGCTGTCTCCACAGTTATTCAAATGTTCCAGTATTCACCCCAAACCTCATTTTTGGTCAGTTTGCTGCAGTGGTATATGTCTATTTTTTGTTGCAGAAGCACAGTGAGAGCACAGTAGACTCACAGCCGTTCCAACAGCTTGGTTTCCTGTCGTGAAAACGCTCGCAACCTGCGCCATGATGCAAAGAAGTTTGATGATATAATGCAGATCAAATATTTATCCAATAACTCAATGTCTTTTCTGATCGAAACAGGTGGTTTTGCTGCATGCGATCCAGGAAGCCATTAAAAACTTAAACGAGGGTTATTGGTGGATTGAGAGTGTTTGCATTTCTAAACCACCCTTCATTGAAGGGAAAGTCAAAATACTCCAAGTCTTAATTCAGTTAGAACCTTTGTCGGGTCAGTATAATCAGAAAATGCTGTTTGCATGAGTTTCTTATTCAGGGTGTTGTCTTAATCAAGTTAATACTGGAAATATTACAGTCCATGTAAATGTTCTGTCTGTGTACAGCTGCCAGAAACAGGCCTGATTTCTGGCCATGTCCAAGACCGGCTATGGGAAGTCATAAAATAAGCACAGAATGTGATGTATTACATGAAGAAAAGCTTTGAAAAGGCAAACGGAGTCTCGCTCTGACAATGAGACATTAAAAAATAAAATACTTAGTGGAAAAAAAAAGAGAAAGTCTGGCCTGCCATGTTCCGTTATTCAACACATTTCCTCCTGATCTCACAGCTGTGCAGGTCATTAGCAAACAGTTGCACGGGAACCGCAGGCCCTGCCAAAACCTCTGCTGCAACTCCTGCTGTACATCCTGGGGTCAATGCAGGCCTCCGGGCCCGGGTCCATCCGAGGTCTTAAATGAGACACTCTCAAACATAAGAGCTACCGGCGCTGACAGATCGGCGAGGCTGGACAGGATCATGGCTGCTGATTCGTGACCTGAGGTCTGAACGGTAGGAAGTCAACAGCACGCAGGGGCACTCTCATACCAAGCTCGGCCAGGAGAAACCTGGAGAGCTGAAGGCTGTGAGGTAGAGCTGTAGACTAGACCGAAGAATTAACTTTACTTGAGAAGAAACAAAAGTATTTAAGTGTCAAACTGACTTGTCAAAATCTCCCAGAACAATAAATCAGATTGATACATTTCCAGACAGCTTGATTATATAATAAGTGGGCCTACACCATGGAAGGACTTGTCTTAGTAATGTAAACATGACAGAAACTTACAGGATGTAGTTTCTGCGGTTTCTCAATCAAAACAATGAAAAGTTGTAGCGGCAGGCGACCAAATGAAACGTTAGCTTGAAAAAAAATTACAAATTTCTTTGGGTTTGTTGGGATAATCTAAGTACACAACTCCAGAAGTTATATCACAAAGGTCTAGTTGTTTTTAGTCATGTTAATGTGGAAATACAGTCATGCTAGTGGCTCTGTAACGGCTTGATTCCATTAGGCACGGCTGTGTCGACGCTGCCACCGGAGCTGAATGCGGCCATTCTAGATAATGCTTGTGATTCCACCAGACCAACCAGTTCTCACCCCAGCAAGATACCCTTTGGTGTCGCCGGCCGACGCGCTGAGCCTTTCCTTTAGCATCTCTAGCCGACATGTGAAGGCTCAAAGGCTATCCTGATGCACAAGTCTACGTTTCTTTGGTTAAGTTTAGGCACAAAACCTACTTGGTTAGCTTCAGGAAACGACTGGTGACACTTGAAAGTCATGTGCGTCTCAGATTGGGTCTCTTTTACGGATGCACGTAGGTTTACCACGGGCCCTTTTTGGATCGGGTCGCAAAGAACATCTAACACTAAACATCCATAAGAGTAAATATCCTTCAATGTGGCACCTCAGTGATGCCATTTTAAATCCCCCTGAAGTCCCTCATTCACTCAAAAAAAGCTTTACTGAGCTCATGTTTAAGGTCATCTCTATGCAGCACGTGCAGGGTAGATTCGTCCTTTCAGAAAAACATTTAACTAAACGTGAGAGGAGCAGATCGTACGTCGGTTCTGATCAATCAGGGTAGTGTCAGCAGATCTCTGTTTAGCTCCTGCACGAATGATTCCACTGTGCCGTTAAGATTTCCCTATAACACGACACACATGTGAAATCATCATGTGAGGGTTTCCAAAATACACTTGCAATGGAAGGTGAGCAACGCGGCACGCTGATCTGTGTGTTGCCATAACACTGTCATGTCAGTCCGACTGTGTTTACCAGCAAAGGCCAACATGCCATTTCTGCTGTCACCATACTACCAGCCTTTCTTTTGAACATATGGAGCTATAGAGCTTGCAACAGAAACACCACCTTCCACTGATGTTGTGTAAACGACAGACATCAAATACTCGAGTGGGATTATAAGAGAAGGCCGCGCCAGGTGGTGACTTTTATAGCTCCTTCAAAACCATCCCATAATTCAACAGACATCAGGACATATTCCTGATGACACATGAATATTTACCTCCGCCAAGGAGGCGACTGTATGTTTTCACCCGTGTCCGTTTGTTGGTTGGTTTCTTTCTTTCTTTCTTTCTTTCTTTGTCAGCAGAATTATGCAAAAACTACAGAATTGATTTTCAAAAACTGGAGGAAGGATGGGGCATGGGCCAAGGAAGAACCCATTAAAGTTTGGTTACCGTACAGCAGCCAGGAAAAGACTATGCATTATTCCCTGGAAATAATGAAAATGTCGAAAAAGGATCTATCTCGTTACAGTTAAAGAAAGAGATACAAAATTCCTGGATCCGCCCCTTTATCCGAATCCACGCCGAAATTTAATGGGTTCTTCCTCGGCCCATGTCCCATCCTTCCACCAAGTTCCGTGGAAATCCATTCAGTAGTTTTTGCGTAATCCTGGTGACAAACAAACAAACAAACAAACAAACAAACAAACAAACAAACCAACAGGACACGGGCGGAGGTAAACATTTCATAGTACATTTCACAAACAACTGACTTTGTTTGTTAACACCACCACAACTTACAAACTACATTCTTGATTTTCTAAATATTTATTGTCATACAGGTATTCTAATTTTTATTTGGCCAACTTTTCTTTCTTTTCACTTTAAAGTTTCTTATTTTATTGTCATCCTAAAGCTGTTTTGTTATTCCAACAACAAAATGTTTACACCATGTTTCATTTTCTCCAACTATCCAACGCGAGCTGTGTGATTGTATTCGTGATATTATTATTAGCTGTTTCACTTGATATTCTCTGGTCATTTTCTCGGACTTTATTTCCAAAATGCTCCCGGGTCTGCACGTGTGCTGCCGGCATTTGAAGCATCGTTTCCAGCCCATTCTGAACTCCAGTCCCGACCCCAAAAAACTGCCCCCCGACGGCGATAGTTATTCAGCGTCTGCTGTTTTTCCCCCGTGTTTGCTCGATGTGCACAGTCAGCTTTGGTGAGTGTTCAGAGGGGTCTGGCTGAACGAGACCACACGGAGCCCCAGATCGTGTTGATACAGTTGCCTACCCCGAGGCTTGACAACAGCCCCTGAAGAGAGGGGCCACAGAAATGGATTGGGCCCCTGGCACTGACCCTCTTCCCTGTTCACCTCCCCCCAGACTGAAGAGGTCGCGGCCCTCACAGCTGAGCTCCGAGTCCAGTCCCAGTCCTGCTGGCTACATCCTACTGGCCTGTATTCTCCAACTGGACGTTGATTATTTACCTGCTGCACGGGCGCCTGTTTGATCTGGTGTCGCCCCCGAACGCCGTCCTGGAACCGACTTCGACATGTGACCAAAAATCAGATCACATCAGTCATGAGGAAGATCACCTGAGATCTGAAGACATCTCACATTGCTCCTGCTGAGCACACTTAATATCACAGAAATTCTGTTGGAGTAGGAATAAATCCAACTACATCTGGGCAGATGCCGTGGAACCTTCTCACCAGTCAAACACAGCACATAAGACCACCCTTCTGCAGAGGAAGTACTGTAGATCTCTCACACGTGAAGGAAAATCTGAGTCATTGCTCACTTCCAATAAATCTGTTTAAATCGGATCAGAGTCCAAACACATGCCCTCCGTTCTACTGAGGAATTTAACACAGTTTAATCAGTGAAGATGCTTTAATCGTTTATCTAATGAACGGTGACATGAAGTCACAAATGATAAACAACTCCATTCTAACATTAAGACTCCTCAAACCTCCATGTTTGAGAGTTATGTCTCCTTACAGTCTAATGCAGTCCAAGGTTTAATACATCTGATGTGTGGCCTCTGCTATTGGCTGCTTGTGAAACACTTGTCAAGTGTTGCTTTTTTTAGACTGTAGAAGCTGAACATCCTTCTAGTCTTCAGGAAAACGTTGACCTGTGTCGAGAAGAGGCTCCGATTCAATGCTGACTTTAAATAAAAGGATTTTGGCATTGATTTAGATTTTTATATTATTTAATGTGCTTTATAAAGCATACAGGGCAAATCAGTGCACTCAGATGACGGCATGCACTTTGCTGTGAATGAGCAGCATAGTGAACCAATAACGGCGTCCTTCAGCCTGGTTTCACCAAATGGCGCATGAATAACTTCCCAATGTCTGAAGTCATTATCTCCGCCAAGGAGGTTGTGTTTTCAGTGCCGTTTGTTTGTCTGTTTGTCAGCAGGAATACGCAAAAACTGCTGAATGGATTTCCACGAAACTTGGTGGAAGGATGGGGCATGGGCCAAGGAAGACCCCATTACATTTTGGCGCAGATCCATATAAGGGGACGGATCATCCATCCATCCATTATTCCCTGGATAAGGGGCTGATAGTTGGGCTGGTGGGCCTTGGCGGACATATACGCTCTACTGAGTGCCGTTCTAGTTTCGTGTTATCGAAACACATGATTTGCTTTTCGCATATCATTTAACACCGTCCGCGTTAAGCTCTCCGAATGTAATTTTAAGTGCGAATAGAGAAAGAAATGTTAGAAGACGTAGTATAAAGTTACATCATGTACGTAAAGCAACAAAAGCCATACCATGAGCTTTCTTCCCTAAATCTAACCAAGTAGTTTTGATGCCTAAACTTCACCAAAGTGCGATTGTAGGTCATGTGACCACGACAATAAAGGTCACATGACAAAAGTCAGCGGACTTCATCCTTTCCTGCAGATCTAAAACACATCAAAATGCGTGAAGAGACACGAGATGTCCTTAAAAGTGGCGTGCTATCCATACGCCATCCCATGAGATCACATTTTTTTGGTCTTTGTGGAATCTCACAGAACAGGAGTTACTTTTAGATACACTTGCATGGATGCAAATGTCAGTCTGTTGGTCAGTGAATCACCTTTGTGCGTTCTCTGAATAAACAGAGGACTCAAATTCTGTTTTTTTTACACCATCTTGCTTTTACAACAACAAACGATGTTTTGGTACCTCATAAAATTGAGAACTCGGGCACGGTGTTAGATCGATCGGTGTATAAATACTCGACACAACACTTTTCCCCAAGTGTTTGAGCTTGTTTTGTGTTCTAGTCTGCTGCTCTCATCAATCTGCAGTGTTATAGGTGGGAGCAGACCCAGGTACACAAGCTATTATCAGTGCTAAAGACCCCCCTTGTAAAATTTATCAATTTGACTGATTAATCAGTGCCGATAGGACATTTTACAAACTACTGGTATCGGCTGAACTTGGCTCCAGTAGTGGCTGATGGCTGTGCAGCCTCCAGCTAGATGTTTG
>JBBPCS010000001.1:2331652-2355189 GCA_037974645.1 Hollardia meadi
TCTGGCTGTTCTGCCTCTTCACCTCTCTCCTGTCCCCCCCTGCTGTGTCCTGTCGTCCCTGACGTCATAGTCCTCGTGGGAGCCGCTGTAAATCACCTCCCTACCGTATCTCCTGTCGTCAAACTGGGCTTAGTTTGGTTTGCAGCCGTGTTCAGGCTGCGGAACCCGGTTGATCTGAGCCCGGTTGCCAGCGATAGCTCCCTAACCTTAACCCTAAATGAGCTAACAGTCGCTAAAGCTACAACCAAAGATTACACAGCTAAAGATAAGAGCTAACTTACAGCAGACAGTATAGTGACAGCAGTTGGCGGTTACTCTGGTGATATGCTGCCCGTATATTTTTGGAGGTACCTTTAAATTCTGGCTATATTTTACAAATTACACCTTTAAAGTTCAGTGTTTATTTCCATTTTAATAGGAAATAAAGAAAAAGAAAGGAGGGAAAAACGGAGAATGACGTGGACCAAACCTCTCACCGAATGGCTCATGAATAACAAACCAATGAGTCATTTCACGTGTTATAAGAACACATTTTGCGTGTTATTTAAGTCTAAAGAGCGAGAAAATCTGCACATGGAGGAGGATGAAGTGTTGGACGGTGGTCAAACAAACGCACCCAAGAGATCAGGGTTCATGTGAAACGACAACACTGGCCTATTTATCTGTAACTGAACTATTTAACTTGCCTCATTTCCGTAAGAAAACTTATTTCTACCCAAACATGAGCTCTTTCTAAACCTAATCAAGCAGTTTTGATGCCTAAACTTAACCAAACCAACCTGCGACCGTGGGTCAGGCGTCCTTTCCTGCACTTTTAAAACTCCTAAAATACAGACGCCATTAAATGACAATAAAAAAAAGCTTAAAATACACGAACTCATACACCATCCCATGACACAGGGACGCTGCAGTTCATGGTTGGTGCTCTCAGAGTTCAAACATGTTCAACTTTGACCTCGTTCGTCAGTGACCTGTTAATTTCCAAATCGATGAGACGACAGCTGTCCATGATATCGCTGTACACAGAAAACTGTTTCAAACAGGGAGCACAGCTTTGGCACAGCAATGGAGATTGCCTTCTCCGTCGTCTTATATGAATAGGTTTTATTAATTTTACACACAACATGCAGAACCGATCTTTTACAATCAGTGTTCTTATTTTGTGCATTTTAATAATAGAAATCGTACGAGGACCTTCGAGTCATTTTTCTCCAGCAAATTAAACACGGTTCATATTTCACGAGCAAGAGGCCTTGGATTGTTTTTGCGACACTTTTGCGTAATCTTTTTTCCGTTTTAATGTTTTCACAGCACATCAAATGAGTGATATTTTATTTTAAATTTCCATTTGCTTCACCTGGGTGAAGAATGCAGCATTATGGACTCTGTGGACCCAGAATAAAGGTTTCCAAGTCAAAGCGCCACAGTTTGTTCAACAAATTCCAGTTCTGATCCTCCTATTATCCGCCTATAAAACGCCCACGAGAATGTCAGGTTGGCAAAAAAGCCAAAGAATGTGAGCGATGCGAGAGGCAGCGTGATGTAGCTGCGTAACGGAGTCATTCGGCCTTTTGTGGCCGACCACAACAGGATGACAATGCTTCCAGAGAGGGTGACAAGGACACATTACGGGTTAACACACCTCTGCTGCCTCATCCCACTGATAACCACACACACACACACACACCAACACAGTAACTGCCAATTAGGAAGCGTTCCCATCATCATCACCATCATCATTACGAGGCCGAATCATTTTGTCAATTCGATCTGGACTCACTTGTTCTTTTTATGGAGCATGACACAAATCCAATCAGAGTCTGCTGTGATAGGAGAGCAGATCACAGTGTGTGTGTGTGTGTGTGTGTGTGTGTGTGTGTGTGTGTGTGTGTGTGTGTGCGTGCGCGCTAGCTTTGACCTAGAGAAACCTTTGTGTGTAGTTGTTAATAGGGGTGTGGGTCAGAATCAATTTTCGATTCAAAATGGATTCTCGATTGAATAATAGAGGTATTATTTTTATTATTGGTGCTATTTTCAGCCAAACCATTCACCCCAGTCAACTGAAATCACTGGTGGAAAGTAACTAAGTATATTTACTGAAGTACTGTGCTTAAGTATAATTTTGAGGTACACTTAGAGTATTTCCATTTTCTGCTACTTCATACTTCTACTACATTTATTTGATAAGTTTGGTTCCTGATCCCTTTGCAGATTTAGTTTAATAATCCAAAATATAATCAACAAATAAATATATAATAGTATTATAGATTAATAATAATAATAAAACTTTATTGATCCCACAAGGGAAATTCACAAGCTACCTGATAACCTATAACGTTGAACATTTAGTGATGAACACATTAATGATTCACTATAATAAAATAATCTACAGTGTATTATTCTGCCATTCTGCATAATGAATACTTTCAACAGTACCGTTAAAGTTAGTCTCTGAGTGACGGCGTAACTTCACGTCATAAACTGACATTTAGAAAAATCGATTTTGACGTTTTTGAAGATAAGAATGTGAATCGATTGTTTTACCCCTAAAGTTTAATGCAATCAAACCCTGTTTTTAATTGTGTTAACCATTCGACATATTTATTTTCTGTAATAACCTGTTTTCATTGTCAGTGGCGGAGTCCGTCATTTCTGCATTGAATTCGTGCAATGCAATGTTTCATAAAGGTGAGGGATTCACAGGAAAGAGGCGCTCGTCTAATAAAGCCTGTGTGAATTTCTCTCATTGATTTCAGTCTCATGCTCTTAATGACAAAATGAATGAGCAACTATGTTGTTATGAGTCATTTAAGTCTTTGTTTAAGCGAATATACTAAATATTAACTGGCTACAGATGCTCAGTTGTACTTCTTGCTTTGTGACTGTTGGCAGGAAATTGTTTTTTCTTTATTTGAGATTCATCAAGACAATACATGGCGGATTAATAGATGACAAAAGGAATTGTTACTCGCAGCCATACTCTGATTCACTGTCAACAACTCAATTTTGTTTTTCAGCAATGCAAAACGACTAGTTTCATGTGAATGCAAAGCTGTTTCGTTGGTTAGAAAAACCAAAGGAGGAAAGAATGAAGGATTATCTTCTTGTGATAAAGCCAGAAACACAGCAACAGAAAAATTACCACAAAAATGGCAGCGAGTCCGGATGAGTTCTGGAAGTCGACTCACAGAAACGACAACTCAAAATTCAACATATTTAAGTTAACTGTTCCCAGCAGGCAGTGCGGCAGCTTTTCTTTTGACTGAAAATGGGAGGTCGGACACATCGGTCACAGATGACTCGTTTGGGGTAAAATGACCCTCTAACCTTCTAAAAAATAAAGTGGTTCACATGAATGAATGAATGAATGAATGAATGAATGAATGAATGAATGAATGAGGTAAAACAAAGGTTAGACCCCAGCAGGAAGATGGAAAAAAATAATCATAATGACATTTACAAGGATGTAATAATGCCAGACTCCTACATGAAGTATATTTAAGGGCATTGGCTGATGAACTGGGGGGGAGGCTTGCATGTAAAAGGCTGTTCATTGTCTTTGCTCCTCCTAAATCTGGACACCGGCAGTCTGTATCCTTCATGGCAGCTGCTGGGCAGCTAAATCATATTGTGTAATGTTTGATGGCCGGACATCGACTGAAGAGGGGAGTTAGCAGAGGCCTTGGCAGGGACACAGCTCATCATAGCTGCACTGCCAGTGGCACCCGCTGGAACGTAGCTGTTGATCATATTTTTGACTGGTGACGTCAAACGCAGAAGCTGCACTGACAGAACACAATCCTTCTTCCACCAAGCCTTAATTCCTGGTTTTCTGCCGTCGGTGGAGATCGTCCTACTGCAGTGAACGTTGATCAAACAAGCTTCTTTTTATTTTTTCGTTCCAGCCATTGGTTCTATCAAATATGATAGCACTGTACTCAAAGTAACTGCTGAGGTGTCTGAATGCAGCAACTTTGCTAGAAATTAGGCCCAATGTGACAACAAGAACAAGCAGTCAGAAAACTTATTTGGAAGAGAAAAGGAAGTCAGATGGCAAAATTACTCCCCAAAATGTCCGTAAACATCCGTCACAGTGAGCAGACCGGCATCCTGCGTCAGCTTTGACGAGCTCGTTTACGACATCTCTGATCATGCGACCGAATGATGGTGGTAGCTGGCTAGCTTCAGCATACATTCATGAATCTAATCAACAGTAATGTCTGTAATCAAAGTTCTTATTGCATATTTTGACTTTTTTTTTATGATTTTGAACCCATAATATTATTTTACGTTTTGCTTTTCGTGTGTGCAGAGTTGTCTTTGGTCAATTAAACTGGCAATAGCGAAGTTTTTTGTTTTAACGTATCATTGTGAAGTTAACGTTGACTGCATAATTTAAAGGCTATAGAATAATCTGAGTTCAGATCAGTTCGCGATAAACCTCGCTTTCACTATGCAATTCAAATCTCCAAATAGGAACTTTCACTCAGGAGACAGGTGTTCCTCGACAGAGGAGGCGGCTACGCTAGGCTAACGCTGCGTTTTTGTATTGGTGAAATGTTTGGCTGTATGGAGATTTATGGATAATAGTTATGGATTTTAGCATGTAACACGAAGAATGTGAACAGCGAGCAATAAATATTTCATCAAAGACAAGAAGTCGGACTCAGTTATTTCATTAGACACTACTGTGGTGCTACAGCTAGCACGTCCGTTATTAGCATGTCTATGCAGAACCCTCAGTTTAGGCTCAGCTGCCACAGAACATATTTAAATTACATATTGACATAATTGGCCCTTAAATCTGAAAACTTTGTTGTTAACAAACAAGCAGAAATAACAATAATGATTATTATTAATAATAATTAAGGCTGATATTTTAGGAACACATCAATAAACTGTCGAAAGCTGACGGTGTATTGTAATATTACTGCGTTGTTAATAAAGTTTTAAAAGAAACAGTTGGTCTGATATTCATGCATGTAAATGAAATTAAGATTGCTATTCATCAACATGCAACATTATGCAATTATTAATCACTTAATTTAAAAAAAACGGCGCAAACCAACTGAAAAAGTTGGTAGAACCAGCGCAGTCTTTGAGTTTAGTGCTATTTAATGTATTTTCCATCAATCAATTTGTTTTCTGGGGTGTAATGAGCTTCAGCGGACTGCGAGCGGGGCTTTTGTTGTTTTAGAGGACAATCTTTACCGGCATTACAATAACTCCACAATGTGACTGTCGTCGAGCGACATATTTGACTGGAAGGGAGAAGCTCCGACCTGTCAGAGTTTCCACACGGCTGACGAGTCATGTCATGCCAACCTGCTGGCCGGGGCACGAGTTGCCATATTGTTTGACCGTATCATCGTGTTTCACACTCTTACACCAGCTCCGTGTCCACATAGACGTGTCAGCGGTTCCGCTCTCAGTAATGAGAGGGATTACTCCGATATCCTCACACAATCTACTGACTGTTTATTCAAGGTTTACAGCTCATATGTGACTCTTCCTCCTCTGGCTGTGCTGCAGGGCGAGTGGATTTGTCTATACAGAACAGGCTTTCTGACATGCACATATGCTTCTTGGTGTCTGGTTAACGTCACAGTGACTAATTTACCCCGAGCCTTAGGTGCGCTAAAAATATGTCTTTCAAGATCTGGGTTATGATGTCAGATCATCCAGCTCTTATCTTATCTTATGAGTTTACCCCTGAAAGGAAAAAAGGTCAGTTTTGCACATTTATCTCGTTGTTATCTAAGATCAATCAAATGCAATTACTGGAATAAAAGTGCCATTAGCTCCGGGGCCTTTTTCAGAGGGTTTCTGTTGCTGTCAGCTCCTTACGTGGAAGGATGTTACTCATCTCAAATAAAGCCTGCAGCCTTTGACTTTACAGGCACACGTGGTAATACTGCAGGGTTAATTCACTAGAGCTTCAACGTATTGTACACATGGCAATAAAAATGTACCTTTTTTTGTCTAGAATATGTTTTGCAGACTTGTGTCATGGGTTTTCTTGTATTTTAATCTGCAGTACAAACAGATCCATCTGACTGTATGTGGGTAATTTAATTTCCAATGAAACAATTAAAAATGATGATGTGGTTTTTGCTGGGGTCTGTACCAAACAACCATGATGCCTTACATCTGGAGGACACGGTTTGTGGGCTCTTAAGGTATGTTGTGACACATTTTACCTTGGCCATATTGTGATTGAATATTATTTTGATTAAATGCTCAGCCCCTCATGTAATGGTATTTCCATTCAGTGGCAGTTTGTGACGGCTACCTCCCCAAATTACTGTTGCAGGTCGCCGTCCATAACAGGACGAGGAGAAAAGAATATGAAGATATGAAGATTTGCCGCTTAGTTTTATAAAGCTCTTTAGGTTTTCAACCGATTATAAGGAGCAAATGTTAAAACCTGTGGCAGATTAAAGCTTTACTGTAACAACTCATCATGCATGACGTGTTTGGAGTGCATCCTCCCGTACAGCGAGCACACAAAGTCAACAATTAGCATTGAAAACGGTTAACTGCAGAGCTCCGTGTACAGTGCCATTCATTTTCATTTTGTCAGGACGGCTCATGGCTTTGTTAGCATGGTGATTTTATCGCACAGGATGCAAGATATACAAAGACATTGTCAATGATTAAATGGACAGCACAGAAGCTCGGGATAAGGCTGCATTGCTGTGTGTGCCAGATATCTACAGACAAACAGAGAGAGGGATTAACTATTCAGAGTGAGGGAGGAGTGACCGGGGAGGGGTTATTCACTGGTCAGTGTGGTTAATCGGGGGACTGGGGCAGAGAGGAGAGAAAACAACAGCTGTGGACAGGATGGGATTGTTGCAGAGAGGCAGCCTCACACTGGCAGACGTCTGGCGAGCACTTCACTTCTCTCACCTTCTCCGAGATCAGCTGCATCCTGGATCCATTACTGCAACTTCTGCACGACCTCCAAACATGTTAGTTAGGACAAACTACACGATCAAAGTGTTGAAACGGTGCTTTAAAGGGTCAGTTCACCCAAACTGCAAAAAGACACTCTCATACTTAAGTCTCAGTACATTCTGCTTCCACCCCAACACAGTGAAATTTAATGTGTGGTGCTCCAAGATTGAATTTGCAAAACCCAACATTGACGCATCTTTCCAGAAACAGTGTTTCAATTACTCTGGATAATCTACAGCTCTTCACAGTGAAAACAACAGATTACCAAGAAGTTTGTCCTCGTCAGACCAGCACAGACGAGTCCTCAGCGTTGGGGAGTATCGCAAGTTAACGTGACGTAACTAACATACTGCAACTAAACTGATTTGAACCCAAACCATGATTTTTGTCATTTTTGTGCCTAAAATTAACACAACTGCGACCGTAGGTCATGTGACCGATGTTGGTGTTTACTGTCAGAAAAGACACTCATCATAAACCAGCCTCCTCAATTTGAAAACCACTGCCTTCACTTCATCAGTCTGGTTAGTGACCATACTAACAGGCAGCAAGCCCCCCTGGCCTTGCAACCATTTTGGCTGGCTAGTACAAGCATTTTAGCGGTTAGCATGCCACCACAAAGTCTCGCCAACTAGCTCCACAAGAAGTCATTGTGCCACTATCAGGTGTGACCAGGCCTGCTGCTGCAACAATTTCTTTGTTGTAACACTTTTAGCTGCATTTCTTTAATGAAAGGTGCTTTACAAATATAAATATAACAAAGTTTTTACACTTCGATTTTCAGTGATCAGAGCAGAGCAAAATAAATTATATTCACTTCCTTTGTGACAGCAGACGTTTCAGAGGTAGACTTCTCAAAATGTTGGCACATGAAACTGAAACCATCTGTCTCGATACCTCTGGGGTTCAGAGGGAAAATTCAGCTTGTTGTAATGTGGACAAACTGTTTCAGCGAGCTCCTCTTAAGAGCCACAAACTGAATCTCACATCATCCAAACAGGAATCAAAAGCACAAAAACGTGTCATGTGTTTGGTTCACTTGTCATAATGCCAGCAGCACACCCTGCACTGTATCTGCACAGGAGAACATAATGCACCCCCCACCACACACACACACACACACACACACACACACACACACACACACACACAGTGCCCGGGGGTTGCTATGGGCACACAGCCAGGAGTGGGACAACGCTAACAACCAACCACGTCAGCTCTGGCTTCACACTCCCCTGAGAGAGCCAGCTGAAGGAGGAACAGGTAGCATGCGAGTGCAAGAGTTAAAGGGAACAAAATAAAAGAACATACCTGGCTGGTTCGTGATCGAAGCGACATGTGATTGGTCCATTTAAAGCCGAGTGTGGCTGCCTGTTGAGAGTTTTGAAGAAATGATTTGGTTTGATCAAATTGACAGAAAGTGCTGGGAAAGGTGGTGAAATGAAAGAAATGGACTGTGTGGAGTTTCATTCCTGCAGGACTTCTCTGCTGTTCCAAACCAGGTTACGTCATCGCAAATACGCCTGAAAACCAACAGATTTCTACTGATAAACTTTCAAAAGATCTCCTCATTATTTTTGCCATAAAGACATTCTGGTCTTTATTTCATTTTCTATAAAAACAATGTTGGTTGTTGACCAGTTGTTGAATTTAAAGGGCGATTCCATTAGTTTAGAATTAGTTTCGATTGCCAGAAAATGTATCAGAAATTGTTTTGGCAATTTATTAATCATTTCAGTACATTTTTAAAGCATTTATTTGCAGATTTCATCATTAATAATTGAATATCTGTGTCAGACAAAACGAGACATTTAAAAACATCAGTTTGGGATGTGGGAAATTGCAACAGGCATTTTTCACGATTTTCTGATGTTTGTAAACAATTAGTTGATTATTTAAGAAAAATTTGTCGTTAGATTAACCAAACATCTGTTTTCACAGATTTGTGACCTGACTAAAGACACATTTAAGTAAGTTTAACCACTCACTAACTTCATTCTATTTGAAAGAAAACTGATAAAAAGGGACATCTTCATTAGTCTTATTAATAACCAAAGTGAGCAGGAGTCCAATTAGAGGCTCTTCAATTAGAGGCTTAATTTACTTCTAACAACATCTGGGCAACCAATGAAGAGCCTTCATTTATCGAGTCCACTGTTAAAGAGAAATCCCCCTAAAATAGCTATTTTACTAGACAATGCCCATTGTGTTAGCACATGCCAACACAAACCAGTATAGTTTGTGGGAAATTAGGTCACATCCATAATGTGCATTTCTCTTTTATTTTAGTAGCTGTGCCACTGATGGAAGTTTAATGTCTGTCTCTTAATCACACATTATTAAACAAGTTCTTATCATTGCCTTCCAAAAAGATCCTTTTTCCTGATCCGACACCCCGATAAACAGATGTTTGTCAAAGCCTTCCAATAGAGATCCAAATAACAGTTCTGACCTGACACAGCTGGCACGGGTTCAGGTTTGGTTAGGCTTAGGGGAAGACTGAGGTTTGGGTTAAAATTACTACTTTGTTAAGGTTACAGGATAAAAGAAACGTTGGCTGTTGCTTGGACAAAAGAAGCAATTTGACGACGTCAGTTTGGGAAATTCTGATGAGCATTTTTCACAATTTTTGACATTTTACAGACTAAACAATCAATTGATTAATCATGGCAAAAATAATAATGAATTGATAATTAAAATAGTCGTTAGTGACAGCCCTAAATCACAGCAAAAATTCTGAAACATGACTCCAGTGTTAAAGACTAAGATCAGATTATGATCAACTTAAAACTGTTCTTAGCTTTAGGCCTAACTGGTGCTTGAGTTGCTACACCAGTGTGTCTTGACGTCTGGAAAACTTCACACCCAATAATATCACAAAAACGGATTAAAAAGCATTCCGAACTTTACTTCGATGGTTATTCTCCTTTTCCAGGAAGTGTTGGATTCACCAAAAAAAGGCAAAGCACCGACTTGCTTTTCAAAGGTTTGAACTGTGCACAGTAGCAGACAGCCCGGTCAGTCGCCCTTCGCTTTTAGGTATGACGATATGTTACCCCTCGAGCATCATTTCTGGAGACGTCCTGATAGAGGAGGAGTATAAAGCGCAAAAAAATTCCATGTTAGAAGGCGGTCGGGGTGGCTGGATGGGTCAGACACAGGACTGAGTCATGAGCATGATGAAATGTTAAAGTTGCTTTGTTTTGACCTCAGGTAACATAACTTATGTAATTACATTAGTTAAGATACTTAGCCTAAAGCATGATCTTTTCCTGAACCTAACCAAGTGTTTTTTGTGCATAAACCTAAACAAAGTGCGACCGTTTCATGTTATAATCTGTGAAACATCTGTCAGAAAGTGCATATTTATTATTGCCAACTCGATCATGGAGCTCTTCATCTTTAAAGTTGAAGTGAAGTGTTGCTGAATGGCTCGAGGCAGCAACATTTCTCCAAACAATAATTTTAAGAACGTCAAATGAAAAAGACAATATGGACACGAGGTGGTAATTTACACTTTAAAAAAAAAGTTGAACATTTGAAATGTGAGCTAAAAAATTTTTTTGGTGGATCCAAAAGTACCGATGAAGATGAATCCCAATTTTTAAAATATTTTGCTCAGGATGTTCAGTTTAGCAGAAACCAATGAGGTTTTCAGCGGTTTTAAAAGCGGCTGGTAGGCTTCAAACAAAGTGCCTGTCAGATCATCTAAAAACTCCCTCCGCTCCAAACCTTCCTGTCGTCAGACTGAAACTCACAATCCAACGCTCACTTCATGCCGAGGTGAGGAACAAGGAAGGACTCTCTTTTGCCGAGGTCACAAAATTATTTCTGTCACTTTTTGGGGAAATGACTCATAACGCATAACACTAAGAACACTTTCGAGGAAAGTGCACGCCCTTGTCTTCATTTGAAGAATTATTGTCCAGCTCTCTCTACGACGGCAGGTTTGAACATGGCTGCACTTAACAGCTATGAACACTTTTGATTCATACTAGAGGTAGGCCGATTAACTGGGCCGATTGGACGTTTTACAACAAGTATCCGTATCGGCGGAATTCGGTCCTCCGCCAGTCAACTTCTCAACTGGAATAACCAACAATAGCTCAAAAAAATTTTTTTAAAAATGCTCACAACTAGACGTTTTTACGGTTAGTTTGATCAGTTCCAGATTTATTTATTAATTGCTTTGGGTTGGATGTTGAATTTCTGATTTATTTATTTATTTATTTAGATATGTATTACTTTGACTTGTTGAGTTCAACATTTATTCTGGCATTGTTACATTTTTGGGGGGTGGGGAGTGATATCAGCTGATTAATCAGCTATCGGCTTTTTCCTGCTACAAACTATCTGTATTATATTGGCCTTTGAAAATCCGCTGTTGTTCGACCTCTAATTCATACAAACCTCTTGACTGTAAAATAAAATCAATTCATCAAATCCATTTCAGGAATGGAGGGCAGGATGTCAGTAAGTAAGTGATGACCCTTTACAGCCTTACAGGAATACATACAGTAACCTAAAAAATAAACGCCTGATCTGAATTTGAACCTGTGTTTAACCACCTGTTGTTTGTTTAAAAAAAAAAACAGTCTTCAATTTTAACAGTAAAAACTAGAAACTTCTTTGAGGACGGGATGAATTTAAGTACCCTGCTGTTCCTTGAATCACATGGGCTGTGCACAGATGATGTTGGGGGGGGGGGGAACCTGCTGTTAGATGTCCAAGTACACCTCCGCTCAAGAGTTCACAATAACAGGCCGAGCGGGTGATTAATGCTGACAAGCCCTGGCTTTTTATGGATGCTAATGGTGCTGCGCGCGTGTGTGCAAGTGTGTATGTGTGTGTGTGTTTGCCACTGTCACCTGGCCTGATGCCCCTGCTGTTGCTGCTGCCTGGGTCCTTAGTCACAGACTCATCGTTTCTCTCTCCATAACAACCGGAGGGGGTGGGGGTGGGGGGGTGGAGCCAGGTAAACACATCTGAGACATTCTTGAGTGTGATGTTGAGATCATTTACTGATGGTTAGATTTTAACCACATTACCTCTGCTTTCACTGAGGCACTGTTATACATGACTCGATTAAAACGCATCAGAATGTACCATGAGCGATTGTCTTACAGGTGTTGTTGGGAGTAGAAGTTCTATAAAGCTGTTGGTGCATTTTTCTGGCTCATTATGAAGTCTCCACGTGTTTCATAAAGGGTTTTTTATGAACTGAATGGCAGGATTGCATTCACTGTCATCTTTGGTTTGTAAACACTCACACAACAGTGAGGATTCTTGATTAAATGTCAACTCCCAGCATGCACAGCGGGGTCCCTGCAGGTCTCCTCCAGCATAAGAAACCAGGGAATCCTTGAAGGCCTTGGGGCCTTTGGATAAGAGGCACATCCATGTCCCTGAGGTATAAGCTATAGTAAACACCCTGGTCTTAACTAAGTGGAGGCTCATCAGTTTGAAACATGTTTACTGTATTTATGGATATGATATGACTTTTGTGTTCCCCCTGTCTCTGTCAGCCCACTAAAGTGTTTACTGTTGACTGCCATAACAAGACTTAAAAGACTACAGCGTCTTTGGTGGTCCCATGATTAATAGTCATCACAACCAGAAAAAAAGTGACTGAAAAATGGAGAGACAGCTTTCTGTTTTTGGATCCATATCTCTGGTAAGAACTAGAATTACCGCCTTGTGGTTGTTTGCCTCCGTGCACCAATGAATTTGCCATCCATGTCTGTCCAGACTCGTAATATATGTAGTGACTGACACATGGTGCAACAACAATCACCTGAAGATCAACATCAACTAAATCAATGAGCTTGTGGTGGACGACAATGCTCTAAATTCTGAAACATGGATTCTTCACACACATGTTCAACCCAGCAGAAGATCTATCCAATCTAGTCTCCCCTGTTTTTTTGCAGAATATTATGATGTCACAGTGAAGTCGACCTTTTGGATGTAAAATGTCATGAATTAACATTGTGTCATAATCAGTGTATGAATACTTGAGTTATGACTAAAGATTTGTTTAATAGGTCACAGTGACCTTGACAAAAATCGAATCAGTTCATCCTTGGGTCCAAGTGAATGTTTGTGCCAAATTTGAAGAATTTCCCTAAAGTCGTTCCTGAGATATCACAATCCTGAGTGTTCACAAAAATAGGACGGACGGACAACCTGAAAACATAATGCTTCCGGTCGCCGTCGCCAGCGAGGAGGCATTAAAATGTAAAGTTTGGCCTGACGGTGGCACGAGAGTTGAAGGCATGGTGTTACCTAAATAAAAAAGGTTGTACAGTGGCCTTTTTAGGAGACCTCAGACTCAGCTAATATTGCCGATTAAAATCTATCCAAGGTGACCCAAGCAGAACTGTTGACGGACAAGGTTTTATTCATGTTGCGTTTAGTCACGTTCGCTGACTTCCACACACTTGGTGACCCAATAAAACGCACCAAATTTGGGAAGAATTCTGAGTTTCAGTTGTCTCAGTCTTTGTTCTGAGCTCTTTGTGCCCTGAAGCCACTCCACTACGTGGTCACTGCTTGTATCTGGTTCCTTCCATCTCTGACAGAATGTGTACTGATGTATAGTGTCTGTAACGCCTTTAACAGCAGTTCACGGAGTTTATCTGATCGGCTCTTTTGATTGGACTTTATAGACACCACAGATTAAACTATTTAGAACAAATATCGGCCATTGACGATGTTGCAAGATTGCTGTCTCAGTTCAAGTATTTGGTGGTAATTTGGCCATTATAGTTTTTGAAGTCATTATGGCATTGTTGGAAAATGTACAACACAATGTGCCTGCTGGTGGTGTTAGATGATAAGGAAGGGGAAAGTCAAAGTGAATAGATGCAGTAGGATCAGCGTCAGTCAAATCATAATTTTAAACAGTTTAAACCACAATCTTCTTAGATTTCTAAAAATTCCACTGACAGCTGAAGTCTAAACATTAATCTATTTAAAAAGTATCTAATTTAATCTCAAAACGATCAATCCAGATGATGCAATTAGAGGAGGAAGGAGGGCACGGAGCTTTTCATCCACATCTAATCAGGATGGCAGGTATTAGGAGAGGCCTGAGATGCATCCTGAGATAAGGAGGAGAGGAAAGAGCTCCTCTTATTCTGTCATCAATGGAGCTGTTTGTTTCTTCAGCTGAGAATCTCCTCCCAAGGGCCTTTCACACTGTGAGTGGCACACTCATGGTGAGTCAAGGCTTTGTATGGCCCCAGATTACATAATCTGTGAAAGGGCTCACGATGACCAGCCTGGTGATAGGCTGGTGAAATGTTCATTAAACGATCATCTTACCTCATTATGGAAGCTCCATGTGGAGACAGAAGAAGAAATAAATTACAGTACTGTATACAGCCTGGACCTGACAGACTGACAGAGAGACTTTGCCACCCTTAGAGCCACACCATGACTTCAATTCTAGACATTGTTACCCCAGCTGAAAATATCAGTTGCTAGCTCACCTGCACAACAAGTTGCCTGATGTTTTGGTGCATAAAACCACCATTTTTGGCATTAGACTATCAAATAAAATGAGCCAGAACGGTTGCGTGACATCCCCGTTTTATACAAACATTTCATATCACAGGGAGGGGAGAGTCTCAAGGGCAATCATCAGGAGCCACAAGCACATTCATAAAAGGTGCTGGATTATAATCTGTGCAATACAACGAAAAAGTACCAATTTTCTTGTCCACAGTTTTCTGTCAGTCTACATGAGTATGACACATTTTGACCACAAATGCCAAGCTAACACTAGGACTGGAGAGATGCCAGCTGAACACTATACTGGCTTTGCAAGCGAACATCACAGTATCTTCAGCTATTCTCAACCAGTGGGCTGGGGCTCACTGGTGGTCCTCAGAGCATCACCCAGGGCCGCCGAGGCAGTGGCACTGCCAAACTTCTGCCACTACTAGCTAACGTCTGCCACAACTAGCTAACGTCTGCCACAACTAGCTAACGCCTTCCACAGCTTACCAACGTCTGCTTCTACTAGCTAACGTCTGCCACAACTAGCTAACGTCTGCCACAGCTTGCTAACGTCTGCCACAGCTTGCCAACGTCTGCCACAGCTTGCCAACGTCTGCCACAGCTTGCCAACGTCTGCCTCAGCTTACAAACGTCTGCCACTACTAGCTAATGTCTGCCACAACTAGCTAACATCTGCCACAGCTTACCAACACCTGCTTCAGCTTACCAACGCCTGCTTCAGCTTACTAACGTCTGCCACAACTAGCTAACGTCTGCCACAACTAGCTAACGTCTGCCTCAGCTTACAAATGTCTGCCAGTACTAGCTAATGTCTGCCACTACTAGCTAACGTCTGCCACAGCTAACCAACGCCTGCTTCAGCTTACTAACGTCTGCCACAACTAGCTAACGTCTGCCACAACTAGCTAACGTTTTCCACAGCTTGCTAACGTCTGCCTCAGCTTACAAATGTCTGCCACTACTAGCTAATGTCTGCCACTACTAGCTAATGTCGGCTGCTACAGCTCACTAACGTTTGCCTCAACTAGCTAACATCTGTTAAAACTAGCTAACATCTGCCACAGCTAGCTAACGTTCCCTCAGATGCTGTGGCAAAATGGTTTTTGAAACTTTAAAGTGATGTGGGACTGGGAGACAACCTTGTGCCAGTAAAAGCTCCAAAATGGGAGGGAATACGACCGTGACTACATTGAATTTGGAAGTTTTTTTGGGTGATGTAATGTTTATTTTATTTTTTATTATATTTTTATCCCATTTATTTGGGAATGTTAGCGGTGTGGCCTTAGGTTACACAAGGTTGAGACCCCCTGTTGTAGATCACACTGGTTGTGGGGTTTTGCGTGTTTTGACACGACGAATAAAATTCATGACGAAAATCATGTGACATTTTGGAGGAAGGTTTATTATTCATTACCTTTACATTTGAAATGTTTGCATTGATTACATTCAGATCATAGCGATACTGTATTTTGATTATCAGTTGTGTTGTGAGAGTCTTCCATATTGACAGCTGGTGGTGGTGCCGAGCCTTTTCAAAGGCAGCAATAAAGAAATAAAAATCATCATCATGTGTGATTCTGGATGAATACGTAGCATTTCATAGCTCATTTCATGACATTTTACAACTAGTTTGCTGTTGCTCCTCATGTACCTTACATTGTAAACTCATCCATTTATGCAGAATGGTTTGTGACTGGAAGCTTGACAGATTTCAGTGAAAGTTGCTTCTCTTCTCTGTAATCACTGATAGATATTTTTAATATTTCCCTGGTCACTGCGTACCATATGGTGGAAACTATTTTGGAGAGATCTGTCATTGTTCCTTTGGTGTCAGGCAGCTATTTCAGCATGTTTATGGAAATTAACCAGCAGGCCTCCATCAGCCTTTTGTGCAGTCTGACATGGGCCCGTTGTACTTTTCCACTCGTTCCTGAGACCAGTGGGTAACCTGGGATACATACTTCAAAACCACATGTGCTCAGCTTAAGTTGTGGACCTTTTAACACAACACTGATGCAAAGTATCTCGTCTATGTCCCTCTTTTATTCTAGGCTCAGCAGTACAGCTTCACTATGTTCAGTTTACCCAGTTTACCCAGTACTGTACTTAAGTACAATTATGAGGTAATTTTACTTGAGCATTTCTAATTATTTTTTTTTTGCCAATTATACGTCCACTTCACTACATTTCGGAGACAAATATTGTGATTTTTACTCCACTAGATTTATTTGATATAGTTACCAATTACTTGCAGATTACAGATTACATGCTGCATCAGAGCCAAAATAGCAGATTTTTAAATTAATTGATTTCATCAGATTTCATCTATTTTTTTTGCCAAGCTTTACTTATAATTATTTTTGTTTATTTTTTCCTGCATGATACGGAATACTACTACTACACACTTACACTACAGTAAGCCTATATTAGAATTACTGATAAGTAAGCAAATTCAAATGCTCATCCAGTACGCTACAAAATATCAGTCTGCTTTTAATTGTATTCCTAATAAAATTATTAACAGTGGTACTAATGTTCTCTTCAGTACAGAGAAACTACCGCCTGCAGCCTCGGTGGCTTTAGCTCACGTTGTTCAGCTCTGTCCCACAAACCTCCTGAAGCGTGTCTACATGTGATCCGCAGCGCTGACATCGGAAGCAGGGTCAAGCTTTTAGCGTGAAGGCTCCATCTTTTCTTTCGATGAGAAATTCTATCTCACAACCTCTTCAGTGGCTTGTACTTATGTGAAACGTGATAGTTACTCAGTGACACTGTGACACTGCCTCAAGGCACTGCAAAATAGGAAAATTTTTAACTTATAAATATAATTTGGTTTGTTCGTGCTGCTACCAGGTGAAGTTCACTCGAAATTGAGAATGTTCAAGTTGCCAAACAATATCAGAGAATTAGCAAATTAGCAAACAGTTTTGGGGACTCTTTGAGAGAACTAAATACCTTCATACCCTCTGTTTGCATTCGCATCGCCAAAAGGAACACTGGAGTGACGTGCAATGGCCAGTGGTTGGTATAGCAACGCCACAACTGCGCTACAACAACAATTTGATGGACGTTGGTCTGTGTTTTGTTCCATTTTTAGGGCTACCATTACCAACTGTTGATGCACAGCTAACGTTTTACACAGGTTGTTTTTTTTTAATGGCTGTTGACAATGCTGCATTGACTCATCTTCAACCAATCAATGTACACTTACATCACTCAAGGTTTCTCTCGTGCCTTGTGTGATCTATTTTCAACAATTCCATTACTTAATTAATGACTTTGTAGATGTCCCTGGTTAACTATCTAAGAGACTCACGTGCTTTGTGGTTCTGTGGCCGCTATTCTGTTGCACTAAAGTGAATTAGATGTAAACCAGCTCAGTCTGTGAAACGCTCCAGCGGTTCTCCTACGATCAGGTGAAGGATGGAGAGAAGAGTCGGGCTCTAGCCGAACCTGCTGTGTAAGCAGATACAGGGACTCTCGTGAGGTGACTGGAGCAGAAACTGGTGTCAAACAAACGGCAGTTTTGAACTTGCACAAGACAGCTGACCTTTGACCTTGTGATGCTTCCACCCGTTTCGACCTCCCTGATCTGATTTGTGATGTTTTCTGTGACTGTGGGTGTCCCAAACCGAAGCAAAGACGAGCTTTGTCTGCACGGACCACGACGTTTGCTCCTTTTCATCTTTACGACAAATATAAACTTGTTACTTCATCACAATGCTGCCGGTCAAAAGCACTCACAATGAACACAAGATAAATGAAGAACTCAATAAAGTCCTTTGACATCTAGGCACTAAAAGGTGGAGATATTTCATGCAGTTGACTCTATCAATGCTGAACTCAGAGCAGCATGTATAAAAAGCTTTATTAGATGCAATCTTTGGTATCATTTATCAAATTAAGAACCAGGGTACCTGACATTTATTCCCAGTCTATCAGCTTTCTCAGAGCCAGCTCACACCAAGCGGCACAGTGGAATTTCTTCATACGTCCTCACAAAAGGCAGTGCTGAAAGCTTGCAAACAAAGTGGTAAATTCTTGGTCACTAACTGGATAATAAGTTAAGACATTAACTTAAGACAACTCCTATTTCACATCTTTATACTCAAGCAGAGACAGGTTGTATACGATTGGACAGTTCGACACAACCGATGGGATTTTTATCTTTTTCTCTCAGTTCCCTCATAGTTCAGCTCTGTCAATACAGTCACGATTCAGTTCAGTTCCGATTCAAGGGGCTACGATGCAAAGATAAAACTTCGATGCATCTGGACGCATCACAACAGTGGAGAGGAGCGTCTCTGCTGCACCGTTGGCTCTGGGTAAACTGTACGAGACGCTGAGCGGCACAGAAGCCGCCTGGTTTGAGCTGTTTAATGCTGCAGTGTTTGTTGGTCAGCTGGTCTCGTTTGTTACAGTGCCGCTGGATTTCTGCTCAGTCATGGTAACTGAAGCGTGACTGGGACAAGTACAGGAAAACGGTGCATTCATCCTCTCTAACCTTTACATGAAAACACCTCGATTACAAGAGGATCAAAACTTTATTTTGAAAAGGCTCTTTGATTGAGTTTCAAGTTGCAGCGCAGTTGTCCTGCCCTTCCTGTAGCAACAGCGGTCAAAATACTCCTCTGGAATCTTTGGATGACACTGGAAACGGGTCAGTGGAATCTAAAAACAGACTTCGGTCCTAAAGTCATTGTCTCCTGTCCGTCACACCCTTTTTCCCCCACTCGCACACAGCTGTTTCACACGAGGCACATGACAACTGTTTGCGGGGAACGTGCACGTTACCGAGGTCAGGGCAGTGTGGAAGAAGTGTGGGAAATCCCAGGGCGGGACGAGGAGCAGTTCAAAGTATCTGTCAGCTATTAAAACAGTGAAGAATAATGATGGTTTCTTATTTCTCACAAGTCTACAGACCCTGATCTGTGGAAGTGTCCATTTTAATTGTAATGTTTTAATATAACACATTTACTGGTAATGAAAAAAACTGATCTGATCTTCGAAAGAGCAGTTGGACACAAGATGTGAACACAAGGTTCATTTAGTATCTGAAGTTTTCAATCATATCACATGATATGAACCACCAATGAATACCTGAGCTGCTGCAGACATCAGTGTACAATGATATGAAACAAATAAAGTTTTTAGAAGCTGAATTCTTTTATTTGTTTTGCTTCATAATAAAGTATCAAACTGTTCTCAGTGAATTGAGTCATTTGCGTCCTCAGTGTCTGCATGAAAATCACCACCCGGCCAACCTTGTTTGTTTTAGTTTGGTCTCTCTTGTCTTCCATGAGCCATTCAGGGCCTTGAGTATTTCCACGGTGGACAGCTGTGATCTAAATATACACTGGGACTTCCTAACTTCAGGAAAAAGATGGAAGGAAGGGCACGATTCAGATCCTCCCGCAAATTTCCTGTAATAGCTTCCCTCAGTGACTAAAGGAAAACACAGTAAAAACAGCGGCAACATGCAGAGTGCCGAGGTCAAACGGGGCCGAGGCACTTTGGGTTAATGGGTTTATTTCTGATTATTAATTAGCTCACAGCCTACAGATCCTCTGGTGATCCTCTGGTGATCCTCTGTCTTGCCTCGCAGCACTCAAGGCTCCGTACAGCTGTCTGACTGACATTCCTGCACTCGCAGTTAGGAACGACACACACACACACACACACACAAAGATTCCTCTCCTGACGACTTACCCCAACCTTAAACCAAGTCTTCGCCCTAAAGAATTAAGATTTATGTTATGGGGACCCATAAGGAAATCCCCGCAACATAAGTAAAACACGTCCGCACGCATACACTGTGCTTTACGATAAATATACGCATCTGAATGTGTCCATATCTGTTATATAAGCTGGACTTCATATGATGAAATAGTGCCAGTTTAAAGGGGATCTATTCCATTACTGCAGACTAGGGCTGCAATCATAGATGAGAGTTAAGTATAGCTAGAGTCTGTGGAATATAAAGTATTAATCGTAAAAGTAATGTAAAATATTTGTCACATTACTGTCAGTTTAATTGTGACATTTCTCAGACTTTTCTTTTGTCCCTCCATGAACGTGTCATCACAACACAAGACACACACACACAAATAATAATATGTTATATAGTATAATATAATACTAATGATAATAATGAGGGGAATTGCTGTGCATGCTGGTGTTTGTTATGCGTATGAAAGTGCTTGCTCTGATTGGCTGCGAGCAAAAATATACAAATTGTCTTCTCTTTTTTTTTTCTACATCAGGACTGAATGCAGGTACCGTCTGACTGGAGGAGGACACCCAGCACTATGTGCAACACAACGGAATGAACAAAAGAGAGTAGAATAGAATCTATAGAATAGAGAGTTTGCTCTCAACGACGGTGTGAACCTAAACAAACTAAGCCATTAAATAAACTTTCATTCTCTCCGTCTTTCAGCTCTCTCTCAACTTCTCTCTCCCAGCAGCCCTCTGGGTCCATTCTTGCGATAGATTGAGATGAATTGTGTGAAAGAGGTGCACTGGGTCGCCCTGGGGACACCCTTGAGAGGTGTCGCTGTGACGCTTTCTCCGGGAGCGGGGAACAATAGGTGGAACCAGCTGCTGTGGGAGTCGGTGTGACTCAGTGGTGGAGCTGTTTACAGGCGGCCGAGCCGCTCGGCTCAGGCCGGACACCGGCCTACGTCAGCTCTCACACAGTTTATCTGTTTACCCTGCAAAGCTGCTGACCTGTGTGTGTGTGTGTGTGTGTGTGTTCAAAGGTCAGCCTCCATCACAAGGTCTCCACTGCTGCAAGGCCTCCATACGACACTCTGAATACAATGAAGTTTGTCTACAGCGTCTGTTTGATGGATAGGATATATAAGCTGCAGCATTTCCCAGCGAGACTCGAGGCTCAACGTGCACTGAGCTGGTGGGAACGCAGGTCACTCTGGTAGCTTTGTTTTATGTTGATCCCCTTCAGTTGCATATAAAATCTAGAATGTGCATTACATAAGGAACTATAATGAAACATTCCCTCTCCTTTCTGAAACCAGTTCAGAGTACTGGTCTGACACCAGTGCAGTGCTCCAAATTTTAAATCTGCCACTGCAGGGCTGCAACTAAAGACTCTTTCCATTATGGTTTAATCCACTTATTATTTTCAGGATTGTTTCGTTTAGTCTATAAAATGCCAAATAATTGTGAAAAATGAATTGCTGCTTCAGTCCAACAAACAGTCCAAAACCCAAGAAAATGATCATCTGTCATCAGAAATGACAAAGAAAAACGTCAAATTCTGACAAATGTTGCCATTTTTTGATTGAACAACAACTGAAACGATTATTTGATTATAAAAACTGTTAATTATCTGTCAATCGATTAATCGACTCAGAGTTGCAGCTCTAAATCACTGCGTGAAAGTCTGCAGCTTGCCATGTCCGAATGACTATAATGGAAACACTGAATTTTATAAATTAATAAACTGCCAAAAAATAGTTCCACGTTGTCGTATTCTGTGGATTTAATACTGGTGTGTTGTATGTAACCACTTAAATACTCATATACGTTTTGTATCTGTTGATCCTACACATCAGTCCGCATGAAGTAAATGTTTGCAGACTGAATTCTAAATCTAAAAATATGTAATGTATGTAAATAAGGCAATGCTGGACTGCAGTGCACTCTTCAGGGCACATGACTGGTCTTCCTCTATGGTAATTTTCCCTCACAGAAGTTACAGTAAACTCTTTCGAAACTCTTTTCTTACTAAGTGCCAACTCTCTGCAGCTTCCCAGAAACCAGACGCACTAAACCAGCCCTGTTAACTCCCACAATTCATAGCTGTCCTCCTGACCTCTGCTGCTGCGTTTGTGTACAGTTTGTGGACGGGCAGCTGTCCCCATTTTGTGACAGGTAAATATTGTGTGTCACCTTCCTCCCGCCGGGTCGATTCAAATATAGTTTCCTTTAAACGGTCCCGTCTTGAGCTACGAGTAAACAACGCGTGCCGCAGATACTCCGGCTTCGGTTGCTCTTGTTTTGTGTCTCCCACTTCACCCGTTAAAGGACTGATGCCCGTTAAAGATCTCAGATGGGAATAATGAGATATTTGCACCTCTCGTCGCACAGTTTTCCACGTCTGTAATAACTCTCACACGGAAGGTGAATCAGAAGGATCATATTTTTTTTTACACCACTCACTCATCGGTTTCAATTTGGGGAAGGTCAGATTTGTCAGCGGCTGGTAAATGTCACGTCAATCACACAGAAGTGATAATGACCATGGGGTTAAACTGTGTATTATACCCAGGCTGTAAACAAAGGATGCAGAGTCACTGCTGTGTCTGGGGAACAGGTAAGGAGCTATAAGAGCAGATCAGGGTTTATTTTAAAGGATCAATATCGGCTATAAACAAATAACAGACATTTTGGTTCAAATCCGATTCTTTCTTTAAACTTTACTGTGTTGCAAAATTCACTATACGACAAGAATCTGGCGGTACGACATGTATAACATTACAGGGGTTACCATATCGGAAGAAAGGCGACATATTGTTGAATTCCTTTATTTTTGAACCATCTAGTCAGTATTTGGATTAAAAAATAAGGCGTGCCAAATTCCTACACATTTAAATCCACATTAAATTATCAGACTCAGTATCAGAGATACCAAATTAAATGGTTCTATGGCCGAATGAACTCTTCGCAGCATCACAAACTGGGCGTCGGTCTCGACGTCCCTGCAGAAAATTCCATCTCTTCTAATATTAATATCTTCTAATAACACTGGACGGTAATATTGTGATTAAAACCCCTCGGTCAGCTCATCCCTCCTCGCTGCAGACCCCAGCAGATGCAGAGGGGACGGTCTCCAAGTAGATATTCACCAAATCTAAATTTAACTCCTAACTTTCCATTTTCTCTTTAACAACAGGAAACTAAGTGCAATCAAGCAACGTGATCGGCTCGGGCTTTTCAGATGGAAAAAACGTGCCGACTCAAAGTAGCAGTAATGTGATGGTGGTGGTGGGGGGGGGGGGGGTAGAATTTTTTACAATAACAAAAAACCC
>JBBPCS010000001.1:2355199-2365870 GCA_037974645.1 Hollardia meadi
TATCCATTCAGAAACTCCCCTTTGATGTCTCAATCTTACCCCGAGCCACAGCCGATTGTGTTGTGTGGTCTTGAGTTACACAGAGGAAGAGCGAGTGGAAAGAAAGAAGGGCAGGAGACACACGATACAATGGAGCCACAAGGGGAGAATCTGAGCGAGGCTGCCAACATCTCCGCTCCGCTCTCCCCTCCTCATTCACCTCAAAACATCCCTGTTCTTAAACCCTGCTTGGATCACTCCACAACATCCCCCCTCACCTGCCGCCCTTTCGTCTGTCTACTTTGCTGTTTCTGGATTTTCTTAATTCATGATGAATATTAGAACTTTTGCTCAGATTTCTCTCTTGTCTCACTCAAAGCTTTTCACACATTTGAGAGAAAAGATGCCCGTTTGACCCGATTACTTGGTTGGTGTTTCCTCAACGTTTCCTCTCATCCGTCTGGCAATATACAGACCCGTCTTGACGCTTGTTCATGCAGCTGCTTAAAATTAACATATTCCGCTGCAAACAAACAAACACAATGTACCAAGAAAGGCAGTGAAGAAGAAGACGGAAAGCTTGTAAACAGGGATGTAAAGAATCCATCATTTAAAATATTTTATGCGTTATGGTGAGCAAGGGCAGAAATATAACACACGCAGGTACGCAAACGTCAGCGACAACGCCGGGCCTAGCCGGCACAAACACACGTCGCCGGTGAACATACTCATAATCAGAGTGTTTCCATGACAACAGTCGTAAACAAACATGGCGTCTGTGGAGGAATGTGTGCTGCTGTACCTGCAGCACGGAAGGAAGAAAAACAGATATAGATGAGGAGAAAAGAGGTGATGAAGTTTCATAAATATGCAGATGCAGACGGAGTCGGACATGTTGAGCTGTGGCTTCGTTTACCTGGTCGGCCATCTTTGTTTGAGCGGAAGTTAACTCGAGCTTTCTCTGGTTGTTTCATGCAGGGCTGCGAGCGATGCTTTACGATTTTCAGGTGACACACAGAAATCCATCTTGCTTCGCTTGAAGCGTCCGCATCGTGTCATGTACTTGTGTGGACCATGCTTCTGCCCCGACACTGAATGTTAACATACATTCGTTTGCCTGCTGCAGCCAAAAACACCACAGTGAACCAAAACAGTCCGGTAAAGTTGCTACAGAAGCTCCATAAAACTGAGCGGAGCTGCAGATTCAGGTGATAATTACCTGTAGATTCATCACGAGCGACCTCATTCGCACTGTCACATTAAAAATATTGGTTATATTTGCTTGAAGGGGTCCTTTAAAGTTAGCAGTCTTATGGAACTTTTACTCTTGCATGAATTCATTTAGTGAAAACATTCAGGTTTGATAATATTTAGCCTTTTTATTTTCCTCTCCTCCCAGACTATATTTTACATTATTTTAATTTTAAATTCTGCAGAATAAAACATAAACACTGGTTAGTAATCCCCTGTGTTGGTCGGGTGTCCCATGCCGTCATGCTTCTATATCAAGACGCAGCCTGAAGAAGACACCCGTCCAGAGGATGTGGGCACGCGACAACCTCTTTAAGTTTGTCACTTAACATACTGTTTACATTTTAAAGCCTGAGTGGTTTTATGGAGCCCGTTGACCCACTTCATGCAACGACCCCACGTGCACGGAGCTTCAGAGTTGTTACCGGGTAGAGTTTCTGGTTCAAAACAAGCCTCGGCAGCAGCGTTGTGATGAATAGTTTTGCAGCGACGTTAATCCTCAGTTCCTACAGCAGCGGCCCTGAACCTTTAAACCTCGGGGCAGCGGCTGTGAGCGCTGACAATTCTTCTCTGCACGTCAGTGTCAGGTTGGTCACACTTGTAAATCGTCTGTGTGAAGGTCAACATTGATGGAGACTGTTTACCAGCTGCACAGTATTAGAGGAGCATTAACATACGTGATACTCAAATACAGCACACACAGGAAACCCGTGTGGAACGCATTTACTATGTGTTAGAGTACGTGCAGAGCTGATATTAAGCATCGACGCTCCGACTTCGTCTCTCCCAGCTCGGGATGTGCTGCTGTCACATTTTCATGCTTTAATTATTGGCATGGAGGTTAACGCAACCCTCACCCTAGATTCTACGCATCAATTCATATGTTCTAAACCACTGACTGTATATAAAGATGGACGACATGAGAGCTCCCCGAAAGTGAAGCCACAACATGTCGATGGCCCCCTGGTGGCTGGCTGCAGTACAGGTCATAAACCCCTCCTCCTCAATGATTTCAGGTAGGACATGGGCCAAACTAAAAACTCAAAGTACACATCAAATAAATCTGCCAGGTAGGGAGGGACTTTTTAAAGTAGCCAACAGCGTTAGTGCAGAATGTGCGTTACGCGCATGCAGCTAGATGTCAAACTAGCCGACTCTGCGCGACTGCGAACTCCCAGTGAAGACGATTAAATGTTACAAGGACTTTCCAAACATGACCCATGTGGGACGAACACAGCATCCGACGACAGACCGACGGCCAACGGAGGCCAGTTTGATCACAGGGAATCATCAAAGAGCAAGTCACGTTATCTGCCCATCAGGAAACTCCGTAAACCACCTCAGTGCTGGATTCCCTGTGGTCAAACCGGCCTCAGTTCAGCCCGGAGGCTGTGTTCACTGGCTACTGAGAACTCAGATTTATGTGTGATCGAGTAGCTTCATGTAGTGCTGATAAGCAGTAGATATTATCAGTACATGGATTTTGATATAAATAAACACATCATTTTAAGATGGACTACTTCATGTCATGTTGACATCCATACAGCCAATAAACAATACCACCTGATCAATCAACAGAAAACCTCCAAACCAGACCACAAAACCACTTCAGCCCACAGCACATAATATTTCAGCATTATAACAGATGAATAAATCATCATTCAGCCAGAAAGTTAATTAAATCAGCCACAAAAGCAAAATCATTCATAATGAACAGGATAATATTGTAAATAACAGCTTATTGATAAGGACACACACTAACGACATCAACACAGGTATCAGCATGAGCGGGAAATCCTTACCTTGTTGTTCCCAGACTGTGTTGGCGTTGTTGTTGTTGTTGTTGTTGTTAGCATCCACCAACAGGGAGACGTCCCCTTCCGGCCTGCCCGACAACAGCCGAAGAAGAGGCGCTGCGGACGGACAGAGTGTCTGTGAGGCGGCGGCGGCAGCAGGAGGCTCCGGATGCGATTCATTCCTCCATGAAACTGATAAACAGCTAGCATGTTCAGATGCTACATGTCAATCAATCAATCAATCAATCAACAGGTGTTTAACAGCTGAACGTTAGCGGGCCAAACGAGTGGGCGGGGCTCGCGCTGCCCGCCTGATTCAAAAGGGTGCGTTTGATTTATGTTATGAGAGTGCAGTGGAACGTGCATGAGGAAAATACTGCACTTTTTACTAGTTATTTAATAAATTATGATTTTTTTTATATATAAAACATATTTAAAAAAATGTTCAGCGAATGATCAGTCGATTAACAGGTTGACAGAAAATGAATCGGAAACTATTTAGATAATTGTTTATTTTTTATATAGTTTTATGTGAAGATTTGCTGCTTTTCCTTTAAATTATTTTTTAATAAATTTGAGGTTTAGAACATTGTGAAGGCAGTTGTGGCCACATTTCTCACTGTTTTCAGGAACTTTAAAAAAAAAAAAAAAAAAGGCAAACCATCGATCGATCAATGAAGAAAATAATGACGTAAACTTAAACAATTAATAAAGCAGATTAATCCAGAATGAAAATAATAGTCAGTTGCAGTCTTATACAAAATACTGAGCTCCAACTACAACTTTTCTTTTAATGCATGAGTCAGAATAATCTAATATGATATGTACAACAGTTACAGGGCGCATTTTTCTGCATTAAATAATTTGAATTTGAACTATATAAGTACATTTTCATGATTACACTTACATATTTTTACATTTTCATTGCAGGACTTCTGTTAAAGAATATTTCCCTCAGGTCCAGTTGTGGCGATGAGGGTTGCGACTAATGATTTCTGTTGTCAATCTGACAATTATCTTCCCCATTAGTTTCATATAAGCTGTGAAAAAACATTTCCCATCACACTTTTCCCCAGTTCAAGGTGACAGACAGAGAAAAGCAGTAAATCTTAACATCTGAGATGCTGGATTTTTGCTTGAAAAATACAATATTGATCATGAAAAGAGTTGCTGATTGATTTTATGTAGATCAACGAATCAAATTAATCCACTAGTCTGAAGGAAAATAGGCTAACTGTTTCCTTATATGTAATTTTCATTGTGAGTGAGCCTCGGGACACAATGATGCAGCTAAATGCTCAAATTAATTGACTTTAAATTACTGCATGTGATGCATATTTTCCACTGCATTAATGGAACCTGTGGGGTGTTTTTCACAAAGGGGAAGCCATATTGGTCCCTGGTCTGTGGTGATGACAGAAGAGCTGCAGGATCTCGGGGCTTCACCTGCCAGCGGCTGCAGGCTCGGTGGTCGCTAATCTCAGACACAAGACTGCACGTTTACTGTACAGCTACACAAAGCACTTACTTTTACTCAAGTCTGGGTACTTTTTACAACACTGTCCAGGTGTGACACCCTTTATCACAACCTACATCAAAATTCAGATTTTTTTCAAATCTATAGTCAGGGGGGTGATCCATTGTCTTAGTAAAGCTTAGTTTGTGTGTGAGTCCAGAGTTCGTGTTGCCCCCACTGTGATTTCAGACAGCTGCAGCATCCTGCAGCTTCTAATGACCGCTGATGGAGAGAAGGAGGGAATAACAGCGGGTGAACCTGGTTTGTACCCTGCTCTCTGTGAGGTGGGGTGAGATCGCCACACGATGGTTAATAACAGCTGAACCTGTCAGCGTCTACTGCCCAAATATAAGGCAAAGCGGTGGTTAGAAGAGTTGTGGCCTTTGGCGGTGATGGGGTTTGACACCGGGGGGCATCACATAGGCACAACATGGGCACCTACGACCACGTCTGAGCAGACGGGCTTAGAGGAACCAAATAACTGTGGTATCAAGGAGCTGGGCCACCATTAGCTTTATTATTATTATTATTATTATTATTATAGTATTACAAATATTAACTTCCTTTTTAAGCTATAATGTTTAAAGGGGCACGCCACTGGTTTTACCAGCCGGTTCTCAGGACCAGTTCTGTCACAGCCCTTCAGGTCCCGTACAGACCATGAACGTATCACTTAGAGCTGGATACAGTGAGAGCTTCCAGTTTTTGAATAAAAGAGACGTCTGTAAAACTGTCAGCAGGACGCCTCGAACTTATGACTCTTTCTATGATGATATTTTGATCCGTGGAGGTTTTAAAACGTAGTTATTTGGATGTATGATGTCTTCTGAAGGTGATGTCTTCAGTTATGGGCAGCGTGCAGCTTGATGGCTGCAGATCACCAACAGAAGTAAGAACATCATTGGAGACATCATCATTTTATGACTGTCCTGTCACTCTTCTCACAGTTGGTTTATTCTTTCATTATAGAATTATAGAATTTACTGAATGTGATTGCATGTTTGTTTTTTTATACTGGTATTGAACAGCTGATAATACAGGCAAGAAAGGCAGGAAGAGAGATAGAGGGAGGAGTGGGCAATACATTTTTCTCAATAATTTAATTTTGGTGTACTTTCTGTCTCTTACTCACTGAGGTGTTCCAGTTATTTTGCGCTCGTTTCCTTGTTACACAGAAAAATCTGCTGATTTCCTGTGAGATTTGGTTGGATGTCGCTCTGCATTCTTTGCAAAAAAACAAAAAAAAAAATCGGAATTCCCCCTTACTGTCTGTTTTCTCTCATTTACGGTATTTTGTCTCAAAACATGTTGTTTTTAACTGATTAGCTGAGTTTTTGTTTCATTTTCTGGCAACGTCCCATAATCAAGTTCTAGTTCTGGTTAAATCCATGTGGTTCTGCCTCGAGACGGAACCAAATAACTGAAGCTATATTCACTGCACTGCAACTGTATTTTTCGTCTATTGTTATGTTTCTATTTGTATTTTGTGTCACTTTAATAATGCATTTCTTCCTTATTCATTTCTTCTTTGAGTACATTTGATTAATCGCTTCGAGAGCTGCTCCTAAAAGTCACTCCAACACTTTATTGTAACTAACACAGAACAGTTCAAAGTGCTGCAGCAGAGGGGAGCACAGAGGCGGATGCATTAAAACATGCTGCACTCATTATTCGGAGCCCCCGTCAGGTCACGGTGGAGCCCGGTGCGTCCAGCCAGGATGTGGGGGCTCAGGTACGGCCCAGGAACAGGCTCTCCGTCAATCCTGCCGCATCACAGATTTTATTCAATAATTTCATAATGTGGCGTAATCTGATGTTCTGGTGAGTTTAATAAGATATCCACGCTGCACGTCAGGAGGGGCCCCATCGTGTGTGTGTGCGTGTGTGTGTGCATGTGCCTGCGAAAATGAAAAACATGAATTTTCCATTGGAGGACCTCTATAGGAGTTCACTGTAAAGACAGAGAGGCAGCGAGTGTATTTTCCCGAGGGAAGCGTATAGTTTGCGTTTAGTTGTGGGCAGGTTCACATGTCAGGAGGCCTCAGTTCTCAGTTGCCCTCCCTGCCCCGCTCTGCCCTCCCTCTGTGGTTGTTTTGTGGCGATGGAGGATGGAGCAGGAAGCTTTTGTTGTGCACAGGATGCCCCCTAAACGCACCGCTCCCACTCGGCTAATAACTTTAACACTTCTTCTTCCCCCTTTGGCCGCGCACACAAACGGGACGTGACGGCTTCCTCTTTGGCAGCCACTTCCTGTGAGGTCAGCAGTCACGGCGTTCACTCCGAGTGTGTGTGGTCAGACTGGTCCAGTGTGGAAACACTTCTTATGCAAGCTGTCTTGTCCCCGGGGACAGGCAGCTTCTCTGTTTTCCAACTGTTTTTATTTGTATTTTTCCAGCTGATCTGAGATTTTGAGATTTTTAAACACAGGTATTATATTACACCAGAGTGTCTTTAATTTTTTCCTGCCCAATTTCATTCTTTTCTCGCAGGATTTACTGTAAAAAAAAAAGAAAAAAAAGAAAGAGAAAAAAGAATAGATACCTCAAAATAGCTAAGTAAAAAAATGTTGGGCTCCATCAATCGATTGCTCAAACAATCAAACTTAATTTATGTGGCACCATTCAAACAAATTAAATGCAATTCAAAGTGCTTTACAAGCGATTGACTACACAAAGGATGAAAAAGACAACATTAAAAGATGGGTAATTAAAATTATATATAAAAATTAAATAAAAAATAACACAATAAAAAATATCAATTAAAAAAATTCTGGGGTGAAACCTCATGATTGACAGCTGCGCCCTGCTCGCGATTGGGCGGGCAGGTGTATGGGCGGGAACTTGATACCGCAGCTCCACCCCCGATTACTTCTGCACAGACTCTGGCTCCAAATGATGTCACAAGCACAAAATTCCGCTCGCATCCGGAATATTTTATATTATATATTATATATATATATATATGTTATTTATTTTCTTACAGTCGGCCATCTTTATTTACGTCAATGTGTTCATCAGAATTTTGCCAATTGATAATTCCAGTGCTAATCTCTAATCTGAGAGAAGTTCTGCTTGAGGGGGTAGGGGGGTAATTCTGTTTGTATAAAGCAGTCACCCTCCCCACCACCACCCCAATAATTTTTATACAGTCCCTAACAGGACATTTTTTCAAGGTCTAATAACTGTAAAATAATTAATTATGTAAGGGAATTTCTTTGAAGTTTTCTCACATTTCACAATTTCACATATTTTTCTGTTATCTGTTATTTAAAAATAAATAACATCAACACCACGTTTTGAATGAGCTGCAGTCGTGCTCTCTTTTAGTCTCACTTCTCGTCCTCCTGCACAAAGATAACACATAAAGGAAGGAATACGGGCAGATAACAGCACCAGGAAGCATTTAAGCTCCTGATTTCCACATATTCTGGGATATTTTTATTTTATTTTAGGGAATTCCCTCTCCTTCAGAACTTCCCAAAAGGAAGCGGCATTACGATACGAGACCGTGACATAAATCTTAGTCACAGTCGGCATGTTGTGTTTTAAGATTAAAGAAGACGTGTTTCATTTGTCACGTTTTCATTCACCAAAACTGGATGTGATGATCTCACGACTCCGGCCATTCAAATAAAAAAGATGAATGAACGGGAAGTCTGAGATGACTTGTATGTAGATGAGCAGAGGCCAGCGAGTAGGAAGTAACCCTCACCTTCCTCACCTTCCTCCCCCCAATCCCACCCTCACACAAGGTCCACTCTGACTGATTCATCTCTTTCCCTCTTTCTACAGACACAAGCAGAAAAACACTTCTGGGATGGGGGGAACACGAGGGGGGGTGGGGGGGTTGACAGGATGTTGTTTTGTGTTTCGGATCCTGTTTTCATTCCTTTTCCCAAGACGCAACCCCAACGCAGGTGCACAAGCAGCCCCCAACTCCCCTCTTCTTCATCTCCCCCACCTCCACGCCCGCCTTCCTTCTGCCAAGCCCCGCCCTCACACCCCTCGCCCCCTTTTTGGTGGCAGCTCAGCTCCACACAGAGCCTCTTATTGTTGCTGATCTATTGTCAGCCTGGGGAGATTAAGGAGGACAGACGGGATCAGAGGTTTTCATGAGGAAGTTTGGTCTCTCGTATAACAGGATTAAAATATCCTCATGTCGTACAGTTGCAAAGCCAGATGCCTGAGTGCTTCTTCTGCTGCGCTCTCAGAGAAGAAAGAGCGGGTCACGTAAGGCTTTGCTGAATGATACTTACAGCTAGAAGCTGCAGGCCTCTGGAGGTTAAACATGCATTAAGCCCCCACATGTCTGCAGGCGCCCCTCCCCCCCCACCCCCACCTCAAGTCAACATGAAAGACATTCTATTGGTGGACATGACGGGATGTAATGGCTGCTTTTGGTTACTCAGAAGCATAAATGTCAAAAGTTTAATGAGTATAAAAACTCCCCGCTCGTGCCTCACATCCCTCCCCGACAAAGACTCAGGGGCTGCATTTCATTATAAATCATTCTCCAGTTTTTAAGTGCGCTGCTCAGAAGAGTTTCCATGAGATCATCAGCTGTCAGTATGGGAAGCCAGTCGCTTATATCCTGAAATTCAAACCAGGGCAGCAACATGGCAGCCGAGCAGCGGCGCAAATCTCCCGCTGGGGCTCGGTGCAGAAATGGTGGCACAAAACCTGCAGCATGAAAACTATATGAAAGTGAAGAGGAAAAAATGTGGTCGAATGGAAAAAAAATGTTTAATTTATGTGTTGAGATGGAGTTTGTTTGTTTGTTTGTTTTACCTCGGGGAGTTAAAAAGCTTAAAAAGGAAGACACAGCAGCAGGAAAGCAACACATCCCTCGGTAAATGTTTATTGAATCAACAGGTGTGGCTGCTGTTTGTTTCGCGAAGGCCGATCTGTAAACATCAAAAGCTGAGCGTGAAGTTAATTTTAACGATTTCTACACGGGAATGAAAATAAGCCCTGCGGCTGTTTCAGTGAAAAGTCACCAAGTAGAACAAACTGTGCACATGAACAATTCAAGTGAGTTTCAGAAGTCTGAAGTTGGAAACACGTTTAAAAATAAAAAAAAAACAAATGTAAAGCATGCACTTAAAAAACAGTTGACGAAAAAAGTTTCATGATTTGTAGTTAAGCTAAAAACACTGGTAATAAACAATTAATTAATTAAATAAATAATAATCAATAAATATATAAATAATCCATCAGTGATTAAAAGTATACACTTGGCGATGTGAGTTTTTGGTTATATTTACATGGTTTTAATGCTTAGAAATGTTTTCCATTAAAACCTTTATAAATATATATGTATAAAAAATGTTGCCTTATTATCTCACTTATGCTTTTTGAGAAGAAGAACCAACTATAAGCCTGTTTATATTTATATTATGTGTCCAGCTGTTTTACCATCCAATTTGTTAATAAAACAATTTGCATTCTTTCAATGTTAACAATCTAAAATTTAACACTAGAAAACAAACATTGAAAACATTGACATTACCTGTATTTCTATTTCAGCACACACTGTAAACTTCATTGATATTTTAAAATGCTCTGTATTGTCCAATGATCTGCTGTGAATGAGCTCCTTATGATGATACAGTTTACAGAGTTACATCAGCTGTTCTCAACCAGTGGCCCTCAAGAGCATCATCTAGTGGGAGGCAGTGGTACTGCAAATGGTTAGATTATCAATTTTTTTTGTAATTTACAACGATTGTTATTTTTAAAAAGGTGCTCACAAATTCACATGAATAAAAAAGTGTCAAATTAAAATGCATAATTTCAATGACCAGTTACGTTTGAATATCACCAGACAAACATGCTCCAAAACTACTCGCTAACGTCTGCCACAGCGGGCTTCCACCTGCCTCTGCCACAGCTAACTAATGTCTGCCACTACTCGCTAACATTTGCCACAGCTAGCTAACATCTGCCACAGCTGGCTTCCGCCTGCCACAGCTAGCTAACGTCTGCCACAGCTGGCTAATGTCTGCCACAGCTAGCTAATGTCTGCCACAGCTAGCTAATGTCTGCCACAGCTGGCTAACATCTGCCACAGCTGGCTTCCGCCTGCCACAGCTAGCTAACGTCTGCCACAGCTGGCTAATGTCTGCCACAG
>JBBPCS010000001.1:2371134-2384007 GCA_037974645.1 Hollardia meadi
TATTGGAGAGAAGGCAGACATCTCTACAGCTGATATCTGCAAAACTGAGACACTCACACCAAAACTATCTAGATGATAAACAGAACTACAGGGAAGAGGAGACATCCGTCTTTGATTTTGGTGTGAACTGTCCCTTTAAGTACCATAAATTAATTTATCACCATGGATACTGTAAATTCTCAAATAGCCAGAAGATTACCTGTCGATTGGTACTGAATAAATACCAGGTTAGCAAAAATTTGCATAAACTAATAGCTCTGTAAATTTAGTCACCACTCTCTTAATTCCATATATAAAATATTCTATATGCATGTTTTGTAGTTGTCAGTTAATATGAAAGATATTAATAAACTTTGATGGTTTATCTTATTTGTTCTCCTGCTGTTGCCTCGCCAATTATCTGCTGCCTATCTTCTCTGTTGCATTGCATTGTGGGTGAATAGTGCCCATCATACTTCACTAAAAATTAAGCTAAATTAATAAGAAAGCGGAGATCTTTGAGTAATTTAAATAATTTTTTCTGAGTGATATCACACAACAAAAAATTACTACAAGACTTATGATTATCCTAATTTACTTTACTCTATAATTACCAGATGGCAATCCTAGTGAATTAAAATAAATATTAAAGAGAAAATGTTATTCCAAAATTTTTTCCTTTTTTAGCGTCTTGAAATCTTGCTGGAGCCGCAGTTTTTAGAGATAATTCATCCTGTTTCTACAATATCTGATGTTTAATTTAGACTATTTTTAAAAGTAAAAGCGATATAAGAAAACTGTGAACCAAAATGAGTCTGCACCGCAAGATTAAACTGTGACACGGCTTTCTTTCGCACTCTCAGGTTTAAGGGACACTGTGGAGGTTTTGGAGGAATATTTTAAACAATCGAGTCGTGTACATGCATGAGTAAGCATGTGCACAGAAGCGTGGCGACACGACACACCCCAAAGGTTTCGCGCTATTCCACCGATGGACAGTTGGTGTTGGTAACATGCCAAGAATGCCTGCAATGTGCCAGAAAAGGCAGTGAAGAAGAAGACTGTGAGCTCATAAGCACGTATGAATGCAAATCCGACGAAGCAGGATTTTAAATCTTTCATGAGGGAGAAAATATGCTCAATCTGCTTGTTAGGCCTCAAGGATTCACAAAGTCTAACGGCAGCATCAACAAGCTGAAATAAGTCAAACAGCTTCTATTTGAGAATTTACAGTATTGTGATTTCATTTTAGAAAGTCAGAACCTCTCAGAACCAACTTTTCATGACCAACATGACAGTTTTTCTTACGGTAACACACCAACAATGTGACTTTGTGACACGGCTCCTCGGTACAGTGCAAATACATCACAGCGACATGCGGCGTCAGTGCGTCCCAGAGAGGAACCGGAGGACAAGAACAGCGTTTAAGAAGCGTTTGAATGTAAATGTTGATGTTTAGGCACTTCACAGACCGACACACAGCTGAATCACTGCTACGGGACCAATGCATGTGGTGGTGAATTCAAGGGGAGCGTCCAGTTACTTTCAACAGGTCAGCATAAGTCTGGATGAGTTTTCTCCTCAACGCTGATCAGGCTGCACACACTGTCCCCCTCCTCAAAACACCCCCGGCTCCTCCTGCTCCGCCTCTTTGGTTGTATTCGCTAAATGATGTGAAAATGATGCTGATTAAGTAGCGAACAAAGAGGACTCAGGTCCACCGCTCATCATGAGACCCTCAGGGGCTCACCAGAGTCTTTTAGCCAAAAACAACATGCAGGACAAAGACCTGAGACAGGCCACGCTGGGACTTCAATTCAGCTAATTTCATTATGCAATAAAACACTGAGGGCAGTCAGAGCTTCTCAAAAGTATATTTCCATCCTTGGCACAGGAACACACTAATGATGGAGCCCTTAATGGCGTCATTACGGTGGCTGGCAGTGATTTTGACTGACTCACCTTCATTATAAAGGGAGACTGGCAGAAAATGAGACACGAGTAGGAGCAACAACGCAGCCGCCGTGTGTCATGAACTTTCAGCACAATCGGCTGCGGTGAAGCGTTTGGTAACCACGATGGGAGGAAGTAACGGAGGAGGGCGACAGTTTAGTGCAGCTCATGACGAGAAGAGGAAGCCAGACATTCGTCCGTCAGTAACACCTTCAGGAGTACCTGTAGGAAGCTAAAGGGACCTGGCCAGGGTGTGAGGGGTGAAACTCCACAGTGAACACGTTTAAATGACAGGCTGTGCTGGACGAGGGACAAACGAGTTTGTCAACAAAGACAGAATATTCGTCTTTTAAAGAAAACCAAATGTTAATGATGCACTGAACCTCACAGAGAACAACCTGCTGCAGCGTGTTAAAGGCAGAATCTGTAATTATTTTGTGTATTTTGTTTACTCAGTAATGTGTTTACAGCTTGTTCTGCTGCCCCCAAGTGGCCAAAAAATCAATAAATGCAGCTTTAAAGTGGAAATAAGACAACTTTTTTGTGGAAACTCTACCCTGTAAAATAAAAAGAACCCCGCTGATGGAGGTGAAGAAGGTGAAGAAGGAGAGTGATAGAAACCGAGGTAAAACAAGAGCGAACGGACGGGCATTCACCGGATGGAAAGAGCTCCGGTGTTGTGTGGAAATCTGTTCCCCCATCATTATGTGTTTCGCCTTACCACCGGGACTTGAGAGGGTTCAACACAGCCGGTTTAACCAACAACATATGGATAAAACACCAGTGTCTTAAGTCATTTGGTGCGTTATCGAAAAACATTTTCTTTGCTTTTCGCATCTTATTTAACGTCGTCCACGCGAAGCTTTTGTTATGTCACTTTAGGCGCGAGCAAACATCGTAAGGTGACGTAGTATAAATGTGAGAAAGTTCGCCCAGGAGAGCGGGTTTGTGTCCCATGTACCATATAACATAACCAAACTGTAGGTCATGTGACTAAGGCAACAAAGGTCACATGATGAAAGTCACCTGATTTGCATGTGTAAAACTAAAAATGTGGACGTCGTGAAATGACATGTGACGCTTCCTTAAAAGCGGCGAGCTACTTATATGTCATCCCATGAGGTCACGTTGTTTGTTGCTTTGGACAGTAGCCGGGCTGTTAGCGATAGCCAGGATGACGCTAGCAGCCAGAAAACGAACCACATGTTCTATGTTTGCTTTCTGGCTGTTAGCGTTAGCGATCCAGCTATCGTTGCGTTGCTGTAGCGGCTGCAACAGAAACAAAAGTCGTCTTTTTCCACTTTAAATGTCGCTGTTGTCTCGTGTTTTTACAACACATGCTTCTTTTGGGGTTCTTGTGATTAAGGATTTGCTGGACTTGATGTTTATTAAGGTTTCTGTGTTCTGTCATGCATTGCACCTCAATTAATTTTTGGAACAGTGCGTTCTTTCTGAAAATGACCACAAGTCTAATCCATTCATACGTATATTTTACATGCTCATACTCATTTTCAGTGCTAGCAGTCAAAGTGGTAGCACATGGTAGCAGCATCCTGTGGGCTGATCAGTGGGTGGTGAAACGTTACAAAAGGAGTCCTGTTGACTCGAATCCTTTTTCAAGTCTACTTCTGCATCACAGATTGAGCCTTTAAGCAACAATCGAACAACTTCAGCACAGCTAAAGCGACTGAAACCAAAATGATTATTAACACAAAAGCAGAATAAACATGTAGTGATAAATCAGCAACAAAAATATTCATAGGCGAGGAGATGATGTGATAATACCCTGCCATCCTGCCACACGCAGTATTTCAAGTTTCCCATTTTGTCATTAGAGTAGTACTTGCATAACGACCGACAGCCGGACGTTCGCTGCCATCAGAAAACAGAACCGAGGCAACGACGAAGAGAAGCACTGGAGAAACACGACAAACAGGAAGTGGAACGACCACGCCGACCTGATGGGAGATCCCTGCATCTATTACGACACATTATTTTCCTTTTCTACAGAGAGGCACACAGAAGGCAGTTACAGTTCAGAAGAACATCCACAGCCCACGCAAGAGGGGGTCTCTACTGTCATGTCTTCAGAGGGAAAACAGCAGTTATAATAAATAAGATAGAAAAAACTGCAGTAAATATGTCTGGGGATAAAAAACTGGATCTAAATAAGAACAACAATAATTAATATAATATTAATAATAGTAATAATATCCAGTTTGAGAGGGTCGTGATTGGCTCAGACAACAAGGAGAATATGGGTAACCTTCTCCCGCAACTGAAGACACACACCTCACTAGAAAATGTGTGTGTGTGTGTGTGTGTGTCAAGTAGGGCTGCATGATCGATCGAATATAATCGCAACTCCACCTCGTACCTCTGAGCAGTCTCATTAACTGATTATTTGAATTTTTCACAATTTAATTGTCAATAAAATGTCAAGAAATTGTGAGAAAAAGTGACATCTTCAAATTGTGAACAGCCCAAAACTCTTCATTTACCATCAGAAATGATGAAGAAAAGCAGCAAATCTTTACATTTAGGAGGCTGCAACCAGCAAATATTTGACAAACGATTAATCGATTATTGAAATGGTTGGCAACTACCTCCATTAGCAGCAGCAGAGCGGTCCGCAGCATCAAAGTCCTAATATTTCCTTAAGCTGCGTTACTTTTTCTTACTTTCTATGAAACAGAACGTAAATTAAGAGACAGATTAGTAAAGACGTCGGTACGCTTCAACCCCTTCGTTCTTCACAAAAACAAACAAAAAGTCCTATTTGAACATTTCAGCAGGTCTCATCCGTCTCCATCAGGAAGAGATGACGGAGAGGTTCGGACCATTTAAGAAAAAGAAGGTCACACGACACAAAAATAGTAAAATAGATTACCAACGTTTTGACCCCGACAGTCGCCCTGAAGAAGACTCTCCTGTCAAAGCGTTTTTGCATCGTAGCTACGAATGCACGACCATCGTTTTTTTGTCTCGCCTTCACGTGTTGGGAACAGTTCCGCCTTCGGACGCCAGAACAAAGTGTTTGCACTGTACGTTTCTGCAAACCACCGGTTTGTTACTTTTCTACGTTTCATACGTATCGCGTCGACATTTGTACAATATGTATCATGTGTTTGAGCTGACAGGTGGAGGTGGAGGGGTCGGTGATGACGATGAGGGTGAGACTGCTGCCTAGCAAGAGACCACTTTAACCAAACCAACCAGCAAACCGGCTCTGTGACTATTGAGATATTTTGTAGAGGATATTTTCAAGGTGAAGTCGTAAGAGCTTCCAGTTAAGTTTGTGGCAGCAAAGCAGGTATTTTAGGGCAAAACATGATCTTTTTCGAACCCTAACCAGACTTTAAGCACAGCGTTGTCGCAACATTCAACAGAAACGTTCAGTGCCAACATTTATTCTGGACGACCCGTCGTAAAAACTAGTTTGTTTCACCCAAACCCTCACCTAACAGGCCTATATGAACTACGACCACTGTGCACAGTGACAGATATGGACAAACAATAAATCTTTGTTATTGTTAGAATCAAGGCGATTCATTTATCTAACCAGTCTGAAACACATCAAGGAGACAAAAACTACCGCAAAATCCAATTGAACGGGTCCGACCACAGTGACAAACAGCTAAATAAATAACCAGTCAGAACCGAGAGAATTCATGTGTCCGACCAAAAACGTTGGTTAGTGAGGAACCGCCTCAGATTTAAAAGATACACACTGAGTCAAAACGCTACGATACGAAGGTACACTCAAAAAAATATTCTTCCTAAAATAGTGACTTCAAATATTTTAGTTACACGTTACACTCCTACTTTTATCTAGTTTTATTCAAGCTATGGGTGCGTTTCATTTGGTCACCTGTCGTAAACGTAACGTGAATGACTGAAGCCAACAACTCCCATGATCCCACGCTACTTAGGTCTTTTGTTGTTTGTATTGAGACCCCTAGCAGGAAAAATTACGTACTGCGCCTTTAATCAGACTCAAGTTATTTAATTTATTCGCATTGACTCAACATGATAGAAAATCTTTGCACCAAATGTGACCCTTTAAATTGAACTTCTGTCCTAAAATTAGATGCACTTAAAATTCTTCTTTTGGGCATGATTATTATTACTTTTTTGGGTGTACCAAGGCCACGAAAACTACCCCAAAATCCTGTCGCCTGGTTACAAAAACACGTAAATAAGAACTTCATTCAGAGCATCAATAAAACAGACTGCAGAGGAAACAAAAGTCATTATCTCAACTCCGAGCGCATAAATTTCACTTTGAAAGTCATCCAATATCGAGCAGCCCTACACACACGCACACACAGGCAGCCAGAGCCCAAAACGTGTCCTCTGCCGTAATCAAGGGAAAGCAGTTGAGGTGCAGTACCTACGTGTGACCACTAGGGGGCTGTACACCTGCAGGTGTTCACCCAGAGATAAATTCTGTACATGCAGTCAATCAATAAACCGACGCTTTGAGTATACAAACATTTAGATTATACATATATATCATTTTTATCATTTATCTTTTCACTTCTGTTTTTTAACATAAAAAGAAAAAAACAAAACAAAACCAAAAACTCCAGTTTGACCACAGTGACGCTTTAACTCAACACACGGTCAGCTGACTGATAGCAACAGCACCCCTCCCAGGCCAGGTGGGGGAGGCGACAAACTCCTCCTTCTGCTTCGTCAGCTTCACCTCCGTCTGTCTGAGGGGAGAGGAGGAGGGTGGGTGGGTGAGGGGGGGAGGGGTCCTGCAGGTGTGAGGGGGCTGCGATTGGTGCTTTTCGTTTGGGTCTTCCCTCCCCTCCTGTGCAGGTGTGGCCACTCAGTCCCCCAGGATGACTTTCACAAAGCTGGCCACGTCGGTTTCTTTGGCCTCGTGGGAGGTGAAGAAGGGATGTTGCTGAGGAGGAGAACGACATTGGAAGTAATGGTCTCGGTACGCCCTCTAGTGTCTGATTAACGGTGTTACAAGGTCAACACAATAATGAGAACACCAACACTCACCATGAGTTCTGTGTAAGTCGGACGCTCTTTGGAAACTTTCTTTAAGCTGCAGAAGCAAAAAGCAAACAATGATTATTTTCATTGTTGATTAATCTGCTGATTATTTTCACTTTTGTCCAAAACCCAAAAACTCTTCATTCACTCTCATAAATGACAAACAGCAAATCTTTTAATTTAAGAAGCTGGAACCAGCAAATGTTTGACATTTTTAAAGTTGGAGACTATTTTTCCTCGAGCGACTCGATTAATTGCGGCGGCTCTATCTACCACAGTCTAGACGTGTACTTGACTCCTTTTTGATATTTTTGTTTCTGCAATATATATTTCTCCAGATACATGCAGTGTGTTGTTCATGTGCAGACACACTTTAAACTCCATCCCCTCCCACTTCTACCAGTCGGGTCAGCGCCTCCACTTTCAGTTTCACGTATGTGTCTCCGATACCAGCATGGACGAGTGGGGGGAGAACAGGTGGAGGGGTATTCAGGAAAAACAACACGTTTCTTGGAGATCAGTCATGGAAAATCTTCCTCATTTAGCACTAAGGCTGAACTGATATCAGATTTTCACGACACAATCATCGTGGTCAAAAGAATGAACAGTAATAACATTAATGTGACGTCTATAGAAAATCAATACAAGTAAAGATATTTTAAAAAAATTATTAACTGAAGGACACAGCGACTGGAACAGAACTGGAACAAAACAACAGGAAAATAAAAGACGCACCACTGAGAGGTGAAGTCCACAAAGTCGGGGGAGAACTGGTCGGCAGGAAGCTGGGGCGAAGGTTCTTCCACCACCTGCTTCAGCTGCTGGAAGGGCGTCCCCCACGAGTCGTACGGGAAGCGCAGGATGGCGAGCTCGATCTGAGCCGCAGAGAGGAGAAGAAGAAGAAGAAGAGGTCACTCAAACACAGAGAACGTGTTAAATACCTTTGTGTTTTGTGTCATGAGCATTTTTCACTATTTCCTGACATTTTAGAGACTAAACGATAAATAAATACCATCAGATTAATCAATCTAAGGTTTACAGCTAAGCTTGTAGCTTATTCTACAGCATGCTAGAGAGGACAACACACTGCAACCTCAGAAGACACAAACATTTTACAAAAAAATTATGATGATATTCCAAAATTATGTCACAATTATATTTTTTTACACCGTTTTAATTTGGTTCTGTTGTTGTTTTGTGGACTTTTCTGTATTTGCAACACATTTCTTTGTGTAAACACATTGGTTAATGTTTCTTAAATTGTTTTATTCATTTGTATATTCTTTGCCACATGCGTGTTGTTGTGTTCTCTTAACTCACAGCGTGTTGAACTCTCTCAGCCACCGTATTATTCTGGTTTCTGTAATCAGGTTATATTTACACTCTGTACCTGTATTCCACCATTTTAGACCAACCGAGTCAAACCAAACTCTTCCCTTCGCAGTTATTTTACTATTCATTGTCCAAGTGGCTCTTAAGTGCAGCTCTCGAGCAATAACAAATACTCCAAAAATCAATCCAAATCACCCAAAGTGTGTTTTATTGGGCGTAAAAAACTCGATCCCACTGCTCAGAATTCATAATGAAACAGCGTCTCAAAAAATCCCGACTGTCCTTTTCACCTCTATCATTTAAAATCCCCCTCTCGTCTACCCACCAACCATTTAGTACTCCCATTACCATTCAGACTAGACTGACGCTGGAACATTTGCTGCTCGTCTGTAAAAGGTTCAAACGAGGGGAAATTGCCACAGATTGCCAAAATATTCCCTGGTCTGAGTTGGAAATGTGCAAATGAGAAAGCTACGAATACTTCACAACTCCTAATTAAACATCTAGACACGACATCGTCCGGGGCCAGGCCTCACACAACGGCAGATTTCTCTTCAGATACGTTTAGTTTTTTTTGGCAGTAATGAAGACATTTAGAAAAACTGAGATGAGAGAGAGACGGAAAGGTTCCAAAGTAAATTCACACTGAAATGAAAGTTTAAAAGTCATTAAATTTACCATTGTGATTCCTAAACTCCAGATGTCTGATTTGACGTTGTAGCCTTTCTGGTTGGTCTCGGGGTTGATCCTCTCCGGCTGCGGGACAGAAGGTCAGATGATGTCACCAGATGATGTCACTCACGGCAACGGTTGTAAAGGACGACCTGCACATTTTCCTGCCGTCCTAAACTTCTTGTATACACACAGGCCGCTACGTTCCCTGAGTGCCGACCCTAAAACCCACTCAGCCAATCAGCAGCCGAGCAGACGTGGGTTAAAATGTAACCGGGCGGAGAGGTGAACCTGCTCACCCACCTGACGAGATCTCAGTTATAAAAACGCTTTCATGCATCAAACTCAGAATTTAATCTTGGACTGAACTCCAGATTAAATTACTGCTGTTTAATCTTCAGAGCAAAGATGCTGTTATCTACATAAAAGTCAAAGTACTCATAAAGTCCAACTGAAACTGCATCTTTTTTTCTGCTAAAGCTAACAGATCAAATGTAAATTATATACAGTCATGCTAGCAGCTCTCTGAGGCTAAATTCAAGCTAAAACCTACACTTTTTTAAAAATACAACACTGGCATATAATCACCTTTTAACTTGATATGGTTAGCAGTTAGCAGCATTACTTTGGAGTCGTGTTTGTGTCTCCCTGATGAATCTAAGTCCAATACTCACACTCTTTTAGCTCTGTTTTTGGTCTCCACCACCTACGGCGGGAAACATCAGTCTCTTTAGCTGCTAAATGATCCACTGTGCTCAGCAGCTCGTCTCTATCTGTGTCCGTCTGCTGTTTTTTTATGCTAAGCAGGTATTAAGTTTTTACAAATTCTTCGCTGAAAAACAGCTCCATGCTACGGTCAAAAACGGCGCTAATATTTGTCTATTTCTGGACAGAAATAATGCACCGACCTAAAGACGGACGGAGCGACGTGTATGTCAGAAAGGTTCTTTGAACATTAGCTTTGTAGCAAATGTTTCCTTCTTATCTACTAGCATGGACACGTCTTGTGTTGCACCATCGACTGTATAAAGATGGACGACATGAGAGCTATCTAGGTCGCCCCCTGGTGGCTGGTCATAAACCCCTCCCCCTCCATGTTAGCAGATGGGACATGGGCCAAACTAAAAACTCAAAGTACACGTCAAATAAATGTTTCCCAAAGATGGTTTCTGTCATTTTAGTTAGTTCGCTGAGCTCTGCTTGTGATTTCAGTTGGACTTTGAAATGGAGCTTCAGGTTTGTCAGCAAACTGAGACCGTGAAATCTCTTCCTGCTTACCGCCATGTAGGGTTTGCAGCCAGCGTCCATGGTTTTAGCCACAGAGTCGACCAGGTAGCCGCTGATGCCAAAGTCGCACATCTTCACCTGGCCCTGGGTGTTGATCAGCACGTTGGAGGGCTTCACATCTACGTAGAGAGAGACAGACCACACAACGGACAGCGGTTTTAGTTAATTTAGTAAAAGAACAAATGTCTCACACTCACGAGACATTGTGAGACGCTGTGGCTGCTGGTTGAGACACTGTGTGATGTTATTTTTATAAAAGATGACAAGGAGCTTTGATGCAACAGAAGCCACACAGTGTTCACAGCCGGGCCACAGAGGTTTGACACCGGGAGGATTAACCCTTTAATGACCATAACAGCAAATTAAAGCTCCTTGGCTACAAATTACGTGTGCTTCAGATTTTCTCTGCAGTTTTTTTCTTTTTTCTTTCATTCCTGCTAAACATTTATATCTTTATGGTACAAAAATAAAAAAAATCAATAAGCAATAAGAGATGTGAAATCCATCAGAGAGGACCTCAAGTCTGTTTATTATTATCTTATGAGGGAGCGGGACCCCTCGGAATTATTATTATTATCATCAAAATCTGCCTTCCCATGCAATATTTCCCAAGAAAGAAAGAAAGAAAGAAAGAAAGAAAAAGAAAGTAAGGAAGGACTGAACAAATGAAAGACAAGAAGGAAATAAATAATGGACAAAAAAGGACGAAAGAAAGAAAGGAACAAACCTCTTACCTCTGTGTATGACTTGCAGATTAAAGAAACAAACAAACAAACAAACAAACCCTCACCTCTGTGTATGACTTGCAGATTGCTGTGCAGATGCTCCAGAGCTTTCACTATCTGTAATAACAAAGTCCATTAATGAGCAGACGAGCGTTACGTAACAAATAACCGTCATTAGCATTCACAGGAAACATTAAGCTGCTCGGAGAGTGAACCCACTGAGACGGCGATCTTTCCCAGGATGTCCTCGGGTATGCTCATGCCCTTCTCGATCACCTGCTTGTAGAACTTGTCGAGGGACGTGTCCATCAGCTCCATGCAGATCCACACGTCGCCCTGGCAACACACGGCCCCATTCGGGAAGAGATGAGGGGAAAAAATGTCAGCAAACAAAAGCACCAGGACGCATTCCAGGCAGATGGGAAGCGACTGATTTTTCCAGAAAACCTTCACAGGGATTCAGGAGTCGAAAACTGGTCAACTCGACAAAGAGAGAAAATAAAACAAATCAATACATCAATTACTAGCTACATATTGCATCTTCCTGTGGTACAACCACCTGATTGATAGTGAGCAAAGTGCATTAAGATCATGATTCATGTACAACTTCCTTACTTACTATCAATAAGCAGTAATTAGGAGGTTATTAAGAGCTAATATGCTACTAATAAACACCCAGTTAATGGTTAATATGTGTTCTCTAATTTAAAATGATTATTTTCTTTAAAAATCGGCCACGAAATTCCAGTAACTGGATGTGGTTTGAAATTTTAATACAAAACAGTTTCAGTGCTCTACCAAAACAATAGTTCTAACTCTGACAAATATTTTTAAAAAAATTTCAACAAAACTTTTCTGTTAACAACAGAAGCCAAACCTCTTGTTAAATATGATCTGAACTCATGCAGCCAAACAGGAAGTAAAATTTGTAAAACAATTATTTAAATCTGAACCAAATCCAAATTATACAAGATTATTAATATGACCAGACGTTCAAGGGAGTAAAACTTTGCTATGAGCACATTTCAGACTTAAAGTTCAGATGTTATGTAGACGAGTTTATACTTGGGCAGAATGTAATTATACATATGACAAAGAACTCACGATTTCATCACAATTAATTGAACAACATCAAGAAGTTTTCATAATATCTGACGACTTGGGTCTGATGTTGACTCGTCTCTCCACGTCTGAACTCAATTAAAAACATGTAGTTTTAGCAGTAATGAACAGCATGTTACCTCTCTGAACAGTGCTCCGTAGAAGGTGACGGTGTAGAAACAGTCCACTGTCCTCATGGAGATGTCCAGGTCCATGAGCAGCCTCTTCTGCTCCTGAGTGTTCACCGTGGCCCGAATCCGCTGAGAGAAGGACGACCGGAAACAACAAGACACACCATCGTTCATGTTCATGTCTTCATGTTTACCTTCTTGGTTGTTGGTCACACTTCATGACAAACAGGAAGCTGTACAGACTGGCTCAATGCCAGTCAAGATGTTTCTCCTTGTGCTTTATCTTTTCTTTTGATAACCATGAAGTACCTGCTGGTGCACTTGCTAGAACAGCCATGCTACGCTACGTTCTTGCATTTCCATTATTCCATACAGTTTGAGTAAAACTGAAGCTAACGTTAAGTTTCCACCTGTGAAGATGTTACCTGGTTTCTCATTGGTTGAAGACTACAAGTTTGAACATGAAACAAATCTGTTGGTGTGGAGGCTCCAGGCTACATTAGCCGCTACTAGCATAGCACACCTGACTCTCTGACTGAACCATTGACATAAATAAAGATGGCTGACGCGTCTCCACTTCCTCCCATTGTACAAAAATGAAGCCAAAATATCCCGGATACGAGCGCTGCCACCTTGTTCTGGTGACGTCATTTGGAGCCAGAGTCTGTGCAGTAGTGATC
>JBBPCS010000001.1:2389472-2401546 GCA_037974645.1 Hollardia meadi
GGGGAGGGGTTTATGAGCTATACTGCAGCCAGCCACCAGGGGGTGATCCAGATGTTTTGGTTTACTTTTGGGGAGCTCTCATGTAGTCCATGTTTATATACAGTCAGTGGTCTTACTGGGGGTCAATGTAGGTAAACTTTTTAATGCCTTTGTAACAGAGTCAAATATACATTTGCAATATTTACCATTTTAATTGCACAAAACAACTCTAACCCACTCTGTTCCCACCTTTACCTCCTCTTTTGTTATTCCACAAGAGAGGTAAGCAACATCATTGTCAGGAATTTCTGTGTTTTAGTCCTTGGTGTTAAATTACGTTTATGAGTTTATTTGCTAGCTTAAAATTATTGTGTAGTATACTAACATATGCCTGTGTAATTTGATTTCTGTCAGAGCTCAAGTTAATGATCACAATTGATCAGAGGATTTTGGTATTCACCTCTTTTGTCAGAATAAACGCCTCCAATGATATTGTGCTAGCACTGCTAACATCTTTTTCCAGAGGGCGATTCTGACTTAGAGAAAGTGAGTGAAGAGCCACAAATTGGGACGTTTTTTGAGCTGACTGTTAGCCGCTTCTACCATACAGTCTTACAGAAAGGTTCGCTCTGTTTGGCGAGCTTGTATGACAGCATGTAGCTAACTCTGGTTGCCGATTCTTGGATGGTCGACTGCTTTGTTAAAACATTCTGCCTGGCAGTTAAGCTGGAACACAGTTTCAGGGCTTTTTCTTCTCTTTCCCGCCATGACACGCTTGTGGCATAGTTAGCATGCTTGGTGGAAAAATGTCTCACCATGATACTCTCTCGGCGTATCGAACATGCTGCCTTTGAAGCGACGCTTGTGACGATATATTTCGATGTCCACTCTTCGTTAAAACGCGTGCAAATACAAATGCATTGATCCTTAATCATGTTTCTGCCTTCACAACTGTTAACATAGCTGTAAACAGCGCCCTCTGTTGAAATCAAGTTAAATAGCAATACAGACTCTTTGTAGTCATTTGCCTTGGGATGCATTAACATAATGCTGCATTTTTTTGTTTTGTTTTCTTTGTCTTTGAGGATGTTGTGGACCAGATTGAGATGGTGTTTTGCCCATGAGTGTAGAGACTTCCACACATCTTCTTACTGACGTATTTGTGTGTGTTTATTTTGTCTCTTTTCCAGCTTTGGAGCACAGCCTACTATAACATTTCCACTTTTTATTCACTGTCTGATTTAATGTATTGTGTAATGTGTTTCCTCCCTCAAACCCCTCTTTCAATCTACAGATCAATCCCTCCATTCCTCTCTCTCTCCTCCCTCACCCTCCCCACATTTTTCCCTCCCCTCTGCCTCATTTCTCCCCTCTCCCTCTGCTCACTCATTGCAGTGATGTACCAACTGCCTGGACTCCACTTCTCCTCCTCCTCCTCTTCTTCTCTGTCCTCCTCAGCGGGCAATGTGGAGGACTTTGTAGGGGGAACAACAGAGCGGAGGACCAGCTGTAACCCAGGTGGAGAGTCGCTGTGGATGTGAAGGTAAGAATGTTGATGGCAGACAAAGCCAAAGAAAATTCTCCACTCATCTGTTGTAAAAGGATGAAATGTTTCTGTTTCTTGTGCAATCAGCGCTGTCATACATCACCGACTTGAGACGCTGGTGGAAGGTACAGTCTTATTATAAAAGTTATTCTGGGAAGCAGAGAGTGAGCCTGGATTGTCTCACTTCAATTGTTTCATCATTAACATTGTCTTCAACTTTTATATTATTTAGTCAAAGTGTTCTGTGTTTCACCCCATGTCTAAAATAAGAAAGAGACATTTGTCATCATATTAGTCTGAAATATCCGGTGCCAAAATGCACTTCTGGATTCTGTCTTCCTAACAACACTGACTCAGAATTTTGGCCTCATGGATGAACTTCGAACAGCAGTGCAGCAAACTATCTGCATGACGAGGAGACTTATTTGAAGCCGCATTCTAGTGTTGCCTGTCAGCCATCGACTCTCCATCTGGGCAGCTGCATTATGAAGCAAGATAACACCTGAAGTAGCTCTACATAAAATGCATCGTCCTCGCTCTCATGTGAAACAGGGCCATGTTCGCTCTGCTGTTATGCTCCCAATGCTTTTGTTTCAGCCGCACCGTCTCTTGATGAATAATTAAGAGGGCTCAGTGGTGCATAGAAAGTCCTGTTCAGCTTCTTGGGCACTGAACCCCCTGCAGAGCCACATCCTATAGCCTCCAGCTGCATCTCAACCCTGGGAAGACCTTCCAAATAGAGTCTTTATCAGAAACATGCCTCGGCCTCTGATCTTCGTCGCTTATCCGTCCTGGTTCAAGTCGATGTTCTTCAGAAGATTATGTCGGATTCAATAAAACACCCCTGAAGTGAGAACAGCTCATTTCACACCTCGGATCTGTAGCACCCGTGGGACTGAACGCGGCGATCAGTCTGCACAAGAGAACTCGGCCGGTGTAAACGAAGTGGCTGCAGAGATATTGATTGGTCAGTACTGTTGCCTTGTGCTGTGTTTTGCTTGCTATCATCTTCATCTTCTTCCTTACTGCTGGGATGAAACCGTGCTGTTTAAAAAAAATGAATTTCCCATTTTATCCTTGCAGCACAGCTGTGTTTGTAGCAGTTAATAGCGTAACAAGTGCCAGGAAATAAAACAAAATGGAAACTAATAATTGTTGAAGTAATTTTTAGGGAAAAATACCAAAAATTCACAAATTTGGGTGGCTTAAAGGTAAATATTTGCTTTATTCAGACAAAAAAAAAGCAATTTGAAGATGTTTCCTTTTAGGAAATTGTGATATAAATTTTCCAAAACAATTGATCGATTAACTTTTAAAAGCTGCTTAGAGAGGCAATTTTGACTATTTATCTCATGCTGCAGTTATAACATATGTAATATTATTTAACAGTGCTGCACTTATACATAAACACAGTGTGAGATCAAACACTGCAGGGATAATAGCTGCATTACAGCTCCTATGGGAGTTGAACGCCTATTAATACTGAATAGGACATCCTATCTCAGCACGTGGGATGTTGTTACATCACAGAGTGAAATATCAATTCCATATCTATCAATCATAAAACATGATATTAATGTTGCCAAGTTGTCATGAAATTGTGATATATTTCATTTTTAATTTTTTCTTGAGCACGTTGTGGACTTTCTGTACATGCTGGTTTATGAGTTGGGTTGAAATTTTATCGTCTATCGCTTTTTCCAAGATCAAGAATTAGCTTTAAAATTAAGTCCTTAAAGCGCTCAGAATGATCCAAATTTCCGCAACAACTGGGCAAACTCCATCTGATGAAGATCATGATCAAAAGCTCCAGAGCAGCTAGTAAATGGACCTTGTGGTTAGATTATTTTGTCAACCACTATTTTCCTACTTTGTAAAAAAAACTTTTGCTGAAATGGTTTATCCCCTTTTTTATTCATTTTTCTTTTATTTAGAATATTTTGTTGGACAATAACATAAAGATAAAACGATTCAAATCCACCGTTCAGATTGGCTTCGTTTTAAATAGAGGCCCAATGACACTGTAGACCCGACATTTCAGATCTTTGACCAGGTATCAGAACACGCGAGGACCTTCAGGTGTATTGTTGAAATGTGGTCGTCTCCAGTGACAAATCTCCCACTCTGTCTGCCGGCTCTAACACGTGTGGCGACCACCGGTGTTATTCACGTTTCACAAGCCAGAGCTCAAAGTTCAGTTCACGCAGATTAAAATGAACTTGTTCACGCGCAGATCTCCTAGTCTACTTGTTGGCACATGGTCTCACCTTCTCTTAATGATTTCTTGTAATCATTATTCACTTGCACATATTTCTTAAGACTAAGACGGAGACTTCAACTTGATGTGTCAATTCGTTGTTGATGCGGCATTGGAACTGGCTTCAGCAGCACCTATGAATTGCTGCGTATGAATTGCCAGTTGCAGGTTTCAGGCTCGGTTAGCTACATGGCTAACTACATGGCTTAGCTACACGGCTAACCGAGCAGCAGCCTCATACATTAAAATAAAGCTATCTCTCCATCAGGAAACTCTGTGAACCACCCTGTCATCAAACTGGCCTTAGTTCGTCTGGGAGGCCGTGTTCGGTCTTGGCCTCGGTCTGTCTGCGTTCACTGGGAAGCTGCTGAGCCCGGTACAGTTAGCAGTTACTTCAGTAAAGCCATCTGTTCATCACTAAACAGCGAGAATCATAGAAAAATCTGGCAGAGCAGTCGGAGACCGGAAGCTATTTTCTCCATAAAATACCATCCAGTTTCAAAATCAGTGAATAAAGTTGATTTTTTTTGTACAGTAATCAATGAGGCCCCGCCCCCTGAAACACTGTCATGAAATCTTAAGCTAGCTCTGTGCCGCTAAAAGTTAAAGACTGATCGATGGATGTAATATTATTGGTTTAAATTGTTTGGTTCTAGCTGATGCAATAAAACTTAAGATTTTGTTTTACTGAAAGAAAAGATGATTAGATTTTGATATAAAAACACACAAAAAATGATATTTTCAACATTTTTTGGCATATATTGTTAAAAAAGGGCCACAATATGGATGTGATCTAAAAGGGTTAAAAATACATTTTCACATCAGCTCGACTTTCCCATCGTTCTCAAAATACAAAATATATCATGCAGGGTTCAGGGGGCTTAATACCACTTTGAATGAAAATCTACTTCCAGCTATGTTTTGAGAAATGCATGATCTCTTTCTGTCTACACAACCACGCACTTAATTACACCATTGATCTTGATGATTGCTATTCAATCTGTGCTTTTCTGCTGGTTTACAGTGCTCAGGTGAATTAAGATATTTGATGCCATCCAATTTTATGATCACATTCCTGCTACAGGCCATAAAATGTGCCAGTCAGATAATGCACACGCAGGGTTTCGGCACTTAAAAAGCCTTTACAATGGCAGTAACTAAATATGACCAACTGTGCCCTGCTCACATCATGAGGCCAGTTTCACCAATTGGGCGGCTCAATGATGATGTTTATTGGTTTGTCACTGACGCTCGAGAGATAACACGGTCCGAGTATGGCTTCATGGACGCGTGAAGTAAATGAGGAGGGTAGACTGAGGAGAGACAGACGGAGAAAAACAGGATGGATGACTCCCAGGTGAAAAGGTGAGATGGGGAGGTAGGATGATAATGGCTCAGGGGAGGGTGGAGGGTGACAGGGTCATCGCTGTCAGCCCATCTGTTGTTGTGGAGCTGCAGTTTAATTGACTGAGTCCAAACTCTGCGGATTTACTGGCGATCTGTTTCCGCAGTTTATCTCTAAAAAACAGCAAACGTGTTGTGATGGAACCTCACTCATAGCAAAAAGCAAGATGCAGCGACATGAAGCATCATCATCTGTATAATTAGGACTTTTTGATACTGATACTGAGCACTTGGCTGACACGAGTATACGGCACAGATACTGTACTGTTTAGGAGTATCATCAGAGTAAACCCGTACTCGTGATGACAGAAAATCCTCATTGGCTAGCTGACTAAAGATTATTCATTCAAGCTTATAAAAAACTTCTGTTCTGTAAATAATTTATGTAATGTAAATAAATATAGCAACTTAGATTAACAACTTAAAGTAACAAATTAAATGAACAACTTCTGAATAGTACAGTTCAGGTTTAAGCACCACATACTTCCTGTTTAATCCCCATCATTCCGAATACGGATACTAAAAATTCAGTTGGTTGAACCGATAATGGTGTACTCATTGATCCCTATTTAATATCATCATATCAGACTGACAGTATATACAGCATACATATTATATATTGAGACATCTTGTATGAGACATCAGTATCACTGATATGATAGTGAATTAATTCATGATCACAGCTATGTAAAGTAAATTTTTAATTAAAAAAAAATCCTCAATATTTTTTGATCTCATTCGCCAGGGGAAGCGCCAAGGTCATGATCGACTGGTCCAATGTGACAGTGTCCAGCCACCGGGAGCTGGGCCTGAAACCTGAGGAGCTGCAGAAGTCCAAATGTGTCCTGGGCTTCATCCCTGTGATCTACTACAGCGTTCTGCTGTGTGTGGGAGTGCCAGGTACACTTACTACCCTTACGTTTCTGCCTCCATTCCTGGACAGTCGAGGTGAGCTGCATTTCATTTGTGAAGCCACTGACATAAATAAAGATGGCCGCCGCGTCTCCACTTCCTCCCACTGTACAAAAATGAAGCCAAAATATCCCGGATACGAGCGCTGCCATCTTGTTCTGGTGACATCATTTGGAGCCAGAGTCTGCGCAGTAGTGATCGGACGGTGGAGCCGTGGAATCGACTCAATCGCGAGCAGGGCTCAGCTGTCAATCATGATGTTTCAGCCCCTTTTTATAGCATCAAATAACTCATCAAACTCACCAAACTCATCAGAAAAATTAACACTTGAACAAACGTGATAAGAACTACCTAAAATGACAGAAACCATCTTCGGGAAAAATGTATTTGACGTCTACTTTGAGTTTTTAGTTTGGCCCATGTCCCATCTGCTAACATGGAGGGGGAGGGGTTAACGAGCTATACTGCAGCCAGCCACCAGGGGGCCAGCCATCTTTATATACAGTCAATGTGTGAAGCTCAATAAAAATATCAACATAGTATCAGATATCACAAGATAGAATCTATAGGATTCTTGTACATGGACGCGGATGTTCAATTTGTTTCGTGACGCTCACCACGACTATCTTTTGTTGCTGCACTACATTTCTTTGACTGAATATAACACCAGAATCCAGGGTTTGAATACCGTCTGTGGTTTAGTCAACGATAGCACTTTGGTTAAATTTAGGGAAAGATATTGCTCCGTAGTCTGGTGGTACAGCAGCAGATACTTCTGTATCTCTTGCCAGATGACAGCAGGGTAAACAGGCTCTGGCTTGGGTGGGTGTTGTCTTTTAGTACCTCACCGATATCACTGATTATTGGTAGATGTATACCAATGATGATCTGACTGGTTTTAATCACCCGCTGCAGAGCACTTCCTGTCTTGGGCCGTGCACAAACAATGCCAGTTTGGGATGTTTCCAGTCAGGATGCTTTCTATTGTTAGTTGACAAGAACTTGGCATGGGAATTTGGCTTAAGTACAGTAATTTCTGTGCTTCCTTTGTCTCTGTGATGGAAATTCCCAATGTGTGTCTTTGCCTCCTTTCTTTCTAAAGTCATCAGCTCCTTGTTTTCTAAAAGAAATGCTAAAGTTAAGGTTAGGGAGAGATTCTAATTTTGTGAAATCAGTTTGTGAAATACTGAAGAGATTTGCTGGACACAAAGTCTACATCTATAACTCACGCTAACGGTCATGAAATGAACTTTGTGGCCATGTACAGGAATCCTGTAGATTAAATTTCGCCACTATTTCACTGCCATGACATTGGGTTGAAAATATAGATGTGAAAAAATCAATGTCTGTTACCAGAAAAAACACCCTGTAAGTGGCAGGTGGCTGCGAGTAAAATATATATTTTTGTAATGCGGGTGAACTGACACTTTAAGGTCAGATTATTAACTGGTGCACTACATTATTTTTATTAGTTGCATTTGCACTGAACTACAGTGAGAGTGGAAACTGATTATAGTCTGAACTGCTGCATTGAGCTCTATTTATAACACAAGTGGGACCTGCATAAGACAGAAGAAATCAATACACTAGTGAGGTAATGGACTGCTGATATCCATTGTTGAAGCACGCCTGGGCTCTTTTCACAGGTTACAATAATCTAATCTGAGTCCGTGAGTATTTATTGATCCGTCGATCCCTCCAGGCAGCTGTCACTTTGATGGACAGCGTTCACCTCGGCACTGTTCTCATTACTCTGCTTCAGCTTCGAGTCGATGGCAGTTATATAATGTTGATCCAGCAGGGAGTGCTGTTCAAAACCAGCGGACGAGTCACCAGAGCATCCAGATGCGTCACATAATTGTCCCTGAAGGCCAGTGAGCCAACAGCTGTATGTCTGATGGGGTCTTTAGACTGTTGCAGATGCTGTATTGGATGTGCTGCAAGGAGTTGCGTGGAAAGTAGCATTACTTACAGGACCAAAAAGTGAACGTTCAGTCATTATGTACTCACCCCCATGCTGAGGGGATGTCAGGTTAAGTGTCTTAGTCCACAAAACATTTTTGGAGCTTCACAGCAAAACAGCGTTGCAGCATTTTCCAAAACAATCTTCACAAGCGTTAACATGCACCCCGTCTGAAGTGAATTTCACTTTAAAAAAGGGTGTAAATAACATTGTCGCTGCCTGATCTGAGTCCCTGCACAATGTGAGTCATGCATGCGTGAGCGTGGCCGCCATCTTGGACATCTAGCTACGGCAACACCACTTAATCCACACGCAGAACTTTGATTAAATTGATTTGTTAAGTTTAGCGGTATGATTAGGATTACATTTGCGAGTGATTATTTCAGACGACGGTGCGTCATTACCTATCGTAGCATAACTTTTATTTTTCAAATCAATTCAAAGGGCCTTTATTGGCATGAATGTTTCAAGAACAGTATTGCCAAAGCATCAATGTACAATTTGTTCAAATATTTGGACAGTACACAATAACAGCAATATGAGCATTTAAAAAGCTTTGCTACGACAGGCAACCACACACTGCTGTGTGAAATAGTCATTAGCAAATGTAATCAGAATCCTAACACAACAAATTAATGGTTTTACTGCAGTTCTGGTGTGGTTTGTCGTACCAAACTCACCAATATGGCCGACACTCTCACACATGCGCGACTCACAACGTGCAGTGACGCAGATTGGGTAGAAAACATCTTTTCAAATCAAACTGAGCTGTATGGAGCCATTTTATGTTTTTTTGGTTGTTGTTTTTTACGTTTTGAAACAAGTCCCCAGCTTCTGCAGTTGTTTAGGAGAATGCTGCAACGTTGTTTTGCTGTGAAGCTCCAGAAATGCTTTGTGGGGTATGAAACTTAACCCGACATCCGCTCAGCATGGGGGTGAGGAGATAATGAATTTTCATCTTAATTTTGCTGGCAACATACTGTACAAACAGGTAGATACAAACAAGTTTAAATGGATAAGAAAACTGAAATTTTATTTGTAGTTTTGTGTTTACTATCACATCCTGTAAAGACTGAATAGCAGCGGAGGAGCATTTTTAACTTCAATTTTACTGATTCCGTGATTCTTCTTACTCCCTTTTTCATGCAGTTAAATATCATAAAGATAGATAATATGATACATATTTTCTTTTTTCAAATTTTTTATGTCTCTGTTTGTTTCAGTGAACATCCTCACAGCAGTGGCTTTGTCCAGACTTGCATCCCGCACCAAGAAAGCTCTGTACTACTACCTGCTGGCGGTGACAGGCTCAGATATTCTGTCCCAGCTCTTCATCATCCTCGTCGGCTTCCTGTTGGAGACGGCGGTTTTTCACCGCGAGGTCCCCAAGCTCCTGCTGCACTCTGTCAGCGCTGCCGAGTTCGCCGCCAACCACGCCTCCATCTGGTCCACCGTCCCCCTCACCGTGGACCGCTATGTGGCGCTGTGCCACCCCCTACTCCACCGCCAGATCAGCTATCCGGCCCGGGCCAGGAAGATCATCGCGGCGGTTCTGGTGTTATCGCTCGCATCGGGCCTGCCCTTCTTCTGGTGGTCGGACATGTGGAGGAACAGCCACCCGCCCACAGCGCTGGACACGGTCCTCATATGGACTCATGTAACTATCATCTACTTCCTGCCCTGCAGCATCTTCTTAGTGCTGAACTCTTTGATAATCCACACGCTGAGGGTGAGGCAGAGGCAGCAGCGTTGCCAGGAGGAGCGCGGGCCGAAGTCAGCGCCTCCTCGGCGACTTGGGAAAACCACGGCAATGCTGCTGGCCATCACCTCCGTCTTCTCTGTGCTGTGGGCTCCCAGGACTGTGGTGGTAATCTACCACCTGTATGTGTCCTCAGTTCACCGGGACTGGCGCGTCCACCTGGCCTACGACCTGTCCAACATGCTGGCCATGCTCAACACAGCCGTGAACTTCTTCCTCTACTGCTTCGTCAGTAAGCCCTTCCGCGGCGCCGTGCGGGACGTCGTGCTGCTCAGGGGGCCCCCGCTATATCCTTGCCGCGCTCTGCCGCAGCGGCAGGCCCACACCAACGCCTCCATCTCCTCTCTGTGCAGTGGGAACAACAAGCGCTCACAGCGGGACTCCACCCCCCTGTCACCTTGCAGGGACAGAAAGCCCTCATGAACCCGTGACCCCTCCTCTTAATCCAAAACACCCATCATCCCGCACACTGTGTTCCAATGATGACTGTGGACAGCTGCCAGGAAAGCTTTCTCAAAGGGCCTACACTGAACTCAGAAGTTTTTTATGTATTATAAAATGTCACCGGGTGTTTGTCAATGTAAATCAGATAAGACGACAGCGTGTTTATTTTTGTGCAGAAGAAAACAAAATTTGGAATTTCTTCGTGTCCATACTGGGTAGTAATGTGACAAAGTATTTTTTATGTTGTTACACGAAAAAAAGAATAAGTTTCCTCTGTGATTATTTCACTAATTAGGTCCATAATTAGAACAAAGAAAACCGAGGAAAATAATTTAAATCCTTTCATCTACCCAGTCCGATTTTTTATCACGCCAATCTATTTTAATTAGCTAGAGCGGGAGAAATAGGAGTTTTAATTTGAACTGGCTGCTATTTCAGATACTGAACGTCCAACAAAGACAGTCCGCCCTGCTGAGCACAGCCAATCGAGCAAAGAAGTCGGCGCAAAAAACCACAGCTGCCAAAGGCGAGTGTTTATTTTTCATGAAACGCAACTGGATGGAGCTCTAAATGAAAGCTTGCTGTTTGAGCGGTAGGAGTGAAGACCCCGCTCTGCAAACAGCCCCTCTGCTACGTCACCAACGTGGCCTCAGCTCTGACTAAACAAACCACAGATTAGCCTGATGGTCTGCACAAACACACACACAGACATCAGCTGGTGTATTTCCATTTGCTGCAACAGGTGTATTCATGTAACATCATGGTAATTTGATAAATAATGTACTGTTTCACTTGTTGTATCAGTGTTGTGAAAAATAAGAGATCTGTACTTGAAATCCTGACAGCTAATTTGCTTTTTCTGATTTTATTTGTAATTAGTGCCCTCAGGAAAAGTGAGTTATGCTGTCACTTTTTTTTTTCATGCAGCCCTAATTTGTTTTGTCAAACGGTTCGTCATCTTGTTTAGTCGATGTTGAACAATGAGTTTTTTTATTTCTGATAAATGCCTTGACATTGACTCCATTTTGTTTTTAAGAGCATGGTGCAGCCTCATTTAAGGCTACTTTAGACAAGGAACTGGTCATAACTGTGTAACAAGTATATATAATAACAATTTTACATATTATGGAGTTCACAGCGAGATGTGAGTAGTTGTTGCAAGTTATTGGATTTGCCAGTGTTTAATTTGTATCTGGCGTTGTGGCGGCAGTGTCTTAACCTGTGCTTAAACTGACAGTCACAGATGTAGCTTTGCTTTGATTTGATGCTCCGAAACACTTGTGAGTATCATCTGATTATATGGAAACACTTCAATCCAAGAATCTGAAAACATTAGTGAAATTTACATCCCAGGTTCCGCAGCTGAGAAAATTAAGCATATATGCTTTAGCCTACATGTCTAGCACACTAACGAGCACACACACACAGACATTCAAAACTGAGCTTCAAGCTTTCAACCGGTTTTAAAAGAGTAAAGTTAGCATGAAGATGTCAGTCTCATGTCTGTACCACAGACTGTTAAACAAAGATGGACGACATGAGAGCCAAAACATCTTGATCACCCCCTGGTGGCTGGCTGCAGAATAGGTCATCAACCCCTCCCCCTCTATGTTAGCAGATGGGACATGGACCAAACTAAAATCTAAAAGGTCAAGTCAGATAATTTTTTCTTAGTTAGACTCTTAGTTTTATCTTTCACTTAAGTTTGAATGTCCACTTTAAACTGTTAAATAGGTTTCTGTAACACCAGAAGAAAGAAAATTCCAAAAACCTGTATCAAATAACCCAGTTCTTGGCAACAACACAAAGC
>JBBPCS010000001.1:2433740-2461184 GCA_037974645.1 Hollardia meadi
ATGGAGGGGGAGGGGTTTATGACCTATACTGCAGCCAGCCACCAGGGGGCCATCCAGATGTTTTGGCTTCACTTTTGCAGAGCTCTTATGTCGTTCATCTTTAATACAATCAATAGTTTGGACACCAGTCTGATAATGGAGACATAGAGCAGCGCTTTATTTGAATTGATGTTGTTATCTATTGTAATTTCTTAATTTTATACGTGTTATTTTTATTTCCTTTTAATTGTGTGGTTATCAGGGTGTCATTGTAAAAGACAGCTTGCTCTCAATGGCCTTCCCTGTTTAAATAAATGTAATAATATTAATAATAATACAGAATAAGATTGGTACCTTTTTGAGGAACAAGATCAGCAGAGATAGGGAGCTGCGTCCCTGTGGTTCTCCCACCAGCTGAGAGAAGCGCTCCACTGTCATCGTCTCGGGTAGAGTCCAGAAAGAGGAGCGATGTGTCGGGCAGTCAGAGGGGAGGGACAACATGTTCCCAGGATCCCCAAAGAGGAGAGTCATCAGGGGGCTTCCAGCAAGTCCATCATCTGCGCCGATTCTTCTCTGAGCTTGAGCCAGATTCTTCTTCAAACCCTGAAAACAAACAGGAGGAAGAGAGGTTTTATCATCCTCTAGCACTAAATGTCTTTGTGTCTTCCTCATGGAAACATCAATAGTATTGATTCCAGTTACAGGCTCCTTACTTGAAGCACTGGGTTGATGGCGGAATCACAGACAAGCTTCTCCCACTGTTGCCGTCCTCGTTTTGAGGACAGATCCAGTCGTTCACCGCGGGAACCTTTGTTAACATTCAGCAGAGTTAAGTCGCATGTATTTCAACAAGCCTATTTCACACATACTTCCCTGTAAATTACTGGGATAACCTTTCAGGGACCGATTTTCACGATTCACACATGCAGCTACATTCAAGAACATTTCCATCTTGCACCTTTGTACACAGAAGATCTCTCTTAGGCTGAATCCAAATGTCCAGACTTCGGAGCCCTTGCAGACTCGCTTCCGAGAGTCGCCGAGTGCTGGGGGCTGTTCAAACCCACATTTCATCCAGACCATAACGGACCTCAAGTGGACTTTCTGCAGACTTGCAGAGTCCGCTTGGGATACAGACTTCCCTGATATGATTACCCACAATTCATTGCAATACAGACGTGATGTTGTAGGTTTCCAATTGCTGACTAAACAAAGAAAAAGTACTTATTACTTACTGTAAATCACGTAGGCCATACCACATCATGACACAGAAATGTGTATAAATATAGGCTTTAGAGCTCATCAAAATTCTTTTTTTTTTATTGTCTCTTATTGTCTATCAGCAGCTTATGTAGCCCTGAAGTCTCGCACCCTCTCAGACTTGACGTGATGACAGTGAACACGTCACTGTACATACGACTGGTCCAAAGGGTTGGACATTTGGATTCAGCCCTAATATTTTCAGGGACATGGCAGGTGTGGAGCTGTTTCTGAAATGCATTTAATATTCAAGTCTGCAAAACAAGTTTTTTCGTGATCTACCTGAATCAGAAACATTCATTCCATACATTAAAAGGAACATTAAAAGAACGTTGGATGCTGAACTGGAAGTAGAGACAGCAGATTCAAATACTTCATCAGCTCCACCTGAAAGCCTCTCACTGGCTTTTTCCCTGAAACGTTACAAGGTGGGAAAGGTGGCGCTACAGATTTCCCTGCTCCCATTCACACATGATCCCATGCAGGACGTGTTCCTGAACATTTCAGGGATGTGTGAGAGGGCCTAAAGAAGCAGCATACTGAAAATCGTTGGAAAATCAGTATCACCTGTAGTGAACTCTGTGCAGGTATTGAGAATCAAATGAACTGTAACGGCCGTGTTGTCCATGTTCTGATCCAGCGTCTGGCCCAACACACGCATGTCCTTTTCAAGGTGGTTCCACAGGAAGTTGAAGACATCATGGGGCCTGGGGTGGATCATGTCACCAACTCCCTACAACAAAACACCACAGTGTTATTACATGATGCCATCTTTTCAATACCTGTGATATGTAAAATGTGGTGCAGTCTCACTCTTTGATTTCTTATGGCGCCTTGAAGCATGGCGAGGTGTGTAAACAGCCGCAGGATGCAGGACTGAGAGTAAGTCATCTGTCTTTCAGGGGCGTCTGACCTCTGATGAGCATCTCCTAATATGTGTCCTGTCCGAGTTTGATCTCTGACACTTCAAACGCACAAGGAGGAAGACAAATTAAACACAAATACTTGACTGAAAATAGTGTCACAAAGATGGTTGGCGGAAGAGATTGATACCTTTGTTCGGTGTGTTTCGTAAATCCAGGGACTGGGGAATGATTAGAGCCACCAATTGAAACTCCACAGTCTGGACATTTTGATACAATCACCGGTCTACCACACTATGGGACAATACAGAAGCATATAATGTATTATTTATTGAATTTCTCTATGCTTAAAGGAATAATTCACCCAAAGATCAAAATTTCTCTATATTTTTTTAAGCTGAAATCTTCCCTGTAGCCGCTAAGCTAAAAGCGTTAGCGCACACTCCCACAGTGAAGTTTTTAAGCTTAAAAAAGGGTGTAAATAATGTCTTTTCAAATCAGTTTGGGATCTCTGGGCTTCCGGAGATTTGATTAACACCAGACGATCTGTATGGAGCCACTTTATGTTTGTTTTTTTCATGGCTTTTTACGTCTTAAAACAAGCTCCCAGCTTCTTCAGGTGTTTAGGAGAATGTTGGAAATATTTGGTGGACAAAGAAACTTCATCCGACTTTCCATCGTAGAAAAGTAGAAAATCACTGAATTTTTATTTTTGGGTGAACTATTCCTTTAAAGAGTGTTTGCCAAGAGGGACACAAAACTAGCTCATACCTGTCCCACAAAGCAAGGATGTCCGTTGGCACAATCTGTGTGTGATATAAAAAAGACATTTTTACATCCAGGTGGACTTTTCATGGATGATGGCAGAGATAACCCTTTATGATGTACTTACAGTACAGCTGTGCCTTCTCTCTACTCAACCACTGTCTGGCTTCACTTGTGAGATCATCGGGCATGGTCGGCAGAAAGGAGTTCTTAGAGGAAAACGTAAGTTAATGTGATGCATTCATGGACAATAGTTTGGAGTAACAGTATTTTACCTTCAGTTTTTAGCTTTATCTGAAAATGTGTTTCTATTGTTTAACTGCATCTTGATTGTTTTTCTTTAAAGAGGGACTCAGACACATAATCAACAGCTCCCTAATTTTTATTCTTCTTTATATTACTGGAGCTAAGCTGTGGTCAGTGTCGTTTGAAGGCGCCGCTACAGAGGCTGAGATAACCTGACTTTTAGTCCCTAGTAGGGGCCAAGCTACCAAAACACTAAATCCTACATTTCCCATAATGCAGTTCAATTCGATTTACATCTTTTGTTCGATCCTTCAATTCAATTTTTTGTATTTTCTTCTCCAGAGCCACAGAACACATTATACAAGTGCTTTCACAAGTAAACAGAACTTCATTTGTAAAATTGGGGGAGTGCCCCTTTAAGTGGGAGGTAAGAAGAGCCGTACTGTAACATTCTGAGGCTGGAAGGCGATCTGGTCGAGAGGAACCAGCAGAGGATTTCCACTGAGGAGCACAGAGTCCAGATGGACCAGCAGCTCCAGGAGGGTTTGTCTCCGAGCCAGAAGATTCGCGTTGATGCGGAGGCTCGAGCCCGCTCCTCCAATCTGATTTGACAGAAGTGCACTGCAGAAATCCCTGAAGTCCTTCGACTTGACAGTTTTAAGGAGCTCCTCCAGTCTCGCCGTCTCCTGTAAATTCATTTAAGTTCATGTAGATGTTAAACACAGACAGTAAATTTACAATAGACACAGTTCACATTAGACATCGTGTGCTGAGTGACCTGTGGGGAGGGACGTATGTCGGCGTCGGGTGATCTGTAGCGGCAGGTGACCAGTCTGAACAAGGCCAGGGCCAGGAGGCTGATCTGAGAACCTTTCAGCTTCTACAGAGAAACAAAACAACAGAGATGTAAAAGAGGAATACAGAAAGCCGTGACGCTGTGACCAAAAATGAAAAACACAGGTGAAAGACAGAATGTTGCTTTGGCAAAGGAATTCTTCTGAAAGTGGAATTATCACTTCGGGTTTTTGTTTAACACCCTTTTTTATGACCCAATGAAAGACTTACTCACATATGGTAACACTACTTAAACCCCTATTTATCACTTGTAAGGCTATAAATGGTTATTAACACACTATAATGTAACTGTAAGCAAATATAAGTGTTGATTACTGTAGTTGTCAACAACACCCATGTGTGGAGTCTATTGCATGAACAGATAATGAATGGCAATATAGTAAAACACAGTTTTCTTCATGAGTCATAATTGTTGAAAAATACTACACATTAAAATTTAAAGTGTCCTTACATCTGCTTATACAACTACACTGAAGTGTGTTATAAACCGTTTATCAAATGTTTATATAGCCTGCTCAATAATAAGAAAAAGGTGAGTGCAAAATAAGGCGAGTTAAAATATCACGTTATTCAATGTGTCATTGATTACCTGATTGATGAATTCATATAATCAGTCACATAACCTCTCTGACCTCTAGTGGCCAATAGGAGACATGACAGTGTTGACAGACAACACTGAAGGTGGATCAGCACTTCTGCTTTTTAAACTAAATTAGCTCTGGAAGCTCTCTGACCTGTATTTCTGTCACGATGCTGTCAGATCGGTTTTCCAGCAGAAACTTGGCCACGGCGTCTCTCACGGCTCGGTAAGGTGCCCCACAGCAGAGGAACTGGTCCACATTAGTTGGAACCATCCGCTTTGGGAAAAAAAGGAATGTTTTAATGTTGCTGCCTTCTAAATGAAAAGTTAAGTTAAGTTGATGCACGATAATATCAGCACATCATCGGTATCGACCTGAAATGAACACTTGTGCCGATAAGACGACAATTTAATTATGCAAACTGTTGACAAGGTACTTTTCTTATTTCGCCCAGTGAATGTGTATATTTTGAAAGGCATTGTACGTCAGAATCCGCCAGTGGGCCATCAGGACAACGGCAGGCATATTAAGACTGTTAATTCCACAACAGGAGAGACTTGATGCCAAAATGAGAATCAGCATATCAGATATGGGCAAAAATCCAATATCGTGCATCCCTAGTTAATAGTATTTAATAGAACAATGTAGTTCCATTGACAGAAAATTAGGAGGAGCTCTGACATCCGGAGGAAACTTGGAGTGGAGTCGCTGTTCTTTTGCCTCAAAAGGAGCCAGCTGAGGTGGTTCGGGTATCTGATTAGGATGCCTGCTGGGCGCCTCCCTTTGGAGGTTTTCCTGGCACATCCAACTAGAAGGAGACCACAGGGTAGACCCAAAATCTCATCTGGCCTGTGACGACCTTGGGATCCCCCAGGAGGGGCTGGAAAACGTTGCGGGAGAGGGACGTTTGAAATACCCTGCTTAGCCTGCTGCCACCGTGACCCGACCCGGGATAGGCAAAAGAAAATGGATGGATGTAAATTGCTTTCCACTCTTTCACCGATAATTCGGATACATTCAAATACAAGTAGTATGGATGTGTTACGGATGAGTCCTCCTCCCCTGCACGCTCTGCCCAGGTGCCACCCCTCGCAGAAACCAAACAGAGTATTTCCAGTAGGTGAGAAAGTGTCTGACACAGATAATCGCCTGCTGTGTGCTACACTTTTAGGTCAACTGAACAATGTCCAGACCTGATTCTCTGGACAGCAGTCCATATGTGAAAACAGCTTAAGATACCTGAAGTCGAAGGAGGTCTGGAGGGAAGACCCATCTCCAGGCCGGATTGTTCATCAGGGACAGAATGCAGTCCATACCAGAGAGTCTGTGGAGGGCTCGGAGCAGGTAAACCCTGTGCCAGTCATTGCCAGAGTACTCGCACACCGCCTTCACCTGCAGCAGGTACTCAGCCTCCACCGCATGTCTGCCTGCATTTCATGAAGAAACACAGAAACTTGACGTGGTCCTTTACTTCCCTTTTTTAATGAAACTAAAGTACATCTGTTGAAATATCAAATCATTTTAGGCAGTGTACGATTAAGTGGCTGCGATTTAAGTTTAATTTCAGCATCACACACCAAGAACGTCAGCTTTCTCCAGCTGCCGCGCAGCAGAGCTCAGGCATATTCTCAGCCTGGCCATGTTGAGCAGGAACTCTGCTGGGTCTTCCTGTCTGTCTGGAGTCTGTTTCCTGGCGATCCGGCTCAGGAATCTGGTTTCTGCTTGCCTTTGCTGTTCTCTACTCTTCTCCACTTCCCTCGCTTCTGAGCACAACAGAGAGTCCTGAGGATGGAAGGAGGAAAATAAAAAATAGTCATTAATAATATCAAGTCATGGCATTCAATTAGACCTTACACATAAATATTTTGCAGAGAATCAAGGGGGGAAAAATGTCACTGCTGTGATAGATGAACAGCAGTACAAGTACTACTTAAAATAACGATCATGATTATCATCACTGGTCAGGCAGTGATGTCAGAGACTTTTACCTGGAAGCAGTTGACAAACAGCAGGTAGAGTTCAGTCCGATCTTCTCGGCTCAGAACATTCTCCTCCAGATTCTTCAGGTAGGTCTGAATGTGAGCCTTCACCTGGTCAAAACTGACAGATACACCGAGATTTACAGACGTGCAGCTTCTAGAAAACTGCCACTGTAGTCTGTACAAATTTTTACGATGGGCCATAAAAAAATTACGGAGCAGTGGAAGGGAGGTAATGTTCCGAGAAAAGTATTTCTGAGATTAAAGTCTTCAATTTTCGAGAAAAAAAAACACTGTTTCACTTGGCAGGGTTGGATCAACCTCATGGCACTACACACCCCTTCCTGTGTGTTATGCCAGCAGTGGATGATGACCTAATCAAATCATACTGAAACAACTGACTCAGGCAAAGGACTCAAATGCACGACTCTGGACACAAAAATCAGTTCAAAAGATTCGGTACACAAGAGATCAGTCAGCGAAGCAAACACATCCAGAAGGACAAAAAGGAAAAATAGTCAAAAACCGGGAAAACACACAGAAAAAAGGCTGGAACGCTAGACACACGAAGGAGCTAAGACAAACAAATAAATTCACCACTTTTCTTAGAGAATGTCTTTTTTCTCAGAAAATTACAACCCCTCTCCTGACTCCTGATTAATTGACCTACAATTAATTAATGATTCAATAACCTTTTGACATTAACTGTGTTTGAAACTGTACCAAACCTGTAGAGAAGCATGATAATCCTCAAAATTGGGCAAAAGAAAATTTTCACCCATGATCAAAATTAATTAATTTCTACTAGGGATAACCGATTATCGACCTGGCTGATTATCAGCTCCGATATTCAGCATTTTTCCAATTATCAGCATCTGCGTTTTTTCTTTTGTTTCATTGAAGACAAAATACATTCATTTACAAATGTGCTACTTTGGCTCTGATGCAGCATCCTCTCTCTGTCTGTAGTCACTCTGTGGTCGCACTTAATGTCCCGCCCACAACACTATCTGATTGGTTACATATCACAACTAATAGCCTATCAACACTGAATAATCTCAATCTACAAAGTAACTATTAAGTTATCAAATAAATGTTGGGGGAAGTAGCAGAAAATGGAAATAATCAAGTAGTACCCTCACTGGTTATTCTAAATTTTGACACTAAGATTTCCATTTTTACTGCAAATGTATATTGAATCCAAATATCAGTTATCAGTCTCCTTGATTACTAATAATCAGCATCGGTATCGGCCCTGAAAAAGACATATTGGTCGATCCCTAAATACTAACGTATGTACCAAGTGCATATTTCCTGCTTTCAGTACTTCTAACATAAACATGAAAAAAAGGGAATACTGTAGTTTCCTTATTTTCCTCCGCCCGTGCTCACTGGATTCAGGCGCTCACCTGTATTGCAGCAGCAGTTTCGGCAGCACTGATCGCACCACTGGACTGTTATCCACACACTCCAGGAAGGGAGTGAGCTCTCTGGTTCTGTACACATCTCCTGCATCACACAAAAGAATAAAAGCGGTGAATGTGTCGTTGTCACATCACGTCTAGTTATTATCGTTGACTTATAGGCTTGCTGACCGTTAGCAGAGACAAGTAGGGAGAAGAGAAGCTCCACCACTCCCTCTGCGGGGCTCTGCCCCTCTGACAGACAGAACCTGGACACCACCTCCAAGAAGTAGGAGTTACAGCAGTCCCGGATCGCTGCCTGCTGCTGAAGTGCTGCCCTGAAAAGAGAAATAAAGTTACTCACAAGCTGAAAGATTTATTAGACAACAGTATCAAAGTACAAATTCTTCGCTGATTGTTTGTTTCACTGGCAGAAAACATTATTTCTTGGATCATTTCTCACTTCTAACATTATTCTCACTCATAGATCATTATAAATAACTTAAGAGTTATAACATAGCAACAACTGAAGTTAAACCCACATAACTGATGTTTTTGGCCACTTGTAGGAAGCAGAAACAAGTTGTGAACACTAAAGTTCCCCTCCAGACACAGTTAAAGTACGTACAAATACTCTGCTAAGACTGATATTTTATTTAATATGGTTTTCCCAAATAAAAAGTTTTTTTTTTTAAACTGTGAAAAGGAGCTGGAAGCACATCTCCTCTTTCTCCCTCATTGCGAAATTCTGAGTCAATGAATCACAGGACTTGGGAACTGGCTCATTGGCAGTAGTAGCATTTGTAAATTAGACAGCGATGTACCAAATCTACCTCGCCTGGTGTTTGTTTGAATCACATATTTTTAGAAAGTGCAGACATCCCCCCCCAAGAGGAATGTGAAAACATTTTTCCATTGACAAACTTTGGACAGATACAGTCAGTGTAGTCCAGCTCAGACATTTTAGGGGATGTAAACATAAGAAAAACACATTTTTGAGTTTTAACACTGGTCAGAGTAGACTAAAGGTTGCAAGCAAACTCCTGCACACTGTTTAACTTACAAAACTACAAAAGACTGTAAGTCTGCAACCAATCACATTCCCCACGTGTAATCGGAAGGCATATACCAATGTGACAATCTCCAATATCCCTTATCATACATGGGGATAGAAAAGTAAAAAATAGTATCAAGTAACAAGCATGATTGTCCCCCATATGCTTAAATTAATTGGGTATATTCAAATCAATTTAATTGATTATTTACCACTTTTTGAATCTTTCTCTTCCAAAAAAGAATATGTTCCAGATTTTAGTTTGCAACAATGAATTCTTGAGTCCTGTCCTATAATTTCTGTGAGTGTTTTTTCTGAACTCACTTGATGGTCTGAGAAACAGTCGGCTTGAAGTCAGGTGGGAGTTCTGTCCTGCATTTAGGGCAGGAACGTTTGTGTGGCTGAATGCAGCGTTGGAGACACGGCAAACAGACGACATGCTGGCAGGGCAGGATGGACGGCTCTGTGAACTCCTCAAGACAAACTGGGCAAGAAATGCCAAACCTTTACAGAACAAAATATCACGAAAGATCAATTACTGCACTGTGAGAGAAGAAAAACAACATTAAATCCTGTTGAATCTTGCACTGAATTGTAAAATCATTCAGTTATTGTGAGATATTTCTACTTGTTTCTAATGTTTTATTCAAAATAAACTGTGTAGCTGTGGTTGAAACAGCTAATGGAAATAAGTCCAGATGGTCCTTTAAACTGAAATACAGAATACAAATTAAAGACGGCAGCTCCTGACCTCAGATCCCTGGTGATACACTCGTTGTGAAGAGAATTGAGGATCCGGATCAGCTGCTTCAGTGTGTCCACGCTCCTTACATCAGGAGACTCCGGCATCAGCTGTCAGACAATGAGGAAAAAAACCCTCAAAACATGTCTTGCTTTTCCCCACACTCATCTCCCAAACATTTCATTTTTGTTTTTAATGTTAAAGGGTGGGTCCATTATTTATTGTTTTTTGAGTGAAATGTGAACATTCTAAAACTTTTTCCCATGTGACCCGACGTAGGTTTCTGATGATGACGTTCCTCCATATAACCCCCTATCTCGCCTGTGCCTTCATATCATCGTAAGCTGCAGGCTTTGTCTGTTTGAACATGCGGCGTTTACATCTATGTCTCCTGCTCTTAGTAAGAAATCTCTTGTTGTTTCTGATCCTTTCTGGGTCTTGGGTCTTATTTTTACTGCCCTTGTTATTTACAAGTTTTTTAGCAGGGTTTTCCACTGTGTTTTAAAGTGGAGGCAGGCCACCTCCTCACCTGAAATCTAAAAAACCTTTAAAAAGTACATGAACCTTCAGGGGAAAACAGCAGAGGTTCTCTTTCACACGTTTTGTTTAGGCTGTTATCTGCTAAGTGAATTCTTCCCGAGACAAGATGCATCAGGATCTGGAAGGCTTATCCCCTCAGTTAAATCGCACACCCTAAAACCATTGTACTTACATTCAGGAGAAGGTTGCAGTGTTTCAGAGTCACTTCTTTCAATCTTGAGTCATTCTGTTCAGCTTTAAAAATGATGTGCTGGATGAAAGATGCAACAACCAGCATCCCATGCCACAGTGACCTGAAAGGGTGCATTAGATTAGAAATATAAATACAACTTAATAAATATAAAAACCTTGAAACGCTGAAAACTTTTTTCCTCATCTTGCCAGACTCACCTGATGGAGTCCAGATGTTGCAGACAGGTAGGGCTGCAGAGGGCACTGTATCGCTGACCAAACACTCGATCCAGACACGGCTGCAGAAACTCCACTCTGCTCACAAAGGACTCGCACTCCTTCATGGACGTCACAGTCAGTAGTTTGGTCTGCTCAACACAGATACCAAGAGCTAAAATGTCCTCCACCTGCCAAAAAATAAAATTCTAACATGTTAACATTGTTATAGTTAGCATTCTAACGACTGTAGGATGTTATTATGCTGACGTTTAGCATGTGGATAGAAGGGTAACAGGAATTCTACAATAAAAAATAAATACAATTTTATTTTATCAGTTTATTTGTATAGGACTCAAAAATAAACCAGTTACTTTACAACAAACACATGAGCAATAAAATAAAATACACAGTAATGTTATAATGAAACAGGCAACATAAACATAAAAGAGGAAGAAAATGGATGGTTATTATAAGAAAGCCTTTCTGCCAGTTATAGAGGTATCCCATCACAAGACTAAATTGACAAGTGGAAAACTGACCTGTTGATGACATTAGATGAAACATTGGTGTCTGTGCCTTTTGTACCTCTGCTCCCAAACTTAGAGATTTCAAATGTTATTCTCACCATTTCTTGTGGCTCCTTCTTTGACCTCTGCTGAGAGACATCAGTGGCTAACTGGGGCTGCAGCAGAAATATGTGGCACAGAGTGTCCAGCCTGGGGGCAAAACGTTTGGCAGCAGCCATTATCCAAGCAGGCGAGAGGTCAGTGTCCACACCCATGGATGTCTGAAGCTCAGACACACAGCCCAGTATGGCTCTGGTGAGCACCTGTATATGACGTGTAAAAAGTCAGGGTTATTTGGCTGTTCCTAAAATATGTTCCACCTAAATGTGTAACATCATAATGTCTATACCTTAAGCTCATCCTTTGACTTGATCTTCAAAGAAAGCAGCAAAAAGTCTTGCAGGTAGTGGTGGCCATACTCCAATCTCTCCTCGGCTGAGAGTTTCTGCAAGTGACTGCCCAGCCTGCTGTTGTTGAAGGTGCTCACAAACTGGAGAATCCTCTCTGTGCCATCCTCTCTTGTTACTGTGGAGCCAGAAAAACATACCATACCATATATACTTCATGATCTTTCCATGTGTTCATACATTTAGTCATTAAAAAAACAAAGCAAACCTGGCATAAATTCTGATTCCTCCCAAAGGCTTTCAAGGTGCAGTCTGATGAGCCAGCTGAATACAGCAGCGCAGGGCTGTTCTTCACCATCCAACATGAAATAGTGCTGCACAAGCACCTCCTGGTCTGACTCACTAGAAATTATATTAAACAAAAATGATGTATCTTGTTGATTAGGGTTAGGGTTAGGGGGAAATCATACTTGAAATATGTGGGAATCATACAGAAGAGGTAATCCACAATACCTTGGCTTTTGTAGAGGTGCTAGGTCTAAAATCTGTGAATCTGCCAGGATGTCCAACCACAGCTTTACCAGGCCCTGGCCGAGCCTGCCATCAGACAGCAGGTCCAGATTTGCAAATCTGTCCATAATCTCCAACATGCTGGCTAAGATTGGGGTCACAGTGGACTGAAGACAGCGCCAAAGGGTGTGTCTGTCAGTTAAAGACACAAAAGGAAGCTGCACTGGATCAAATCATTGAGTAGACAACAAGAAAGAACTCGAAGAGTGTCTATGCCAAACAGACAAAGGTTGATCGGAACCTGGTTCTGAATCTGAATGAAAGTGCACATTGTGAAGATCCACAACTGGAGAGAATTCATACCAGAAACTAATCACTTGTTCCTTTCCCAAATGCCTAATCAACCAATGTATTTTAATGTTTTCAAGTTATCCTGCTGAATAACTTTACCTGAGAGTTCCCCCCTCCTGCAGAGCCTGGCGTTTCTTGGCTTCTCTGCTCACCCACTCCTTAGGAGAGCCCATCATTTCTTCTCTCTGTGCCAAAGCTTCTGCCAGTCTACTTAACAGCACCTCCTGAAAGTGAGCTTTGATACAGTATATAGTTGACATTTATTAGAAACCAGTCAGAGATGCATCAGGATTGATGGAATGTATTTGCTCCTACATCAGAGTCAGATGTTAGCTTCTTAAATACCATCATAATTTATAAAGAGTGATTGATATCAATCAACAAACCCTGTGGGACAAATTTATCTAAAATGTTTCTCAGATGGCTACATTTACCTCCTATATGCCCTTGACCAGTTCCCAGAAGAGTCAGAAGGATGTTTATCCGCTGCATGCTTCGTGATTTCATGCTGTTGGTGTCCCTCAGTAAACCAACAGCTTTTTGGATACATGATCTCACTAAGGATAGGCTGTGGAGGTGGGCTCTGTCTGTCTGTACAAACACAACATTAAAAACAAAAATGTCACAGATATAAAGGAACATAAGGTTTATTTAGTCGTAAACTCGCATTTGTATCTACCTGGAAGTATTTTCTTTTCCTCGCTGTTTCCCCATCTTCATGGTGTTCTATTAAAAATCAAGAATACAGTTTAATTTACTGTAAAAAATTAACAATAAAATTAACATAGAGAACAAGGAAACTGCTTTCTTTCCCATTTGTATTTTAACACACTTTGTACAGTTTCTACCTGATGGTGCAGGGTTGAGTAGGTTGCTAATCAGAGTTCCACAGAAACCGAACAGGTTCAGGCTCATGTCCTCTGAATCCCTCAGGTCATCGATATGCACTGAGTGCCAGACTCCTTTGATGCGAAAAACAAAACATGGTTTTAATCTTGTCATACGTCATGTACAATGCAGTCAGCTAATAATTACATTTCAATAATGCTCATAATCCACTTCGTACTCACCTCCCTGGAAACCAATGTACTGAGATTGACTTGGGATCCTAGAAACCTTAACAATGAAGATCACCCAACACGTCTGATCATCCAGTGACATCAAGTAATTCATGGTGCAATATCTGGAAGCAGATGGAACCATAATTACATCTGAAACACCTGTATTCTACCTCTTTCTACTGAACGCGAATAACATCACATTGCAGTCTTGTCAGGATCTTGACACTGAGCCCTACTTTGCTGATGCTATGAGCTCATCACTACAGTGGGATTCCTCAAGGTCCATCTGGATTAAAAGGATGTGAAGGGAGTGGCCAGCATCTTGGAGGAAGCCCCTGACAGAGAGAGGAGGGTAAGAGAAAGACTAAAGGACAAAAATAAAATAAATAAACCATGCCGATGTTATCTGAATAGTTAGTACCGTATCTTGTTGCAGAAGGAGACCTCAGTGTCAAACTGGTGGAGCGAGAGCAGGAGGATCCTGGCCGTATCCAGTTCAAGAGCATGAGCTACATCCCTGACATCTGATCTGGTTAACAAGCTGGAGAATGTAGTTATCTATGCAAAATCACAAAGGGGACAGTGACGCCAACAATTTGTTGATTGCAAGAATTGCAAAAAAATGATTAAAACAAAATGAGAGCAATGGTTCATGGCCTACCTCTAGAAACTTGCTGGACCTCTGATGCTTGTTCAGGCAATCTTCCAGGAAATCTCGGAGGGAGTGGTGATGCTGTTGCTGGAAGTACATTTTCTGGAGCTTCTCCTTGTCCTGGTTTGCTAAATCGGAATACTTGAGCCTCACCACTGCGTCAGGGGTGGCACACTTCAACAAGAGACATTTAGCTAAATCGAAGACTTCTTCTTCCTTGTTTTCCCCCACGGACCCAACATCGTTTTCTGTCTCCATCATTCCTTCACTCTCAGACATCACTTTGCTCTCGTCATCACATACCTCAGTGTATTCATCATCACTTGTTTCCATTGACACATGTTCTTGCTCTTTTCCAGCAATCTCTATGTCCATTGCATTATCCAACTGATCGTCCTCTTTATCAGTTACCTCTTTCTTTCCATTTGAATTTGATTTCAGTGTTTCATTTGGCTCATCTTCTTCCAGTGAGCAAGTCTCTTGATGTTGTCTTACTGCGCTGTCTTCAGTTTTTTGTGCTTTCCTTTCTAGTGCTTGCAAGAGAGCGCTGCCACAGGCATCACCATGGTAGCCAACAAAAATGTCAGACAGCTTGAAATCCTCTGAGGCCTCACCTGAGAATTCCTTCACCCACTCCTTCAGTTTGTGGAGAACCCTGTGTTGCCATGGTTCCAGATCAATACTCCTATCCACCCTATGTTTTTCAAGTCTGTTGATGAGGGGCACAGGAAAGTGCTCATAGACCTTCTTTTGGTCCTCCACTACTACCAGTCTGAAGTTTGTATGGACACGACATTTGACTCTGTGGGAGCCGAGACCAAGATCAACGTATTGCTGCTTACTAAGGTAAACATAGTACTGGTTCAAGGCATCGTACAGGCTTTCATAAAGATTTTGCATGTTGAGTAGGATGACAGTGTGCCCGGTCTCCATGCAAGTTTTCACCCGGTTAACGTTACGGCAGATTTGGGCGTATTCCTGGTCCTTTGGGAATCCCGAGCCAAAGACAATTTCAGGTGGTGGATAGTCTCCTTTGGCAAAAAGTTGTTGCTGAAGGATATGGAGAGCTGCATTGTTGGTGGTCAGCAAAAGGAGGTAACGGCTCTCCTGGTTGGTGTCATGATCAAGATTTTTTTCCACCATTTGCAAGGTGCTTGGTCTGGGAATTTCCGTTAAGTTTTGGAGAACCTCTTGGAAAAACATGACAGGGTCAAAACCCTCTGGCTGTCCACTGAAGTTGCGCAAGATGGCCTCGACCAACTGTTTGCCATTTGGTTCTTGTTGTGTGAATCTGACTGTGGTAAAGAGCATTTTGACTAGGCTATAATAATCCCTTAGACCAAAGAACTGATTCTTTGAGGTCGCTTCACAGATGCTCAAGAAGGCCTTTGCCAAAAATGGGAAGAGGTGTTTGATTTTCAAGAGAATTTGGCTGGAGGATGAACAAATTCCCTTGGCAGTTTCCACAAGTTCATCCTCACTTGGATCCCATCTGGACACAAATATTCCTCTGTTCATCTTTGCTGGGTCAAGAGCCCAGTTGGAAATGCCCACAAAGCCTACCTTCATGTGTGGGTCTGGCTTGTCATTGTCAATGCAACCATCCTCCAGGAGAGGATGGAGGGTCTTCAGGGGCATCTGAGGAGAATCTTCTGCTAGTCCTATCTCATCAAGCACCACCACTGATACATACTCATCCATGTTTTTGTCTTTCTGGAAGCGGGCGCAGTTCCTGAATGTCCCTATGATGCCCTCAGGACTTGAGTGAGGACTGCACTGAAAGGAGACCATATGAACTTGCTTGAGGTTCTTGAAAAGTCCACAGTGTGCGTTCTGGCCCTGCATGGCATCAGCAACCACTGTTTTAGCAAGAGACTTAGAGCTTCCTGGCTTGCCAACCAGAAAGAGTGGGATCCTGAGCTCAATGCAAACCACCATGAGAAACACATTCTCTTTGAGCGCAACATTTTTGGCAATGGTCTCCCTTGTCTGTATGTTCTGAAGGAAGAAGTCTTGACAGGATGAAATCTCTTCTTGCAATGCTGTTGAAGAGCAGAGAGGGTCTGGAAAGTACCTACAAATTACAGAGAGGTATTGCTCTTTGTTCACCAGAGATGGGTAGTAGCAGACTCCAACAGAAAGAATTAAGCACTTCAGTGTTTTTTGCACCTCACCAAGGTGAGAGCAGTTGTTGAAAATGACCTTGCTATGCTGGTAAAACCAAACTAGCACTTTCATAGACCTCTCTACATCTCTGAGACTCACAAAACTGCACTCATTTTTCCGACTTCGCATATATTTTTGGGAGACTCCGAGGACATTTGAAATTATGTCCTTGCAGATCACTGGCAAACGATGATCCTGAACTTTCTTCAGGACAATTTGTTTGATGTAGGAAAGTTCAGTTGCATCACTCAACTGACCAAAATCCCATACCAAAGAAGCCATGCTTGGAGGCAGAGGATGAACTCTGTACACCAGCTGCCTCAGAGGGACTTTGCCAAGGCGGTCTTCTGTTTGATCTGCCTTCACCCTGTATCCTAAACCTGCACGTTCCAAACGTTCCACCATTTCAGGTGAGTGCTTCCTGTAAGGATTGCAAGCAGCTATTATTTTCAAGCCACTGCCTGCCTTCAGAGGTTTACCTTTCATTGATTGGTCACACAGGATTTCTTTGATGGCAAAAATGGCCTCTGTGGTGTTGGCTTCGTCAAAGAACAAAATGGTGTCTAGCTTGTGCCTTCTATGGTTCTTCTCAGCAAGTATCTCTGCCTCCTTCACCTTTCTGTAGATCATCTCTGCTGTAGTTCCACCATGTACCTTGACAAGTACCATGTTCTCAACTGGTTTTTCTTCCCTTTGCAGGGCACAAAGGAAACGGACTAATCTGGTCTTTCCACAGCCAGTCTCCCCCATGATGACAACCGGAATTCCACACCGGAATCTCATGTGTATGGCCAACATCTTCATCACATTGTCAGCAGTGAGCTCATATGTTGGGTCTGGGTCAAATTCTCTGTCTGTCATTCCTTTCTTTGTTCCGACAACAAATGAAATCCTTTTGATTTTGTCCGGCCGGGGCAACTGATCAAAGTCTTCAGAAAGAGAGATCCTTTGCCGTTCCAAACCTTGAAAAAGTTCTTCTGACATCACATCTGCTATCAGGACCTTGAGGCTCTGAGGATCAACTGCATTCAGAGTGTTTTGTGTTCCACACATCTTCACATTGAAGCCAAGGAAGGACATTGAGAATCTGTCTGCGTTAAAGAAAATGTATGGATGAGACTCATTTTCCCAATGCTTACGAATTGTCAGACGGGTAAGAAGGTCATCCTCCAGACTGTTCTCTATATGTAGCATGGGACTTTCATCAGATGTCTTCAAAGATGGCGAGGCAAAGTCTCTTGCCATTAGAATCATGAACTTCACGATGAAGCCCTTGAAACCTGGCAGCTGGTCAGCCAGAAAATCTGGATCACAGAAAACTGAGTTCTCACAGTCTTTCAGTTGCACATTGAGGAACCAAGAGAAGTTCTTCAGCTCTGCCCAAGATGGATCTTGCATTCTACAGTATAACAGAAAGTGATGGATAAAATCAATGGGATCCCCCATTCTAGATCCTTCCTGGTAGGTAAAATGATCCAGATTCTGATTCTTGCTGTACAGCTTTAAGTATTGATATGGCCTTTGAATCTCCTCACTGCAAAACTCTTGTTCATCCATGAGTGGATCAAAGGTTGGTTTTATCAGCACCCCTCTCCTGGCCAACAACTGCTTCACCTCTTTTGGAGGTCTACAATGGATGGTAGGCAGAACGTCAAGAAGTCCAAGTCTCATCTGTGTGAGCAAATTAAACACAGATTTATGAAATCTTTTGCAGCATGGGATCATTTTTGTAGTTTTGCTTTACATTCAAAAAGGGGCAGAATTGCTCAATTAGAAGCAGGTGAGATTACATTATGGAAATTAAATCCATTTTAAAGCTTTTTCAATGAATGTTCTACTTTTATTTGGTTTGGAATTTTGCCATTTACCACCTAAAAAACAGTTTTTAGTACTAATGCATGATCACTAATGCACACTGCACTTGGCTCACTTATTTGAGTGACGGGTAAGTCATAGAAAATATGAGAATTGCTGTGATTGAATGATGTGACTTCAGAGTTAAAAAGTGATATGTTACCAGTCTTGTATAATCTGTGAAGCTACTATAACAAAATATTTTAAAACAACATTCACTGACAGTTAACACCTATACATAAAATAGGCAATGATCTGAAAAAGACATTGCTACCTGTTTTGGCTGGTTTTGAGGCGATGCGTGTGCTCTTAAGACCTCAACAGTGATTAAGTGAGCTACAGTCCTTCTCCATAACATGCCATGGCTGTCGCTCAAACAGCCCAGGATTAACAGATGGAACAAGAACTCCTCCAGTCCTGAACGAACCTGGCATTTAACAAAAGTGAAAAAGAAGAAAGACTCTCAAGTACAACCAACAACAGAACAATTTATCTGCAGAGATAAATTCCTCTATACTTACTCCAGCGGTGTCAATGTGCAGGAGAACAGGGTCCTGCTCTCTCAAGGGTGCCAGTTTCTCTGACAGACTCTTAATCAAGGAGTCTATATCAACACATGGTTCAATCAGTCTGATCCTAATATGTTCTGCTCTGGGAGACTTTTGCTGGAACTTTTCAAACAAACGATCCACATAAAGGGATTTGCCTATTGATAGAAAAAAAGACGAATATAAAGACAAATATTGTATCAATCAATTTAAATATTGTCCCTATGTGTAAAACGTTTATATGACTTTACTTCATAGCATTTAACAAAACATTAAGTTTTTACATAACAAAAAAATCTATTCATGCCACTATTGTACAGGCATTTTCATAATGGCATGCAAATTAGGATTACACTTACCAACTGCAGGGTGTACAGATGACACCATCCAGACTGAGAGGTGATCTGGAGAAACCAGTGCAACAGGGTTTTGTGGGAGCGTGTTTTGTGTGAAGTGGTGATGTAGATACTTCTTGGCAGTCTCTGCTGTTAGACTCACACCAGCCTGTACTTTGTAATTGCTGAAGAATGAGGGCACATATCTGTGCTGGTGCACAACCGGACTGACTATGACCAAACGATAATGCGGGTTGGCACTTCTCTGAAGACCCTCAAAGAACTCCCCCAAGGCCACACTGACATCATATCCCAACAGCCCTGGATTGACAAGAGAGTATATCTTCTTCCAATTTTGTCCAGAGCCTTGGCCAAGAGCTCGGCAGAGGAAGATCTCCACCTCCTCCTCTGTGGTTTCCTCTCTGCAGACTAGAACCTCATCAGTAGATGGCAGAGGCTGCTCTGGACTCTCCATGTAAAATGACAGGATGGTGGTAAAAACTTCTGCACTGGGACAAAGCACAAGATTGGGCTTGCCCTCTTGGAGAACCGATGGAAGGTTCCTGACCATGTGCTGCTGGTTCATTTCAGAGAGACATGAGAGGAAGTAGGCCAAAGTTGAGATGTCCAGGTACTCGTTGAGGTACTGTGGCATGTCATCCTTGAATTTACCCCAGAGGTTTTCAAGACTGTCCTCATCGTGCTTTCTGATGCCATCAGAATCACTTTCCATGACACCATCATCTTCATCCTCTGAAGAAAACTGCATCAAATCATGAGCCTCTTCCATGTCCTCTTGACTATGTCCTGGTGAAGCTGGTGTTAAGTCCATAGAATCTTTGTAGTATTGATCTTCATTGTCAAACTCAATATCTTCCAATTCATCATGCTTTGAGGTCATACTTGCTGCATTCGCGTAAGCGACTCTGACATCAGTTAGAGTGCAGTGAGGCTTTATGGGAAAAAGTAAATGCCATAACTGTGGAGGAACTGATAACTGCCGTTGACACACTTTGTGTATCCAGTGGCAGAGGTACACCATCTGCTCTGAGGTGTAGTGGTTCAGCAAGTTGAAGTTGGAGCGCATCTCACTGATGAAGGAACGCCATTCATTTTGGCAGCTATCCATGGAGTGAGCCAGCGTTCGTAGCTGCTCAGTCACCTCACCATGGTACACCATCTCTTTACCCATCAGGGATAAGAAGGTAACTTTGATGCATGGTTGCTGTTGTGGGCAGCACTGGACCTCAGCATGCCATTCCCTGAAGAGCATGTTGCCGGATGTTTGCATGTGAAGAAGGATGGTTCCCAGTCTCTGAACTATTTCAAAAACCTACCGTACATGTAGACAGGAATGTAAGGATTTAATCTCAACAGATAACTTAGACAACACAGTTGGAGAGAACAAATTTTCTATAATAACAAGAAATTTAAGTCTCAAGGCTCTCATTAGCAGTCTGATAAAACCACTGTACAATACCTTTTCTACCCACCAAACATTGAAGTTAGAGACTAGCTGGTGAAGACAGGGAAACATCCAGCAGCTAAAGAGCCAGATATTTTTCTCAGAAGTTAGTAGAGCTCAAACCAGTACTAAAAGAAGACTTAATAACATGACTACTGTTGCTCAATCAATTAATGCGGCTGCAAGATATCATAATTTTATGGCATCTGCGTGGTCAAGTGTTGTTAGATGTTAAGATCTTACAGTCAATAAACTTACAGGAAACCTACTTTATTGTGTAAATTGATCACTCAAGAAAACAAAAATGATCAGAGACATAACAACATTTTTATTCAGCTTGATGCTCTGCCGTAATTGCTGCAGTTCAAACATCATCTAAATTATCTCTTGCCACTGTACATTGTGCAGATAGTTATACATTCAGCTCTAAATAATTTCTTTCATAAATGCCACTGACCTCCGTGAACCTGTTGACTTGTTCTCTGCCGTGTTCCCCTTTGGATGACATGAGCATGAGTTTGTTCTGTAGCTCCAGAAGGTCTTCAAGCTTGTAGCTCTTATCCTCTCTGTCTCTTTTCACTGTGACTTGTACCATGTTTTGTAGACATCTCTGCAAACAAAAGAAAATCATAGCAAGGCCCTACATCTAGGTATCTTTGACTTATCTTTTAATGGAAGAATGTCCACTTACCTTCTCTGTCCTTTCATCAGACCATCCTATTTGATAAACTCCATGTGCATTAATAGAGGAAGCCAGGGAGAGAGAGGACTGCTCCACAGAGCCGTGGGTCTCCTTCAGCGCTTTCAGCCAGGTCAGCAATCGAGTAGACTCTTTCTGGAAAACAAACCCAATGGACTCTCTTCTCAGTTTGCCACAGTAACAGGGCTTTATGTTCTGCCAACAAACAAGGGAGAAGTAAATACCAATTTGTCTGGTAGCTTCTCATCTCTACTTTGGGTGTCCCACACCTGCTGAGCACATTCCATGAACTCCTCAAAGCCAGCTTGAGGGGAAAGGGAGTAGAGCAGGGGGGAGTAACCCATCACTGCATCATGAAAATAGGCCACCTGGTCGATCTCTGTGTCATTCTCTCCCGCAGATATGATAGCCAGGTCTACATAGACCTTCACATCGCTCATATCTGTTGAGGAGACACAAAAGTGAGCAGGCATGCATCGTCTGCAAAACTAAAGACAAATTATGTTTTTACATTAAGCTGGAGATTTTTGTTTCATGCAAGCACCTTACTTTTAAGGTTCTCTTTGACCCAGGTGACCAGAGTTTGGCTTGCTAGAAACTCTTCCAGACAGGCAGTGTGCTGCTTGGTGACTGTGGAGAGTTGCTGTCTGGCACGAAACAGGTCTTCACTCAGGGACCCCAAGGCCCTCTGCTTAAATGTGTCTTCTTCCTGTGAAATAGTCATTTAAAGAACATTTTCTTAAAAAGAAAGAATTTTATATTTACAAGTATATAAAACATTGAATATGCATCTCTTATAATTATCTCTTTATGATGAAAACATGAAAATAAAAAAGGAATAATAAGAGTATTTTTTCGGCTAACCCACGCCAACTCTATGCACTATAATTAAAATCTAATGTCAGATCATAAAACTATTACCAGTTGGCTGAGGGTGTCAATTTCTGTGAAGTTTCCAGACAGCTTCATTTTTTCAGCAATTCTCAGCATTGCACTGGCTGCGGCCGCCGCCTCGTGGAGCTGTCGATACTCCTGGATCTGACCAAGTCTCAGGTCCACCCAGTTCTCCTCAGGCTTCAACCTTCCTGACTCACTAAGTGTCTCTGACATCAGACTCAGCTCCTTCCTCATTAGTTTCCCATCTCCCTGGTCTCCAGACTCCACCAAAACCTGATCGAGCTGCTTGAAAGTCATGTCTGCATTTGCAAAGCTCACACCAAGGTGACAGAACTCTGTCAGTAGCGGCTTCCAGATGTTTTCGCAGATCTGTGTTAGGGTGACTGAAACAGGGGCAGAGCAGGGTTGTCTCGTTGATGCCAAAGATGCAGCCCCCTTGTCCCAGAAGGACAGAATCAGGTTGCTGTGGTGCAGTTTGTGCATCTCACTGGCCATTTTCAAGACGTTCAGGCTGGCGTTACACCAGAGGACCTGGGGAGGGCCCCTCTTCCCAAACTTCCCCTCAGCATCAAAAGACTGAACAAGCACCAGTTTGTTCAGGCACATAGTCTTCAGATCTGCATTGTGCTGCTCCTCAAGAGTCGACATCTCAGGAACTGGTTAAATAAGAACCGTGTTACTGAAGAAAACAACGCATAAAACAAATTCTCTAACTTAACATAATTCAAGTTGGTAATGCAGTACTTTTATTTTACTTTGCAGTACCTTATTTTTCTAGTTATACTCACCTGTGATGCTTTCTGTAACCTTTCCTATCATCTTAATCAGTGTATCCATCTGCTGTTTCCGCAGGATGAAAGAGTTCAAATCCTTCTCTCTCTGAGCCAAAACAACCTCTGCATCGACAGGAACTCTCTCTGATTTGCTGTTTTTCTTGTCTGTGGAAGACATAATGTGTTTATAAAGTTTTTGATTCAGGGGAAATTTAATGTGGTAATCATGGAAGGATGTTTATCATGTTCAGGTCCATACACTGCTGGTAAAGTCTCTTAAACTGCTCTTTATATTTCATGCAGGTCTGTAGGTGTCCCAGGGGCACATGTCCTTGAAGTAGAGACTCCACCAGAGATTGCAGTGCAGCCAGACAGTTGTGGACAACTTGCAATGCAGTGTCATCCACCTGGATCGACTTCCAATCACCTAAAACAACGACATTGTAATCATTATAGACCTTTAACAGCACTGAGTACATACATATCCATATAAATGAATGAAATAAATAATGAAATGAAGTACCGTGAGACAGTAGGTGGTTCACGGCGGATTGAGGATCGAGCAGCTGGACTACAGAGTCGTCTCTGAATCGAGCTGCTGACTCAACCACAACAGCAGACGTGACAACATCAGGAAGAGGATTCACCTTAGAGCTGAGACTCCGCATCAGGTCTCCCTCCTGCCCTCTCTAAAAACATGAATGTATGATCATTTACCATATTTCTGTCAGGACCACTACAGTCAAAGAAACTTAGATTGGCTTCAGATCAGCTGATTTAGCTGAGATTGTGAGCTGAGCTCGACTTCCATGACCTGCCAGAACTAAGGCAATGCTCGATTTAACTCAGGGAGTTTCCTCTTAATTGGCCTTCTTGGTTGTAGAAAAAAAATCTGACAAATGGTTTGAGAATTAACTACTTGTGAACTTCTGGATATTGGGTCTCATTAAAAAAGTTAGCAAAATGTCTTGGCCAGCAGTGATTGAGACGAGGGCTGTGTGGCAAGAATCTGGCTTGTGACACAAAAATCTATCTTAAAGTAGACACCCATCTCATCAAGCAGCTGGAGAAAATGAAAACATAACTTTCTCGTGTGAGTGAGGATGCACTCTGTACAGACCATTAATATGTGCTGTACCTGGCAGATTGTCTTGATAGCAGAGTGACACAGCTCATCGAAACAGGTCTGTACAACATCATGACTTTTCCTTATAGCCGCCAAGGATGATTCACAGCAGCAGACCAGCACTCTATCCTCCTCACGTGCCTGCAAAGAAAACAGTAAAAGGAAAGCATTCACCTGCTGGCACTATATTCCTATTAGAATCTATGCTCTTCTACTTTTGGTTCTGACCTCAGCTGTCTCTTTAAGAAGACAAATAACGTCTATTGTACACTGATCAATAAACGATCAACTGACCTTGGAAATCCTCTTCTTCAGGTCTTTTTTCAGGCTCAGCTTCCAACAAGATGAAACTTCAAGAGAGCATTCCACCTTCAGCAGCGCATCCCACATCTGATGATTAACAAGTTATTACTATAAGAGGATTATGACAGGTCAAACTCGGTTTAACTGCATGATTTGATAAATATGGATCATGTTCCTTTATCATTTTCAAAAATGAAAAAGTATCTATTTGTTTTCATTAGAAAAAGAAACTAGAACTACCCGCCTTGCGGCTGTACACCAGCCAAGTTATAGTTTACATTCACGTCTATTCTGACTCATATAATATACAGTATGTAGTGACTGATTTTTCGTTATGCAATGACAATCACCTGCAGCTCAATATCAGCAGAACCAATGAGCTTGTGTACCTCAATTTCCTTTGGGTAGGTGAGCAATTTCGACGGGGGTTTCACGAGGGGTTTTTGCAGTAGTTCATCTCTCCACTCACTGATGTGCTGCTGCACGGCATGGAGCTCATTAAAGAGTGTCTGCTTTAAGGACTCAAACTCATCTCCCGAAGACTAAAAGGCACAAGATGAATACAGTGAATTACTGTTCTATAAGGAGGCAGTCAGAGCACATTAGACAGAGATTATTACCTCTTTCCTCAGTTTAGCATCCAAAATCTCTGCCAGTCTCAACATTAGCTGGCAGGACAGGACTGCAGCTTGATAATCGGGGACGAGTCGCACGATTCCGCATGTGCTCTTCACCACACTGATGCTGCTCTTGAAGACTGGCTTGATATTTCCAGATTCAATCATTCTATAGACACAAAGCTAAAGTTACAGGGAGCACAATACCACAGTTGATCAGTAGGACTTTTACTGTCCTTACCTGTCCTTCTCTTTGTCTACCATCAGTAGTATATGGGTCAAAGTTTTCTGAGTATGCTGCATGTAGAAAGGACAATGATTATCACAAAGGGTCATTTTAAAGATAAAAACAATGTTATTTTGAACATTAAATATTGTCATTTGTAGATTTTTCCACCTTCACATTCTCCTGTGCTCTGTTGCTGTCCCTCGCCTCTCCACAACTTCGCAGTCTGTACAGCAGACTCTGGATCAGGTGCTCTGCAGGTATTCCTGTCAGGTCTGAAAATTCAGGAAGATCCTCAAATGCAACCAGAGATGACCAGCTCATCAGGAGGAGAGGCCTCTCTTTAGCCATAGATAAGTGTGTCCGGATCAAAGTCAGCATTCTCCTGTGAAAAATAAAAATGTCATTTCAACTAAATATTATCACCATTTCAGGGAAAGACAGTTGAGGGTGCTTTTGATCTGAGGAGACAAACTCACTTTCTTTTATCTTGCTGGAACTGTATATTCTCCCTGAACCTGCTGAAATAGACATTTTCAAGTCCTGACCAGTTTTCCTCCTCGACAGCTGGACCCAGTTTTGTGGCGTCAGCTCCTGGCTGTCTGAGTCGGAGGAGCAAAGGAACGAGCAGGACGACCTCCGACACTGTCTGCTGCACACAGTGGTTCATCAGACCCAACACAACACTGATGAGAGGAAACAGAGCGGTGTGAGAAGGTGTCATACAAGGTCATACATCAATACCTCAGATAAATACTCCTGTTTCTGCTCCAAACATATTGTTTATGGGAATGTGGGTTTTACAGGCTGATTCTGATATTTTTGACACTCAAATTTGATTTAGTTTTTAGGCAAAAAATGAATGAATGAATTTAATTTAAATGTAATAGACAGATTTTGTATTACTTTACAATAATTGTATTCCTGGAAGTAACAAAAATCATTTTAGAAGATAAAAACAAAAATGATAAATGATCTGTTAAATCAATAAATAACTGTATAAAAAAAAGAAGAAGAAGAAAGTTTTGCATCTTTTGGTGCATCTCTTAGGACTGGAAGAATTAGGAGTTTTGTTCTGACGTTCTGACGACAGTATGGTTTTATACTTAAGTCATGTGATGACCACTGATCTTCGCTGAGGAAGACCGTGAGATGCAGTTGAAAGCTTTTGTAAATCCTCGCAGGTGGACCTCTTTTTATGTCAATCTTGAAGCTTTTGCTGAACTTACTATTGTGGATTTGGAAAAAAACCGAGCAACTCATCCAGGTTTTTCTTGTCCATTGCGGTCTCTGAGGACACCAGGAGACACAGCTCAGCCCAGCCTTTCACTCCAAGGCCAATGTGACACTTTGTGGTAACCATGAAGATAGACAGGCCCAGAACAAGAGGACTGGTGTTCCTCCAGCTGCCTGGGATTTTCTCCATCGGCTCTCCTTTTAAGATCTGAACCAAAGTCTCTGAAATCAGCTCTGATGCCTGTAAATAAAAAGAACATTTTGGAATAGTGGAAGTGATGCCTAATGAATGCTTTGAATTCTACTCTTCTTGTTGCACCAACCGTGACCATGGGAGGTTGTGAATTGTCTGGGAACGCCACCCTTGTATGTGCAGAACCGAGGCTCATCATAAAATGCACCAAGTTGTCAAGCAATCTCTCAGTGCTCCGTTTGTCTGACGGGGACCATTTCTGGAAGATTCTGTTCAGCAGATGTCTCGCTGAGGCCTGCCAAGCGTCTGATATCTCTTCACCTCCAGATGTATTCAAGCCAACCCAATGAAGGCCAGTTTTCCAGAAAGGTCGCACCTCCTGCCGACTAATGAAGCCTTCATAAAGGTGCAGCTCTGGATGAAACACAGGCGGTTACGAGATCAGTTCCTGTTAAAGACATACTACAGCGGTGTGTTGACATGCTGAGGTGGTTTGCTTGCCTTACCCTTAATGTTTGAGTTGAATGGAATGTGTACATGTCTTGTGACAACTTCTATTATGTCTTTTCGTCGTTGCTTGACACCATACCGATAAGCCAACCACTCGCCTCTTGCCAGCCCGCTTTCTTCAACGGGAAGATTTGCTTCGACCAGATAGACTCCCTGTTTTTGACCACTGCACATCAAATGTTAATAATACTTTTACCGAAGCTGAAACTATCACTGAATTCTGAAAATATCCATATGCATTTTACAGTTTCGGCTGTGTACTTAAACACATTGGATTTGAAATGGACCTATGAGGTTAAAGGTTTGACTTCAACAGTGTAGGGCTTGTACAGCTGAAATCTTCACTGTGGC
>JBBPCS010000001.1:2475662-2492035 GCA_037974645.1 Hollardia meadi
AAAAAGAGATGCTGCATAAAAAAAGACTGTACAAGAAAAGCAAATCTTACTCACATCTATGATGAGATACTCCACAGGGAGAGGCCGGGCTAGAAACGTCACATCGTTTCCAAATTTGTCTTTGTCCTTTTGGATGGAAGGAGGAAAAAATAGCCGGGTCAGATCAAAACATCTGGAGGAACAGACTCATAATACCTCATAATAATAAGTATCTGGATGTCCTCATTCTGATCCGATTTGTGTAATGCTCAGCCACTTCTCAAAAACATAAACCACAAACCAGTATATATTATGGATAGTTCCATTTTAACATAGGTTGTTGCTACATGGGTGGAGTCTTACCTTGTAGAAGACGTCTGGTACGTACTGCTCAGGGCTCGACTCTTTAGCGAAGCCCAGCTCAGGGGCATCTTTGCAGGGCAGTAGGCACTCGTCTCTCACCAGAGCCATGCACTGATTGGACACCTGATATCCTTCAAAGTGCACCTGGTTGTCTGGACCACCTGCACACAGAGCACACAAACAGACAAATGCATTAATGTGTTTGCTGAAGGATAATCTCAAACATCAGTCACTTTACTTTTGACAAATTACTTTTTTTTTTAAACTATTTTTGGGTAGCACCACAGGATGTCATAATTAAATTAATTTCTTAATACATTTTTCTTAATTTCAAATGCTCATGACAAATTAAGTGAGGACTTAAAGTTTATCAGTATTATACAAAGTATTCGAGTGGTGATGTGAGAGCATTGTGTCCTCATTAGAGAAGCTAGAACTAGAGAATGTTTGTTGCTAAATGTATTTGCTAAATGACTACAATGATTGATTACAAAGGTCATCCATCAACTTTTAGTCAACCAACTAATTAACCGATTTATCTGAGACAGGATCAGATTGACCACAAAACCAGGATGGCAGCAGTTCATTTTATGTTCTGCTTAAACTCCCGACAGCTAGATGGCAGTATTGTAATCTATCTTCAGCAATTTGACTCTTCCACTATAGCATAACGTCAACTGATACAGGAAGAAGTTAAGCACATAGCTAGTATCACTAGCATCAATGCAAAGAACACAGGACTATGAAACAATATATGGCCTTGCTTACAGTATATATATTGAATCATAACCCCTGTATCATGATACATATCACCACAATTTTGCTAACACAAATTTTTTAAGTAGCAGCAGTACAAACAAAGCCTGATGGAGTGCAAAGAAATCAAAACCAACAAAGAAGTTGGCACACTACTTTGAATGAAGCTATTATTATGTCAATGTGGTGAGCTCAGAGTCAAACTAATTGCTCCTCAGCTTTACACATGCAACCCATTTACAAACAGACAGCGTTTATACACAAGGTAAAGTAAAAACAGATGAACTTTGCTCCGGCTGGTATCAGATGTGTGACCATGACATCAACTTTGGCTACCAGAGCCTCATTAAAGTAAACGACAGGGATGAGGTCACTGCTTTATATTGTGTTTTTCTGGAATACATGAGGAGGGCTTAACATAGTTGAAAGGGAGGGAAAAGAAAACACTTTGCTCCGATCCCACAGACCAGTCTGAGCCTGAGAGCACCTTGTTTGTATTACACTGCTCCATTTGCCTCATTTTCAGTCCTCACTTCAGCCTCAGAGAGAACATTAACGTACCTGTCGCCACCACAGTCACAAATTTTGAGCCAAAATGGCCGTCTCGAGAGAGTCTGCAAGGGTTTGAATGAAGATTCTGGAAGTATCCCGCTGTGATGCACTCCTCTGCGCTCAGGTAGTACGAGTCCTAACAGAAGGACAATGATAAAACAATGAGAAGCAGCACGTTAGCGTGATGAACAGGCCGTCTTTGCATGAGCTGCATCCACACCTTGTTTCTGGTGTAGCGGACAGTGCCTATCCTGGTATCCTCGGAGAGCAGGTCAGTGAAGATCCAGCCCACCTGAAAACCGGAGAGAACAGATTAAACAAGTAGATCTGTAATGATTCGTCTGCAACAATTCTGCTTATCAATATCTTTTAAGTCATTTTTTAAAGCAAAAATGTCAAAATATCAGAGTTTTCAGCTTCTCAAGGGTGAGCTTTTGCATGGTTTAGATATAAACTCCCTTTCCAACTCTGCCCATTTTCCCTCATGTCCTCCTCACATATTTATGTTTACCAGACCGATGTGAAGCAGTTTGCTTTGAGAAAAAAGGCTCAGGTTGAACTTCAGGTTGAAATTCTTTGATTAATTAGAAATCAATTTCTGTTCAAAAGGCTTCGATGGCTTCAAAACGCTGCTGGAGTGCAAACTGTCAGTATTTGGTGTGAAAGCAAAGTAAACCACTTTGTCCGAAGGTAACTGGAAGGCACAAAGTCAAACAGAGCAAACGAGAAATGAAGGCCAACCTTGCAGAGGCCCAGTTTGGCAGCGATTTCGTCCACAGCTGCTGCTTTAGGATCGTCAATCAGTTCCAGGCTGTTCTGAGTGGCATTCTGAAACACAAGAGTCACGACTAAATTAAAATCAAGAGTGACTACAAGGTTAATTAGGGAGTTTGACTGATGGAAGGACCAATTACAGTGAACTAAAGAAAATCAACAAGACGCTCAACTTGATTCAAGACGTTGAAGCAAACAGTGATACATTCAGAAGGAATCCCTCACCTGTGGTGGCTCGTAGATGGCAGCCACCTCCGCTCTGATGCCTAGAGGGATGTCTTTGTGCTCAGTGAACCTGCCATACAAGTACCCCATCCTCTGACTGCCTGTCTTCCTCCAGAAGTCCAGGAAGCGGTCAGCAATGGTGTGGTACTCAAACATGATGTTGTCCACGTGTCTGTATTTCTGAGAGAAGAACAACAGTATTTTGGATTTGTGGTGTTTTTATACGTGGACCCAATGCATGAGCTGAGGTTTCTTTGGGTCTTTGGGCAGGAAACTGAAGCTCTAGTTTTCCCGATGGTTAGACCAGCACGTTGCATGGTAGCTCACTGCTATCGGTGTGTGGGTGTGTGTATGCAAGTGGCTGAATGAGAGGCAAATTGCACTTTGGATAACAGCACTCGAGCAACTTATTATTTCAATCATTTGTTTCCTATCTATGTGACAAGCACTGACCGATAGTTTGAAAGCAATGACAATGAGTCACACACATAAAGTGATTGTTTACATGCTTCTCAAAGAGAAATGTGCTTCATTTGAAGGTGCTGCTGCATTATGACATGTTGGTCAAACATAAATGGTGTTCATCGTTTTTAACCCTCCACAGTAACTGAAGAAAAGCATTTGGGCCGAGTCTGAAAACATCAGAATATTTTTTTAAAGCACATTTTGATGGAGATGGATTTTTATCATTTCTACAAAAATTATTAATTGATATAAATCCATTGCCAAATCATCAGTAGGTAACATAAACTCTTGTTTACTCATTCAAAAATCTTCCAGAAATAACACATTCTGTGGGTATAAAGCAGAGTGTAAACAAAAACAAAAATCAGACACAGCGTTGCAGTAAAAGGTGAACAATGAATTGTTACAGCAGCACAGGTTTTAGCACTTATTTCCGCTGTTAGCTAATGTCACTAACAGGATCATTATAAACTCACAGAAATATTATAACATCATCAAGGCACACTAAGCCTCACTCTGAACACTCATTGCTATTGGTTGTTTGTAATAATGGTCATCAACTGTACTGCTGGTGATATTTTTTCCCTTGGATGGCAAAGGGAAATCATGAATATTTAATGAGCTTGAAGCAAACAAATGTTCTTGCCGTCAAACAATTTAAAGGGCGGCTCCATCATTTTTGGTGTTTTGGATGTTTTTATATCATTCTGTTCCTTATGTATTCAAAGGCCAACATTCAAATATTGGTCCAGATGCACGTTTTAGCATCATAATACTATTTCCACAAGCCCTTCTAAAAGGTCAGCAGACAGGATTAAGTGTTTGCTTCAGCTGAATTCACACAAAATCCAGCAATCCAGCACCTTCCCACAGGATGGTTTTTTGTTCTTTAGAAAATAACCACCGTGAAATAATCAGAAAATAAGGTTTTATTTATCTGATTCACTAATGCCACTCCCTCTCTCCATTCACTCTGGAGCTCACTGCTGCTGTCTGCCTCTCTCTGTCTTCCTACTTGAGCAGGAGAGTAACTCCTATAATAATAAAATCATCCTCCACCTCCAAGCTAACACTTTTTGGGTTTCTGACATCAAAATTGTTTGTCTGCTATGACTGGCATGAAAATTGAACCATGCACTCTCTGAAAGCACATAGGTCATGTAATATACACTCTACTACAGGTCACATACCTGTCTGTTCAGTGTGATGGCACTGGGCTGGCACTTAGTGCAGATCCCCTCCGGCCAGGGAGGGTGGCCCTCACAGCCCGACTTGATCTTACAGCTGATGTTCTCCAAAGCTGCAAACTTCCCTCTGCCGGAGGTTAAAACAGTGTTAGAATTTAATCAGAATTTGTGGATTTCTACTGAAGACATGAAAAACAATTTCTCACTTATCGGCTCCACCGGTCAGCTTGCGAAGGTATGCGTGGAATGACATGTGCTTCACTGGTGGGTCGAGGTGATTCAGGTAGTCTTCGTCAAAAGGCTGGCAAAAATAAAAGCACTCAATAATCCTGTCTTACAGTTTAAGAAACCAAAAAAAACAAGAATGAATTATCTTACCTCTAACGGTACACAGTGCACACATTTTCCAAGGGCACCATGGCGACATCTGTAACAAGAGAAGAATCATCAAGTATCTGACATTTGTATTTAAGTTGGAGGTTTGCAGCAGGTCTTCCTCTTACAACTGTGGATCTTTGTTCCTGTAGATCTTGCCGTCTTGCTTGGCCAGATACTGATCGATCTCGTCCTCCTGGACCTGGGGTGCAGACAGGGACCGGGGGATCATGGAGGACGAAGAGGAGGAGGATGAGAGAGATGGTAGTGATGAAGATGAGTGTGGGGTGGCCGTGTCCATCACCTCCCCAGAAGAGGAAGGAGATCCTGAAGGGAAGAGAAACAGCATGTCGCCATGCCTACGAAAGGAGATGAGACAAAGCTTGTTCAAAAAAAGCAAATGTTAACTTCTACTGAACTTCTACTTCTACTAAAAATATCACATTTTCTGATACATGTAGAATTCACACACTTTCTGTGTGTAATATCCCATAGTTGTCACATCTTTTTTTAATAAGAAATCCCATAATTTTACCGTAAACATTCCCTGCATCAAAGTAAAGATCTAGTGATCAGTGAGTATTTGCATCTATGCTCCAGTTTTACTTTTTGTCTGAATGGCACTTCTTTTGAACATCACAGGTGTTCTTTTGGTTGTTTTCTGATGAGATACAACCAGTAACTGATATAGTAGCAAAATGTGTACGGTGGGTTTTTCTTCTATCACGTGACTAGATTTTGAAAACATGTTGCTTCGGGTGCATCTCTTCAAGGACTCACAGAGCTCAATTTGAATGAGCGATGAGTTGTAAAATCGAATGCTTAACACCGTTTGCTTTTACTTACTTGATTTTAAGCAGGCTCAGAGTTTTGTTCTGGGAAAGGATCTCTCCGGTCTTGTTGCGGTTCAGGTAAACAGAAAAGCCATTGGAATTGAACCCGAACTCTTTGGCTACCTGAGACAGACATAATACCGTGTGCTGATTAGATTGCATGAAAACCTTGTGTCATATTACCTAACATACTGCTAACTTTCAACACCATGAAATTATGCATCTGATGTAGAGAGGATCAAAATATACAACGTCTTAAATCAACCAGAGCTAATCATTAGCATGATCTCAGAAGATGAATCCACTCTAGGAAACAACTCAGATCAACATGTGCCAATAAAAACGATGCATATGTAAAGGGTGAAGCAGATTAGCAGAGTCTCTTGGCACGAATAAACTCAGCTTGTTGGAACACCTCTTAAGGTCATCACAGAGTGAGCCAAACTAAGCTATTAAGAGTACTCCGAGCTGGCCGACCAACAGAGAATCCCATAAAACTTTTATCAATCACACATCAGGCAGATAACCAGGTATTTCATTACTTAATTCAACAACCCTCAGTGAACTTTTAACATAAAAGCAGAATGATTATCTTGGGATAAAAGACAGCTGCATTGGTACGATAACATCTAAACCAACAGACCATCTTAAACCGTCTAGCAGTGTCATCACAGTTAGCAGTGTGTGCTTTTTATTTATCTTTAAGGTCAGTGTTGGTAATACTAAGGAGAGAGCCATTGGAAGCAGTGAACGTCTTTGAGCATAAAAATCATTTTTCTTAAACCACACAAACGAAGATATTATTTCTGTGTGCTGGGTGGAACTGTATTCTGTCAGATTGCATGACACTGAAGACTCTCTCTCTTTAGCTCTCTTTATTCTGTCTCAGACTATCTCTGCCCTATCTGCCTCGAGGGTTTCCATTCTACCCATCGCTGGCTGCACGTCAGCAGGGAATGAAAACTACTCCTCCGATTGATCTGCAGGCATCCTGCTTTAACATGGATACATACATTTTTAATGAGGAGCTGCTGCAATGCTCTGCTGTGACTGGTCTGCTCGCATATGGGTCTATTTTAGGTCCTTGCAAATTCACTGATTGAATGGCATTTGTAATGATCTTTGTGTGCTTTTGTATGTCAGATTGAGCAAAACTAAGATTGGACAGTTCTTACAAAGATATCCAAATTCAGGGCCAAGTATAGAACTATTTATTTTATATCTACTAAACCACAACCTGGCAAGCAAATGTAATGCCAAGTGAGCAAAGCAATAAATTTAATACACTCCCTAAAAACTAATTTCCCTGACAAATGACATGACAGCGGGCGCTAGAAGAGCAGGAGCAGTGCAGGGCTGACCTGCTCGGGTACTTTCTGCAAAGCTTCATACATTAATTAATAACAACCAGCACAAGCAAAGCCCAGGGAAACAAAGTGTACTTAGTGGCAACAGTGTACTGCACATGCATTACTGTAGAGATATTAGCACACTTAAAAGATGTGGTGTACATGTAACAAGTGATGACCCATAGTGTCTAAAAACCATTGTGGCATGTGTGAGTTTGACCCATCTTGACTTTAAAACTGTTTCACACATGGTACCTTCTTTAAAAAAGCAGCAGCTGTCTCCCTTTTAGTTGAAGGAATTTTCTTCATCCCATCTGGGGATTGTACCCTGATGATCTAAAAAAAACAACAAACACAGTAGACATAAAATACAAAACAACTTGAAGTGCATTATGTGATTTCCCTAAGGTCAAATAACTGGGCTGGAAGGTTCCATTTTTAGCCACTTACAAATAAAAAGTAAGCGTTTTAATTTTGTACGGCTTCAATATGACTCCCAAATATATCAGTCATAACAAGAGCGCTGCTCCCCGTTTTCTCCTCCTCTTTATAGTGGTGTCAGTGTCTTGACAACGATGACAGTGCAGAAAAGTAACGTTACCGTTAGCTTAGGAGTCTGTACTTTTCAACAAATAGCTTTTGTATTGTGACATTGAGATGTTCACTTTGAACCATACAACGTTATAGCTGTCGCAGTATAGGGGCTTGCTCACAGTCAACAAATATTAGAGTCAATCGAAAACATCCTGGCTTTGATTATATCCATATAGCATCGTCTAGCTAATGTTTGGCTAATGAGCTGAGCATGCTAAACAACAGTCCAGAAAATTTCATTCCTGAATTTTTGCCGGTTATGTAGCTTTCCTGTTAGCCGACGATGACTCTTTTTTCGGATGCCGACTGCTAGCCAAAGGGCTAAGATTGGCCAGTTAGCAAAACAGGCCCAACTCACTCTTTGCTAATGATAACGAGCGAACGTTAGCTACCAAGCTAATTCTGCTGCCTCATCACTCCGGACTTCGGTTAACAAGCTAGCTCTAACGTTAGCCGAGTCGACCCTCACTGCCGTTACGACAACCTGTCGTTATACTTACAATATTATCTGCCATGTTGCTCGGGTGAGTGCTCCCGATAGATATCACTGCGTTTAGCAGACACTTAATACAAATTCACTTAGCCTTACTGTCTGTCAACGAAACTCCATCACACAACTCAAACACCGGGTGTTACAGGCATTAGTGACCGACCGACCGGTCCCACACTGAAGCAACCACGGCTGAAACAAAACATTTTTAGCTGAAAAAGCCAAGTTCCACTTTTCTTGCAGTGGGCTGGGGCTGGCCTATTTATTGTACCACAACTACAATGTAGAAGACACTGCATAACCAATACTGTATTAAAATCACCAGGTTCTCTGCATATCAATTAGTTGCCCATAATTGAAAATTTGTGACCTTAGGTCCTTTTAGCTTATATTGTGTACACATATTGCATATTTGTAAATAATACTGCTTTGATCACAAACCACTACAATTACACTGTATTTAATGGGAACTTGGAGGGACGGGGCACATGCACAATGCACATGCACAGTATGTCATTTCTGTCACAGGTAACAGGTTAATGGCTGCACACGTTTCCCTGGCAGGTTAATGCTGAAGTTTACACAGTTCAGTGAAATGCTCAACTTCAGTAATAACACTGCTTTACTTACATTAATAGAACAAGGTTTCATCTATTTTAGGCCTATGTAGAAGATTATGTTTATAATCTCAAAGCATAAATGTCCTTTTTCCTATAAATACATTTGATATGTATTCAATCAATTTCAATAATCTTTAAAAGTTGTAATTTGATATATGTTGATTTCATCAATACACTAACTTATTTGTAACCACACTGAGCACCACCATTATATGATATGATATGATATTATATTATATTATGCGTGATATATTTAAATGTGTTTTTCTGTCTTTAAGGGTGTATTTCAGTAACAGTTATTTTTTGAAAGACTGTTGAATATAATTAAAAATAAGTGTTTGCCTTTCCACAAGTCAATTCATGGCTGTATATGCAGCAAAATGCAGTGTACATTTATTTTACTTAATATAATGCAACAGATCAATTTTGATTAAAAAAAATAAATCTCCATTTGTTTTTTCCTTTTTTTATGTTTTATTTTTTTCCTCATCCTGTAGAGAGGTCAAAGCTCCATTACACATCTCTTTAGATCTGGACGTATACTAAAACATGCCTCCCACTCGTCCCTCTGCCATCCCTCACTGCTACAGTACAATCAATGTAAACATCAAGAAAAATCCATCAACCCTTCCATCACCACTTTTATATCATCAGGGAAAAGTTATCAACTTATTTGTTATTATCTTGTTGATTAAAGCAAAGATGAAGTCAGGATAACAGAAGTTACATTTCAAACTAAAAGTACATGTATTGATCTTATGTGTACAACAGATTGGTACAAGTTTAGGAAAGCAATACTTTACTGCCTAAAGAGATCAGTGATGACAAAGAGGGAACAATGATGAAAAATAAGTAACTCTGAACGATGGATGAAAGACGAAGGACAATGAGGAAAAATGTAAAATCTCCAAGATAACAACAAAAGAGAGCTAAAATAACGAGCTTAAAAATACAAATATAAACACGCAGGTCGTGTGAAAATATGATAAATAAACATGCAAACATAAAATACATATTTTCATTTACATTAACATCTTACAAGGGAGATGTACAAATTTGAAGAGATGAAACTAAGGTCAACAGACACTAATGTGAATGGCTATCAGATAAGATGAGTTGTCAGTGTGGATGTTGCAAGGAAGGAATTCTGGCTTTCTGGACATTTATTCTCTGCTGAGTTGGTTTTAAAGATTTTTTTCCCACACAACACTTCCCAACATGCATCAGACTTCCCCATATTAGGATTCTAGCAAATTTGGCTGCAGTTAAAGAAATAAAGGGAAAAGAGGGATTTCTGATGGTTATCCCACTAAAGGTTACGCTCAGCAATGGCAAGCTGGTGTCCAGTCTCTACAGAATTCAGCTTTTTGTATTTAATATGTTCGGCGTTGATGGACAAGCCCCTGAGATGGTGAACGAGGTGTCGAAGCACATGAAGTGGGAGCCCACCCACTTCACAGGTTTGTCACTTAAACTCAATTTGAGGCTTCCTTGCTTGTTTCAGGTTTTGTCCGTGAGAATAGAAAAGAGGAGGAGAGGAGAAAAGCAGGAAGAGAGAAAATGACGCTTAGAGTAACAATGCAGATCTAGTGGAGAGGTGAGACTTAAATCAAGAGATCCTAAACATGAGCAGATATTGTGTGTGAGCTGCAAAGTCAGAAGAAGAATCCAGCGAAAGACGACAGAAAGTTGTTGTTTTTTTGTAGATTATTTTTTCTCTTTTTCCAATTTTTGTGTTTGTTACAGGTTGTTAGTTTCTTTGGAATAAAGTTCCATTTTAAAGCTTGGAGATGGAGCCTGAGGCAGATGGTTTGAAGTGCATGGATGTGGCCTGTAATCCTCAGAGGATTGCAGGGAGATGCGGGAAGGCTCAGATGATGCCGTACTGAGCCAGCTCATGCAGCTCCAGGTGATTGAAGGCCTCCCAGGGGCAAATGACAGTGATGTCTGCAACAAAAAAGATGTAGGAGGCTGTTCAGGCCGCCGCAGATCATAGAGACTGATATGAAATGCATTTAAACACCTGAAGTGAACTCACCTGTGCCTAAGCCCTCCATTCCAGGGATATCATCACCAAAGCTGCGAAGAAAAAGGAATTACAAACCATAACTTGACATTATTTCTAAACCTATAAAGAACAAATAAATCATCCAGAGCATACCCCTGGATTCCCTTCTTCGGAGGCTTGCTCTTGAACTGACGGGTCTGCCTCTGTTTGAACTTGGGTGGGCCCTTGCGTGGGGTGGCGGGGCCTCCGCTGACACGGGTGGCAGACTTGATCTCAGCTTTGGGCTCAAGATTCATTTTGAGCAGTTATGTTACCTGCGCGCTGGCTCGTGGCTTTAGAGACACCTCTCTGAAGCGAAGTCGTCGTGATTAAATCTTTTCATTTTGGAAAGGGAGAAGGAAAAGAGTCAGATAATTCATCCAAACCAAGGCGACCCTTAAAGAGATTGGGAGGAAACGAGCCACTTTCACCTGTTTAGTCTCAACAGGGTATTATCTAAGATGCTCTGTTTAACCATTACATTCATGTAACAGTTCACCTGCAGCCTCTGTCACCTCTGTTTGACATTACAGCCCTTAATCTGCTTACCGATCTGACAAGCAGCAGGCAGGATTTACACTCATATTTCCTCGTGATTGAATGTCTGAGATGCACTACCTTGCGACGTGTTCTGTGAGGATGACCCAATTTTCCCATAATCCCTGGCTCAAGTTAATAAGTGCTCCCCCCTCTCTATTTCAAGCCGGCTGTCCTCGTGTAATCTCGTTAGAGCAAGGACAAAACAGCGCATATGCTGAGCACGCACTGAGGGTCTAAGTGATCAATCCGCTCACTGTGTCCCACTGACAATGACAGTAATGAACAAGTCTTAACCATTAATGTGGTTACTGTGGTTTAATAACAATGTGTGCACATAATTCAGCCTAACAACCTTCTTTCATGCAAAAGATATTGTATACTTCGAGTAGTTTTATGTCAACATGTAACTACAAAAATGTTGACATGCATATAAGTATTTTCTAAGTGGTTGGTTTGGCCCACTGGCAGGGTATCCAATGACCATTAACTATTTCAACATCAACCACGTATTCAATCCTAAAATGTCTGTAATGCTCAAGAATTAAGATTCTATATATTGATAATAACTATTGAACCTTAATATTTTTTAGTGCCAACAAAAACTGAGCACTGAGTATCAAAAACTGTCAAGCTGCTCAAATTTCTGGTCGAATTCGTTTAAATCTTTGATCCGATATTTCTATCCAGGCAACATTTTTGCAGAGCTGCTTGTGTTAAGACTTTTGACATTTGAGAAATTTGGCCTTTTCTTCGTTAAGTTAAAAATACACTGCAAAACCAATAAATGCACAGTAGGCCTTTTACCAGATAGATTGATCCATTAATCTGTAGGGTTTTCAAGAACTGATTACTTATTTTCCACAAGTAATATAATGATAATAATAATAAACTTTATTTACATAGCATCTTTAAAAACAAAGTTTACAAAGTACTTTGACAGACAAAGCAAGAGCAGGAAACTCAGGAAGACAACAAGTGTTGTTTTAGATTGTTTATCTCTTTTTGGAAACAAAACTTGCTTTTTCATGTGTACGCTCTCATTACAATCAGCTAAAATGTAACAACCGTAAAACACATCTGCTTGTTTGACCTTCATTTAACCTCTTGAGATCTAAATCTAGATCTTATAGCACCATATACTGTTATCCTGATTTTAAACACGTCAGTTCTAGTTCAGACAATTTCAATGTCAAAAAAAAAAAGATTACTATCATATCCACTGAGTTCCACGCAGCTTCAGAAAAGACACATCAATCATCCCTGTCGTTCACATTTTACTAGCATTGTATTAAATCCCGCGTATGTCAGTTAAAGCATTGTTTGTGGTGGTGATGTCGCGGTGGGGTCTACTCACCGGCTGCTTGGGTGAAGGACAGCCAGACGAATGTGTGTGAGCGAAGCCCTGCTCTGTCTAGCAGATGAGAGGAGTTCTATGCTAGGCTTGCTGTGAGGGCCAGTCAGTGTTTGGGGCCCCTCTTATATGCTGAGCCCCACAGGAAGATTATGAACGCACCGCCTCCCCGCTCTGATGTCAACACTTCACATGTATGATGTACACATGTACAGATGTCCAAACCTCATGTTTGTAACGTCATGATGATGTGATGAAGCTCACTGTGTCATTATCTAGTTCAGATTTGTAGAAACGTTTTACATACATGTCAATTTAAAAAAAATTTACAGTAGATTTTGGATGGAAATTTCTGATTTGAAAACATTTAAAATAAAAAACAAATTATTTGACATACTTTCGGCGAGATTATACAATATTTCACATGAAATATGACACATTTCATGCACAAAGGCAATTCAAAGGGATTTACATAAACAAAAAACAGTTCATTTTTATGTTGATGGTTGTCTCCATAAAATTCAAGAAAACACTAATGAAATCGCTGATTTGAGACCTGATACTAGAGATAACACAGCTTGGAACATGATGCAGATTATGGATGCAGCTGGAAGCTTCCTGAAAGATGAGTAGCCCTCTCCTTCTTTGTTGTCCAATCATCTCACCATCTGCTTCAGGCAAAACCCTTCAATCCTCCATCCTGCAAAAGTCCCATCGATCATCTTAATGTATGTTTCAGTATAATTTGCTGCAGAGAGAATGCCTTCCACGTATAATCTGACACCAGCCTCCCCACCTAAACTCAATCACTAAACTGCTAATCATGCAGGACTTTTTGTTTGTTAGTTCAGGATGTACCCAATAAGAGATACACTAATGATTTATTTGGCACTTCCTTAAAGTTGTGATTCTTACAAGAGACAGAAAAATCATGCTCAAAATGATGCAGGAAAGACTTTGGATCGATGCTTCAAAATATAGGGTTCCTACGATTCCCATAATGCAACTCCATAATGTCACACATTAGGACCTCTTCAACATGTGGAAACTCTCATCCAACCACCTGTGAAAATGTCCAGTTCACGTGATGTGACATTATTTTATTTTCACATATTAAACTTTGAGTTCATATGTGAAAATAGCTGATCTCATGTGAAGATGCCAATTTAGTGAGATTTCATGTGTCATGGTCTGTTTTCAGTTATGTTCTGTGAATATTCTAATCCACGTGTGAAATACATATGAATGTATGTAATTCATGGTTACACATGTGAAAATGCAAATTTCACACGTGAAAAAGAACTTGAGAAAATGTCCAGTTAACATGTGAATATATTCAATTTACATGTGAAATTGTGATGTTGATGGCATGTGACATTTTCGTGAGGGACACGTCCACACCTTCAGTTTTGTTAGGCAGCTATTACATCAAGCTAAATCACATCTACAAACACAGCTGTTCTGGTGCTTTCAGTGATATCACTTGATCTTCATCAGCTGATGAGGAGGAGTACACCAGCTTCAAAGTTCACCTCAGAGACAGAAGCTGAGCCTCTAAAGAAAACCTGCAGTTATGACATTTCAGTGCATCTTACCGTGTGTGTAACTAACTTTAAGTTATTAAAAATGCTCACCTCACTCAGTATAATGGTTTGTTAACAGCCAGTCGAATCAAATGGATTCGTCCCAGTTTCTTTCTGTCTATTTTTTATTTTCAGACATGTGCAGTGGGTTGGACTCATTGTTTGTCATCACTGCCCTGAAGGCGTGCCCGTCCAGCCTCCTGATGAGCACTAAGCTCTCAGCAGGAGGGCGCACGTGCCTGGCTCTTTGTACACTATTAATGATCCTCTCATATGACTGTCCCTGGTATATATGGTATGTCTATCATCCAGAAATACCCCACTAACTGATTATTATCTTGCAAATGAAAATAAGTTTTAGTATGTACTGCAGCTGCTCTGACAAAGTACGTACTGTTACATGCAGTATACATACAGTTGGGACAAACTGTGACCCTCCTTCTCATACAAAAATATTGAAAAACTAGAAGGGCACTCAGTAGAGCACATACCTCCGTCAAGGCCCAACAGCCCAACATCCATGCATTATTCCCTGGATAATGCATGGATGTTGATAAAAAAAAAAAATCAGGCATATTTAGAGGGCTGGTATCTATGAGTGTGTACAATTTAGTGCGGATCCAAATAAAAATCTGGATCTAGTGGATTGAAACATGTTTTCATAGGGGGGTAGTCTTTAGCTAGCTAGTTAGCTAGCTGCTAGGTAGTTAACTAGCTGTGGCAAAACATGTTTGTCTGGTGATATTCAAACATAACTGGTCATTTAAATTATGCATTTAAATTTGCTGGGTTTTTTTATTTATGTGATTTCTTGAGCACATGTAGATTTAAAAATAACTAGCTCATAATAAAATTATCTCACTGTTTACCTCCGTGGCCCACTAGACTATGCTCTGAGGCCCACTGGTTCAGAATAGTTGTATTAGGTCATACTAAATCTTTTTCTGGCATACTATAAAGTATGGTAGTATGGGTATTGGAACGCAGCCTAAATTAATTGAATGCATTGCAGTAATGACAATCAGACATACTGTACATATGGTATCAGTGATGCAAACATTTCAAGACTTTAATCACCTCAGTGACCTGAAGGTGATTGTGTGTCTACATTTGACCCGTGGTCAGATGTACTTTAGCTTCATGTTGGGAGAATATTACACACTGGCATGACGCAAAGTGACACATTGCAGCGGTGGCAGCGGCACTAATCTGTCTCCAGTTCTTTCCACCACGTCAGAGTCACTGGTGTCCTGTATATGATCAGATTGTAATCCCCTGCATAACCTAGATCAAAGAATAACTGCAGGCTGGAGCTGCCCACTGGCACCTCTGTGATCAGGACTAAGTGCATCACTGTTATCAGACTACAGCTGACTCAGTCAGGGAGATCAGGGTCAGCGTCACCTCAGAAAGTGGCCTTGTGGAATGTACAGACACCAGACTGAGCTGACTGAAAGACGTCGTTCTAACATCTGAACACAATCTGCTACTTTTCTGACATCATCCAACAGATTCTTTGGTTCGGAAGAAGCCTCCTGTATCCATCAAACACTCATTCATTAATTTAACATAGTTTTACATTTAGACAGTCAATATTAAACTTGTTTACACATATTACTTACGTTGAAAACCTTGATCTCTTAAAGACAACCAGTGTTTTGTCTGTAAACCACTCCTGTATCATGACTATAGTAACAACAACTCAAACCATTCCGGAAGAGGAGCTGGTCGAGCACGATGGATAAATCCATGCGATGATGAAATGAAAAAAGTTGAGTATCAGCCAAAATATTTCACCCACATGAGACCAGATAGTTTTATGTCTATCCAGCACTCTCTAGTGGTCCTGCCACATACAGTATTGAAGTGGTGCAAGGGAAAACAGAACAGTTTGTTAATATTTATTTAACAAATAACCTTTAAAAATAAAATACATATAATTTAGGTTGCTAGTTTTGTAAAGTTAGCTTGTCTACTGTAGCTCTACAGTTCCATTAGCTTAACTACAAACCATTTGGAAAGACACTGTTGGCCTCACAAATAGAGTGAGAGTTGGAGTGTGAAGCCAAGCATTGAAATCACTGAATAATTCTCTGTAGGACTGCAATAAAAAATATTTTAACTATCCACTCATCTATTAATTACAATTTATTTATTGTTTTTACTCTATAAATACAAAGAAATTTTGTAAAATGACAAAATGTTATTTATATATTTTTTATTACTATTTAAACTGTGGGAGGAAACCGAAGCACTCGGAGTAAACCCACGCCAACACAGTGAGCACATA
>JBBPCS010000001.1:2492135-2511404 GCA_037974645.1 Hollardia meadi
GCTCCCCCCCTTTCTCTCTCTCTCTCTGTCTCTCTCCCCCCCCCTCTCTCTCTGTCTCTCTCTCTCTCTCTCTCCCCCTCTCTCTCTCCACGTGAGCAGGCAGACGCCGCACGTGGAGCCGCTGCAGCTGGAGAGATACTTATAACTCTGAGTGTGTGTGTGTGTGTGTGTGTGTGTGTGTGTCGTTTCCTTATTCACTGCATATTTTAATGAGGTGTGTAAATCTGCGTGTGACTGTGTACATATACAGCATATATTCTGTATTTATACATCACGGTTTGAGATAGAATGAGCAAGAAAAGAGAGCATCTGTGCAGTTTGTGTTTGTGTGGGTGGATGTGTGAGTGTTTGCACATTATGAGACAGCGTTTGCTCCAGTTTCTAGTTTTGGCCGTTTCCCCTGCCTCTCCTCGGTCACAGATGAGCTCATCCAATATTTAGAACATCAGTCACTCCGGCCTGGATCAGCGTTCCCTGATCACAGTCAGTCGAGTCCCGCGAGGCCGGAGCTGGACAACTAAGAATCCCCCAGATACACAGAGACGCTGACAATTTCAATTTAGTCAATTTATTCATAAAGTATACAAGCGTGTTGTGTAGTTGCCAGTGTGCACAAATCTATTTTTGCAAGTGGGCAGCAACAAAAACCATTGAAAATATTAGGGATGCAAGATAATATTGGGCACATCATCGGTGTCGGACGATAAAGGCTTTACAATGAAATAACGGGATCGGCCCGATTTCTGCGGATAAGACAGTCAACGTTTGGCATAATTAAATGTCATCTAAGTCGAAGTAGACATAATAATGTTATTTGCACGTCAGGAAAAAGTTGATGTTCTGTGCACTTATAAAAATCTGTGCATATATCTGTGTCTGCAATCGGCCAAACACAGTTGAGTTTGAAAACATCAACATGTCGATATCAGCAAAAATCCAATTTCATGCATCCCCAGAAAACATGTCATTGATTGACATCAATAGTTTATATGTAACTAAACTCAAGGCAAGGACTTATTGTAGGCAGAGTACTGCTTTCCAACAGTGACGGCAAATTAAATGTCATCTTAGTGTGATGGAGGGAGGAGACTGTGTGTTACCATTGGTAGAAGCACCTATGGGCTCGATGTGATTTGTACTGTAACAACTGAAGTTTGCAACAGCTGAAAACATCTTTCATCTGTTAAAGGGAGTTTTCTCGGAGTCGGATTATTGCATTTTTTTTCACTTGGAAAAGGAATTTCGGGTGCTGTTTGTTTTGTCTTGGTCAAACCTCCACTAATTGAGTTGTTTTGCCACACTGACGTATTGTCACCTCACAAAGATGTTATTGTGAACATCTTAGCGAACGGTCGTCTATTTTTATATCCAGAGCAACATTAGAATTCATCTGGAGTCCTTTTGGTCACCTGGCCAAAAGTCCAATATTCACTCCATTTTAGCTCTGTTTTTGGTGAGAAAAATATCTCACTCCTCAGCTGCTAAATGCTGCACTATGTTTACTAGCTAGACACTAACTTTGTCTGTCTACAGTTTGGTGCTGAGCGGGTACATTTATCAGAGCTTTTTCACTGAAAACAGATGTCTGCTGAAGCTGGAAACGAGCTTGACAAGAGCGCTGAGAGAGAACCAACACAGTAAAGTTGCAGGCTGTGAAAAGACAAAAACACTGCTGATAATATGGTTCTGACCAAACTCTTGTCTCAGTGACCCCTTTCACATTAAACATTTGACCCATTGTTGATATAGAAAGATTGATTAGTGCATCTTCTTAGTTTTTAACAGGAGATTTATACTTCACTCATGTGGTTCTCATGTGGGAGAGAATCAGACGTTCTCGTCCTCCATACGAGTGAGCACTACAACACAATTCAAGCACTGGTTATATAAACTGGTTATATAAGAAACCAATTAGACCCGTGAACATAAAGAGACCATGTCTCCTGTACCCTTTCTGATGTTATGTGCATTGGGTATACATTTAGTCTCTCTGTGCTTTAATATTCATGCCAGAATCTCCATAGAACCTTGAGCCTGACTCCAGATCATCATAGTCATATAAAGCAGCCTGAACGTTTATCACATGTTGCCTCATGAAATGCCATACAGTTCCATATTTCAATTCTGAAAAAGGTGGTAATAAATCTGGCTGCCATTTCCTGCTGAAAGCACTTCAAATACATAATGTTCCCGGCCATAAAGCCATTTCACATGCAGCCACACGCTGAAATGAGGCAGCCTGATATACTAAAAGCATCTCCATGGCAACCGTGCCTCGAAACTGGCGCACAGCAGGGGGGCACTTTGGAGAGGGTCTGCTTCATGTGATCATGCACTATCACGGCGGACACGTATCACAAACCTGGCCGGCATCTCTCATTAATAGTTGAAAAGATGCTGTGAAGAGATGCTCTGCAGTCTCTGTGTTCTTCATACGCCGGCCTTTTAAAGCGAAGACACTTAATTTGACTCTCGAAGCTGCTCGAAGCTGCTTTTATGCAAATGTCCAGGGTAAAACAAGAAAATACCACCATCTTTGAACATTTCTGATGCGTGTGAATTTGCATCTGTCTTTTGCCATCTGCAGTAACGGCTGTCATTGTGAACTTTGACATTCAAATGAATTGACTTCATCCAGAAATGCAGTTTCTCTTCCTCTACGTGTCATTTTCCACTTTGTGTTTGTGACATGTAGTGAGCTCGTTCTTGTTGTCATGCTAATAACACTTACATCCTTTATACAGTTCTATGAGCATTCTTAAGAGAACATTTGGAGACCAGTTGTGTTATATGCTTGTTGTCATATATATATCATATACTGTTAATGTTAAATCATCAAGGCTCACTGTTTTCAGTTTTCCATGGAGCAGATCAGTTTCCTGCTGCAAGAAGACACTCATCAAAGTAAAAAGAAAACACATAAAGGTTCTGTTGTGATAAAGATAGCTCAGTAATATAAAGTGAAGAGAAAATAGAGCCGCTGATGTGCTCGTGTCGCTCCCAACATGATATGTAATGTGGTTTCGCTGGTTTGATCAGTAGCTTATACTGGCTAATGTTAGCTAATGTTGGTAGAGTTTAGGTGTATATCAGACTTTACTGCTTCGGTGTGCTGACGTTATGACTCTTCTCTATGTGTTCTCATCTTAGACTGAGTTTAGCATCCATTATGTATTCTTATGTACTAGTAATGTCTTATTATTTACTTTATGTTCCTCTTTTTCAGCCATAATCTTTGAGCTATATCTTGTGTGCCACATGAATTACTGTACAGTGGCATATAATGCAACGTTATGCCTGTGTGTGTGTGTGTGTTTTACCTCTGTCTTCTATATATGATAATGAGTAGCACTTGGTTGCTCCTGTGAGGTGTGTATGTGTGTGTGTGTGTGCGTGCGTTACGTAATTGCCCCTGCATAGCATCTGTGATGCGGTGTCACATCTGAGCGTGTGCAGTCAGCGCCTGTGGGGACGGAGGACAGGAAGAAGCTTCATTCTGCTCCAGTGGCCTTTCTCTTCCTCTCTGCAAGCTTCGTCCACACGCAGACAGATGCAGGGATGGCAGGAGAAAGAGAGAGAGAGGGAAGAGATGAAAAAAAAAATCTGAGTGAGCGAGTGCAGAAACAAAAACAGGTAGCAGTTTTTGAGAAGGGGAGGACAGCTCCCTGGGGGGACAGAGTGAGGAGAAAGGAGGAAGTTAGAGATTAAGGACATGGATGGAGGCTGCAGGGATAACTGAATCCGTGCTCCACAGTCTGTGGTGTGTGATAGTTTGTTTTCTCTGCTCCATTGACTGAGATGATTCATTCACATAGGAAACAGCAGGACACATTCATGCTCTGCTCTCATGCTCTCCGAGGTTCACTCAGGTGAAGCATGTAATGCTCCTGTGTGATTCCGTCTTTCCTGTGTGCCCTTGTACAATTTGTCAAACGTTTCTCTTCACTTTAACAGTACCTGCGCATGCACGCACAGTAGCTCTACATCTACATAAAGGCTCGTTTTGTTTTCATGCTTCACTGGTCGCTGTGAAGCTGTGCGGCACGTGAGCTGCACGCTCCAAAGACCCATAATCCCCTGCTTCTGTGCTGCTCTTTCTACTACAAGGACTTGATAAATGCCAGGATTTCAGTACGCAGCACTCTGAATAATCAAGTTAACATCTTGACAAATACTTTATTCATTGAGGCTATACACTGAATATTTATTTGAAGACCGTATCAAGGTCTAAATTAATCATAAGTGTGTATGTCTTGTTCTCCCACACTGACAAATATGATAATAAATGTAATGCAAAATGGAAAAGAAACTGTGGGAAGCAACAAGATTGTATTTGTAAAGGTTGATTGGTTGTATTTAACCATAATTCAGCAACCTAATGGCATATATAATGACATAACCAATAACTAATAATAATTCCTCATTATTTTTGTCAAAATAAAGCACCATCCTACCAAACGTGCAACATTAGTTCATGAATGTCACAGAGGCAGCAGAATTCTCAAAAACATTTGAATTGTCATATAAAGAGCAGACTTAGATTAATAGTGATGCGTCATGTCAGTCAATACAGCCACATGCTGTCCCCTCGCCTCCAGCGCTGTTTACTCAAAGTTAAGTCCTCACAGCGGGTTGCCTGTTTCTCCTCAAATCCAGCAAATCCTCAGAGAACAATAACTGCTCTTTATCCCCATACAGAGGAAAAGCACAAACCCACGCATACACATGCAGAAAATCCCATCATCCTCGGGGACAGTGATGTCGCAGTAAGATGGCGAGCAAACAGCAAAAAAAGATGAAGCTAACAAAGGAGCGACATTCATGTTTGTTGTGACGGGAGGTCAGTGGGAGGGATGTAGCTGCGCCACTCGTTCTCTCAGTGACCTTTAATAGATCACATGTATCCCGCTATGTGGCCGCACCGACACTTTACGCTGAGTGTCAGACGAACGCCACAGCTGAGTGTAAATAACAAAGAGCTGCTGATTTCACAAGTGCATTCACAAGTCTATAAGAAATGTAAACTTAAAACTTAAAATAGTCACTATAAATCACATGTGAGTGTATTTGAAACTGAAATGTTGGTGGTTCAGACATGGAAAAGTCAAAAGATTGATGACTTGTTAAACTAATGGATACAACTTGAACATAAGCTTTAGATGGCTAACTTAACTCGTTTCCCTGTTAGCCTTGATTTCACTACGCTATTCAAGCTGCCACTAGGCTGGATTGTTCACGGAAAAATGAAGGTTGGAAGTTAGTTTTGCTGTCACATTGCCCCCCCATGTGGGCTGCATCTCTCAATACTTGATATTGATTGGTGTGTGTCTTCTATCATCGTGTGAATGAATGGAGGAAAATGAATGAACAGCTTCTTTATCTTCAGGTGGCGTTGCTCTCCTGTCCTCTCTCACCTTCTCTGATGAGTAGGATTTGTATGAGTGTGTTCCAGTTGACTTTTTATAATGTCGTTGGACCATATTTCAATGAAGAACTTGTTCTTCTCCTCTCCCCATGTGCTCCTGTGGCTCATTGTTCCCTTTCCCGCTTACTGGTTATGATGATGGCCTGTTTTAAATTCCTGTATTTGGTCCGAAAAATGTTTTCACAGACATGAACCGAACCAGCGTTCAGTTTGATCCGGATCAAGACCACATCTTTTCATCGGACCAAGGTCCGGCTTTTTGTTCCGGACAGTAGTCTGAGGGAGGTTTGGCAAGTCCAGAACTCCGGATCAAACGGGTTAGGTAATTAGTGAAAGCAATCAAATACTATTAAATTAAGTATGAAGAGTATTCCCAGAGAACGTGCACAGAGTGAAGAAAGGTGCTGGTGGAAAAACTTCATACCTCTAACTTTTCATTGTCTTTAGGTTGGTTGAAGATGGAAAGAAAAAAAAAAGCACCAACAGCAGGTAGGAGGAATGGAAAAGGAATAAAAGAAAGAAGAAAAAGAATGAATCATAAGGAAAGAGAAAAGTACAGATGGAAAGAAAGAAGGAAAAACAAAGAAAATATCTCATATTAAATGTAAAATCTTTATCAACATGAAACTTCAACTATCAGAAACCGTAGTAGAGAAAAACCTCGGTCCTAATATTTGCGTCCTGCTGCTGGACGTCCTGCTGACGCGCCCGTCAGGCCCTCCAGGGAGCTGTGTGCTGAATAAACCAGACGAGGTTGAGGTGTGTTGTCTGGGGAGGGAAGTGAGAGTCTCAGGTGGGGGCTGTCTGCTGCGAGGAAACAGACAGCTGGGGCTACACTCGGCATATTCAAGTGTAGCTCTGCCACAGCAGGGCGGGAAATATCAGGTGGACCACACATACACTGAAACTAACATACTCCTGACATCAGAAGTGCCGACGCAGGTGATCCAGAGAACTATTATAACTCTTATTTGTACAAGGTTGCTGAACAGAGATAATGTGGCTGCTCCGGGGAGATGTGTTTCATGTTTAGTTGCTCCGAATTACCGTAATTAGGTTACAGTACGTGGGCTGTCTGCTGATATGGATGGAAGGCAGACTCGACGCCCACATGACACGAATAGCTAATCCTCCAAATCCTTTGTGTGACGGGTCCAAACAGTATAATGTTATAATGTTCTGGATGATCTCACACTGTTGAGCAGCAGGATGAATGACACTGAAGGGCTTCAGGAGGGAAGATGGAGGGTGTCGAATTCCAGCAGAGGAAGCTGTGACGTGTTTGGAATATACAGAAGAGAGAGGACTCCGGCTGAATATTGAGAGTTGTTATACAATTCAGCGTTCACGTCACATCTGTCATAAAAACAGGGAGAAAAATATGTAGAATCAGATCATCGGGCCGGATCTAATCCGAATGCCATCGACCGGGAGAAGAAATTTAAAATTTACTGACTTTGGGGTTTTTCTAAAAGAGGTCTGGTCTAAAATATAAGGTGGAAGAATAAATGTGACTTTTGAATGCAGTGCGTTTCCACATTGTAATTAAAGTTGCGATAAAATTTTAGTTTTAAATGTAAAATAGGTCAATTTAATGGTGAATAGACCCTTTGAGCCTCCGTAGAAAGACTCACTAATAAAATGTATGTTTTAGAAAGCTGAATTTGTTGCTGCTGCCAAACTCCAATAAGCTCCAAAGCTTGAAATATTTTGACGTCAGCCACAGCAGTCAGAATAATGGCACCTCTCAGATTATGCGCAGCCTCTATATCGCACATAGGTCTTTCCTGTGTTGTGTCACAATGCAAAACTGGTGGTTTTATTTAGGCAAGAGAGTTGCAGATTTAACCCGTTCGTCGGCAGCTGTTCGCCAACATTTGGTTGGGTTTACATTCAGATCTCCGATGCCAAAGCAAACACGAGTCACAGGTGTTGCCTAACTATCTATCTGTCTGTCTGTCTATTTATTCATCTGAAGAAATGACCAGAAGGATGATCACTGATGTACAGCAGATTGGCCCCTTACACAGATTGTTCATGACCAGATCATCAGCTTCATGCAGTTCACATGTGTTTGGCCCATATGGGCTCACCCTCCCTCCATCCATCTGTTTCCCCCCATGTCATCATCATCTTCTACCTCTCCTCTGTTGTGTTTTTTTTAACTGATGAGTCTTCCTGTTGTCATCGCATCCCTCTCTTGCTCTCTCTCTCTCTGCCTGGTAGAAGTATGGTGTCAGCAGTAGTGTTGCAGGGTAGCAGAGGACAGACGGGGAACAATCACTTATTTTACCAGCGCCAGCGTTTTTGACACTGTGTCTCAGACGTGTTCATGCATATCGTACAGTGAGAAGCATCTACTGATTGTACCCTCTGCAGAAGAAGTCATTATTGTGATTTCCCTTTGCATTCACGAGGGTAAATTCTGTGTAATGTGCATGGAATAAATAATTTTATGGAGTAAACCCCTTGAGGTCACTTACCCAGACCAAAGAGAAGCGTTGAATGTTGCTTATGCTCCTCAAGCTGCTCTTACAATCATAATTAAGGACTTTTATGACATAATTTAGGTCTATTTAAATGTCCTGTCCCTTAATACCACAGGGGAAATTTAAGTTGTAATTTCTAATATTTATAGGACGGAGTTTATATAACAAGAAAATTAATGGCAATTGGCATCACACTTCATTAAAAGTACATGCAATGTGCTTTTCATTGAGAGACAGCATATAAGCAGAATAATGAGAACATATTGCATGAACAACATAAATATAGACATGAGTAGAAGAAAGCATTGTGGTTTTTCAAAGGATTATTCATCTGATAGTGGTTGCATTTAATGCATGGCATCTGTTTTTTCTTAGCACAATAATAATAATAATAAAACTCTAATTCTGCATTATTGGAGCTCTGCAGTCATCTCTGGTGAAAGGGAAGTTCATGAAATAGCAATAGAAGCTCATTTTGACCTTAAAAAATTACCTGTAAAATGTCAGAATCTGCACTTGTGGCAGTTTTTTGTCTTTTATTTCACTTCCCTTTATCTTAAGGATTAAGAGCTGTGGTTTAGGTTTTTAATCATGACCCATAAACCCCTGAAGATGTGAAAGAAAATGACCAGATAACCTCATTTCAAAGTTTTCACAGTGCTAGAAAAACAAGAAGACAACCTGACATGTACACACGTCAGGTTTTGGAGCATCCCTCAGCACTTTAGGCAGACTCTTATTTTGTTGGTTGTCAGTGGCTGTCTGAGCTCTGTCGGTCTCACACATCACCCACCTGACTGTTCACGCTGTGACACCTGACCAGCAGCATTAGCCTGAGAGCTGAAACTGGTCCAGGTCCTGATGCAGCATGCAGGGGACATCCTGAAATCCACAGCTGTACAGTTCATACATTTGGCAGCGATCACATGCACATTTTCACAGGGATTTAGCACGATTCATAAAGATTTACAGTATGGGCATGTCTGGTGTTCTTCCAAAATACAAAACAATAACAGTTCACAGCTTGAAATAATCTGTAAGGATGAGAATTGATAACATTATTTCAGTTCAGTATATTGTGTGTGTTTTCATTACAGCCAGCACGGTTGTCATATTTCTTTGTGAAATTCAGTCCTGCTTTGGACCGTTTCCAGCCATGTAGACAGATTAGTTTGGCGTCATTGCCATCATCAATTAATTCATAAGATGAACAATTTGTAACCGGTTCTCAATTCCCATCATTAATAATCTGTGTTTTTAATAATGATCAGGAATTGATTTTCAGGGAACGCATGAGATGAGGCATTTGTTTACACCCAAACATGATGAAGCTTACAGTAAGACTGAGCTCAGTTATCCCCAGGTTGACATATAATGCTCTTTGTAGCCTGATCCTCTGTTTGTATCTTAAACATTACAGTGTGTGTGTGTGTGTGTGTGTGTGTGTGTGTGTGTGTGTGTGTGTGTGTGAGTAAGAGAAGGCCCTGCAGTCTTGTCCATTAGAGGTTATCCCCTTTAATTTCTTTGCTTTAACCGATTATGTTACAGATATTTTATCTTTTTGAGAACTTGAGAAAGGGGATGGTTCATTTAAGATAGATGATATGATATAGCTCTCTATAGCGCTCATCCTTAATTGGGATCACTGTGTAAAGTCTTTGCTCTGGCCAGCTTCCAGCCCTTCAGGTACTTTCACCTGCTGATGCTGATGATGGGTGACGGGTGTCAGAAGTCCCCTGGATACCCTTCCTGCTGATTCCCCTGAGCTGGATATGAGCACAAAGAGCCAGAGCTGCTAACTAGTCTGGCTTTGGGAGGTGTGTCCTTCTGGATCACAGCTGCAGCATAAAACTGGGCATCACTCGCTGTATAATGGCCAGTCAGCTTATCTGAATGAAGCAGGCTTAACAATAGTGACACACTAATCACTGATGGCTGAATTACACCTGGAATCACATTACTATCAGCCAACACACAAACATTTATTTGTTGGTCGTGCAATAGTTTTATGCACTTAACAGCTGCAGAGTTAATGCCACAATGACCTATTAAAGAAGTTTTTAGTTAAAAATGAATAATTACTACAAAGTTTCACACACATGTCCAACAGGATAACATAATGAAGTAATGACATTTTCTATCCCAAGGGTCAAAGGTCGACTTCACTGTGACATCATAATGTTTTCTGGCCATTATTCAGCACCATAACTCAGGAACAGAAGGGGAGATTGTGACCATACATGTGTGAACATGTGTGTGAAGAATATGCATGAACATCCATATTTGAAGCATTGTAGTCCACCACAAGCTCTTTGATTCTTTGATTGTCGTTGCACCATGTGACCAAGCTCTCTATCAGTCACTACATATATATTATGAGTCTGGACAGACATGCATACAACCGCGAGGCGGTAATTCTAGTTTTGAAAACTGGATTCTCTGTGCTGTTCCTGTTTCTGACTTCCTGGCTGGCTTGATCTGCTCTGTGCAGTTTGACACAGCTTCCATCAAAGATAAACTAGATGCATATTCTCCGCAGAGAATTCTGGGACGCTTCTGAAAAGTGCTGCAGCACGCCTGGCGAAATCGCAAGTAGCTAGCCACCAACAACCAGTGCACAGTGGAATAATGAACAGCGCTAAAGAGGGCTCTGCTTCTAAATGTCATCGAGCCTGACATCTCAAAGCAGGTGGCCTTGTTGTAATGGAGATGCATATCCCTGCTGCGCTTTGTTGATGCACTGACTGAGTCAAACTGAGTCAAGCCAAGCCGTGTATGGAAAATGAGCTTATATTGACGGGGTTAAGAGTTTGAACTCAGTCTGTCAACTCTGATGTGTCACACTCCAAACACGCTGACAAGCCAAGTCACAGTGACTCATACCTGCACTGTACAGCTGGAGCTCAGTTCAGACAGCTCAGCTGCTTATTGTTTGCTCTGTCATAAATCCCATAAAATAATGCAGTTAGTTTCTTTGAATTTGACTCTTAGCAAGAATTTTCCCAAATTCTCCCATTGACTGTATCTATCTTAACTAGCACTAAAGTCCTGTTTCAATTAAATTGCCAGGATAAATGTTGACATTGTATGATTCTGCAAACCAGGGATTATGTTGAAACTTTTACACCTTTATGTTGTGACAATGCTTTGCTTGAGGTCTGGTTAGGCTTACTGAAAACACATGGTTAGTGTTAGGAAAAGATCAAGTTTTACATAAAAAGTATTTTTGGCCCAAACACGCCTGGAAACTCTAGAAAACATGACTTTCAAAATATCCACTTTTGGTTTATTCCACATAGAGGACAATTGTTATTGTAACAGCACAGACCTCTACAGGCAGTGTTGGTGTGCTGTGCTGCTGAAGGTTTATGGATCAGAATCTGAGAACCAGGACAAACGTGGCAGTCACTGTTCACAGATGCACTGTTCTCTGTAGAGGCTGAACAAACACGTGAGGTTGTCAGATAGACTGTCTTTACTTAACACTCTGCAGTTTCTGGCTCTATCTGCCCTCGGTTAGACTTCGAGCTGCTGCTCTTCATCTTGCTGAGTTTCTGTGTTGAGTGCTGAAGAGATTCTCCTGGGGGAGACGCTGCAGAGTACACAGCTCTTCAACCTCTTCTTCTTCCCCGGATCCTTTCTTCTCCCCTCTCATCTCCTCACGCTCACTCCCTTTTTAATCATTTAGTCATCAGGATGTGCTTCAGCTCTCTGCCTCGAGAGGCTAAAAATGGCTACCACCTCTGAGCTGAGAGCTATATGGGACTCAAGCTGCTAGCATCAAGTAGTGAAAGGAGAGAAATGCAGCAGGTCAGCTCTTGTGTTTTGTGTTTTCGAGGGCACTAAATGAAGTTCTCAGGAGGGACATGTTCCTGTGAACTAAACGACCTTTAGCAGGAGACATTTGTCTCTTTGGATCTGGGCTCATTATGGCTAACAAGAGGGAGAACCCTCTCTGTTTCATTAAGGTTAGCAGTCAATAGCATTGATTTTACACAGTTAGGGAAGAAAACACAACAATAAGGTGTTTTTTGTGTGTGTTTCTGGTGGGGTCCAAACCATCTCAGCTAACTACACATGCTAAATAATAATATAAGCCCTAGTTGTACAATTGCTGACTGGCCAAATCCGACTCGTACAGCAGCATCACATGACTGCAGCAATTTATTAAAACAATCTTTCTCTTTCCTTCTCCTCTAAGTGCTGTTCTAACCTTTTTTTCTGCACCTGTCTAACTCTGGGTACTCCGCTGGAAACACTTCAGGCATAAGATTAGATTCTTTCTGTCTGCAGATTTCTCCCTGCTTCCTACACTCACTTTTTCCTTACCAGCCTGCTTTGGCACACTTGGTTTTGTGCATTTTAAAGGCTTTGATATAAAAATTGTGCCACATAAACGAGATTAATATAGAGTAATAAGAGTTTGGACGTAATCTAGAAAAGCAAGAAAACATAAAGCATTTCCAGCACTGCTTGTCCTGGGTTAAGCTCATTGTGTTGGTCATTTCTGATATAAAGTTATTTTAGGTTTGTGGCCGACATAGAATTTTGCATCTGCTTATGTAAGTGCCTCAGCTGGGCTTTAATGCTCAGTTTTCATTTCGACTGCATGTGGACCCGAGTGTGTTCGTCAAATATTAATACCGAGCTGCATCTCCAGTCACATTCTCCCACTTGTGCTGCTGGGGGAGATGGGATTTATAAGCGAGGGAGTTTTAAATAAACCACAGCAGAGACGGAATATGTCTCTCTTCTCTGTAATTACCCCCCTGACAAATAAAGCAATTAAATCTGGATCTTCTTGTAGAGCGTTTCAAAGCACTGAATGGTTATTGACTGATTTAGCAAGCTGGCTTTTTCCATCTTTTCCTCCCACACTGCTTCATGTGGCATCATATTGCACTTTTTATTGACACTGTTACTGGGCCACTGGTTTTTATTTAGCCCCATTTCAGTGTAAAATTCAGTGAAATTCAGACTAGGACTCTATGTTCCAAAAACCCTGAGCTGGCCAGCTAATCCTGTGTTTAACTGTTAAATTTGCATGTTTTTTAATATTCTCCTCTCTTCCTACATTCTGCCAGCCGGCCTCCTGAACAACAGCGTTTCGCACTCTGTCCAATTATACTAAGAGCCTCACTCAGAGCCAGTCGCACAAGCTTTCAGAGGATCAGCACAAACTGGCAGCAGAAATGACTCTCGGAGCTCTGTTTATTATGTATATGTGTGTGTATATGCGGAGCTGGGTGGCACTGCTGTTGGCAGGAAGCAGTGTGAGAGATTTACAGCTGAAGGCAATCCTGCCTGCTGTCCGTCCGATCTGTTTCCGTGGCAACCGTTGCATTTTGGAAGCCATCGCAGAATGAGAAAAATAAATCATCCACTGTTCAAAAAAATTGCCCCCAAAATTGGGTACAAGATATTATTTAAAAGATTGGACAGTGTGCACGCAGCATACAAAGAGGACAATTCAAATCATCAAAGTCTGAAAATTTGCTTCGCTGATACAGAATGAGGCTCAGGGCGGGAGAATGAGAGAGAAATAGAGGAAAATAACAGAGAAATCTACACTGTTGGGCTTCAGCAGCAGAACTAGAGTGTGTAAATATTGTATGTAAAATACATTAATATTGTATTACTGTTATAATTGCATCCTACTTTTAACTAAATTGCCGAAACTAAAGTTTCTTGTTTTGCTGATAATTCATACTGTAAAAAATGATGTTGGGAGGTTTTTTATCATATTCCTCAACAAATGTAACAGCGGCGCACATGCAGCAGCCAGTAACTCCTTCAAACTTGCAAAAGATATTTTTGTATTTAATCTGTTATTTTTTATTTATTCATTGCTTAAACGTGTTACCTATGAGAGAAATGCACACACCAGCATTGGAGAAGGAGGCGCAGGGTTTGGATTAACAGACGATCACTGCCTACGGCACTTTTTGACCGGTCAGCCAGACCAGCGGGACCGCCCCGGGAGGAGAGGAAAGAGATCCAGGATGGGAGCCATGATAACCCAGCTGGGACTTCAGGCTGCTCCTGGCTAATGTCCAGTCTCAGGAAAATTAAATGGACGATTTGGGACTCAGGCTGGCCGAGCAACAGAAAACCAGAGACTGTTGTGTCCACATCTTTTCAGAGACCTGTCTCCACCACAAGCTGTTGCACTCGACGAGTTGAACCGTGTTCCGAGCCGACAGAAAGCAGGACTCCGGCACAACGAGGGGAGGCGGACTCCATGTTTACATCATTGATGCTTGGTGCTCAAACAAAGTCAAAGCTGACGGACGATGTTTGATGTGAAGATGTCGACCATATTATCATCACCATCTCTGCTGTTTACATTAACCCAAACTCAAATTTAAAAAAAATGCACAGAATTATTTCCTGGGTGTATAAGTGTAAATGTATATTTTAAAGAAATAACTGTATATACAGCTCTATATATGTTCTGTTTGTGAAGCACCAAGAGGACTACAAACTTATTTTGTCGTGACACCCAGTGTTGCACAAGGACAAATACATTTCCTTGATTCCTTCATTCCTTGACGTGTTGCCAAAGTGCCCTTCAGGGTGTCTTCAGTATGTCGTACTGTATAACTATTATTCAACTCAGTTACAGGGGGTTACATGATGCAGAGTTGTATGGTTGAAAAGTATTCAGTTTTGGCATTCCCATGGCCTAAATGTCGAAGATAATCGCAACGAGAAATGAGAAGAAACACAATAATATGCATATTTAATATATATCAACATCATACAAGTTGTTTGTCATTAACACATCAAACAGAGATTTGTATCAGTGACACAAAACAAATTAAAAAAGAAGTTTTTTTTACACAGTACATGAACATTTTAAAAAAAGCAGTTGGTGTAAAAGATATGTCTCTGTTTCCAGGTGAAGCCGATACATCAACATGCAAGTTCGGCCTGGTTTTCTGAGCAGAGGTCTAATGCTTTTGCTGCTGCTGTGTGTGGATAAATCCTGCAGGACTATAATGTTTCAAAAACATGATGCCAGGCATTAAATCAAACATGGAAAGATCTCCTGGGAAAGCAGTCAGTTCACGATTATAATACATTACAAATAAAGCGACAGAAAAACCTACTTGTATACAGTTTTATATCAATGTCAATTACATTACTCCTTTTTTATTGGTGTAATCTAATTTCTCTCATGTGATATGCTTTAACATGCATTTGATCACATTAATGTTCATGCAAACAATACAGAGTCTTTCTTACTGTGTGCCTCTGCTAATATTCTGTCTGTCTGTAACTCTTGATGTGTCCTGCAGATGGCGCTCCGCTGAGTGAACTGTCCTGGTCGTCGTCCCTGGCTGTGGTGGCCATCTCCTTCTCGGGCCTCTTCACCTTCGTCTTCCTCATGCTGGCCTGCCTCTGCTGCAAGAAGGGCAAGATCGGCTTCAAGGTGGGCCTCTGCTCTGAGCTGATGTGCAGGAGACCACCTCTCGTCAGCTTCCACAGAAACATCAAAAAACATAAAGCATGAAGACAAACTGTCACTCCTCTGCACTCTCATACACACACACACACTCATTAAATCATAGGAAGTATTAATGGGGTCTTGCATAGAGATGCACATTCTAACTCTTTGCCCATGAGCATTACTGCAAATGGACTGAACACGAAACATTCGTTGTATTCTTTAGATGTCCATCATATTCAGTACACAAGGTCTGCAGCCATTTATACTGAGAGAATGTTGATGGGAAGTAGATAGAATAGCAGACAAAGGTGGGAGAGGTTGTGTTTATGGAGCGACGGGAGGCCTGCAGCTTTTCAGGACCATCTTGTGTCGTTGATTTAGACCCCCGTTTCTGAGCAGTGCACTGAAATGGGTCATTCACTGGAGAAAATGGGACAGAGAGCAAGGAAGATGGTGTGTGTGTGTGTGTGTCCTTGTTTATCTGTATTTGTGGCGTCCCAACACTGGTAGCTCACTTACGGTGTGGGGTCCGACAACTCTGTGGAGTCTGAGTGAAGACATGGGTTAAGGTTAGGGAATTAGTGGTTATGGTTAGGGTAAGTCGTGCCTATGTCATAAAAATAGTCGGACCCCGCCTGCTGCGGTGAGGGGGAGCTGATTGACTTGAAACCACAAAATAAAATGGGTGAAGCTATGAGGCAACAGCTAAGCTACCTAACTGGCACTGTCAATATCGTTATGCTTTTATCAATGATTTGAGAAATACACTCACTGATCGTGGGATGCTTTGTTTTCTCTGGTGATTTTATTTTGCTTTGCTCGGTTGGGGCATGCAGAGAATCTCCTCATAACATGTTGCGTCTAACATTATTTTCAGCAGCCGTGGAACACAGCCGAGGGATGTCATATACTGTAGCTTGCATGCGCTACACATTTACAGCACAGCCCTCCTCAGCCGGCAGGAATATGAATCACATCACTCAAGTGCTTGTGCATCTATTTGCCCACGAGATACAAAAAATAGGGCCCCAGTCATCAAAACATCTCTTCACAGCACCACGAGTGGTCAAAATCTCCACGGAGAAAACTGGTCACTAAAAACAAACCACATACAGTAACACAACATGCACTATTTTATATGTTACTGTAGTGCTGAAGGAATTAGTCTGTCATTTGATTAGTTCATCAATAGGAAAAGAATCAACAATTTTGATAATAAGTTAATCTTTTAAGTCATTTGTCAAGAGTCTACAGCGGCCATGCTAGCTGCCCTGTGCCCCATTGCTTTAAACTAAACATGTTGACGGGGACAATGCTAACATACAACATAAAGGACAAAGTACAGCAGCGGGTGACAGAAACGTGATTCGTTTTTTAGGGATTTGTATGAGACAAATGAAAATATTGACGTGATGATGCAGCCAGATAAGACAATTGATCTCAAAAGTTATTACAGTTCATCCTCTGGGGACCATGACTGTCTGTACTAAATGTCACAGAAATTCATCCATTAGATTTCAGTCTGGACTCAGTGTGACTAAAAATGCATCTTTTTTGCTTTTGACTGATGTTCCAAACAACATTTGAAGAAGTGACCGTGAACTCTGGAAACTTAGAAGACCAAATGAAATATTGGAAAAATCTACTATAATACATCACACCTTTTGTCTCCTCCACAGCAAGCGTCTGCAGTGATTCATATTCCTGCACAACACTTAAAACTGCCTGAGAACATGATTTATTCTACACTTTATTCATTCAAGTTGCAACATTATGTGACCAATTAACATAATTTAAGAGGAAATTGCAGAAATGTTTATGCTAGCGTGACACAGTGAAGAGAAACACATGTTTAGCCTGCTGGGTGTCTCTGCACCCTCAGCATTTCTTTCTTTCTGTCTTACAGATGTGAAGCAACATTATATAACATCCTGTTCTTTCTTGACCAGTGTAATAATACAAGTAATAATGATAAACTTTGTTTTTATAGCGGCTTTCATACATGAAATGCAGCTCAAAGTGCTTTACAACAAAGAAATTACTTGCACCAGGTGCGTCACATAAAAAAGACAGATTGAGCATGACAACAGGTAAAATATAAGATGGGAAATAAAACTAATTTGATAATAACAGTAAAAATATGATCAAATGCATAAAGACAGAATGCCATAATTAATGTAAAACAAGATTGGGAATAAAACTCACTTGTTTATAATAGTAACAAAAGATAAAAATAAGGATGAAAACTGAAAGTTAAACTGAGTTTCTAAGTATTTTTCTTGAGTTGTTGTCTGGCTGAATGTGAGGAACATGCATCTATCAAAGACATACAGTATGTAAGATGTGGCTCATGTCCGGTCTGTGTCTTTGGCGGGTTGGACCACCCAGCTCGGACCTGTCGGGGTGTGTCCGAGGAAGGGGCCAGGGTGGGAGGAGGGGGAAGAGAGAGGGCGCGAGGGCGTGAGGAAGGGCATACCCATGGGCCCACAGTGCATCCGGCCTCAGGGCCCCATCTGGAATTAGACACGGCCTCTCCCAGAGCCGGAAGAGGGAATGTCAGAAAAGAAAAAAAAAAACTTCAAGAGAAGACGAGAGAGAAAAGCTCTCTGTGTTTCACAGACAGTGAGGGAAAGATGTGGAACTTCCTCCAACAATCCTCACTGCTGGAAGGGGCTAGTTTCGGGTTGGGACCTGGTTTTAGGGTTAAAACTTTAAAGGGTTCTGTAGTCGACTTTTCTAAATAATACAGAATTCGTCATTATGAACTTTTTGTTGTTGTTGTGAAAATCAGTTTTTGTGCAAGATAAGATGTGCCTATTCACTATCTTGACCCACATAACAAAATTGATGTGTACTAGTGACGGGCCACACAGCCAACTTACACTCTAATACAGCAATGAATTATGGTCCAAAGGTGGACACAGGCCACATATTGCCTACTGGCTGTATCTTATCTTGTATCTATTGTGTGCATAGAAGGATAAGAGTGTTCTTTTCATCTTATCATCTCATTTTACCTCCAAGCAGAATTTTCTGTACATTAGTTGTTTTTTTTAAGACGGTAAACTCATTTAAACCCAATCACCAGCAGAAATATGTAAAATGCCTTAATAATCCCTATAATCCACACATCCTTTTAACTTGAAATCTCTGAATTTAGTGTCTTTGAATTGTATAAAACCCCATTAAAACGAGAGAAGGGTGAGGCACCAAAGCAACATATGGACCAGCAATTTGTTTTTAGGGATCACATTCTGAACTTCAAGGTTACTTACCTCACGCATATTCCCCCTTAATTTTAATATAAAAGGTTTAAAGAGCTTTTAGGTATTACAACAAGGGGGTTCTGTTTCCTCATGCATGTAAAGCTTAACTGCAAACTGACTTCCAACTGTGTAGAGCCAAAATAGGGAAACTACAGTCAGTTCGAGGTCACATTAAGGGTTAAGTGTGAGGGATAAGACGTGGGCTTAGGCTCAGGTCAGGTTAAGTCCTGTAGTGCTGAAGTTAAAGATCTGGTTCAGAGGTCAGGAATGAAAGTAGTCGGTAGACAGTCCTCACAAGTATAGAGACAACAAAACGTGTGTGTGTGTGTATGTGTGTTTTCTTGGTTTAGCGAGGAAGGGGACAGCCCTGCAGATGTTCTTTGGCTTTTTGGAGAGAGAGAGGAAAAACAGAGGAAGCGAGCGAGTGATGTCACATGTATAGTATGTGAAACCCCCCCCTCACTCCTCCTCGTACCCCCACCCCCCCTCCTCCCACTTGTATTTTTCTCCCTCACATTTTGGAGGGGGCTCAATTTCTCTCCTCTCCCTCATGAGACGACTACAGGTTCGGTCTCGCCTGTGAACTGGGAGATGGTGCTCCTCCTTCTTCCTCCCCCCCCCCCCCCTTCCCATTTT
>JBBPCS010000001.1:2511504-2521823 GCA_037974645.1 Hollardia meadi
CCCATTTTCTCTCCCTCCATCCCTCCATCCCCAGCAGATTCTGGGGACAGTCAGTGGTCAGCTAAAAAGCCCTTATCCTCCTCTTCCTCCTCTCTGGAGTCAACAATGAGACTCTCTCTGCTGTGGAGTGATGATGCCTTTTTCTGCAGCCGCGCTTCCTGGCACCGCCAACCTCCTGCTGCCTTGCACCCATCACACAGATGGGGGGGGGGGGGCACTGAGTCTATGTGTGGGTGTGTGTGTTTTATGGGTGTGTTTAAAAAGAAAAACGGAGAGGTTGAGATGCTGCACTCAAAGCGGAGGGCGTTTGACATGTCACCCTCACCTGTGGAGGACAGGTAAGCTAACTGCAGATACTGTAGAGTTACAGAAACATCCTGCTGCTTATTTTACCAGCAGGCGGGTCAGCTTGGTTGTTTCATATTAAGATGGAAACAGGATTAAAAAGACAAAGTTGATGTTGATATGTAAATATTTTAGAAAAGATTAAGAATGACATAATTGAAATGCTTTGCTAATATATTTCTGCTTTGTTTTTCTGCTTTTGTGTGTTTTAAAAAGTAGAAATTGATTTGTGGATCAGCTGTTTTATCAAGTGAAAATGTGCTTCTCAAATTTGAGAATTTGCTGCTTTTGTCCATGTGTTTTGTATCATTGTGACATCTTTTAGTTTTGGACCGTTTATTCGACAAACTATTTGCATTCTGGGAAATTGTAAAAGGCATTTTTCCATTTTCTACCAATTAATATAAATTATTTGTGGTCCTAGTTTTGATACCTTTTACTGCATGATGTATGGCAAAAAGATAATGTGTTGCTCTGTAGCTGCTGGTGTGTGTGTGTGTGTGTGTGTGTGTGTGTGTGTTGATGTAGAGAGTGAAACCACATGTTGAATGGGAGGGCGAGCGAGGCCGTGTGAAGGTTTAGATCTGAGGCTGAGGGAGTGTTGTGTGTATGCGTTTGCATTCTTGTGGGACTTGATGAAGTGAGAGATGGAGGTGTTTATGTGCGTGCGTGTTTATGTGTGTGTGCGTGTGTGTGTGTGGGTGTTGTAAAGGGCTGCAGCAGGTCACATTTTTCCAGTGTTGGGACCCCGCTGCTCTCCAGCTCTCAACTTAGGGACTTTTATTCTGACATCCGGTCTGTGGATGCAGCCAACTCCCTCCCTCCCTTCATCCTGTTCTTCATCATGCGATGTGTCTGTATGTTCAACAGACATGAGGAATCTGTTCATCCAGGCTAGGCCTCAGACAGTATAACACACTACCATAGAAAACCCCACCAGAACCTTCAGTGGGTTTCCAACTGTAACTGACTGATTGGCTTATTTCTTTACACATCATGACATCAAAACGCTGATAATTAAAAGTTATCCTTAAGCTAAACAACCTCGTATTTGACCAGTAATGTAGAGAATTTACGATTAAGTCTCATTTCAAAAGAAATTATGTTATTACAGAATAGTTTTTCACTTGGTGAAAGATGCTCCACCCAGTGTGTTGGCGCTGATGTGTGACCAGGCTATCAAGATCTTTTGTGCAAATCTCTCCTTGCCACTCAGAGTCATGAAGACTCATTGATCTGTCTCCTGCTTGGTGCCACTTGGGGCTGAGAGTTGGATCAGATGGCAGCTTATAGAAGTGTAGTAAATAAAGTCAAAAGTCCTTCTCCCTCTCTCATTACTTTGTGAATATGCTCATTGTCGATTCTCCAGCTTTTGCTCTGCATGAAAGCATCGCAGTGCTAAAACCATCGGGCTTAATTGTGAAGTAGAGGATTGAGAAACATGTAATCGTAGTACAAATAATCTTTGGATAAATCAAACTGGCTTTGTTTACCCTGTGATGTTCCAACCAGTCTCACAAACAGCTCAGAGAAACCGGGCCAGGACAGCTTGCCTCAGTTTATCTCATTTCAGCTTCGGGGGTGGAGCCAAAATATCATCACTTTTGGATTGTGTTTTTTCAAATTTTCTTGCATTTTCTACATACATGTACAATGATGCAGTAAAATATTACATATTGCATACCTCTAAAGGCAGGTTAGAGCATGCGTGTTTTTTTCTAATTTTGCATCTCCATGTCCTCACATTTGTGACCTTGCAAGTTACTCTAGAACCTAAGCAACCTGCTCCTTTGCATCACCTTTGGCCTCTTCATGCACTTGTGAATTTGTTTTCCAGGAATTCAAGAATGTGGACGGGGAGGAGTACCAAGCAGACATGTCCACCTTGGCCTCGCCGGCCTCCCAGGGCAGCCCGGACGTCTACATCCTGCCGCTCACTGAGGTTTCCCTGCCGGTCGCAAAGCAACCTGCTCGATCAGGTGAGTCACTCCAGTTTAACCTCTTAAACTCTACTAATTCCATCTACTGTAAACAAACTCATCATGTTGTGCAGCCACAGCCCGTTCTCACTCCCAGTGTGTCAAATACGGCAGCTTGGTCAGTGGGCGTACGCTTCAACATGTAGCCCTTTTTACACAAAGATCGTGCAATACCCCCGCAACAAAGACGCTTCTCTACACCGCCTTTTTTTTTACACTGAACAAAACAGCAGCAGCATAACGCTGCCCCAGTGTGTGATTTATGATAGCATGCCAGTATTCCACATGCAAAAGAGGCGTGAAGTGTAGCACAACAGGCAATAACATTTACCATCCCTGCTGATCTCGTCCTCTGTTCTGAGGGTAAGTAGCTCCTGAAACTTGTGCGATCTCCCCAATTTGCAGACATTTTCAGATGATTTTCTTCTGTTTTGCGTTAGCTGCTAACTGGTGCTAGCTGGAGGCCCGGAACTCTAACCTTCCAGTGTAGTTGTAAAAAGAGTGAAAAAAGTCTGTGTCTGTAACAAAAGACACAAGATCGAGTCAAAATAGTTTTTTGTTTTTAGATTAAGTTACTTAACTTACATAACAAATAAACTTATTTTAACCTAAACCTAAACCTAAACCTTTGCCTAAACCTAACCAAGTAGTTTTGCTGATTAAACTGTGACCGTTTCACAATTTGTAACAGTCCAAAACTCATTATATTAAATATAAGTAGAGCGTCATAGTTTGAAGCTTAGTGCTACTGACCAAGCTGCTGTATTTGACACGTTGGGAGTGAGAACATGTTGGGAACCATTTTTATTCCAAAAAAAGTGAAATTTAAAACCAAAACTTTCCAAAGACAGAAAATCAGGTTGATTTTTTTTTTTTCAAGTTTTGGGGGAATAAATGTAAAACATCTTTTAAAGAATCATACAGGGATATTGTAAAGTAAAACTTGAGTGCTGAAGAAGTTAAACTTGGTCCTCCATTTTTACATTTGTTTTTCCTTCAGTAAAGCTTTGAAATCCCATTTTAAAAAATGTACACGTTTTCTCTGCCGTTGAAAGAGATAAAATGTAGGATGAATGGGTGTTGAAACAATACCCTCATCATATCACTTTTGACGGTTTGTCAGTGCTAATTGCGCCTTCAGTCATTTGCTACAAACTGATGCAAGTCTTGCATTGGAATTGCAAGTACATTTCAAGGTTGTGAGAGTAATGTACGAGAGAGGAGAGCTGAGTATCTGGCATTGGACAAAGTTTCTCCCCGGAGTGAACACCGCCCTGATGCTGGCCTCAGTCAGCTGGGCCTCCACCTATCCCACAATCCCTTGCTGTAGGTCCCCACAGAATGAACTCTTTAACTTTTACTCTATCCCACAAACATCTGCCTGTTGCATAATAGCGTCCAGGCAGCCAGCCTACAGTGCTGCTTGTTGGAATGTCAGGCATGCGAGAGCACAAACCCCAGTGACAATATTCCTCTTTCACTCTCTCTTTCTCTCTGCTTCGATGTGACAGTGGTCCTTGTTGTGTGTTAATGGGCTGATGCTCCCTGATAAACTTATGGCACCGGACCGTGGTGAGACTTAATGGATTGTTCCTGCGTAGTTGACTCAAGGATCAGTCTGCATCAACGCTCATATAGGAGTAATTGTGACTGTGTGATGTTTTACATTCATACTAGGGATGCACAATATTCATCGCACAGATGAATTATCGGCCCAATAAATATCATAAAATTTGATATTATTGCCAAATATGAAATTCTTATCTGTATTGGCCATGAGAAGCAGGTAATTCTTGGTTGAAAAAACATGATGCATCCCTAATTCATTGCATCCCAGTTCCACATTAGTTAAATAGGCCGTGCATAAAGGGGGTAAAAAAGAGTTGGATTCAAAAAAAGGGGTTTGGTTCACCCAAATCACAAATAATATACTTTCTAACTTACACTTAGTGATATCTAGCCATGCAGATAGGTTTGGTTTTATTTAGCTGAAGTTTTAAGATAACAAAAAATTAGGTAGGTACGATGAAGGCTAATGGAATTTCATGTGTGTCGTTCAATGCACTGAAAAAACAAAGTTCCTTGTGGGAAAAGTTTCAGATTTGGATACCTTAAACCCTCAGCTCATAAAAAAATATCTGCCTGGCTTGAAACTTTTTTTCTCACTATGATCTGTGATTCGTGTAAACTGGCCCTTTAACAAAAGCTTTGTCCTCTGTGAATAATAGAAACCATATGGTATTGCAGTAATGACAGAGGTCAGAGGAATTTATTACCTTCAGGACTGCCTCACCCAGTGACATCATCAGGGGACGTTCAAGTTTATATTGTTATGGCCCGGCTCTGAGACCATAAGGAATAAGGGAAGCACATGTAAGGGATTAACTAAATGAAAGTAATTTTATCAAACGTGTTGCTTTTAAGATAACAAAGATAATCGTTTGTAACAAAAGAAACTGGCAGGAAATCATGCTGCGCGCACCACAGCAAGCCCTGGAGCTGTCACAATGTGTACATTACGACTCCATACGAATGCAGCTGAAAGTGTTTTACGGGGTGGTAAAATGTTAAAACTAAAATCCTGAACTTACACAGAATAAAAGGATGTATAGAACAATAGAGAACAATACATATTTATTCAGATTGAAACAATATTTTACGAGAAAATTAATTTTAAAAAGTCTCGAGGCGACTTTAAAGCAAACACAAATTTCAAATCTCTGAGTTACTGTAGATGTGGAGCTGATGTAGCAGCTAAGATAAAATCTTCTCACTTTCATCAATGTTCCCATCTCCTCTGTCATCCTGCTGAGCACTGGGGCTGTTAAAAAGACTATGGTGGATAGGTGGAGTTCCTAATGAGACACCAGTACTGTAAGAGCTTGGCTCGTTCTGGGGCCCGGTCCCCAGGACCCGCCCTGATGCAGCTGTTCTGTGCTGCAGGCTGCACTGCAAAGACTAATGGAGCTCACACCCACTCAGAGAACATGTGAACAGCTACGCACACGTGAAAACACTCACAAAGGGGTATCGGAGCAAAAACAAGTCCAGTTTTCATGTTCACGTTCACACAAATTTTAAATTTCCTCCCACTTGAGAGCACATACATGCGTTCCATGCATCTTTCAAACAAACACTTTAAAATCAGCTGAATAAATAACGCAATCACTCACATACATCGACCTCTAAGTCCTTCGCCATGCTACCATTTATACTTGAGTTACGCAACAAGAATGGGGAAACGTCATAAGTGAAAGCGAGTGATTGTCCAAGGACGGCACTACAGCTCAGCAGAGCCCGGACCAGGATGCACTGGAGTGGAAGAACATAATGTGAATTCCATTAGGCTCTGAGTGATTTAGCCGCTGTGCGTCTCGCTAAAAAGACTTCCTGGCTTCTACTGCGATTGAGCCAGACGCATTCAGAGAGATGCTCAGCAGCTCACAACTCGCTTAGAAAAGACCAAACAGTGCTGTCAAATGGAAATTGAGTTAGTGTATTTGCTGCAAAGAGATATGAGAACTTAGCAGGGGTAATCGGGGTATTTCAGTCTGTCGCAGTAGGTGCTTTAGAAAAGAAGTGAAAGCAAATACAAAATTAGAAATCTTTGAGTGAGCCTTTGTTCCACTTCCAAGGCTGCTCTTCTTCTAAATGCATTATTTTAATAATAGAAAAATACACAGTGACAGATAAACATGGGTTATATGGATTGTTTTCACTCATGTAAGTGAAAATGTTCAGGAATTTTTCTACCAATTTTCATTAAAAAGCTGCACATTTTTTTAGACATCCTGCAAAGAAACAGACGAAAAGATAACAAAAACGACAAAGGCAGAGATACGGAAGAGGAACAAATCCCCAAAATAGGCTTCAGTTTTTGAGATACCCCTATTTGAGGTCGAACAATTAGTATAAAAATATTTTACTGCAAAATTAGTTTCTTTGGTTGATGTTTGAATCCTCCCCAAAACCAAAAATAATGAACATTTAGGCTTCTCCTCATCACACGTACCTCTGGAAAGAAATTGAATAAATTTAAAATCCAAAAGGCATGTGTATATATACTGTATGTGTCATTATGCAAGCAAGAACACCAATCCCCAAAAAGTAATTTTTATGTACCAAAGATTATTATCTCATAATAAAAGTAGGTTATTAGACCCTAACAGGTAACCAGTGCAGCCAGTACTTCAAACAAATGGGGCTCTATGAAATATGTGAAGAAACAGACACAAACCATAGATTAAATCAAAAAACAAGATATAACTACATATCATAATATATATAAGAAACATTTATCATTCTACACCGAGGGCCTTAGTTCCTCTACTAATAACGAATTATTGTACAATCTATAAGAATTTATGTATGTATCATCCTCCCTTCATTGTTCCATCAGCATTATGAATATTTGAGGTTAGCATGATGTCGTAGGTGGGACCCATTGCTTGCCACTCGCCAAGACTCAGTCCATTCCTGTGTCATGGAGCTGGTGGATAATAGCCCCAGTGTGTGCGTACTAACTGGTCCTAACTGGTGCCATGCTGCTCTAAGCAGCCAGACAATGGTGGTTATTCTGCTTTGGACCGGAGAGAGCGTGAGTCGGTGTAAGGAATGGCCAGACTGGAGAAAGGGACAGGGGTGTCCAATATGGCCTCCACACAGTGACTGGACTGTGTGGCAGTCCAGAGGGGGGAGGACAGCACCACAAAGATCTGTCTGTCCGCCTCTACACCCAGAATCTAAGTGTCATCGTGGGAGACATGGAGAGAAAGAGAGGGATAGATAGTGAGGGGTGAGAGATGGAGGGGCAGTGGTGGGGGGGGGGGGGGGGGGGGTTGTTGCCGTCAGTCCCGTTTAATTTGGCTGAGCTGGGACGGGACAGTCGGGCGTGTTCAACGGGCAGGAAGGACTCGGGTCATCAGGGGATGCTGACAGTGATGCATCGGGGGTTTGGAGGACAGTCAGACGGATCCGTGCCAGACTCGGCTCAATATAGAAGAAGAGTGGAGTTACATTTGTTTACTCAGGGAACATGGCCAACGTCCACTGGCATGTTCAGATACATCATCTTAGAAAGCGCTAATAAAGAATCGATTGGACAGACGCTGGATTCTACAGAGGCCACTTAAGAACCTGGACATGGTGCGTTCTGTCATGTTACTGTTATATGAGCTATATGTATTGTTTATTCTATGATTCCCAACATCATATTGGAAATGAGTGAAATCAACTAATATTTTATTAATTTATCAATGATTTTTAATCACTTCACACATGCGATGTGTTTCTTTATTCACCTTCTGATGGTGGTTTTGTCTTGACACTAATGAAATCATTGTTCACCGTCATGAAGGTTGGCCTGTGCACCACTCTTGTCTCTGGTACAAACAAGGCTCCTAACTTAACAAAAAAAGCAGCACAGACTATTTGGCAGATGAAGAACGGACACTGAGACTACACATGATCTGACTGTGAAGTTTTTCAATGAAATAGTTGTTTAAACCCTTTTTCTCAAGTTCAGTGAGTTTAACTTTGTGAATTTTGCAACTAATGATCAGCTTTTTAACAAACATTTTAATATGGATGCCTATTTCTGCCACTGTAATGAAAAAAACAACAAGCAGGCCAATGCAAATGTAGAGAAAGTTTATCAGTTTAATGAGTTGAGGCGGAAATGGGCTTCCATATTTCAGTGCTAGTTAATTCATATTTTAAGGCAGCATACGATCTTATTTAAGTTGAAATAGCTTACAGGACCATTTCAGTGCCAGTTCAGTTTCAAGTCATGTACACGTGATGTTTTTGCTACATTTCAAATGTATGCTTTATATAGACATTTGTTTGATATTTTGATATAAATAATATTTTTTCTTATGTTTCAAGCAGCCATAGGTTTTCATCCATTTTAATATGGTGTTAAAATAGATTACCATTCCTAATTGCTTGAGTTTGCTTGAGGAGAGTATTCCATCGGAGTGAACAATCATTGCATTAATAGGCCTATTTGTCAGTGTAATATTGTTGTTGTGTATGGAAGCCCATTTCTGCCAACGAAACCAAAAAAAATCCCGTCATTATAGTAATTATGAGACTTTCTCAAAATAATGACAATGCCTTATGTTATGTTTCCCCAAAACCTAATCAAAAAACTGAAATCAGGGGTCACAGTTGGGAAACTAACAAAAAACCACTGCACATGCCACACAAATAATGAGACATGATATTGGGTCCTTTTGGGCACTGGGAAGGTGTCTGTGGGGGGTTATCTCCACAGACACCCACTAACTCTACCACAATGGTAGACTAACAAAACTACTGACCCAAAGAAAAGAAAACAAAAATGGGAGGCACTGACAGAAAGGGTCAAACTCTCAAAATAAAAACCAAACAGTCACCTTAATGAAAACACAAACGCACCATTCACACAACACCAGACAGCCAACTGGTGGTGTTGACCGTCCAGAAGCACACACCCAACTGAGCAGGGAGCACCCTCTTATGTACACTCAGCCAGGCTGATTGCCACCACCTGAGGGAGGCCACACAGCTGCAGCCAATGGCCGCCGATGACTACAGGTGCAGCCCGTCTGACCATAACACTTAGTATTTCAAAATAATGAGAAACTTTCTCAAAACAATAGCTTAGTATCTAAATATAATGACTTAGTATCTTAAAATAATTCATTTGTATCGGAAATGAATTGAAAACCTTATCTAAAAAATAAAAATGGCTCAAAATAATCCAAAACCTTCTCAAAATAATGAAATACTCCAAAGTAATTAAAGTAAGTCATTATTTTGAGATACTAAGTCATTGTTTAGTGAAAGTCAGAATCATTATGACTTGGAGGATCTTTTTTTTTCCATCACATTGGCAAAAATATACTTCCATAGTTGTGTGAGAATGCAACTTACATGTGGAATTATTAGAAAAGACTGCATTAATACCAGATCACATAACTGGGATTAATTCGGACTCAATGTTCAGTGAGGTTGATGAAACCAGTCAAGCAAGTTTCAAAAGTTTGATGATAGTATAATTTCACATGGAAATTAATTTGGAACCAATAGCTGCCTGGCCACATTTCTGAAACACATTAGCATGGTTTGTGAAATAGTTAGCTGTAATGTAGCATAATATGAGTTCTAGTAAACAGGCTAAAGCATGACAAACAGCTGGCTTCGTAAAGACAAACACCTTTTTCTCTTTCTTCTTATCCTCCAGTCCAACTCCTGAAATCCACAGACCTCAGCCGCCACAGTCTGCTCTACCTGAAAGAGATCGGGAATGGCTGGTTCGGGAAGGTAAGCCCACTTCTGACAGTCTTCATAACTTCCTGCTGGTGGGTTTTGACAGTCCCTCCTGCCGTCCCTGCAGCTACCTGCCAGGTAGATGGAACGCAGCATCAGTCGGTCTCACGTCACGGTTGTTAGTCTTTGCTGTGATCCCAGCCGTGTTTAGAATGGAGTCAGTTAAAAATGGCCGACATGCTGAGTTACCTGTAATGCCAGCCTGATCCTCGTGCCTTTGATGTCCGCTTGTCCCTGAAGTGATACTCGACCCTTGAGAACAAATTTTACGCTGGTGAAAATGTCAAAGTAAAAGCGTTCCACTGCAGGCTGAACCATGTGGTGTGGTGTTTATACAACCAGATAACATGTTGTTGTCATTCTCTTCCCCTCTGTTTCTTTTTCTGTTTCTCCTCCTTGTCCAACTTTTCACTCATGAATATACATCCGCCCTCTCCATCCTTGTGTACCTTGACTGGGTATGTCCATCTGTCTGTGTGTTTGTTTGCATTTTTCTGTCTCTTCACCGTCTTTGAATTCTCTTCGCTGAACCAACTGCATGACTGCTTTATGCCTCTGTCTGCCTGGTCACCCACCTCATGCTGAATGGGTTTGTTTGGGTGTAACTGTCTGTCTGTCTGTCTGTCTGTCTGTCTGTCTGTCTGTCTGTCTGTCTGTCTGTCTGTCTGTCTGTCTGTCTGT
>JBBPCS010000001.1:2521923-2555820 GCA_037974645.1 Hollardia meadi
TGTCTGTCTGTCTGTCTGTCTGTCTGTCTGTCTGTCTGTCTGTCTGTCTGTCTGTCTGTCTGTCTGTCTGTCTCTCTTCCACAGGCGTATAATGTCTCTATCTGTAATGTTTCAGGTTCTGTTGGGGGAGGTGAATGCAGGCCTAAATACCACTCAGGTGGTGGTGAAGGAACTCAAAGCCAGTGCCAGCGTGCAGGACCAGATGCACTTCCTGGAGGAAGCACAGCCTTACCGGTGCACATTTACCTCCGTCACCTGTCTGTCTGTCTGTCTTTCTATCTGTCAGTGACGATAAAGTAAAGTAATTCGCTGTAATATCAATGTTAAGGTCCATTTCGGGAGACTTTGTTTACATCAGATATGAATGTAATTCACATGTAAATTGGAAATTTTCATTCATGTGTGAAAAAGCCAATCAACTGTGAAAATGTACAGTTCACTTGTGACATTATTTCATTTTAAAAATAAATCAATTCACATGTGAAAAAAAATCACAATTGACATTTTCACATGTGTAATTAATCTGTTGCCTGATGGTGGAGTTTCATAATTTACATTTAAACCTTAAAAAAAGCTCAAAATATTGCTGCTGTCAGTTCTTCAGGAACTATGAAAAACATTCTTGCTTCAGTTCAACTCTGAGTCTGTTTTTTAAAATATTTGTTTCAGTATGTTTTAATTTTTATAACACATAAGGAAGGCACCATTCTTCAAAATGAGTACTTTTCTTTTACATAATGTACAATAATTATGCATTTCTAGACAATCATGCAGCAAAATTTCAACAATTCTCTAACAAACTGTTTAATATATTCTTAAGAATTGGCATATGATAATGTTATAATTTGTATCATATTTTCACTTTGATAAATAAATACTCTTTGTTTTATGTCAGTGTGGGTGTCTAAGATTCTGATGTTTTTAGTGTCACAACTCAGGTTCACTTCCTGCCTTGTGCTGTGCTATGATCTCATGCCCGTCCTCTGCTCTGCTCTGCTCTCCAGTACTCTCCAGCACCATGCTCTGCTGCAGTGTTTGGCTCAGTGCACTGAGGTCACTCCCTACCTGCTGGTGATGGAGTTCTGTCCACTGGTGAGTATCCAGTATGTGTAAAAGAGATTTAGTAACTGCACTCCGATTCCCAAGCAGGCGAATCTGAAAGGAGTGCTGCCACAACGCTGCTGTGTTCCCCTGTTGGAATTCGCTCATTTAATATTAGGATTTTAACGCTATAATAAAATCACTGTGGCGTAAATGTGCCTTTGCAGCTAAGTGGTTTTATATTAGGCTTTACCACATTTTAGTGCATACGATATGAGTTATGTACTGTAGTTTATGAAAGCCCTTGTCAAGTTTTCTAACCTTTGCTTTAAATTCAAAGTCTGCATTATGTCCTGTAATTCATTCAATACATTAAATGGATTGAAACCTTCTTGTAATATGTAGTTTATGGGATTTTTCTTGTTAATTGCTTCTGGCAATAAAAACATTTTTGGCAGCTGCTGTAAATATTTGGCAGACGAGCCCAAAGTTAGTTGTACCACTCAAACTGCAGCCTAAAATCCACCATTAGCAGCTTCAAAGGATTGATCAGTTCAGTAGATTTAAACCAGATATTTGTGGTGATATTGAAGTAATCAAAGGACTAACAACTGGCTTCATGCCTCTTCACATCTGTCAATTTTTAGTTTACATCACAGTGAAGAAAGTTCAGTAAATTTTTGATAACTGATGAAATATTTCTCAGTAAAATTTATTTTCAGATGTTCCTTTTTTAAGATAACTATATATTTACATATATGTGTGTAAATACAGGATTAAATGACAAATGCACTTAACTAGTAGGGCTGCAATTAATAATTATTTTTATTATTGATTAGTCTGCCAATTATTTTCATGATTAATTGTTGTAATTGGTCTATAAAATGTCCAAAATCCAAAGATTCAAAATATTTACATTTAAGAAGCTGGAACCAGCAAATATCTGACATTTGTGCTTGAAAAATGACTGAAAAGATTATTTGATTATCAACATTGGTTTTTCTTTGGTCAACTGATCGATTAATCGGTTAAAAACAGTTGCAGCTCTATTAAACAGTGATGACCAAAAATGTTCCTATATAGCCGAGGAGGAATCTCTGTTATAACAAGCTAATAATTTTGTGTGATTAGTAAGATGGAGGGAGATCAAGGCCCCATAAAAAAACAACTATAATTCCCTCAGATGGTCGGATTAATATATTTCAATTATACATATAAAACTGAGGACACCAAGTTTGTTAGTTCATCTGGTGCACTTCCATGCAGGATTTCAGGTTCTAATACCAAGGCAGATTTCCATGATTAAACAAGAAACAGGTGTCTCTTGGTCCCATTAGGCACAGTGCGATGACAAGACTGCCCTCCAGTGGTCAGAGGTTGTAACATACAGAACTTTTTTCCTCTCTCTGCTGTGTCCAGGGGGATGTGAAGGGTTATCTCCGAAACTGCAGGACCACGGAAAACATGACCCCAGAGCCCTTGATTCTTCAACGAATGGCATGTGACATCGCCTCGGGGCTCTTGCACCTGCACAAACACAGCTTCACACACAGGTAGCAGCAATTTCTGCAATTAAAATATCACGCACATGTCAGAATACACTACCAGGCCCAGTTTAGTGTCTACGATCAGTCAAATCTGCCGTTTTGCTTCTTGGTTGCTTCCTGGAACAATATCCTGGTGCTGCCTGAGTGCTCCTTACAGACTCCAGCATCAGTGATTTTGTTGCAGGCGGTGACCCCTCATCTCCAGAAGCTTTTTCAGAGACAGGAGTTGATGTTGGTGTGTGTTTTCAGAGAAAGCAGTGTTGAACAAGGCCAACTTTAAAGGATTAAACTTGCAATTAGTGAGTGTTTTTGCATGCAGGGCTTTTAAAGATTTATGTGCCTCAAGTAGTATGACCCTCATGCAATGTTCTGGACTTATTTTGTATGTTTATAAATGATGAAGAGCTGTACTGTAACTGCTGTTTACATCTCCCCACCACCCCCTTCGTCACCAGTGACCTGGCTTTGAGGAACTGCTTGTTGTCTGCTAATGTCTCAGTGAAGATTGGAGATTATGGTCTGTCCCACACCAAGTACAAGGTCTGTTTATCAGAAAAAAACATGCACACAGTAAAATATGTAAACATAAAGAGAATTATTTTGCAAGTAAAACATTTAACTAGTTCAGATTATTTGGCCAAATTGGAGAAAGAAATTAGTAACGTAGAAGGAAGTGATCCAAGTACAATTTGTTGCCTGTAGACGACCATTAATAAACAAACACTGAGTGGGATGGGTGAATGAATAAATTAATGAAAGGAGTGAGATAAGCTTGTCCCTCAGGTACTATGCATCTACAAAAAGATCTGGCATTTCCTCCACCCAAATGAGCTTCTACAGATTTTACAGATTATTTCATTCCCCAGAGCTCATTTCATTTGTTTTAGATTTTAATAAGGGAAGATGATTTCCAACAAAGCAACTAAAGTGTGATCGTCTTCCGTCCTCACTGTTCTGCCTGTTAACACTTCACCCATCCCTCCTACCAGGACGATTACTACGTGACACCAGATCAGATGTACGTGCCGTTGCGTTGGATTGCTCCAGAGCTGGTGGATGAGGTGCACGGAAACCTGCTGGTGGCTGACCAGACTCGACAGAGCAACATGTGGTAGGAAGAAGAAGAGGATTAATGACTAAATGCTTTGTTTGCCAAACAAATATTGCCTTTTTTTGTTCAGACAGGGAAAGATTGGACCTTTATTATACTCAATTAACTTCAGAAATTGTAAATTTGCTTTTACTAAAATTATGATTGTTGTAAAAAGAAAAACCGAAATCTATGATCACAATCATTCTATTAAATAATCCATCAATACCCTGTGCATAAAAGGTCACAAAAGGTTGGAGTTGCCTCCCTGAGAAAGACATACCACGGAAAATAAATTCAATACAATATGGTATTGAAATAGATTGAAATGTAAATGCTAAAACATGGAAGATATATATTTCATTTTATTCCTCCTTGGGGAACTGTCCTTAACTGCTTTCATTTTCATTGAGTTTCAGTTAACTCTTGATACTAAAATTACAAGAGCAGAGGACAGATTAAAATATAAACTAACTCTGTCAAGACCTAAAGACAAAAGGAAAACTGTCTATACAGTTATAAAATCCTGTCTGTGAATGAAAACACAAAGGAAGCAAGATAAACCAAAATGTTTAGGGACCAAATCAAATATGTAAACATCAGGGGAATGACAAATATTATTCTTGTATACCGTTTTATGTTTCTCAACACAATGTCCATGTCTATGTTATTATCCTTAATTATCCAGGTCTCTGGGTGTGACTATCTGGGAGCTGTTCGAGCTGGGCAACCAGCCCTACAGACACTACTCTGACAGACAAGTCCTGACCTACGCTGTGAGAGAGCAGCACCTGCGACTGCCCAAACCGCTGCTCAAAGTGCCCCTGGCTGAGCGCTGGTGAGACACTCAGAAACACTGTTAAAATATTTAACAAGGGGGAGGCCAAACACAGCTAAACACAATGTTCAGAGAAACACAATTAAATTCCTTGCTGATGAGTGGATTCTCATTTCTTCTGCAGATTCTAATTATCATGCTAATCATGCTGGTTTTGTTTCCCTGTTCTGGACATGTTTTTTTCCATTTGTCTCTTATTTTAATACCTGTTATTACAACTCTGTTATTACAAATTACAACATGTATTGCACCACAATTATGTGGTGGGATGTTCCCTTTCATATCTCGGTTATATGACTGTCTGTTTTTCTGTTTGTCTTGTTTTGGCCACTCCAGGTATGAGGTGATGCAGTTCTGCTGGCTCCAGCCAGATCAGAGACCCAATGCAGAGGAAGTCCACTTGCTGCTCAGCTACCTGTGTGCCAAGGGGGCCAGTGAGGCCGAAGAGGACTTTGAAAGGCGATGGAACTCTTTGTGTCCCAATACTGGATTCAACAGCCACTGTGGTGCCTCTGCAATGTCACGAGACCACCCCTCATCAACCTCCTCCTCTTTCCCTCTCCTTGAGCAATTTTCTGCTGGTGATGGCTACCACTCGGAGTCTGGGGATGATATACTAACAGTCACTGAGACCAGCCACGGCCTGAACTTTGAGTACAAGTGGGAGCAAGCCAGGGCAGACCAGTCATATGGAGCTCCAGACTCATCTAGTACCCTGGGTCAGGTCAATCACCATTGTCAGGAAGCATTTTACCCACCTGGGGGCATCGTGGGAGGCTGCCCGATGGAAAACCATAGCCATGGAGTTTCTCCGTCTTACTACCAAGCAAAACATCTACATGCTCCAGGCATACTTCCTGTCCTCAGTGCCCATAGCCCCTCACTAAGCAGTGAATACTACATCCGTATCGAAGAGCCAGTAGACTGTAACATCGATCCAGAGTATACCATGTGCTCCTACAGCCCAGACTACCAGGGCAGCAGTGGGAGCTTTTTGACTGGCAGTGCCGACTCAGGTGAGTGCATGGCCTGCCCTTCACAGGCTAAGAACATGGGTCCCTATTGGTCAGCAGACATCCACAAGTCAGATGTGTACGACTCCAATGACTCAAGTCCTGCTATCTCCCTCACAATGGAGCCCCTTTTAGGGCAAGTGTCCGACAACAGCCCCATACGACCCTGGGAGTCTAGTCACTATGTGTCCTATAAAGACAGAGATGGGGGTTACTACTATGAGCACTCGCCCCCTTTGGGAATAGATCCCTATTTGATTGGAGGTGATCTCTCCAGTGAGCATCATCAGGAAAGCTGGGGGTCAAGGAGCCTGCGTCAGGCCTTGGGTGAGTTGGAGAATCCTTTAGGTATATCCCCCTCTGTTACCAGTCTGCCTCAACAGGCCTACGGAGACACATACCTGGACACAAGCCAGACCTCCATCTTAGGAAAGAATGTTACAGGGGGCTACTATGACATGATGGGCTCCCTGAGGAAGACTATGCCCAGCCACACCAGGCACAACAGCCACTCTGTCAGTATTAACATGAAGACAGAGGGGGCACTCTTCATAGGGCACAGAGACAGTGATTCAGAGGAGGAAGAAGAGGACATATTTGTTGAGAGATACACCTGCAACACTTGGCCTTCAAAACACAGCCATAGCAGTGTGGGCCACCACAGACGGGCGAGCCACAGCTGCAGACAGGATGCCTACGTAGATTTCCACTACACAATGCCAAGTACAGATATTGAAGACTCTTGGCCGGAAGAGCGTAGCCTGGCCTTCCACTCTCTACCCAAACCCATTGACTATCTTGAGCCCCATCAGGCCAAAGATAACAGTGCCTGCCTTAATCTGAGCAAACATCACTCAATAGTGCCCTCAGACAACTGCAATGCCTATGTCTACCTGTGCCATGAGGGCGAGACTCAGGCGCCAGCATCTGGAGAGTGCTGCCACTCGCACTTTGTTGACCCCCTTACAGGCATGCTAGTCAGAAACAACAGCTATAGTCACAGCTACAGTCACAGCAACTACATCAGTGATAAGGTCATTGATATCCCAAGCAATGAAGAGATGATCAATCTATCACCAGCCCCAGGGGGTCCAATTGTGGCCAAACCTGCCTTGATAAAGACCGAGGACAGTAGAGAGCAGTATGCTGAACTAACATTTGATGACACAGTATTCAAAGAGAAGAGGGAGGACGTAATCAAAGAAAATCCAATCATGCAAAAACCAACAGAGCCTAAAACAGAAAAGGTGATCCTGACAATGACTAAAACCACTCCGCCTCCGGCTGATAACATGCATGTGATGGTGGCCCTCATAGATCCACAGTCAGAGTTGAGTCAAACTGGCGATAGCGGTGTTGACCGAGGAAGCTCCAGTGTGAGCCTCACTGACATCCTTGACTGCAGTGACGATGATGAGGACGATGATATCACAGATGACATCACTGACATTACCTCTGGCATCTTTGCCGACGAGTCCAGCGAGTTGAACGCTTCTCCTGCCTTCAAGTCACTGCAGAAGCAGGTAGGAACTCCTGACTCCATGGATTCCATGGATCTGCCATCTGCAGCCGGGTCTTGTGAAGGCTTCAGCCCTGTGTCCTCCCACCCTTCTAGCTCACCTAAAGCTATGGATAGTGGGTATGACACAGAAAACAATGAGAGCCCTGAGTTTGTACCCAAAGAGCCTCATGAACCTCGGGAACAACCTTTGGGAAAGCCTACCATTGATACAAGCCTGGAGGAGGACAAGGTGCTAGAGGAGGACAAGGTGCTGGAGGAGGACAAGGTGCTGGAGGAGCAGGGAATTGAGGCTAAAGTAGTGCCCACTGAGGGTAAACCATCAATGGGTGAAGATTTGGCCTTAGGAGCTTCAGAAACAGGCAACCACATCCTTTTACCACTGAGCGATAAGACTCCATACAGAGACTCTGCCTACTTTTCAGACTATGAGAATGAAAGGCAGTCTAAGGATGAAGGGGAAGAACTGTCAGAGAGGGAAAGAGATGAACAAAATGTTGAAAAGGAACAGCACATGGGAGACAAGAAGGGCGAGAAAAGGAAGAATGAAGAGGACGATGAAGTAAAGGACACTGTTTCTAACAAAGACATAAAACTTGAAATGAAACACATATCAGAAGGAACAGACTCCTCTTCTAAACTAGAGATGGAGGCATACTTGACAGAGGAGTGTGGCCAGGATGAGGTGTTGGGGCTACCTCTGGAGCCCTCTGACACTGCTTCAATAGCAGAGGGTGGACTGGACGAATGGCCGTCTCAGGAAGAGAGCTCATCCCTAGGAGACTGGGCAGCAGAGGTGGTGGGGGCTATGGAAGAAGCCCTCGGTGCCCTGAATGGAGATTGTATCTCCCAGGTCAAGGTGGAGGAGGGGGAGGACACAGAAGACATGAAAAATTCTGTTCAAGACTTAGAAACAACAGAAGAGCCATCAATCATGACGATTCAGAGCAGGCTATCAGGGATATCTGATGAAATCCCACACATTTTACCCAAAGATGAGGTGGCCTTGCAGCACACGGCAAGCACCGGGCGTTTTTCTTCTTCCTCTCCTCCACCTCCATCCACCCCTCCCCCTCCGCTCCCTGCAACAGAGAGCCGAGGGTCTCCAGCTGATGGGGAAGAGGCAGATGAGGAGGACGGTGACACTGATGACAGCGACGAATCGGATGAGGATCTGCGAACCTACAGTGTTCAGGAACAGAGCGGAGGGGAGGAGAGCGACGATGAGTGCCACCCAGTGCCCATTGTGGTGAGTGACGACAGCGAAGCCCATAAACTGCGCAGCCTCCTTAAGATGCCAACCCTGCTTACGACAGAGAACCTAGAGGAGGAGCTTGAACGCAAGAAGAAGACGGTGTCGTTTTTTGACGATGTCACCGTCTACCTATTCGATCAGGTGAGTGGCAGAGAGGGTTTATTCAAATGGTTATCTTCATTTTGTTTGTTCATTTCAAATTCAAACTCAAGCTCAATTCAAACCTGCATTTATCGTTAATTTAGAAATTGACATTTAAGGTCCAGTGTGTAGGTCTAGTGGTGAGGTCACAGATTGCAACCAACTGAATACCCCCTGATCTTCCAAGCGTGTATGAGAGACTCATGCATGGTATAAGAATGGAATGGAATAAGACCTCTTCCCAAAGTAAATATGAAGGGTTCATCCTGAGATATAAAAAATGCAATACTTGGTTTTAGGTGATTCTACACTAATGAAACATAATTAGGAATATTTCATTTTTATCAATAGATCCTCCTAAATTCTACAGACTGAGCCTTTAATTGAAGTAAGCATGCAGCTAAGTGTAAAAAGTCACTCATAGTGCTAAGATCATGGGAAATGATCGGCAGTTATGCAGCTCTACAGTTTTTTACTTCTAACTAATTGTTTTGGTTTTATTGTACACTAATTAATCCCTGGTAGGAAGCAATTTATTACAGAAAATGCTCTGATAAACACACGACACTGCCTGCTCGGCAGCAAATGGCAGACAAAGTTACAGACCAGCTGGTGAACATAGTTAAGCACCTAAAAAGTTAGCTATAACAATTTTACAGACTAGTAAAATGGCAGCAGCTGTATATCTGTCAGCTTGTTTTGATGCTTTGTTTCCGGCAGCTTATACAGCTTTTACTGACCCCCCCTGACCTGATCTTAAGTACTTTATCATTTTCTTCTACGTTACTTCACTGCCATTAGGAAAGCCCAACGAAGGAGCTGGCTGAGCATGGTTTCCCTTTAGGAGAAGAGGGTCAGACTTCACGGAGCAAATCCCAAGAAAGGGTGAATGCCTCGGATGACTCTTCAGATGGAAACATCTCAGAGGAGAGTAAGTACAAGAATATATTTTTTTTATTTGAATATAACATTTTGTATCTAGTGAGCAAATATCAGTTCTTAAATATCTTCCTATTGTCTGCTGTCAGGCACAGGGTATGAGTGGGAAGATGATTTCCCTCTGCTCCCTCTACCAACATCCTCAGTGGCGTCCGACTCCCCTCCACCCAGCTCCATCCCCAAAGCTCCAGACCCCAAACCAGCTGTACAGTACTCCCGCTTCACCGTCTCCCCCTCCAACGTGTCCCGTTTCTCCATCACTCACATCTCTGACTCTGATATGGACTCCGTAGGAGGTGGGTGTCTGAAAAACATATTTCCTTATAGCAGAAAATATTTTTTGATTAGGGATGAGATTTTTGTGATTTGATAGTTACACACATAAAAATATTTTTTTAGGGGGAACGAGATGCAGATCACCTCCAATCAGATCAATTTTCTGTTTTTTGTTACTGCTGTTCAGATGTGAAAATGCTTTATAAGTTGCAGGGAAACAGAGTTTAGTCTCTTTTCATAGCAAAGCTAAGGCCTTAATCTAGAGTAGTTAATTCTGGCTTTCTGAACCACTTTTTAAATTTGTATTAGCTTCTTCTCGTCTCTGGAGTCCTGGACTAATTAATTAAGATGTGATGATGTCTGCTGGATTTTATCTGGACATGTGAAAATGTTTCAACTATTGTAATTATTGGTGCTCAGAAGATCAAGTTTAAGATCGATCTTAAACTTGGATCTTCTGAAGTTTAATTTAAGCAATTCTCAATCGCAAACCTCAATTTTGGAGTAACTTATCTAAATTTAGACCAATTCCAAATCATGTGTGGACTCGGAAAAGTGGTTGTTTCTGCTGTAATAACTAGTGGGGATCCTAAATAAATAAAAAAGGCTACTTAATCTTGTACTACTTAAACTTTTCTTGCCAAACTTCATAGAAATCTGCCACATTCTGATTGCCTGTAAAGAACACTTGTGTTGATAAATCGTCTCTGCCTCATTCTGTCTTTTGCAGGAAGCAGCGAGGACGGGGACAAAGAGTAAACACTGTGGATACTTAACTGCCTCTCTCTGACAATGACTTGGCCTGCTAGCATGACTTCAGATTTATTTTTTAAAGTCAGGTTTTAGAAACACAAGACAGTGCCTCTTATCGCCTGTGGACACTTTTGAAAGGTCAGTCTTGACCTAAGCTGTTTAGAATGCTGAAAAGAGTATGGTTAATATATACAAATTTACAGAATATTAATATATACTGTATGTATGATGTAAAGAATATGAAAGCAGGGGAAACTTGTATGTAGAATTGTGCATATTTTTGCGGATCAAAGAGACAAAATGTAATGACAGACCTTTGGAAAGCATCACATTTGCCACCACTTCTTTGTTTGTGATGGGCAGCATTCACGAGAGTGTGACTCCACCTGGACTTACAGAAAAAGGAACTGTCGCAGAGGAAAACGTCGACTTTTTGGCTTTTCAACAAAGGATCAGCTCCTTGAACAAAACTGTACAGACTTTGTACTTTAGGAAACTGCTTTACTTGTCTTAATGAATATCAACGAGAATCCTTAAGGTATCACAAGTAATATATTGTTCATTTTTGGGTTCATTCAGAGACTAAGGACGCACACTAGCCATGAAAGAAGGAAGCAAAGGGAATTTTAATGGGTCATGTCTGGTTACAGAATGTGTGTGTGTGTGTTTTTGTGGAAACAGCTGATCGAGCTTGGACAACCTGACATTTTGTGACCCTACTTTTCTTTTTTGTATCAGCACCACTACTGTACTGTTTTACAAAATATGTCATTCATTCTCTCTAACATACCGAGTGCCAGCACCTCCATCACAACCGACCCTTCTTTGTTGTTACTGTGGTGACAAGAAGTAAAGGAATTTCAGATTTAACTCTTATTAAAAGTTTTACAGGTTTTTCAAATATAACAATGCATGGCTTCAAATAGAAAACAGTATTCATAAGAATTTATTGCCTAGAGACAAACGGGGACAGTTTTATGTTTCAGAGCAGCGACAGGCACACATGGTCATGGAAATCTATTTTCATGTTACAGGTCCAAAACTGGCAGCAGGAGGAGATATTCAGGTTTATAACTGCAAGTGAGGTAGTTTTCTAATAATGACATGAGCCAATAGGGGTTGGTGATATGGATAAAATCTTCATCATGTTATATGTAATATTATAATACTATAATGGTATACATCTTGATATTGTACTTCAGTTAAGAGATAAAATGTCTACTTTGAAGTAAAATCCCCGACAAATCAACATTCTTCATCAGATTGATGCTAAGATCCACTAAATCCAATATTTACGGTGGCCCAGAGAGCTCAACGCGTGCAAATAGACAAAACACTTAAGAAAACATTAAAATTAAGAAAACATCTTCATCAATTTGACAACAGGTGTGCTGCAAACAGTCACAACACAACCAAATAGAGAAAAGCACTGCAAGTAGCACAGATGACAACGGATATGGATGTTTCTAGGGGACACTGATGGACAGGTGGGACACCCCTGTCTTACTAAAATAGCATGAGTCAGATATTAGCTGGTGGCAGATATCTGTGGTTAACCTAGCATTTGCATTTTGCTGATTAGCCTGCCAATTCAAATAATACCACGAAAAACATGAGCCATCATGATATTAAAATAAAGAGAAAAACTTATATTTTATATTTTTAAACACCACTGACGAGTAGCCGACTTCGATAACTTTGAGAGTAACAAATGGTCGCAAAACAAGCGTGTCCATCACTTTTTAGTGTCCCCAAGAAACATCCATATCCGTTGTCATCTGTGCTACTTGCAGCGTGTTTCTCTGGTTGTGTTGTGACTGTTTGCAGCGCACCTGTTGTCAAATTGATGAAGATGTTTTCTTAATTTGCTAGTGTTTTGTCTCTTTGCATGTGTTTTCTTAAGTTGCAGTGCGTTGAGCTCGCTCAGCCACTGTAAATATTGCCAGAAAGCAGTAATGCTCATTGATTTGCAATATTCACAATGGCCGACTACAACCAGAGACATTAAAGCTTTAGATAGTTTAGTAGAAACTAGTGATAGACCGATTATCAGAACCGATTTTTTAACATTTTTCTGATAATCTTTTTTTTTTTTTGGGCCAATTGCCTAAAAAATTAATTAATTTAAAAACGTGATGCTTTGGCTCTGATGCTGCATCCTCTCTCTGGGTGCTTCTCAAAGTCAAGGATACTTCCTTGGTAAGACAGGAAGTCGGGTCCTACAGAGGCTCGGCAAGACTCCTTCGTAGCATTCCGAGAAAACACAATGAAACAAGCTAGCGAGTGTGCATCATTGACAATCATCGTGTGCATAGGATTGTGGGTGCTTCAGAGTGCGAAGGACTCTGTCCTTTGTAGAATTTGGAGGATCCTGGACATACGATGATGTAGAATCCTTCAAATTCAGCCGTTTGAGGATCCTTCCTTGACGTTGAGAAGCACCTACAGTCTGTAGTCACCACGCTGTGGTCTTAGTCAGTGTCCCGCCCACAACAATCTGACTGGTTACGAGTCACGAGTAAAAGCCTATCAACACAGAATAATCTGATAGAGTGGAAGTGTTCAGTAGCAGAAAATGGAAATACTCAACTTAGTAAAACCTATAGTTACTTTCCATCACTGGTTATTCAAAATTTTGACACTAAATTGACATTTTTACTGGAAATATTGGTTCCAAATATCAGTTATCAGTTTCCGTGATGGCCAATAATCATTATCAGTATTGGTACTGAAAAGAACGTATCGGTCAATCCCTGGTAGAAACATTTGAATCATCAGTATGTATCATCATATCGCCCTAGCTTGTAAGCCACAATATGAAAATACATACGTGCACAACAGTATTGAAAAGGCTGTTAAATTCTATTTTTGTCTGCACAGAGGTTATTCTGCTTCTGCGTATGTAAATCAGGACATTACACATGCAGCGTTTCTTAGCTTCCACCATGTTATCTGAGAACAGCTGCCTGACTTTACTGTCACCTGCTGTGTGTCGTCCACACCGAGCTTGTTTGGAGCAGTTTTGTACGATGACTCTGGTTTTTGAAGCTGAACTGTTGAACTTTTCAGATTTACAAAAAAAAGTTTGTTCTAACTCATTTTAATTTGGGTTATTTACATATAAATCAGGAAGACAAATCTGAGCAACACATTGAATCGATAGCAGAATTAGATTTTATAGCACTTTAAAGCTTGGGTGAAATTAAACTTGAGCCACGTTGCTTTGAGGTGAGCGAGGGCTAATGTCATGATTATGAAACGTTTTTGCTTTCTGTGTGTGTAAATGGAAGGTGAGGTCAATGAGTTGTCGGTTTGGCGGCTGTTTCAAAGCTTTCAAAGAAGCAGAATGACACCTTTTAAAACAACCTACGATCAACATGTAGTGTCTTCTAAGTGTTTGTTTGCCTTCCAAGGCTTTAATAATCTGTAACAGTTTAGCATAGAACCATCTAGACGGCTGTCCGTAATATTTTTGTATCTCGACAAAGAGTATTGATGTACTGTACTTGTGAAGGAGGGAAAGTTAGAAAAATATGTCTCTAATGTTTTATGTTGCCAAAGAGATGTTGCGTCCAGGGGCAACGGGTGGTGTTGTTTTTAACCCAAAATGGAGACGGAGAGGAAGAGCGTGACAGCAGCTTTGGCCTGGTGTTCAAAAAAAAAAAGGTGAAGGTGAAGTTTTGGTTTGGGATACTGTCAGGAACACACTGACCTGGTCACATCATTACTTTCTGTACCTTCTATATAAATAAAGTCTGTTTTACACATCTTAAGATATCCTGTGGCATAATTTATTTAAAAAAATAAATAAATGTTATTCTGTGTTCAGATGAGGGGAGAACAGAATTAAATCTGGCATCACTGCAGGATCAAAGTTTGTCATCTGTGTCTGAGCCGGCTCGGTGAACAAACGAATAAAATAGCATGTTGGAATTTTTCGCCTTCTCTCGTCAAGGCTGCGTTCCAAATCACGTACTTTTTTCTTCCTTTTATTACGTACTGCAGCTGCTTTTACAAAGTATGTACTGTGGCATGCAGTATGCGTCGGCTCTTTGACGCTCTCTCATACAACTGCACAGAGGATTGTGGGTCACATTGGAAGTGGATTGCTTACTGCAAAATGCGACCGGATGAAGTAGGATATGCTGGTATTTTTGGCATGCTGTACTTGACATGCTATGATTGCAGCAGTCTTTTTTGCTCAGGTAAGGAAAGGTGCTTCAGTGCTTCCTTTCATACCTCCTTATGAGGCAAAGGGTACATTGGTCCATCCTTTACGAAAAGAAAAGGAGCAGCATTTAAAGTAACGCACTAATCATCCGCCATCACATAATTACGAAGGAAAAGAGATGGGATGTAATATTTGGGATTATTCGAGTGGACTGTTTGTGCTGGGACAGACTGAATCTTTTTCTGGCATACTAAATAGTATTGGTAGTATTGGTATTGGAACGCAACCCTGTGTTCTGTGATGTTAACCCGTAGGAGCAGAAAACGCTCTTCCGTGTACAAATGTAAACAGAGAAGAAGAAGAATGAGGATGTCGGTCCCTGGCACCTCCTTCCTGATCTCCTACAAGGTTATTAAAGACAGACAACACTTTGGACCAATCACAGGCTACTGTCGTGTTACTTAGAGGTCATGGCAAGAATTTATGATCTGACACAGTGACCATCTTATAAAGACAAAAATATCATGCACATTCTAATACAGTATATACAAGACATACAGCATAATATGGGTAGATACTTGATTCTTTATTGTCTTTATTCACTGTTTGCCATCAAATCACAATGATACAGATTTGACTGTCAGTCATCATATTTGTGTTAGTTTTTGTGTATCTGTTGGAGTTACACTGATGCAGGTTTTATCTGTTTGAACATGAGTCTTTTGGATTTAAGCTGCTGATATCTGATATTAATCGTGTAGCTACACCCAGGCTGAAAACGCCATCTAGTGGTCGCTATATGTTTTGTGGTACCTACAGCACACTGCTTAACTGCAGCGCCATTACACTTGACCAACTACACCCATCACAATAATTACGTTATCAACGTATTGATATACATGACCTCAATCATTTTTGCTGACCTCAATATTGCATGTTGTGTTGCCCAACAGTCCATTTTATTTATTGTTTTGGTTGTGTGGTTTTATTTTATTCGTTTTATTTATTTAGGATATTTTCACATTCCAATTCCAATGTCTGAATATTCTTAATAATTTAGAGTTCATTGCTATTTGATAGGGTGTAAACGCATTACTATGCAATTTTATTATCATATCAGTGGCATAAAACCGTTTTAAAATGACAATAATATTGTCATTTATGGGACAATATTGTCCAACAACAGTAGTTATCATGACAGGCCTATAGCCAACTGTGATCTTTTATACTTGTGAGCACAAACACCGTTATGAAGGGTATGATCTGAACTTTTCAGGCTTTAATCTTGCAACCCATAGAGGTCAGTGCAGTAATTAAGCAGTTTTGAAAATGTCCAAAATCGCATTAAAAAAACAAACATCGGTGCACATTTTGAAAAGGTATTTTAAACCTCTCCAAAATGTGTCTTAATTTTACAAAACGAATCACTAAACGAATAATGAAGTTCCATCAGATTAACAGGAGGCAAATTTAAAGAGTAGGTTCACTGAAATTATTAAAAAACATAGTGACTGACTTATCTCTGACATGTGGCCACCCAGATGCTGTCAAGGTCTTAAGATATGAAACAACAGGTATCTCAGGGGTGTACTTGTGTTGCTCACAGCATTGAAACATCGCATTAACACTGCATGCAGAAACAATATCCCTGTAACTCTGGATAAGCCACAGACAACTTGGATAGAGACTATTTCAGTAGTTTCAGTGCAAACTGTTGATAAAATAGAAACCAGGAGACTTTATGTGAAGACATTGTGTTAGAGTGAAGGATAGATGTATCTCAAAACCTACAGACCAAAGTTAAACCTGAACTATCTGCAAGAAAAGATACCACTAAGTCTTATTACATTTTTAACTAGGGAAGCACAATAATATTACAACATCATAATTATCCCCTGAAAATTAAATATCAGCATCAGCCTGAAATAAACATTTCAGCAGATTTTACATTTTTAAGTATGGAAACTCTTGACTTAAGCAGTTTTCTTATTTTTCCCAGTGAATGTGCACATTTTGTAAAACTTTGTACGTCTGCATCTGGTGGTGGGAAATCAAAATAAGTGTATGCATAATAATAATAATAATAATAATAATATATATATAAAGGGGAGACTTTATGTTCTCTGCAGTTAGGTGTAAAACCTGTGCATATATTGATACCAGCAATCAGCCAAAATGAGTTGTAAAATATCGGCATATAAAAAATCCAAAATCATGCATCTCCATTTTTAACAAAAAGGCCAATATCAGCTCAGTGTAACCAGTAATAACCTGTATCAGTGTACTCCTGATGGCTTGTCTCTCTGCATCAACAGTTCTCTTAATCACCACAAAGTTTTTTGGTTGATTGTATTATCGAGTATTTCTCTGTTGCTTTAAGATCTTACAAACTGCTTGTACACAATATTAATCAAACATGAAATCAGTGAAATCTGAGAACCACTGCAGTACATTATTACTGTGGGTATCAGTGCTGCTTATAACTAAGATGACAGAATATAAGATTTCCTGTGAATATACAATCAGTTGCAGATACAGTACTATGAATAGTGTGCTTATCAGTTTCACTATCACTCAGCACAGATTTATTACACAGGAACTGCTGATTTTTCTGGCTACTCTATTTGCTCTGTTGTGTTCCAGTACATGTTTTTCTCTCCTGAAACGCACTTTAGATTATCCATCTTGGTTCAGACAAATAACAGACTTTACTGTTTTCTATGTGTGTGTGTGTGTGTGTGTGTAACAGTGTTCGACACAGCACCAACACTCGTTGGTATGCTCGGCAGTATGAACAGGTGAGGCTAAAAGGTGAAACACCTGACAAGATGTATCGCTTACCAACATCAGAGCGGGGGGGGGCTGTGTTTTATAAAGCACAGAGATGACATCAGCCCGGATGCAGATCCTGTGAGTCTACATGAGGAGCCGGTCTTCAGTCTTTGGGCAGTGACATGATGTAAGAGGCAAAAATTCAGGCTTTGACAATGAACCAAGAACCCATGTGAGCCTTGTTTCACACCACGTGCTCCTTGTATGATCTAAAAGTGAGAAGGGTGAAACATCTTCACTGCCGTCTGTCACGAGCACATGCCTCCTTCTTCTAGCTTCCAATGTGTTTTTCTTTTTTTGCTAGAAAATCAAACATAAATCAATTCTAGCTTTTTACTTACATTACCTCTCAACTAATACAGAGATTACTGTAAATGTGAGTTGCTGTGCAGTTCATTTGCTGGTCATATTTAATTCTCTTTTAGCACTATTGTTAATACTGTGGTTGAATCAGAGCTCTACAGCTGAGGGGAGAGCTGGTTTACACTGAGGGAGAGCTCAGCAGTCAGCCGGGGGAGTCGAGGCCTTCTCAAAGGAGTCATAGTGAGCTTCATCCGGCTGGTTGTCCTCGACTTCATCCTCATCATCAGAAGGAAGTGGATTGGGTGGGGCCTCCACGACTGGCTCGTTGGGTGGATCATCCCTGGGAGGAAGAAGAGGAAAGTGAAAAAAAAACCATTACGTTTCTTTTTATTTGATGAAATGTCGTGCAAATTGTGCGTAAAAGTGAAAATAATGACAGAGAAGAATGAAACGTCTTTTTTCCAGCAACAGCATAGTGTAGTAAATAAAAACCCGATGAGTCATGCAAACAAAAAGGAGGGAAAGATGAGCATGATGCTGAAACATGCAACACATTTCCCAAAATGTACGAGTATCACCCCACGGTCAGTGAACGTCACATAAAACCCCCCCCAAAACAAACAGTGATAGAAAAGCCGCTCCATGACACCCAAAGCCGACATGACGATGAAGATGTTTTAGTGATGACGAGAAAGTGAGAGAGGAAGTGGTTGCATGAAGACCCGAGGTCAGTCACTTACGATGGGTTTGGGTCACTCAAAAGCGGGCGTAATCAGGCCCTGTGCTGAAAGGCAGAGACAGTCCCCACGTGTCAACATTCACCATCTTCTCAAATAGCAAGTGACATAATAGTGTTTCACAATGTGTTTTTATATATATATTATATATATACACAATACGCATATTTATTTACTGTTAAGACAAGTTGTGATCAATATTGTAGGATTCAGGGTTGTCAACTACTTTGATACTTTTTTTCGATACCACGTGCATAAAACGATACGCTATCTGCATTCAATAGTATTGAAAGTACCAAAGCTATAAAATAAACAGATCTACAATCAGATTTTCAACCCAGCTGCACACATATAAACATTATTAATGTGTTGGTATGTGTTCAGTTTTCCGCACCAGAACTGTGTGCAGGTTGTTAATAAAATAAATAAAACTATCCTATTTTCTGTGCCCACGACTTCTTTTTTTTTGCTGTGGTATCAAAAGAGGCATCAAGTATTGTTGCTTTTATACAAGTATTGTATCAAAGTTTTAAAATATGGTATTGTGACAACCTTAGTACAAACAAACAAAGGAGACCAAGACTGAGTCGACTGGGAGCCTCCATTAGTTTTCTGTCTGAGGCAGGATGTCGTCCATCGTCCCTTCCATCCCTCCACTTTCTGAGCTGTAAAATGCATCTTTGTGACCAGAGGTGGTAAATAAATGTGTGACTCAAGTACGAGCAGTTTTCAGGTGCTGGTGCTAGTATTTCTTTTTTTTATTCAACTTTGTACTTTGCTACATTTATCAGTTACTTCAACTGATTCAGGTTTTAGAGAAAGTTCAGATAAAGTACCTCCATAACTGTCTTATAGCAATATGTCCAAAATGTCAACTTCTGAGGAACTATTTTGAGGCCTTTTACTGTTTCCAGTTATTCTGGCTGATGTGACATTTCCTCATGTTGAATTTAGGTAAACAATGTTGGAAAATTCATTATATCACCAAACTATACAGTACATACCAATAAACACAACAGTGACGGACATGTCAGAGGTTAATAAACCGCCTGGTTTTAGCTTGAAGTATTTTAGGCGTCATCTAAATCATTTTAGAAAGAGGAAAAAGTGAAAATACATTTTTCATTTGACAATATCATGTAGTCAGATGGTTTACAGGTCAAACCTTTTACTTTTGATAATGAGGTATTTGTTTATTCTTTAGGATTCAAGTTAAAATGCAGGATTTCTACTTTTAATTTGTCTTGTTTTTTTCATTGTTTATCTACTTTGACACAAGCAAAGGATGAGAATGCTTCCTTCACCTCAGAGGCTGCCAGTCAAACTCAGTGATGGTCTTTGCTTGTTTATAGTAATTCTATGCATCTAAAATTATTGTGGTGTTTATTTATTGAGCTTTAAGCGCTACATGAATAAATTCATAAAAACCCACATGGATCACGACTCTACAAACTCACAGTTGTTGTGTGTTAACATGTAAATTATGACCCAAATAGATTCACGTCAAAACAGGAAACAAAAATAAAAAACAGGCAGGCGCACAGACAGGCATATAGAACACAACACAGTGATCTAAAAACCAAAAAACAAACAGACACCAGCACTATAAAATGAATATGCTGCGATTAGAATACACACAGTTGAAAAAGGTACCTTTGCTAGCAGCAGGAGCAGCAGGCCAGTGGGTGTATGGCAGTGGCAGGTCAGGGCGGGTAGGATGCAGCGTAACTACTACTGTGCACTGAACACACACACGCTACACATGCAACAAGGCCAGTGGGAGGTCATGGTGGTAACCCAGTCAGTTCCAGAAATGTCGACATGAGAATGAGCCGCTGATTAATGCGTAAAAGCAAGAGGATAATCGCCAGCTAATTCTCCTGGTGGGATGTGGTGAATAAACAAACTGAACCTTTTAGATAAATTCTATCCCGGCAAAACCTTCTTCCATCGACCAAAACGTTTTTTTTCCACCTGCTGAAAATTGATCACCAGAATCTTTTTCTTCTCTTGCCCTTCAAGGCTTCCGTAGGGGGAAAAGAATGACACTTGGTGCTAGAAAATCTTGAGATTTGTTAGAGACGAGTGAAAGTATCTACCTCGCTTTTCTCACTAATATTTAAGAAAAAACTACTTTAGCATCTGAACGAAGAAGAAAAACAGATTTAGCCTGAGACAAATTAAAAGCTTATTTAACAAAAAAAGGAAAGAAAAATTCAAAGACTGAATCCTTTATAAATGTCTCTTGGGATGTAAAGGCCTTATGGATAAAAATAAATGAACAGAAACAGCCAAAAAAAGGTCCAGCTGATTAAATTTATTTCACACTTTTTAGAGTAGAAATTCACCATACATTTGAGGTCATCAGTGTTACACTTTTTGGTGCCCCCAAAGCATGCATGTCCATAAATTCTCTATACAATATTTAGATGTTTTTGTTCTTTTACAACAAAACCCCTCAAAATAAAAGCACAACAGTCGATGTAGGAGTTATTTGGCCACAGGTGGTGGGTGTGCTATCTCTGCAGCAATGGCAGTCGTACCTTGGGCTTATTTTAGTGGAGAAAGAAGAAACACTGGCAGCTTCCTGTCGTTTGCACTCGACTTTTGTCTCTAAATACATCAAAACAGAGATGGAAAAAAGGGGGGTTGGCAAAGCTGAGGGGGAAGACGAGTGTTAGGCATCAGACAGAGAGGAGACGACAGCAGAGAGATAGCAGACAAATGCAGCAGGGAAACATTTCTACGATGCAAAAAGGTGCATCTTGACTCCAATTAATATTTTTCTTAAAAGAAGTGAAACTCACAACACAGAACACAACGGATCAGGAAAGTATGGAAGCCTTGAGGTTCTTCTGGTGATTCATTTTCAATATTTAAAAGTTTTTTTCCCCATCTGTGAAAACTGAAACTGAAATATTATTCCCTCATAAATATCATTTATACTAGTATCATTAGTATTACAAGAACAAACACCTGCTTTCAGAAATGGAAAAACACTTTTTTGTTTTGCCAGGATAATTTTTGTCAGTTTTTTGTTGCTTGTGTTTGAGTTAAATTCGCCTGGAAGGAAGCATGAATGCTTTGAGTAGAAATATGATCCTGGAAATGTTTTTTTTTTTAAATATTGTTTTCACAGATAAAAACAAAAACAAAAGTTAGAAAAATTGAAAATGGATCACCAGAATTTTTGTTTTGTTTTTTGTTTCGACAGTTAGCGCTTAAAAATCTTTAAAAATTTAAGACTCTTTAAATACACAACCACATTTTTTGGTAAAGACAAACATTTTTTGCAGAGTAAGAGGAAGAGGTGCACAGTCCACACTTGCTTCTTTCGCTTTGGCAAAGACAGTACTTGAATGAGATTTTTGTAAAAACCTCAAGATTAAGAAGCCAACAATAAGAGAAAGACCAATTCCTAGAGGACTAGTTAGTGGAAATCAGATGCCGACAGGCGGACAGTGGTTAGTAAAGACAGGCACTAACTGGACCGACATACAGACAAGCAGACCAGCATCTTTATTCAGCACAGAGAGAATCAGACAAACAGATATTTTATCTTCCAAACATGATGCTTTTGACTCACTGAGGTTTTAAAATCAGGCCTTTAATTGCAAAGACAACAGTAGAAGAAGGCTGAATGAGGTTTCAAATGAATTCCTCTCCCCTTGGAGGCTACAGAGAGGCTGCGCCACAAACCTGTACCCTGGATAAATGTGGCACAGTGTAAACACCACTTTGAAACAAATGACCCTGTTTCATTAACACAACACTGCTGATGCCTCATACGAATCTCTGGATCCAGAAGTTCATCAGCATATCTGTTATTGACAATAACTAAGTCTTAAAGTTGCCATATAAAATATATTATTCACATTAGTCACCTAATTTACAGGAAGAGGCACAATAAGATGTCCGAACGTAGAAAAATATTTAAAATGGTTGCAAATGAAAAGCAGTGTTTTGAGATCATGTGCACCGAGCCAAACAGCAGTACCAGTTGTCTTTTCTTTCATGCATGAACCATGATTAACCTATCTGCAACTATTATAATAACCTTTAACAATTTATCTTTTTTTTTTTTTTTTTAATTTGTCTTTAAAATGTAAAAAATGCCAGAGTGATGTCTTTCAATAGACTCTTTCATCCGACGGTCCAAAACCCCAAAATATTCAGTTTACAATGATGCAAACCAAAATTTCCAGAGCTTCAAAACTTTTAGAATCACATTTGAACTGTTAATTTAAGTGCAATTGCAAAAAATAAAGTTCCTTTATATCCATAGCAAATCTATGCATATTGTCACCTGGTTAATTTTACCAGCTGTTAATATCAACTTTGATTTCGCTCTGATGATTATTTAACGTTTGCTCATTTTGACGCCAGGAGACAACAAATCTTATTATTTCAACTATTAAAAGATTTTCTGGTTTACATGAGTGATTGTGTAGATTAAACACCAGATTATGTTGAATATAAAGGAGTATATTCAAATTCAAGCATATTCTCAACCTTGAAAACACATCGGTTAAAATTAAGCATTTTCCAAACTTTGAATACCCTGTATGAAACAAAACAATTTCTCCACAATATTCTGTTAGTAGACTAATCAGCTAATAGTTTCAGCACTAAACCCAACTCAGAGCCTTGCATGTCACTCAGGGACGAGGGATAGTCGACCCCATTCAGCCTTGGCATGATATTCACGCACCACAATAGATAGTCAGAGGACCCCGAGCAGCTGGGTCTGTGTGTCTGAGTGTCCCTCCATACAGATGTTCAAAGGCTGATACTGAAAACGTTGCAGTAAGTTTACAGAAATATAGACTATTACTTTCATAAGGTGCATTTTTTTTTAATAAACTGATCATAGATACTGTATGACAAGCACTTCTGTATGGCACATTTATGTACAGTAAACAATCCTGTAACTTTGTCTCCACTCCATACGTTAAAACATTTACATTAGCTGTTCACTACTCGTGATACATGGCCCCTCATCTCAGAGGAATACAAAACCTCACAGCATGAAAAGGTTAAATTATTGTTGAATACTGAAAGACCCAGTAAAAGTATTGATTGTAATGTCCTTTTTTTTAACATTATGAAAATCCTCTTTGGGATCAACATTGATTTCACACCCTGACTTACATACCCTTTACATTGTCATTGTGATGGAAAGCACTGACATTGCGATTCAATCAGGTTCCTTTGGTGGGGAGATATAATCCCCAGCGATATATATAAAATAAATGTACATGCATGAAAGACAAGCAAAAGATACATTTTCCTCAGAGAAAATGTCCATCCCATTGATTTTGAATATTCGGATGGCACGGAGTCCCTTTTGTTCTGGTTTGGCGTGGCTCTGCACCGAGGCTTCACCAGTGGCCCGGTGCTGGCGACTGACCAGTTAGACAGCACAGGGGAGGAATTAGGGGAGGAAGGGGTGAGATCGGGGGGTGATACAGACCCGAGCCTCTTCCTTGCATTGATTGGCTCAGGGAGAGTTTATTGCCGTAAGCGGGAGGTAGGGAGGCAGGGAGGGGGAGGGGTTGGTTGAGGGGCAGCGAAGTGCCTGTCCTATCGCATCGTCTTGCTGAGTCTGTTTGTCTGTCTGTCCTCACACTGTCGAAATCAATTTGCCCTCTGTGGAACTGTGGACAAAGAGAGGGAGAGGCTTCCAGGTGGGCTGTTTTGGAGAAACAGCAGCAAACACAACCAGGACACATGGAGGCAGAAACAACGACTACCCTCCAACATGAGAAATAAACCCAACACTCAAAAAGCTCCACTTGATCTGACCCTCAACTTCCTACAATATGATGGTTGCTTTTAATCAAATTAACTGTGAATGAGGAGGGTGTGAAGCAGGGTGAGCTTCTAAGGGATTGGGTGGGTGGGTGCAGTTAGCAGGTGGAAGCGCTACTGGAGCTGCATGGTGCATGAGGGCCATGGGGAGAAGCTGGGAGGTCAAAGCATGTTTCGATATCAATGAACAAAAAGAAAAAACTTAAATCAACTTAAGCTTGACACCAAATTAACCATCATCATGCCTTTAAAATGTTATCTATTCTTTACTGGTTCTGTGTGGGTCGAGATGGACCTCTTAACAACCAAACACAAAACCGGTCTTCTAAGATAGCATAACTTCTGTAATCCTGTCAAACGAGTGAAAACAGAGTGCAAACGTAGAAGAACACAAAGTAAACAACACAAAACAAAAATGCGGTGTGTCCTGCTGGTTGTGTGCTTGCGGGTCTGGACTTCAGGCTGTGGCGCCACAAAATATCCCAATCCCCCAACTCTCCGTCTTCAGCGCCCAGCAAAAAGGACACGATCCCTCACTGACTTCCCACCCACAAACACCGACCAAAGTGGAAGCACATCATCCCATTCATACGTTCTACTTGAACTGGCTGAACTTAAACTGAAGTTAAGATATTAACTGCAACAAGTGGTTCTTACCTTGTGGGGAATCGGGGCTCGTATTCTTCAACTCCTTGCTGTAAAGACACAATAATAAGGTTTAATTGCACACTTTATTCTGAACCAACGTAATTAAATACTTTTGTAAGAGTAGAAACCAGAAAGCTGCACTGAACATAGCAGCCAGTAGATGGCAGCAAAGATCCATGGGAGATACTGCAACAATAACCCTACAAGGTCTTCCTCGATAAACTGCGTGACTGCAAACCTCACTTGGAAATGTTTAAATTATATCTTTGAGTGAAAGAAAAGAGAAATATAAAAGCTCTTATGATGTTCATATGACTTCTCTGACTCTCTATATACAGTTCTCTCCAGGTCTCCTTTTGACCATCTGCTCTGCCTCTAAGCATTAATCAATCTTGGTTATTTATAGGTCAAAAGATGTTTGAAGGTCTGTTAAACTGCAATTCAGTGACTTTCTTTTGATGTGAAACAAGTCTTAACTGCATATTAAAATATACTCGCTAATATGTTTTTGAATCCCCGGTTGAGCGTCTACAAAATCTTTCAACCTAAATTCAGCTCTTTGTTAATCAAATGTCTTGATGTCACCTGACCTACAAATCATTAAATCGGTGCTTGCTGGGTGACCGAAGCATTTCAGGCACTTCTGAAGCACTTCAGGCAAGTCTGCTGACAAAACCCACTTTCCCTGAAATGTCAGCGGAAATGTTTCAATCCCTAAATGTGGCGAGGTGGAAAGAACAGTTTAAGTTGTTACATGAATGCTGAGCAATTAAGCATCGCCCACGTGTAATGTTCCAGGTGAGACGTAGGAGGGAAGCTGGGCAGATAGAGACAGGTTCAGTGTTGCATAAGTCTACTTCTGACTTTGTCTTTTGAAAAATTAAGCCCCCACCCTCATTACCACCGCTGCTTCCTCTACGCCTCCTCTTTCTTTCAGTCCGCTCACTCTGTTATCAACCTGTCAGGAGAACTTCCCTCAGAGACAGAAGCAGCCAGCCGCTGAGGGAGACTTCTCCAGTCGGAGCTGTGCCACTTCTTACGTCAACCTTCCGTAAACAGGACTGTGTGAAGCGAAGGATGACCGATTTCTGCGGTTATATAAGCTAATGTAGCTAATGTGTTCTCTGCGAGCTTTTGCACAAGCGAACTCTGAGTACTTGTACAGGAAGAGACAGCCTGTCAAAGCAAAGCTATTCCTGTACTGTATGTCAGGTCAGCAGCATGTCGGGAAGAGCTACCTCCAAAACTTTCTGAGACAGACGCGGACCTTTGCCAGATTTTGTGCGACAGCTCAGCTCATGCGTTATGTGTGAAGTGGGTAGATGCCAGTGTGTGTGTGTGTGTGTGTGTGTCTCTTTGTGTGCTTGTTTTGCAGGCACCCCACCTGTGAGAAGCCTGGCACCGCCACGCTGTAGGGACGTTGTTGTCTGCCGTGCAGCGCAGCAGCACTCTGTGCTGCCATACGGGAGTGGATGCTGTAATCAGGGACGGAGAGAGCCATGTCTTCTCTCTCCAGAAGGTTGCCTGTGCTGCTGCTCTTCCCGTGGAGGCTGGAAACACGCAGGTGGACATAAGGGTGTGAAAAGATATTGATACACGCAATATGATGAGAAGCGCGATATTATGTTTTGTGATAATTTATCGATTGTCAAAAACACTACTGATTAGCGTTTTATTTTATCTAGTTTATTTTACTTATTTTTTCTGATGTAGGCAATCGTGAATTCATTTGCTCAGATTGCAGAAGAAAATAGTGCTACAGGGACCCTAAAATACAAATGCAGATACATATATACAGTTTTCCTAAAATTAGTTACAAAAAAACCTTACAATATATCGCCCTGATTACAGTATCGCAATACAGTGCAATATAAGGAATCCCAACCCCCGTATCGTGATACGTGTTGTATTGCCGGATTCTTGCCAGTACACAGCTCTAGGTGTACAGAAAATGAGGAAATGGAAAATATGTTGCTGTTCATTGGAATGTTTTACAACTTTACAAGCACTTGAACCAATCATCAAAATGTAATCATCAATCTCAATGAAAAAGTAACTAGTGAAAAATAAAGTTTCATCAAAATAAATGTGCCTCCAAAACAAACATCACTTCAATTACACAACTTTAGCTAACATGCAATTGGTTTATGGTCAAACATAGAATTCCAATACACCCAAAAACATACTTGTGTACTCGAAGTTGCTTCATGGAGTTGCCATCGCGGTCAGAGATCACCCGGGTGTAGGAGAAGGGAAACCAGCCACGCCTGGAAGAGATGAGCAGAGGAGCACCAGATGTTAGCCTAACAAAAAACTCATTTTATTGGCTTTTTGGGCTCAAAACTTTTACGTACCAAATATGGTGGAGATTTGTTGAAATCTCTCAAAACAAATCTAAATTGCGAACAATTTGTTTAGGCTGGCCTCTTACTTTAACTTTAAGTGCTTTATACATAAATGTTGGTGGCATTTGCACCATAAACTACCCACTAGTTCCTCTGCCAATCAGACAGGAAGACAAAAGTGTAGCATAGCATAAGTTGCACTCACATCCTCGTCTTTTCGTTCTCTCCATAGTGCCACCCATCACGGGCCTCGGGGACCAGCAGGGTTATCACATCGTTCTCAGAGAAGCTGAGCAGGGTGCTGTTGTCACCGGCTGCATGGGAGAAGATGGCCTGGACTCGAGTTCTCCCGTTTCTCTCCAGCCCCGCTGCCATGGAGCTGGACCGGGGCAGCGTACGGGTCTCCGCTGGCAGAGATAGTCACAAATCAGTTAACAACACTTGGGACAACTTACAATCATTTACTAGTTTCACAACAGCTCATGTTTTAAATTTTAAAGGACTCAATTTTTCGTGAAAACGTGCCTCTGTCCTACATCTATTTTTACTCATAAACTCTAGTTTTTAATATCTCATCTCCTTCTATTCCCACTTGCTTTGACCCGTTTCTTATTAAAACCTCACAGGTTGCAGTTGGGCATTCCAGTAGCTTTTTGGTAGGTTTCATCTTTGAGATGCTGTAATACATTTTCAAGAAATATAATACTTCCATAACAAGCTGGCAAACCCACAGCCCTGACTATTGGCTCATAAAGTTGTTACGGCTGGCAAATTATTGTATTTTTACACATCCTGCAGGAACAAAATGAGCATTTATTTGGAAGCATATTTTGTCCCATTGATAATAATAACTTTATTTGTAGAGCACTTTTCAGAACACTTCTAAAAGTGCTTTAGAGACCATGATTAAAGAGTACAGTAAATTAAAAAAACAGTGAGGAGTGTCCTGCCTGAGGAGCGCAGGCAGCGGCTAGGCTCATACAGCATCAGTAAATCTATGATGTAGGCACGAGCAAGGCCATGTAGGGCTTCAAAAGTAATTAGTAAAAGTTTAAAATCAATGTTGTACCACTAAAGCATTGCAAGGACTGGAGTTATACTGTATAGTCATGTCTCTTAGAATCAGTTAAAAGTCTGACAGTTGAGTTTTTAACGAGCTGGAGATGGTGACGAGATGAAAGCATGGGTGACTTTATCAAAGTCTGCTGGAGATTTTAAAAAATTGAAACATTTGCAATGTTTCTAAGTTGGAGAAAACTGTGCAGGTAGTGTACAGTGGGTCTATCTGACAACAGCTGCTGGAAACCAGGTTGGTGAGAGCACTGAGACTGAGGCATACTGTAAATGTGCTGTAAAACCAAAACAATTAGCTAAAAGAGGCTAAAAAGATCTGTGGAGAAGCAGAGCTGGATGACGCTTCTACCACTTTCATAATACACGTGGTTATTTGATTTAATGGTAATAATATGATTAATCTAACATTTATGTGTCTATTAAATTAATGATTTCATTAACATCCTTTTCTTAATAACAAAACTGCTTTTATTCAATGTTATCAGAACCTGTGCTACCAAACCCTTTAAAAAGAGCGGATACATCTGAAGCACTGAGGGACATTTAGAGCACATTATGTGTCCTTACTCAGGGTGGTCTTGCTCTTCGCTGGGGCAACTTTGCGCACAGGCAGGGTGTTTGAGTAGACCTCCCCTCCGTGCCGCTGGATCTGCGGTGAGGCCTTGCCCTGGGCCACCTTGCCCTCCATCCACTGCTGGTAGTCATCTCCTCCGTGAGCACCGGCTGTGCCGTTCATGACCGTCATCCCTCCCTCTACACCTCCCATGAGCCTCTGTGAAAGATGACATTTACATACAGAAAATTTAAAGCATAAACTCTCTCTATTTAGATCACCCACAGCTGTTATGTAACATCCAGTACCTCATGAATAAAATGCTGATTAATGAAAAGACGATAGTATATGTTGGTTTAAAGATAAACATATGGAATAACTACTGCGAAGAGTTTCAAAGTGTATTTCTTCCGGGAAAATGAAACACCACTGAATTTCCACCACGGGTTTTAATTAGAAGCTCGGGCAAAACTGAGGCAGTCTTTCATGTAAATCATGAAGTTTTTTTTTTTCCTTCAGTAACCAGGCCTGCAGGAGGGGGAGGAGTGTAAAACAGCCCGAGGAGGTGAGGAATTTAAGCCTCTTCCGTGCAGCAACCTAATTACCTTCGCTAACGACTTCATTAGCATTCACCAGAGTTGTCTGAAGATGTGATAAGGGCTCCCATGATGCGTCAGCCACACCCGGGGGCAACACCCCTCGACGTGGCTGCGACATTCCAGGTCCTTATTAAGGGTCTCATTAGACAACACCTACCTGTGTTTGTGTGTGTGCATTTGTGAAGCCAATTTGAGTTTTAGACATTTAAGAGTAAAGACATTTTTTGAAACATTTGCTAAAGGAGGACATTTTGGTCTCACTTTTGGGAGTTAAGACGCAGATTTAGGCTCGGGGATTCATAATGTTAGTCAGGTTAGGTTGAGGGAGTTTGCTTATGAAGATTGACATAGGGCAGTAGAGGAACACACCTGCTGTCCCATGCCCCCACTGGCCCTCAGGGCTGCCAGCTCTGGAGGCACCGGCAGAGGTTTAGCACCAGGGATGGGCTCAGAGATGGACATGCCTGGATGATGAGCACCGGGAGCCATGACACCCGCCGCACCGCTCATCTGCTGGGCGAGGAACATGGCACGATCTGGCAGTTTGTTGGGCTCGGCACACGCCTGCTGCCACATTGGGATCTTCTGGGATAAAAGCTCCTTCCCCTGAAGGAGAGGAGAAAGAGAGGGGTTAAGTCTTGTGGTAAAAAGTGGTATTGTTATTGTTATGCTGCCTTGCTCATACATTGGGCTTATTTAGACTTAATTAAGGATGGATATCAAGCTCGATTCTGATCACAGCTATATAAAACCTATAGTGAGATTATTTTTCTTTGCACATTTTATTCATTCATTTATTTGTTCAACTACACCTGGAGGTGTAGTTGCCTCTGGAGGTAACGCTTTTGTGAATGTTGGTTGGACATAAACATGGCATCACATTATTGACGTAAGCAGAAGTATTCTAGAGATGACAGCAGGAAAAGATGGCTGAAGGGAAGAAGCGGAGGAACATAGAGTAGACGAAGGCCACAAGAGCTGAGAAGAGGGATGAGAGGCAGGATAAAGTGAAAGATATGAACCCTCTTCATGAACGCACTCATTTGAGAAGCGCTCAGCTGCTGCTTGAAGAGCACAGTAACATTTCCTCTGTGCATTATACAGTAGGGCAGTTACGTAAAGATACTTCTCATTCCCATTCATCGTCAGTGCATAAAACGAGGGAGTCCTGAATCCATGAATATTGGAAAGAGGCTGGAGGAGAATCTGCTGCTCGAACAGTTTTAACTCCACCAGGCCGGTGTGGAGGATAAACACAGTGTGGTTCCAAGGTTGTCTCTCCCTGCCGAGTGTATGTGGGAGCCAGGGTGTGGGTGGGATGATCAAATAAATTAACACATACACAAATACAAAAGTACAGCAAAAACAAATTCTTACTAACAGGGTGAGCATCGTGTGACTGGGGATTCATGCTCTCACTGAAATAGCTTTTGGCTCATAAAGTTTAAGCTAATGATTTCTCTGTCACAGTGAATCTTGCTTCTTGTGGCCATTAACTTTTAAAAGGGTTTTAAAAGATTAATGGAATTGGGATGAATGGGATATCACCCATGTATTTTTACATCTTTGTCATTGTTTCTTGCTGCTGGTAGAAATGATGAGTCACAACAATCTCAGTTAGCGCTTTCAAACAGCCAAGGTAGAGCGTGGGTTGATCAGTGTTTTCACCAGTATGACAACATCGACTTGTGGCTCCCTTTCTTTCATTCTTGCCTTCCCACTCACCTACCAGAGCACAGGAGAACCTCTTTTTTTTTGTTTTACAGAATCTGAGTTTGTGGGAAGATTTGCCAATTTGTAAATGTACACAGTAAGTAAAGAGGGAGATCAGAACAAAACCATCAATGGTGTTTATCCCCGTCTATCCCTGAAATGTTCAGGAACATTTCCAGCATGAGGTCATGTGTGAATGAAAGAAGGGATCAATATTCAAGGAAATCTGTCCCGCCAATATCCCGCCTCAAGACCTCGTGGTATTTTAGGGAAAATGAAGGCACTAACATTGCAAAGGACAAGCACAACAGTTTTACCTGAAGCAACCAAACTAATCACAAGACTCTGCTGCTGACGTATTTCAATCCGCAACTTGTTTATGTTCACAAAAAAACGTTACTGTTTACTTAACTTACAAAAAATGACTTGTCTCACAATCTTGTTGAATATAGAGCTCCTTGCCTTGTTTAATTAATAAGAGGGGTCTTCCACCACATACACTTCCATCCACAGTGCTTCTCAAAGCCAAGGATACTTCCTTGGTAGGACGGGTCCTACAGAGGCTAGGCGAGACTCCTTCCATGCATTCCTATCGTTATTATGTCAGCGTTAAAAGTCCATTATCAGTCGACCTCTGCTTACTACTGTTATGCTCTATATATTTGCAACCTTTTCGCTACTCAAATTTGAGTATATACCCAAAGCAACTACGTAACAAAGCCTAGTGATGCCCTAGCAAGGTCCCAGAGTGTACGTAACAACACCCTACCAACATTTACCAACAAAGAAAAGCCTCAAAACCATGGAAAGTTCTGCATTTTTGCTTGAAGAAATGATTAATAATAATGAAACAACTTCTTGTCACTCCACCAATAAATGTATCTACTAATATATTCAAGATTCAGCTGTGTTTCGTAACTGAGTTGAAGGGCTAATTAAATCTTTTTCTGCTGTTCATGCATCATCACATCAGCAGTTTGTGTTCTGTGCTTCTTCCCTCTGTCCATCAATCAGTCATTCAGACACTTTTACACCCACACACAGCGAATCTGAACCGAGTGTTCTTGAAGAAGTAGGTCATTCTCTCTCCCACTGCCTCCCCACTTCACCCACTCGCCCTCCACTTCTCATTTCCCCGGTGTGAAGGGATGAGACGTGGGTGGGACGTGCTTTCCTTACTAATTACTTGGATGATATTAAACTCCTGACGAGCGATCTCCTGGCTGCACTCATGCATGTGAGAAGCCGAGACACAAGAGCAGAAAACTTTTTTTTCTGAATGAAATGGATGAATACGTGCAGAGTGTTAACGGTGTAAACATACCTGCTCATGTGCTGCTTTTGAATATGTGTGATGTATTTAATCAACATTTTGACATTTTTTCAGATGTGATTGCTGACGTATTTGACCTCAGTTCCATTAGATAACTGTCAAACCTTTACAAGTTATATACCTCTATATCGGATTCTCCTTTTTTGCAATAACACTTTCCCGGGGACCAATTAAGTTTCAAGTTTTGTTTTTTATTGTGCATATGAGCCTACAGGGGAACATAGTACACATTCCTGCCACTACTTTCATGCTATTCCTGTGACAGTTGGCGGCTGTAACAAACCAAGAAATGTCAGTAGAGGAAGTAGAAGCCACCAAGCCAGGTTTTTGGCCTTTGTAAATGTTTTATGAGGAAGTAAATAAATTCATTTGTAAGGCTTCAAAGATACAAAGCAATTTGCCAAGAATCACTTAATGTGAACATAAACATTGTTTCTTTACAGGAAAACTCTACAGGGCACCTTTAATAAAGGATATTTTACAGAGCCACGACAGGACAAGCCCCTCATTCTCCTTGAAATAAGAAGGGATTCCCAAGGATCTCAACTAGAATGCAGTGATTTGGTGATTTGTAGGTTAAAAGACGCCGAGATAACAAGGTTCAAAATGGGCTAAATATGGCATTTAAATTGCTATATACAAATGTTTACCTATAATTTGAAATATACTGTATAATTGTATACTGTATAATAATTGGATGGTTGTATAAACGCGTACTGCGTGAGGGAGGCGAGCAGAGCCATCAATGCCATCTTGCCATGACATCACCAACAGATGAACAAGCAGAGGAATGGCCGTTCCTTCTCACCTTGCTGTGGTAGGCACTGCTGTTCTTGGCTACGGCACACTGACGGTCCACCAGGAAGCAGTACCTCCTCCTCTCCTCGGAGAGTGCGTTCTTGTAGCCCTCAGCGATGTAGCTGTCCAGCTCGCCCTGCTTACTGCTGATGGCCTCCACATACTGGGGAGAGGAAGGGAAAGGATGGCATATCCTTATTAGGACATTATCTCAGCATGCTGACTGGGTTAAAGTTTCAATGCTTGAGAGTAGAACAGCACAAACATCTACCCTGAGCATTAATGAACCACATGTAACCTTTATTTCACTAGGAAGTCACATTAAGATTACAATCCATTTTACCAGTGACACGCCCCACCAATACCAACAGTAGGTACAACAAAAATACATTACATAATACAGTGCATAAAGAAGGCAACATTTTTAAATTTGAGCTTGGCCTGCTGATAGTTCTAGACCAGGACCAAGAACAGTAATGGAACAGGCTGATCTGATAGAAGGCATATTGAACTGAAGCCATTTGTGCAACCCAAGATTATGCAAAAACGAAAACTTCTGGATTATTAA
>JBBPCS010000001.1:2555920-2609179 GCA_037974645.1 Hollardia meadi
ATGCACCAGTGATGTAACCTGCACAAAGTGAGGGATGACCAGCCCACCATGCTGTGTAACGCACAGTGATTGGTAATGGGGTTAAGTGATACAGGAGTTCAAGCTTGGACGAGGTGGACGCAAAGCAAACCCGTAAACAGTATCACCAACATCGGTCAACAGAGTCGGAAAGAGGCCAGCAACTAAGCGTTTTCTTGATGCCATGGAAAAAACAGGACTTAAGCCTGTACAGAAAGCCCAGTGTGAGAGCCAGTCAAGGTATTGGAAGGGGTTGGAACTAAACCAGAATTATGTCAAAGGAACCTAATTCAAATTGATGCGAGTAGAATTTGTTTGTGGCTCTTGAAGCATTTATAAAGGCATTTAAACAGTAACATCACTTCCTATAAATTATGTTCTGGAGACCTGTGAGCACCACAAAGAAAGTTCCATTATGAAATACTGGGTGAATCAAACTTTAAACAACTGAAGCTTTGAATGACTCTGGCAGATAATAGACTATGCTGCACTAAACTAAGTCAGGCATCATACGTCAGTCTTGACATATATAAAACAAAACAAAACGGTGCTTTCATGTACTGCTTTGAAAGTCAGATTGCTGTGCATTTGGAAAATGTCACAGCACATCAAGCCTGACAACCATGAATTAGACCAAGAGAGCTCCTCAGACTGTCTAATTTAAATGTCTGTCTGTTACGTGATAACAGTGATTGGTGTTCTATATATCCTGTTGATTAGCTGAATAAGAGCACAAGCTCACTCAACCTATTTTCTGCAGCTTTTAAACCCATTCACCCTCTGCTCCTTCAATGACTCCGCCCACTTAGTGCTACGCTTTGAGGTACAAGAGATCTCATTTCCACCAAACAAGTGGATCCACTCATCCACATTTAGCATCACCTTGACACGCAAATGGTAGAATCTAGTGAACCTTTTCCTCAGGTAACTCTCGTCTCACTAAAAGCATCTGAATAAACTGAATAACGTGAAACGGCATTCGCCAAGTGCCAGACAGTGCTGAGCTGCAGTGTGAGGTGTTAATGACCGTGGCTGAGTTGTTTGCTGAGAAAGTCAGCAGCCTACGCACCGTCATGAACAAACACCAGTTCTGCTGAAAGTCTGAATGCAACAAACAAACCGGTGGTGGCAAGACACGATTCTAAAGGTGGGATTCAAGTTCCCTAATGCTGTGCTGGAAGCACCATCGCACGTCAAGCATCACCAGACCCACTAATTAGGTAATCAATTAAGCTAATTCATGCAGTCATTTGTACACATTTCTGCCTCAACATATTCAAAGGGAAAATCTGTAATTTTGTAATTATATAAATCACATATTTTCACAAACATAAACAAAATTAAACATCAGCATTGTTTTTTGACAACTAATAATTTAAAATATAACAAAACATGACTAAAAAATATTAGTATTAACAACAAAGATTATATTTTTATTCAGTGTCTTTTTAAACATCAGTCAATCTATTTGGGAGTAATGAAGATTCAATTCCTGTGTTTTGAATCTTATTTCTTAAATTCAGATCTCAGATTGTGGCTTTATTCAAAACATTATGAAGCTAAAGCACTTCAGCAAAATCTGTTTTTCCTCATTGATGTAGTGAATCTGCACCAGGACTCATATCATGTATACCTGAACGACATAAAAAGCTTCAGTGAAGCGACTTGGACATAAAGCATCCTTCAAATATTATGTGTATTAATTCGAAAGTGACCATGTACAGGCCGACAGATCTAATTAAAATCATCTATGGATATAGATGTGGGGATAAAAATATCATAGTCTTCAAAGTGCATATAATTTTGTTCTTATATAATTTAATGCATAGAGAACGGCATTAACACAGCCAGGATGAGATGTTCAGTTCTCTGATGATATTATTCACTTCCTCTAAAAAAGAACATTTTTAGGAGTCAATAATGGTGCGATAGAGATTTTTGCAATATGGGTTTCAGAGAGATAAAGAGAGAGTTCATCATGGGTTGTGTGTGTCAAGACAGATTAGCAAATTGTCGCATTTTGTTTTATTTGCACAGCGTCCCAGCATTCTTTAGAATTGGCTTATGTACCACATGGAGGAGCTACGGTGTCGCCTCAAATCTTTAAAATCTGTTGCCTCTCAACATATTTTGACCCTCACACATTTCAGGCAGGAGCATCAAATCAAAACGCAGCCAGATGTGAAATTAAAAGAAAATTATGTACATGAATATGATCATTTAGCAGGAAAAGAACAATTTACAAGAACTCCACACGGTCCTTCTTGTGGGCGCACAGCGGCTGAACATGCACTGACCACCCACAGTGATGGTGACAAGCCAAAGTGGCAGTAGCAGAGGAGGATGAAGGCCTCTTATGAATCACACAAACGGCGGAGGTGGAGAGGTTTTCAGGTAGCCTACGAAATCACACAGAGAGCGACCATGTTGATCAGATTCAGACCAACATGCTGAGGTCAGGGCGGGCGCGAGGGAGCCGTCAATCAACCGAGAGTGATTGACAGGGTGAGAGGTGGAGGTGGGCAAAACTGCAAGACTGTGTACAGCTATGACTGCAATTTACAGATTTTCAACTTAACAGAAAATCACAAACAAACCGGGAGGATGAAGTAAATAGGTAGTTTTAATGTACAGTTTTATAACAGATCCCTGGAGAAAACCACTACTTTGATATACATTAAAGTACATTAATCCACCACAGTCGAGTTCCTCTTCCATTATTTAAGTACTTTTAATACATCAGGCCTGCTGCACGCGGTGTATATGTTGTGAGATAGGGAGCCCTAATTACATTCCAACTGGCCTTTCATGCCACTGCCAATGAGCCGCTCCTCGTCTGAAGCCCCCTCTTTACACAAAATATAAATCTGGCCAAAAAGCTGCTCCTGATTTCTGCTGACAGCGAGCACAATCAGCATAAATCTTGTGCTGAGAGGGCGAGTGTGTGTGCTCGTGCGTCCAGTATTTATTGACCTATTTCACAGTAAAGGTGGTGGAAGCTTTGGTGCAAAAACTCTGGCTGCAGGGTCTCAACATGCTGAAACTTGGATTTACAGTGATTAGGAAATATATTTAGAATGCGCACAGTATGACAGGAGGTGTATTCTTTAAATCAAACCAACCGCAGAGATTGGATATTAAACACTGTGATGGTGTGGGCATTCTTTCATACATGCTTGGTGCAGAGCTAGAAGGATACCTGCACCAAGACTTTTGATCTTCCTCAGCTCAACATCTCGAAGTGACAAAGCTCTTCTCTTTGTTTCACTGAGATGAAGGAAAACAGAAAAAGCCAAAAGGCTGAAATTACGAACAGACAAACAGGTTAACTGGTGCTGAAGCTCCCCGTCAGCTTTAAAAAAAAAAAGGATCTCAGGATGGAATTGATTTTGGTGTTCCTGGCCTGACGCCAGTCTTCATTTCTGCATACCGTAATCTCCCTTTTTGAGTCATCTCAGCTGCAGTGATCTCCATGGACAGAAAGTTTCAATGTGATTTACATGACGCAGAGCTCTGGCTGTGAGGGTTCATCTGGAAACAACTTCTGCCTTTAGGGACGGCAATGTCGGCCAGTCTGTCCACCACTTTGGTCTGAATATGAAACTGAAATATCTCGTCAACTATAAGACGAATTTCCATGAAATTTTGTCATATTCATGGTCTCCACAGAATAGATCCTTATGACTTTTCCTCTAGTGCCAACATGAGGCTCCCATATGTGGCCTGAAGTGAATCATCTCAACAATTGACTGTATATAAAGATGGACAACATGACAGCTCTCCCAAAGTGAAGCCAAAAAATACATGATGGCTTTAGAATGAGTCCGGATCGAGGTCTGCATCAAAATATGAAACACTGCAGGATTATTTCACATTTTAACCAGATTTCACTGAAATGTGTGAACTTTAAAATATTGTGTTAACTAGCAAAGATCACTAGCCACTATAATCCCAGAGGAATTGCAGGACTTTGGGCCCGAATGTTCCTGTGCTGTTGTTTCTCACAGCTCCATCTATCGATTTTTGTAACGACCGGCCCAGCAACACCTTTCATGCTTCAGCAGCCATCCGTCGAAACAACACAACAATTACACAATAATTACGTCCCCTGCTGCTCCTACAGAGCGGCGTGGGGCAGCTGCCTCAGCCTCTGGAAGTGCTGCACAATTAGCCCTTAACCTCCGACACCATGTTTTCTCTGCACTGCCATGACGATTTAAAACCATACATTCAGTGTGTGGGTTTTGCTTGTTTGTCCAAAATTAACTTTTTGACTCATCGGTCGGGAACTAGTAGATGAAAAAATCCACAGGCAAGAATATTTTTGGACCAAAATGCATATTCAGTACGACTGTAGTATTTAATGATAAGAATATGGTTGAGTTTGCTGAAAATTTGATACGATTTTTAAAAAAAAATAGAATTTACCATAGTTTAAGGGCCTCCTGACAGACTAGCAGTCTAAGATGCAGCACGTTGCCACTTCCTCCCTGGTTCGAATCGGGCCTTTGTTGCATGTCACACGCCTCTGAATGAAGTCTGTATCCGCTGATACAATAAGAAGTCATTTCCTAGGCTTGCACAATAGGGACACATTTTCTGTTGGCAACCCCTTCATCCAACAATAGACGATGTGATAAAATTATTTTTACAAAGTTTTAAAGAGAATGTGCTGTATTCCCACATGACGTGTGTTGAAAAGCCACAGTGGAGCAGTAGGGGAGTATGTTTTTGTTGTGTAGCTACAACATTGTGCAGACAGGCTGTAAGTAAATGGAGCCCCATAATTCCCCTGTTCCATTGTGAGTTTAATAATATGCATCACATTTGATAGCTATTTAATACATAAAAAACTCCCCATCACCCTCTTTTGTCCCCCTCGTCTCTCTCTCAGCCCCACATTGTGCTGGAGGAGCAGCTGATTGGACAGACAGCCTATATCACAGCAGCATCTCCTCTGCAGGTTGTGTAAGACGGCACGCCCACCATGTGTCACCACAACACCTACAGACCGGGCAAAGAGACTCGCGCCGTCTCCTCACGCCTCCGCTCAAGCAGTTACCTGAACACGGGGGAAATCAACCCATCACCCTGTCCTACATACACAAATATTATGTAACACTGATAAAAATGCAGCAACTAATGAAATAGATGTAAATAGTGAAAGTTATGAGAGTAGTTTGGCAGCGTCTCATCCAATTTTAATACATTTACTCTGTAAATCTGCATTTTTAATATATTCTCATGTTGCTGTGTTGTGTTCTTTGGTTCTGCAGAAAAGCATTTATCTATTTAACATGGTTAAATTTAATAACTTGATTTTTTTAAATTATTTTTTTTATATTATAAGCTCCAAATTTAGTAACATCCTTCACCTAAGTCTAAAACCACATGACCATATGATTTATTTGTGAATACTTTTCCATTAGCTCCTATTTAAATATACTTTGCAAGTGTTGTTTGATCTTTGACGAGTTCCACAGACTGAAAAACAGCAAGCTGTCCTTCACACTACTGCAGGAATTTTACTGTATGTTCAAAAAAAAAAAATCCTCAAATGTTTGACACTGTGGGTTCAGGTCTTCACCTTCACCATCTCCATGTCTCTCTCTTTGAAAAGCCTTTCAGACTGGCACCCAAACTGCTTCTGCCCAGTCAGGGGTCCCATCCCGTTCAGTTTAGCATGTCCTATCCCATCAGCGCCGGCGGCAGTCACGGATTACCGGGCGCACCGAAGCTCAAATCCCATCAGGAGGAGGGAAAAGCATCTAAGAGCCATTTCTATGAGAAGCAGACTATGTGGCACACACACACACTCCACTAAGAGTCTGCGTTGGTGAGTCTAATTCTGACTCTGTTGAAATAAAGATGAAGTAAATTATGAGGCTGACTGGCAGACTGTCTGCACCTCATACTGGGCTGGAGCCAATAGGATCATATTTTCTTGGCACTGGCTGCTGTAACCATGTTGTCATGCCTTTTTATACACTGGTCTTCCAGCTGGCCAGAAGGATCCTCTGTAAGCCACAGAGCTGAGACATCTGTTTTTATTCCTCATTGATCCATAGAAACACCAGAAAATATAGTCTGCACCATTCATAAAGTCTGAAGACACATTTAGTTTCACACACACTAACCTGCATCTCCTTGTCTCCATATTTCGAGGGGTGCTTGCTGCCCTGACTCTTCCGGCGCAGTTTCTTCAGCTCTGCCTGGCACTTCTCCAAACTCTCCCCTTTGCTCTTGTGCTCCATCTGGTACTTCTTCAGCGCAGCCTGAGGGGGGCAGCACAAAGTCAGCAAGGGCACAGCAGTGCTCGCTCCTTTCAGCATCCACAGATGATATTTTACACTGGAAAACATTCATTTCAAACTGCCAGTGGTCAGCTTTTGTTTTACTGCCCGATGATACTTTGGATTTGGCAGTATACCACTAAAATATATTGGATACCATAATTTGGTATAGTAACCTAAAAAAAGGTTTGACGTCAAGTAAAATCTTGAAATCTGGTTAAAAGCCCTCAAATGCAAAAAAAAGTGGTAGTGAGCCTAGATATTGGTTTTATGGTTCCTTTTATTTGTTGTTGTCTCTTAAAGGGTGTCCCCCAAATATAGGGTTCAGCACTGCCAACATTTGTTCTTTTTGTATGGTTCCCAAACTTGTTAGTGCCCCCAAAATGTGTTACACTTTCATAACGTCACGTTCCGTTTCCAGTGAAATAGCTTGAAAAACCCACTGTAAACTACCTGCCTGTTAAAAGAGCCAGATATTTCACTCAGGAGTTGGTGGAGACGTAAAACAGAGCTAAAAGAGAGTGAATACTGAACTTACGTTCACCAGGTGGCCTGAAACACGACTCTAAATTAAAGCTAATGTTGTTCTGTGTTTGCTTTATGTGTAAATAAGCTATCTGCTAACACATTTGCCTTATTGCTTCCACCTCCCTGAAGCCAAACAAAGGTTTAGATTATCTTGGTTTAAATTTATCCTAATTTCAATTTCTGCTTTTTTCTCACCATGGTGACAGGGGCTGGAGCCCTTCCCAGCATACATTGGGTAAGAGGCAGGGCACAACGCAGATATATCGCCAGTCTATCATAGAATAGTACGTGTGCTGCCTGTGTATGTACTATAGAGTGAGTGGCAAATACAATTTAAAGCAATATACAAATCAAATTTCAAACATGAGGTCATCAAGTGGCTCGATAGCTGATTTGCATTTCAATACATCAGAATTTTTGACTGTAATGATCAGAATGACATTCATCCAAGAGCTTTCCAAACGTGCTCGTACATCCCCCGTCTCGAATGATAAAATGATTTTGGGACCGGTTCCAAACTACCGATCACCATAAATGTACTTGTCCATTTAATATTTTTTCTTTTTTCTTTTTTTTGCAAAACAACTCATTTTTGCAGAATGAGTCATAATTCACATGGCAGAGTGGGAAGTAATTTATGTAACTTGCTGCAGTGGTTTGGATGAAAGCCGGTGGGAAATTAAAGAGAGAGTGTGCATTTTGTGTCTGGCCATTGACTTTATGAGAACATGGTTCATTCTTTATTCCCCATAACTTCACTCTCTGGAGAGGACTAAGTGATGTGGAGTTCAAAGTGGTGTTTCATTCAAGCACGCAGTGGTTCAGCTACACTGTTACATAATGAATCAGGGTATAATGCTTTGTGAGTCTCCTCGAGTAGTTTTGATTATGATTAGTGCTTTATATATATACACAAGTCATTGAATTAATAATTTGAGTTTGAATTGTAGTTTTTGTTCTTTAATATACTGGTATGGAAGACGAGGTTGTCTTTATGAGACATTTTAACGCTAAAGTCAAATACATTGATTTGTTCCTCTAGGTGGCAGACAGATGCCACAACAAACTCGCAGACACACAGCTCTCACATATTAACACCTCATAAAAAGGTATTTGCCTATTCAACCTCCTTTCTGATCTGGTTTGGTCTCCACAGAGAAAAATATCTGCTTCTTGCTAGATGTTTCACTTACTTCACCTGCTAGTCTCTTTACTCTGTCCGTCTGCCGTAATGTGCTGGAAATGTGGTATATAGGGAGTTAATCAGAGAATGAAAATAGCTGCCGGCTCTAGCTGGAATTTATGTTGATGAGAATGCTGACACTGAACCAAACGGTGTTGGGTGATAACTGGTTTGTCACAGGAAACACAGGCTTGTGAAACAGACAGGAGCTTGATAAGGAGGGGGGAGGGGGGGGGGGGCGTTGTCCCCTTTTAACTGTACATCAAGAAGGGAATCTCACGTTCAGGTAGCGTGCATCCAACTCGACCTTCTTCTCCAGCTCGGTGAGCAGCTCGTTGTGGAAGGACTTCAGCTGCAAGACACAGAGGAAAAGAAAAACAATGCAACAAACTGAAAATGAACTAAATCTCAAGGAGCTATGCGCACAACCACAGTGGAGTATTATCAAAAAGAGATGTCAAGTTGCAGTGTTGGGGTGCATGAATGACTTGAAGGGATGTAATTGTGTTGCCATCAGAAATGTCACACCCAAAGCATTAGGGAAGGACTTCTGGTATGTAAACGCATGCCAAAGTCGATTTGCCGTCTCTGCATGTCTGGTGTGTGTGTGTGTGTGTGTGTGTGTTTCTCTGTATGAGTAAGTGTGGGAAGAGTGAGGGAGGAAAGCTGATGAAATATCAGCAAAACAAAAACAAAAAAATGTTTTTTACATGTAATACTTGTGAATACCCACAGAACACATTTCAAATGAAAAACAAAACCCAGCAAAACCCACATCTCTACTGTCGAACTTTCGACCTCTCGCCATCTCTGTTTCTCGCTCATCAACGAGTTCATTGTCTAGAAATGGAGGTGAAGCCGTTTATGGGTCTCGGTGAAGAGCAAGGTCTGTTATTAAAGTTGTAATATTTTGCTGATTTTGCATTAATTCTCAGTCTCTCTGGATGAGAAATAAGCATCTGCTCAATGCCTAAATTGTAATCTGTGCTGCTGTCCAAAAAACATCATCCTCACCTTGGATCTTTGACATCCATTACCCAAAAGGAAGAGGCAACATCAATTTAAAATACCCTTTACAAGGCACTTTTCATAAAGATTAAAGCTAGACTGCTCCCCACTTCTCTCAGCCGACTGAACATTCCTTGCTAATGTTGCCACAAGTGGTCAATTTACTCTATTGTAGATTCAAATAAAGATCTTTGGGGGAACCGAATCGAAACATGTTTTCAGCCTTTACTGGCTGCAATTTACATTTCGGAAGATCAGTAAACAAACCATACTTAAGTGAAGTGAAAAAAGAAGTGCAAGTGAAGCTACTCAAGTAAAGAGCGTGTGCTGCCGGGTATTAAATATCAAAATATATATTGAGACTCCAAACCAACTGGCCCGCAATCTGTTTGGTTCCCAGCTCATGGCTTAAGAAGTGCTGATTTTAGCAACACCACCAGCATCACCACATGCTCACCATCTCCTCAAGCTGGATCTGGATCTGTCTGTGCACTTCAGCCATCTGAAAGAGCACCTCCCCTGCAGAGAGAAGACAAAGAAAAGAAAACAATAAAAAAAGAGGGAGGGGAGGGCGGGAGAGAGAAAAGAGAGAGTGATATTAAATCTTTCCAGTGTCTGTGAGAGCTACATACATCGTGCAAAAAACGAAACCAAAAGACCATGCAGCCACACAGAACAGATGAGAGACAGGTGTATGGTGTCGAGGGAGGAGGTGGAGGAGGAGGCAATGGACGACACGAAACGTCTGTCATGATACCGATGGAGACGAAACTCATAACGGTGATGAAATCAAAAGGACATTTGACAGAAATATGCAGCGCAGACAGAATGAATGAGAAACTAAGGAGTTAATCAAGAAATCTACTTTTAAATTTCCATATTACCGATAACTTACAATACTGCTGCTAATAAACAGACAGGAACAGCATGAAAAAAGAAAATCTTTATAAAATGAAGTATTTTATCTTTGCACTAAGACATTTGCTGTACTACAACATAAAAGGGGAAGAACACCAAAACTGACGTAACCAAAAAAACACCAAAAATAAGAACTCAGAAAGAAGTCAAAAGATAAAGAAATGAAAGAAGAAAAAACAAACAAACACAAAAGAGAAGTAAAGGATGATTCATGCAGCCAGGCAGGTGCGTGTTGTTTTAAGATACCTACATGCTGCCTCTTCTGAATATGCAATGCATTGTAAAAAAAAAAGGAACAAAAAGATCTAGTTTGAGCAAAGAACAGAGGGAGAGAGACCTGGAGAGACAGTGACAGATCAAACTACCCCAAGAAAAATGAGACACACGACAGGTTTTCACACAGAAAAACGCTCAGGCAGGCAGTTAATCAGACCCTCCACTTGTGTACACGCCGTCTACAGTAAATACTGTTCTGATCGATGAGAGCCGGAAACCATACTGGATTTTTATGCTCTTAATTACCATCTGATATCAACAATATCAGATGGTAATTAATGATTTATTCTCTTTAGTTTTTCAATAATTACAATATGTTTGACAAAGATACTTCAAATTTGGTTGCTATAAAGTGCCAAGTAGAGCCTGACCAATACATATGTCTTTGTGTGTGTGTGTGTGTGTGTGTGTGTGTGTGTGTGTGTGTGTGTTATGGCACCATATCTAAATGACTCCAAGCATCTGCGGCTCAGGCACTGATACATACCGATGTGTCTGTGACAGAGCAGTCGATAATATCCGCCAACTGATATATCGGTCGAGTATTAATTTGATATCGTATAGATTACATCTTTTTCACTTTTAAAACTAAATTTATGAACAATGTTTACGTTATGTGTTTATGTCAGGCAAAGTGTTCAACGTATCATTATAAATTCTCAAATATTGATAATCGGCCTAAAAAAATCCAGTACCAATCGTGCTCCAATACTGAGGTGGGATATTTCACAACAACAAACTTTACCACTACAGATGACATAACTGTTAATACAACTTATATGATATTAATATTCTAACTGAATTTAGGAATTAATACATTATAAATAAAAACTGTGTATAAAACACAAATGAAACTTAATATATACACAACACTTCATTTAAGAAAATAATACATCTTATAAAACATACTATTTATATGTACTTCTATTTGTTATTGCATATCTACCAACATATACAGTATATCTGTGGTAAGATGACATCAGGACATAATATTGAGCAGTATACGTCAGGCTCCACCATCTACCCAGAATAAATATATACATGACAAATAGACCTTGGTACATTCCTGAAAATGTCCACGGTAAAATATTCTACAGCTGCAGCACCATCATCAAAATCTAAATGAGTCCACTAATATTAATTAACTGCACTCATCTGCCCCCTGCATAATGTAGGCTGACATCAGATAATCTATGTCGCTCTGACACGAAGGAGCGCCGGGCGAGGTGTGATGGTGGACGTGTGGACAGTGGACAGTCGGGGGGGGGGGGGACACTGTGAGGGTGGGCTGTGTGAACAGGATTAATGGGCTTAATGGAAGTGCTGTGATCATGCAGACGAGACTCAGTTGGAGAAGAAGGGATTTAGGAAAGGTCGGAGCAGGAGGTGGAGGGCAGAGGAGGAAAGGAAATAAGTGTGTATTTATTTAAGTAGTGGTCTACACTTTGCTGGTACTGAACTTGAGTATTTGCACATTTCAGGTGGAAGAAATGTACGTTTTTCCTCCACTACATTCATCTGATGGCTGAAATAACTAGTTACTTTGCAGACTAACAGTTTATATTAGAAAAGCTTTTGTTTCTCCCTCCCATTCTTTCCATTCCTCTCCTTTTATTGTTGCTTCTGTCCTTCCTTCTTTCCTCTTTTTTATGTCTTTCCTTCAATTGCAATTTTACTCTTCTTCACCACCATCTTCATCATCTCTCTTACTTCTGATGTTAGTACATTTTATTGCTAATATCTGCTAAGTTCAAGAGTACTTCTTCCACCACTGGTGTGAGAGATCATCCTGCCCTTCTTTAACTTTTTAGAGACACAGACAGATGTCACATATTTATGGGGATAAACACTTTTTTTTTTTACTCCTGCATGCAGAACACAAAGGAACAGTTTTTGTCCAGAGTCTAACACAACACGCCACATCCCACTTTATAGCCACCAATCTGCTTATGAAAATGCAGTGACAGCTATAATACTGTAGAAGTGTTTGACTGCCGCAGGACAGGGCATTAGGAGCAGCGAGGCAGATAAATGCACTGCCGTGTACTTTCAAACTCTCCTTTGATTCTTGGAGGGCGCCCAACACGCACACTCCCTCCCGTCCATTAATAAACAGCCACTGGCCATCGACAGGCTACTGAGCTGAACTCAAGGCCCTCGATCATACACACACACACACACACACACACACACAATCACACAGATGTTGATCTCAGCCAGAGGAGTAAAACTGTATTGTATAAAACAAAACCCTGAAGAGAGGAACTCAGAGGATATTAGTTCACAGAGAAAAACAGATCATCAGGATGCGGGGGTTGTTTCACTTGATTGCCTTCCATGTTTGTTTGTTTAGTCATTTTGGCCGATAGCTAAACGGATACATGCACTTTTTTTGTTTTTCACATCACGTGATCACAATTAAACTGTCATTTATCAGTTTATCGACAGAAATGGTTCCGGTCAGCGACCGCATTTCATTTTAAAGCATTTATCGACCAATGACGTATCAATAATGTTTTGCATCCCTAAATATTTACATTTTAGTCACTTTTAGTACCTTTTTTTCTCTCTCATGATTATCATGGCCAAAAGAATTCAGTCATCGCAATATCTATTTTTTTTTTTTATAATGCCATCAGTCTAATCCATCTTCACTTTGTTTATTGTGCGTTTTGTCTCTTTTTCGACAAATGAATTTCACTCAAAATACGAATGTAGGCAGGCAGAGAGTCTGTGACCATAACTGTACAAAACTTTACAAAAACTAGAATTACCGCCTCACAGTTGTCTGCCTCTGCGCACCAGTCCAGTCACAGTTTCCATCATGTCTGTCCAGATTCATATCATATATGTAGTGACTGATAGAGAGCTTGGTCACATGGTGCAACAACAATCACCTGAAGATCAATATCAACTAGATCAAAGAGCTGATGGTGGACTACAATGCTTCAAATATGGATGTTGCTGCAGAGAAGCTCTAAATTCTTCACGCACATGTTCAACCCGGCAGCAAAGAAGATCTAAACAATCAGGAAATTGTCATATTTAGCTTCTGAATTCTTGAGTTATGACTAAAAATGTGTTTAATAGGTCATAGTGATTTCTCACTATATATGAGGCCACTATAACCAAATAAGACTGAACGCTGCATTTCTGAATACCGATTCAAGTTTTAATGACAAAACAAGGAGACGCATTCAAACATTTAAAGCAAGGAAATAAGGGACATTCAAACTTTCCTAAATCCTGTACAACACTAATAAGATAATTAAATGTGATTTTAAATAGTGTTAGAGCTTTAATATCATTGCACTGTATTTTTTTTTTGTAAGACTACAGTTTTCATTTAAAGCATTATCAACAGTTTTATCATAATGTTATTTGTTAAGTTCAAATGTAAAATATGGTATTCGTGTGTGTTTTTCATGTCTAGGATTCTGAAACCAAACCTACATGTATGTCCTCTACTCCAACAAACACTAACCCTTATAGATCAAAGTCTTTTTGTTCCCTCTACGCATCAGTTACTGAACAGACAGAGACACTCTGCCAACATGAAGCCGTTCAGCTGGGAATGAAATATAGCTGCAGGATTAACTACACGTCACATCATGCTTGCTTCCATGAAATGGAGCCTCGGCCATTACCTCTGGCTTTTATAACAGATGTGTTCATCTATAGACTAATTAAGGCTATTCTTCATTGATCCCTGTGGGAGAAACTGTCGTCTCCCTTGTTCTCCTCCTCTGGCAGGTCCGGGTTCAGCTACAGAACAGCACTGCGTCTCTTCACTTCACACTTCAGTGGAGCAGATGGTCAATCAGAGGTCATCTAACTGTACCACCAGCTGCTGCAGCCAAAGAAAAAAAATTCCAAGGATAATTCTGGTTGGATCTTATTTTGATAGTTTAGCTGCCAGAATTTCTATTAGTTATGATAACACCTGGAAACACAGAGTGTCTCCTCTGCCGGTCTGCTTTCTTTTTCAATGATGTTGCTGTATTTTAGCACTTAGCATGGGTCAGTACACTGTTAGAAATCATGTCTTAATCTATGAAGGTGAGACCTAAATTGTAGAAAAGCCGATTGATCCTTTAAAATCATCATTCTGTCAGGGAAACTGCTGTAAACAGCCAACAGGTCTCAGAGTGTGGGTCTGTATCAGGATGTCCTCAGCAAATGACCTTGTCATCACTTGAACGATCCCCAAATTCCTGGATGTTCTTGTTTCATTGCACCCATTTAATCCAGAAAAACTCTCCACCTTGTATTGTGAAATACTAAACTTCTACCCCCCAGAACTAAGCTGCTTACTGATAATCAGGGCAGATCACAACATCTGAGGCTTAGAGGGGTGTAAAGCACATTGTTGTCCGCACCCAGCGTGTATGGGGCTGCATCGATAAAAGAATACACTTATGCTGCTTCTGTCTGCGAAAGACATCTTGCAATTCCATAGTGAAGCTTCCCTACAACTGCAAGCTGGACGGAAGGTCTGTTTTGTCCCCTGATAGTCTAACATTCATTGCAGTTTTTGCTTTTTCATGACAGCGTCTACAAACAGAAACCAACAACAGGATTTAAATTGAGTGTGTCCCCATTTCAAACTAGCAAAATGCCCAAACTAATTAAGCAAAAAAAAGGCACATTATTGTTTGTCTAATACTCACAAGATTCGTGGCTAAGTCTAAGATTTAGAGGTTTGCAGCACACGTGGAGAGAAACTTGGTAAGCACCTTAAAACAGCTTCCAAAATACAGCTCACAGAATTAAACTACAGAATTACAGCTTCTGCATCAACCCTGGGAAACTAAACTGGTTTAAAGTTCATTCTGAAAAAATCTAGACCTAACAATTCTTTGACCACACCATTAGCTATCAAACAAGGGATCAGTGTATTGTGAAGATGTGTAAATATGTGTGTGTTGAGCAGGTCTGACTGCAGGGTGACAACAGGCCCATCGCTCAGTGTGGCTAACCTACAGGCGGCGCTCACATCTGGGTTTTTATTACCCCAGCTACTCTCCAAGTGACTCCTGGGCCCAACAGAGGACGAGAGAGAGAGAGAACCACAGTTAATGACCATATGGAGGAAGGTGTTTTATGTAGTGTGCGTCTCTGCAGGGACTGTATTATAGCAGCCTGAAAGCAAACACAAGCAACTCTAATCCCCAGAAAGCTGCAGTGGAGGGAGTACAAGGTGCTGCAGGGAGATTTGTCCTCCCGAAAGCTGCATGATTGACACAGATATTGTTGAGCTCCTCTGGGTCTTTAATTTCTCTAAACACAAGCTCCATACTTACGTACACACTCGAGGACGTGCACACATTTCCAGTACAGCAAATACAATGAACACTTTAAGCATCTACTTAAGTAAACAATCACTTGACAATGATGAGCGTTTTCTGCAGCTACAAAAAAAACTATTTATCAACATTTTGTACGTCTGTAGTCCGGCATGAAAGATAATCTGTAATCCGATTTATCGGCCGAACATCGGTGTCAGCTGATATTCGCCTCATTGACTGCTATCGGCAAATAAGATGACATTGTTTATCCGTTTCATGTTTATCTGTTGTCTCGCATCAATTTTGAGCTGGCACATTCATGAGGTACCATCTAGCTACTTGCTGTATTTCTATGTGTAATGAAGGGCTATAAAACTGTTATTTTTTATGAAGATTTCTTTGTTTCCGAGGCAAAAAGGGGGGAATAAATGACAGAAAAACTAAATAAACAGCAAAAAAGAGACATCAGTATCATGCAAGAAGGCTCAAATGTTTTAACTATTGTAAAAAAAAAAAATGCTGTGATGTTCATCGTTCTAAATGAAACAGTACAAATCGTTGCAATCTGACGACACGCCTGTTTGACATCTTCACCTCTACACTGTATTGAAAAGAAAAAAGAATCCTTTTAAAAAGGCATCAGGCTGCAGAAGATCGATAGTAATGACTAGCTATACATAATCATTACAGGGTGGGTGATGGGGTGCAAAATGGAGACCGATTATCTGAGACAGCAGACGCAAGCTGGGAGCAATGGATGGAGAGAATGGAGGGATGGAGGGTTGTGAGGGGAAGGACAGACTTTTGACAAACACATGGATCTCAGCTGCATGATCCCTGGAATCTCCTTTAACTCGTCATTTCTGGCCTCTAATTGGGTCCCACTGTGGGATTAAAAAAAAACCTGTTTTCTTAAAGTGATCCATCACCTGCTACACCCCTGTCGCCGTTTGTCTCTATGGAGGTAGCACAATGATTCATAAAAGGTGGTCTAAATCAGACTGCAAGAAGCATTGCAGTCTTACAGAGAAGTGTGTGAGGATTCACTGACAGCTTCTCACTATAGCTTGATGACAAGAAGCTAACAAGGAGCTGACAAGTGGTCCCATGTTGCGTCTATAATTTTATAAACTTGGATTCCACAAGAACAGGTGAAAAAATCTGCATTAAAAACCTAAAAACAGTTTCAAAACCAGCTTTTTCCTGCCTGTTGTGTCTGGCACAGTATGTATGATGTGTGTGTGTGATCTGGATGTTTGGCAGCATGTTTAATTCTGCAGATCAGAGCGCGTATTTCACATTATTATCAGCATCATTAAGTCACCATTTGGCTGAATCCCCACATCAAGGACAATGCGACACCTCAAGGACATTTCATAGAGCCAAACGCATCATAAAAGCAACATTAACAGCCTATCACACTGGCTCAAACACTCACTCCCCGTTCTCTTTTAGTGACTTAACTGACACTCAAAAAGACGTGCAGCTTACTGTTGACAAGGCAGCTTGTTTGAAAGTGCCGATGACTGTGACACTCAAGGCAGAAACATGAAACGGCGGCAGAAGGAATGTGGCAGACAGGTGGTGTGGGAGTGTTGTAATGAGTGGCGGGTGCGGGTGATCAAAGTGCAGGTACTCGGGCCTGTGTGCTCAGTTGGCAGCGAGGTTTTGATTTGACCAGAGACTGCCTGAAGGCTGCTAATGAGCCGGGAACACATCGGTGTGTGTCTCGCCTTCCCCTTGCTTCTGTGTCTCTCTCTTCATTATGTTTCTTCCTCTCTTTCTCTGCGCCCTCCCTCACTTCCTGAGGTGACTCGAGGACAAGGACTTTCTGAAGGGCAGAAATGGTCAGGGAGAGCTGAATTGGTACAAAGGAGCTGTTCTGTTGACGTGCAGACAGATGATTCGTCACTTGGGTTTTGGTAATAAAGTAGTAAGTTTACCCCCCAGGATGGAAGTTAAAATTCATGACAGGTTTGGGGCAAAAACAAATGTTCACAGCACAATGCCTCTAATTTAAGCATGACATGTCTGTGCCTTCGCAGAACTCTACTGCCACACTTCAGGGGCATCAAAAGTACCCCTTTCTTTGGCCAAGTGTCCATATGATTAAACAAATACCCCTCTTGTCATCCCATAGACATACAGGTGTAAAAAGATGAATGAAGCATCTCCACTTCCTCCCAATATACAAAAATGAAGCCAAAATATCCCGGATACAAGCGCTGCCATTTTGCTCTGGTGACGTCAGTTGTGGTCGGGCGGTGGAGTCGTGGTATCGAGTTCCCGCCCATCCAACCACCCGCTCAATGGCAAGCAAGCTGTCAATCATGACGTTTCAGCCCCTTTTTATAGCATCACATAACTAATTAAAACCAAACTGATCAGGAAAATGAACACTTAAACAAACATCAGCGTGATGAGAACTACCTAAAATGACAGAAATGACAGCCTCACTTTTAAAGGGGCTCTCAATTCGTCCATCTTTATATTTTAAAGTCAATGGGTCAGCACCTCCACTGGCACCTGAGCCCCTGCCAACAAGTGCCAGGTCGTTGCTGTCGGACCAACCGCCTTCTAGATTTCCCAAATGCCCATTGGTTGGCTCCACTGCCCATCTGGTTACCTCGTCACTGCGGCCTTTTGGACAGAATCCTTTGCCTGCACGGGTGCTTTGTCATTTTGCTTCTGCTCCCATAGAGTTTGCACAGAAAGATAAAACACTCACATAACACGTTAAAAGTTTTCCATCCATCTGTCCTGTCTTGAGATGAAAACGTCTCCATGAAAAAGGCCCACTCATCCTTTAAGCAATCACTCACTGTTATAAAACTCAATTAACTCCAGTAACATCCCTCAGGTCTGACTTTGTTCACAAACACTCTGATGATTCAAAACTGATGATTCAAATTGCTACAATCATTTTCAGGTTGGACACAAGCAGAAACTCTCCCCTCTGGGATAATGTGCGTGGGAGTGGGAGAACTATTACATGGTGAGATGGTGAGATGACAAGGCGGGAGAAAAAGGAAAACGCTTTGAAAGTGTGCTCTCTCTGCAGTTTCTCTCTATGCACAGTGAACGCTGGCTGAATTCAGATCGGGGTTGAAGCTCGGGGGGAATTCAGCCTTTGCTGGCTCAGAAAAACGAGGGTCACGGGGAGGTCGCCAGTTTTCCCTCAAACTGAGCTGTGTGAGAATTCAAGCAAGACACAGTTGGAGAGGGGGTAATAAAGAATATTGTGGAAGAATTTTCCTCAGAGATGCTCAGTGACTCAGCAATGCAGTCTAAAAAAACAGGCTATGGTCTTAGGGTGTCACTGAGGATGTTGCTTCTGTGTCCTTGTTTACGAGTCTATAATTGCTTTCTTCTTCTGTTTTCTTTACCTCGGCTTCCAGGAGCAGGTACTCATTATTTCTGCTGTTGTCATTCAGCTGTGCAGCATGAGCGCTGATTTAAAACACTTCTCCCCCAGACAAAATATAATTATTTGAGAGACAAATGAGCGGAAAATTATACAGTAAAATACGCTAATGGATGCTGAACCACAGGAAGGAAATTTTGTATTTTCAACCCATCAGAATTACATTCTCCCCTGCTGTTGCCAAAACAAGTCTGCAATATCACTGCTGGCATCTGAGCCTCATTCCCATTTGTGGAAGCCTGCGAAGACAGTCTGATGAAGTGGAAGAATATGACTAAATTGTGTTCTTCATGCATTAATTAACCAGAGGGTAATCGTTTCCTGGACCTCAATTTTGGCCATGTGAATTAACCTTAAATTGTTTTAATGAGATGGATGTTATGCTACAGTGTGTGCAGCCCCTGGCAGTGGGAATATGAGAGAATGATGACAATTAGATGAGGGGAAATTTAATGAGAGCCAAAAATGGAGTATAAAATATGGGGATAACTTTGTTAATTAGCTCATGATCGCGCCTAGCAGGAAATATGTAGTCGGCAAGTAAGTTATGGTGAAAATCGGACAGGAACGTTTAAGGTCTCATCGCTTTTGGCTTTTAGATAAATTGAAAATATGGGAATTTTATCAGTATTTATTTTGATTTTTTACAAACATGGGTAAACATCAGATAAGTAACACAAATCTTGATTTGTAAGTAAAACAAACTTTTTCTTCACTTCCAGATTTTTTTTTTCCCAGAAAGCCTTTGTAGAAGAAAAATCTGCAAAAGCCTAAATGGATGATGTGGAATATAATGCGTCAGGGCTGCAGCAGTATACCAGCTTCATAGGACACTGTATGAAAATGGATAGTTTACCTTTTCTACAGTATCAAATTCTACATTTAAAAATTTTTTTTTTTCATGTCTGTCAGGACATCTTTTGTAAAAATGTGTTCGTTCTTTCACTTTCATTCCTTTAAGGATCATTGTAACTGATACTAATAATGTTAATAATTGTGTCATATTGTGATGAATAATGAATATTCTGAGACGGTTATTGTACCGTGGAAATTTCATATCACTGCAACCCTATAAATGTGCGTCTCAATCTAGCAGTAAAAATGAACAAGGAGTGGAGACGCAACAGGGAGGTGCAGGAAGGGATTTTTTGTCTTTAAGGTGGTGCTTTGTGTTCTAGGAATGTAATCTTTTACGATATTCTTGCAGAGAGCTGTTTAACATTTTGAATTTGACATTGTTTAATTCTGATAAGACAGCATATTTTATGTTATCCATTTCATAGAGTATGTGAAGGTGGTAATAAATGTATGAACCGTATAAAATGGAGGTTCAGATTTAGAATCTACTGATATGGAATCAGCTATATCCACAGATTATATAAAGCGAGTGAATACCACCTCTGTCTGAATTTGCATCTGAATGGCAGGTCCCTTATATGGTCAGAGAGGGGAACCGGAACTGCAGGAGCTTCCTTTCCCCCCCCCCTCACAAGAATGTCCATATTTAGTATACGGAAGAAGACGATGGTGTTTTCACCGTACTGACATCACCGACGAGCCATTTTTGGGCTGCGGATCAAGCATCGTACTCCCGTCTCTCCTCCTCCAAAGCAGCTCCAGTCGAGGCGTTTCATCTATTTTTAGAAATGAGTGCAGAGTCGGCGTGCTCTCCCAGGGCTGCCTGAGCTCCCACATCACTGCGGAGGCGTTCACAGACAATAGTGCAATAGAGCAATAGTGAAAGAGGAGAGGATGAGTGGGACGACACTTGTCTCTCCACGCAGGGAGTCATGCAGCGGAGCAGTTGTTCGAACTCTGACAGCATTGTGTAAATCAAGAATAACTGAATGAAACAGAGTGAGAGCATCATTTCCTCTTCCTGCGCCGAGCTTTGTTCTATCATAACTCTCCATAAACAAGTATCCCCATGATGAGATGCAAGTCAGTTTATTTTGGGCGCCAAAAGTGGATAATTATAATGTTTTTTTTGTCCTAATTACTCAGTTTGAGCAGCGCCTGCTCTGCCATGTGAGGGTGTGCACTCGTGTGCTTCTGTATAGAGTATGTGTATCTGTGAGTATGTGTTTGTATTTGTGTAGGCAGCTGAAATGTACCATTAAACTGTCCCCTGCCTCTGCTGCTGTTTTACTGACACATCTGATTACCAGAGTGTCGCGATGAAAATTACAAGCTACTATCAGGCACTTGAAGCTTTTCTAGAGTGCAGCGATGAACATCTGCGTGTAATAACTTTTCTGGCAGTTTTAGAGGAGTTAAAACCTCAAGGTTGGGTATCGGGAAGCGGGTATGATTGTAATTTGATTACAAAACATGTGAGAATTGGTTGAGAAACATGCATTTTGATATCTGAGAATTACTTTTCAGGGGTGAGGTTTGGAATTATCCATGCTCCAACCAACCCGTGTTCACCGAATGCTCGGATCTGAAACTCAAGTAAAACAAAACCAGTAAATGTTCAAATGGTTCACGGCAAGATACAGAATATTTATGTCTTTGATTTTCCTGCTGAACAAGAATCATCATTGTGTAGAAAAAGCATTTGTACACTCCAAACTGTGCAATATTTATTTACTGAGGTTTCCATCAGGGGCCGTCTTCAAACATCCAAGTTAGCGTCAGCACCGTTAATAAGGCCGAATACGGCAACGCCGATCTTTATCTATTAAACTCAACCAAGAAGGAAACACAATATATCTCATGATTTATGAATTTGAATCTGAATCAGTGTCGTCTAAATAATACCAAACTTTAAACCCCATGGACCCTCAGACCAAGGTGGTCAAAACTATCGATGCTTTTCCAATAACACGAGTTTAGAACAACATTGTTAGAAACCAAACTAGAAAAAAAAAGTCCAACATTCATGCTTAACGTCATTGACTTTAAAAATTAAATTCATGACTCCACCTTAATGTGAGCTATTGTATAAACGAAGGTCTGGAGGTGACAGAACTTATTAAGTAAACTATAATGTATTAAACTTTCATGCTAAAGCAATTATGTGGCCAGCTTTAAGCTGAAGTCTGGATGTTATTAGTGATGCTTATAAAGTAACAGTCCAGTGCTTCTCCACCCTACATGATGTTCCATTAGGCTCAATCGCTCAACTCTCAGTCTTCTTATTTCTCCCCGTCACCTGCAGTTCCATATCCTCTGTTCATGTACAAATGCTATTAGCTGCTATCCATCTTAATGCTCTCATTAATTAAATTGTTACAACGGTTACAGTCAGAGTGAATTCTGCCACCTCAGAGTTTCTAGCAGTTTAAAGTCCGGCCCTGTTAATTCAGCTCTGCTGCGCCTGAGCATTTTCCCCTTTAACAAAACCTAATTAAAGACACAATTACAAGCTGTAAAATTTTACAAATCTGCCTTCAGTTCTCATCAATTATGAAGTGCCAGGTGAAGCCCTGGGTGAGTGATTATCCCTGACAAACACACAAATACACACACACACACTTATCTGTGGCTCAGTGGTCTTAGAGACACGTACCAGCTGAGGAAATGTACAACCACACACACAGTAAACACACACACACACACACGGGCAAATGCACAATCCTTCTTATCTACTAATTAATAAGCTAGCAGAGCTTGAGAATGTTTTCACATTCACAAAACAGCACTGAATGTGTCGTCTGACCTCTTCCACAGCAAAATAGACAGAAATCCTGACTTTTAGCAAACCACCACCACCTCTTTTTTCCTGCCTTTCAAAGGTATGATAAGAAAATGCCACACTATTACTATACTATAACACTATGCAGAAAGGATGCAGTCATTTGTAGAGAATGGGAAAATGGCTTCAGATGTCAGCTCGCAAGTTATGCTGCGTTCCAGTACATACTGCAGCTGCTCTTACAAAGTACATACTGTTGCATGCAGTATGTATACAATGGGGACATACTTCATCATTAATTTGTGCCTTGAACTTTGACCCTCTTGTTCATACATCCTCCGCAGTCAGTATATAGTGCGTATATTAATGTAATAACTATATAAGTCACAAAAAATGTAGTACTTATTAAATGTGCTGTCATCTGTTATTGCAGCTTCTGTCATCGGTCAATGAGCTGTCATCTGTCTGCTCAGTCGATGTGACGTAATGTGAGAATCGTGGGTCAGAACAGCCAGAAAAGCATGCTGGTTTGCATACTGCAAAATGCAAACGGATGCAGTAGGACATCCTGGTACTCTGTATTGGGACATACTAAATCTTTTCCTGGCATACTAAATAGTATGGTAGTATCATGGGCATTGGAAGGCAGGGCTTGTTTTGGATGGGTCGGAGCTCCCCACCTTTGACATAAATAAAGATGGACGACGCCACTTCCTCCCACTGTGCAAAAATGAAGCCAAAATATCTCGGATACGAGTGCTGCCATCTTGCGCTGGTGATGTCATTTGGAGCCAGTCTGTGCAGTAGTGATCAGGGAGTGGAGCTGCGGTATCGAGCTCCCGCCCATACACCCGCCCGACCCAATCGTGAGCTGGGCTCAGCTGTCAATCATGAGGTTTCACCCCCTTTTTATAGTATCAAATGAACACTTGAACTTATATCAGCGTGATAAGAACTAACTAAAATGCCAGAAATCATATTTTGGAAAAACTTATTTGACGTGTACTGAGTTTTTAGTTTGACATGTGTCCCATCTGATAATGTTGAGGGGAAGCAGCCCGCCACTTGAGGGTCCACCACCAGGGGGCAATCAAGATGTTTTGGCTCTCATGTCGTCCATCTTTATATACCGTCAATGCTCCCCACTAACCCAGCCTACCCATGAACAAATACTCTATCTGTGGCAGAGCTTTAATGGACATGCCTTATTACAGTCCAACAGATATTATCTCCAACCTGAAGTTACAATTTCAGAATCCTCCTAAAACTAAAATTTTCCCCCTTTTAATGTGCAATAATGTGCATTTTCTCAGATAATCTAGTGAAGCTGTGAGGCTCAGCACAAGTAATGAAATACGCTAAAGCATCCACAAAGCAATAAGCCTTGTCAGAGCAATTCCCCCTCAGTCTGCAGAGACCTCAGCTGCTCTGAGCCCTGCTGATATGCGGAGAAAGCATCAATCCATTCTGCTCAGCCTCGTCTGTCATTTCACTGGAGGCGGAGGGAGGGTCTGCTAAGTTAAAGGGTTGCTGAGTCATGGCTAGTCTGCCAGAAAAAGATGATAAACAGGCAACTCCAACATGCATGGGGACAAAAGACTACAAAAGCACAATCGTGTAAGACAGAAAACATGAAAGGCAAAACAGCAAAGCAACCAAGCTGATGGAAATGGGGATGTACTGTTGATGATGGGATATTAAAGAATTTGCACACCAAGTCAAAACTTTTTTTGCAAGATATTTTCACGAGTCACTGTGATGTTTTTCAAAAGCAAAAGAATGCACTACATAATTATATGTACATACTGTACTACACGATACAGGTAGAGTTAATTTACGAATACTAACTTCAAATTGTTGGATGCCATGAAACGTAGAAAATTTAACAATTCTGAAACAATCTACGACGGATGTTTTGGAGTTGTAGACATAGGCAGAACACAATAAACTTTTTGATGTCCAATATTTTCGTTCATTACAGCTGCAGAATTATAGCATGAAGTAAATTAACCTCTCAGCCGTAAACATCGTTTAAACGAGATCACTGTATGAATTGTGGCATTGAAGCTGAATGGAGGGACAGTAACAAGCTTTTCAATTAGACTGGGCACACAAGCCCAACTGAGTACGTTTAATCAAAGACACACAGCGAGGAAAAATGAAGTGATGAAGTTCCAGAAAAAGTGTGAGGGAGCACCCAAAACAGGTCTCCCCGTGAATAATGAATGCTGCTTTTATATCCTCCTCACTCGCCTCGGACACCATCTCTCCCTCCATCCCTCCTCTGATGCACCGTTTCTGTCCACGCCTGCTATCTTAAGTCACATCCTGCTAAAGGAACGAAGAGGATGCAGCGATGCAGGGCTAACGCAGACTCGTCACACTCCCCGCCATGTGACTGGGTCTACAACTGTGACGGACCCGTCTTCTTCACAAAGAAGCTCCTACCTGTCTATCTGCTAGAATTGGGCTTTCAATTCTCACCTATGCAAATTATCACTAAAAGTAAACCCGTCATGAGCAGAACCAGAGCTGATCCAACAACCTGAGTGAGAGCCGAGCGAGCTCGTTGAATTGTCTCAGTCAAACAGGAAGATTTTGCATTCGCGCTGCAAATATATTAAGGGCTTATTATGAATAGAGAGCAAATCCACCTCGTCATTGTGTGCTTTTGTGCATATCAAATGCCAGACAAATTTGTGAAATTATTATATGCTCACAGCTGTGCTATATAAAAACAACCGGAAAGACTTTATCTTTCCTGAATGTCAGGGAAACAAGAGATTAACCAAATGGGCATGCTGTGACAAACATGCAGAATTAATTCTTCCCAAATAAAAACGTGTTATGAATTGGGGGTGTCAGGAAGACACAGAGCACTGCTCCAGGATTTTAGGATTTACAAAGTCTGAATTACCGGAAAAATAGCTGTGTGTATGTCCAGTTTAAGGTTGGTCATCAGCTGCTTCTGCTCTACAGCACAAGCCATCCCATCACCATCTGATTGTGTAACCCCCCTCCACCCCACCAGGGGCACTACAGCCACTACAAGGACTCACCAAGATCCTTAGAGCCTTGACTTTCGCTGGCCATCTCGCCCATCCGCACCAGAGCGTCGAAGTAGCCCTTTGCAGCATATGTGACACCTGGAAACATGGAAGCATTGGGCATCAGATCAAGGGTGCGGAGTTGAAACGATGACTTCTTCAGCTCTGCAACCCTCCCCTACAGCCCCCGCCCACCCCAGAGAGGTAAGGTTGGGCATGGGAAATAAAGAGCGACAGGCGGAAATGGACACCAGGCAGGAAAAGAAAAAAGCTCTATGGAGGCAACTACAGGAAACAGAGAGAAAGCTAAAGAGACTAATCTCAAGCACAATGGGTAAAAGAAAGGAAACCCTGTCTTCACAAACTACTTTGGAGAAAACCTTCTTAAAAGGATTAATTTACCCAAATTACAGAAAAACATTTTCTTACTTGCCCATAACAGCATTGAGAAACCAAATCGGTTTCAAGTTCTATTTATCTTTGGATTCTATTCCAAGTTGGTGAAATACGTGGAGCTCAGCGACCAACAAATCATTTATCTCAGCAAGCTGGAGCCGCCAAATACACTAAGCTCGACTTCACCACACTACAGGCTGTATGGGTACAACCCGAATACAGGTATCGTTTGACTGGAGAAGTTTCGATACTACTTGGTATGGGGTTATTTTGTTCGATACCTTAAAGGTATTCGTAGATAACAGGCCTACTGCGCTGGTGGGGGCATGTTATTTCTACACTACAGTGTTACTACAGTGAGACTTATTACTATATACTTAATATTTACCACTATTTTTACAATGGTGGAAAGTTATCACAGCGGCAATAATTTGCACCAGACAACGCAGTGCTGTCTGAACAAATCCTAACACCACTCTATGATCATGAGTTGACCAACGAAAAGACCAACAGAGTAAAGATTCTTCTTCGTGTAAATAACTAGCTCATTGTGTCACATCAGTTTCAGCAGTTCAAATCTCCCAGTAAATCTTTTACACAGATCATCAGTATTTTAAGGGGAGCAGCTCAATAGTTCTGAATACAGAAATAACAGATACGAAAAGATGTGGAGTGGATACTGGGACTGGTGCGATCTGATAAAATTGAATCAAATCCCAACCCTAGCAATGGCACTGGAGATCAATTTAGTTTAGCTTGTGATACCTGAAATACGTCATTTCAGCATCTACATTTCTCGATAAGCTAAAAAATTTGGTTTTTTTTGTAATTTGGATAAACTGATTCTTTAAAATCCTTAACAACACCATCTCACTCTACCTGAAATTATGCAGACAAAAAAATCTCCACAGCAATGATGTTAAAGCACCCTGCGCTTCTAATACTGTACGTCAGCCATTATTCTTTGGGGTGCATCATCACACAAGCCAGGGACACTGGCTGAGCCCGGTGACTCAGGCCTTAACAACAGGGAGGAGACGGCCTCAAGCAGCAGTGACGGCGAATTAAAGCAGGTCAGGGGTTAGCCACACAGGGACTGACAGCCGTGATGACAGAGGACACATGTCCAGTCGGGAGATGCATATGGATGAGGGCTGAGTTTATTACGAGGATGTCATATTGATGGGTGCGCTTTGAACTGCCAGAGGACACTCATGCAGAATCCCCAAGAGAGGGGAACAATGACAAAGCACTTATATCTCCACGTGGAAAACAATGCAAATCGATATCAATTATAGTTCTAGTTATTTTAGTGATGTGTGTCCATAGAGACTCTGACCAAAAGCTCACTGCTTTGCAAATTATTGTTGTGAGAATCATGACAGCGCCTGGCTGCTCAGGCGGAAAACATAATTTCATTTTCTCAAAAAGGCAGTTTTGAGATGAGCTCTGAAATAACTCGGCCTGCTTTCACTTCTTTATCGAAACCATGTACTGAGATAAAAGCCAGTAAATCTCTACACAGCGGTGCAACCGTCCCCGGTATGCTATGACAGAGAGACAAGCCAAGACCCCTTTCTGGCTTTTCATAAGCCTCGCTTGAGTTAAGCCTAGGTGGCTTATAAGAGTGTGAGAAGGCAAGAGGATAGAGGTGAGACTAAGGCAGCGGGGTGAGCATGGCTAATTTAATCGATGTCCGCAGAAATCCCGGCCAGGAGCAGAGCAGGGCCAGGTGAGGCGGGTTTAGCTTGAGGGGATGCTTTGCTTGTCTGTCAGCTAAACAGTGAGAGAGTAAGGAAGGTGTGAGAAGAGAGGAAGAGGAAGAAGGAGGGTCTGCCTGTAGAGAGGATTAGAACAGTGATATACAGCCGATACAGAGCGAGGAGCGTAAATGAAACACAAACAACAAAGAAGTGTAAGTCAGGTGAGACTGGTGATATGCACTCCATCTTCCACAACAGCAATTAAATCCCCTCTCACATTCCCTCCCAGTAAGCTCTGATTTGATATCCAGGTTAGAACTGGGCTAAATGTTAGTTTTTAGATGTCTTCACATTACATGCATCTGTCGGTCGACTATATTTGGTGTGTTGTTAGTGTAGTTAGGACCTGCATCTCACTGAATATGGAATTTTTGACGTGGAAACTTCAGCCCACACACCCAGAGAATGGACTAGAGGTCAATCAATTTTCAAAGATTGATATAATTACAATAGTTTGGAGCAAGAAAAAAGCCGACGGCAGATTAAGCTTAAATTTATAGATTTTTAATGAAGAGGGAGTAGATTTCATTCAAAAGATTTTAACAAGATAATTGAACTTCTTTGTGAAGAGAACATGTCAGATACAAATTATTCTTCAATGTTTAAACATGTCTGGAGGAGATCTTTACATTCAGATGAAATGACGGTTATGTCTTCTAGATCTCTTTCTACACCAAATATAACCGAGACTAAATGTCTTCTTATCTTCAAACTACCAAATCAGTGCTTGGTGGGCAATATTTTGCAGCCTCACAGCTCCTTTCCATCACAGTAAACTGCAATGAAGATTTCAATGAAGAATGGATTTCCAGCTAAGCACCACATCCCAAACCACACTACCCACATCTAGTCCAGTCAAGCCCAAATGCTTTCAGATTCAAACAAGCAAAACAGACCTCCCTCCATCCTACAAGTTTTCACAGTCCCAGAGATGCAAACCTGCCACCCAAGTTCCACATGAAAACCAAAAAGAAACAGAGGCTGCGCTGGCATTTCTCCTGTGACAATAGATGCTCTCTGGGTGCCCAGCTCTGCTCTACTCTAAACCCTGCCTTGGTGCCGCTGCTGCCTGGCATCGATGAAGTGTAATCCCCACTCAGGGAGTCGCAGGGCTATTTTTAGCCTTATCTATCAGACTGGAGTGAGGCCTCCTTTATTGGCCTCGTGGGCTACAGAGTCTTCCCTGAGTTTCTCCTCCAAGCACACGAAGGAGAGCCCTGCTCAACAATGTGCACACAAGCACAGCTGCGCAATCACTAAAAATATAATACGATCCGGATAACCTCCTCACTGCAGAGTGACATGAAAGAGCAGAGTGGAAAAGAGGTTTTCTTATCAATAAATGAGCTCAACATGCTTGGGGGCATGTACATGGCCTTGCTCACAGCGTTTCCAGCCTAATCTGGAAGTATGAAATACCTTAATCAATGTTGACTGCACGACCATGAAGCACTGATAAGCAATGATGAAGGCTGTTTCTATTTATGACACATTTCATGTTAAAGTCAGTTTCTCCTTGTGTTTCTGAGTATTTATCTCCCGCTCTCTCTTTTCCTCCATCTCCTCCTGTTTTTTATTTTTTACCCCGTCATGTCCTGAATACTGGCTTGGTCTGTTCTCATTTCCTTGGCCCCATGGGGGGGAGGGGCATTATTCTCACAACTGTTCCTGTTCCACTTACATCCCTCAAGACATTTCCAGTGCTTTAACCTTGCACGTACACCTCTCTCTCTCTCACACACACACACACACACACACACACACACACACACACACACACACACACACACACGACCATGCAAACTCACCTGTGCAAGCCACAAAAAGCAAGAACAAAGGACGTACAGTTGAGACGGACATTTAAGATCAATGAACCGGAGTCAAAGGGATGAAAACGTGCCGACAGACGTTATCAGTGGAGTAATCAGAGGACATCATCTCTGATAAGCAAATCTTTAACATTTCAAAAGGATCTTCAGTGAACACATTTATTTGGATATTCAAAGTCTCTGCAGGGGGACACTACTGCTGTCACTTTGGCAACAGAGCAACAAGCTAGCTTGTGTAGCTTAAAAAGACATCAAGTGAAAGAATTCTGATTCTCAATGCAGATGTCAACAACACCAGAAACTACTGAATATCTGTGTCGTCATCACACAGCATCTCTTCTTGAGATGAATTAAGAGGATATAAAAGCAGCCCCAAGTGTCGGGTCAGTTTGCCCTCCGCCTGGACTACTGGACAAACAGGAGGAATGAAAGAAGGACGAAGACAGAGAGAAAACAAGAAATGGTTGGTGTACTCACTGGTGAGCGCCTTCTCGTAGCTTTTTCCCATGGCTATGAAGTTCCGCAAGCAGGGGTTGAACTGCTCCATGATGGACTGGAAAAGGGGGAAAAAAACCCAGCACGTTTGGTTAGTCAAGTAACAGGAAAGACACAGATACAAACACTAAAATGAGCTACAACGACAGAGCGCGGGTCTTTACTGGGGCATGAACACACACACAGTCGTGCACACAGAAGAGAGTCAGCTGAGCCAACCAGGATGCAGAGGAGTGCAGCAGGGATTCATTTCAAGCTCCCGACGAGGATTGTGTGTATATGTTGTGGTGTGTGTGTGTGTGTGTGTGTGTGGGGGGGGGGGGACCATTTCTTCTCACCTTCCCTGCTGTCTTTATTAAAATAAAACCTGGTTTTGGCAGCGGACTCCCTCAGCTCAGCAGCAGACCTGGACACATCACCATTTCCCTCCCTCTCTCTTACACTCACTGAACTCTGGCGCTCTGCTCCAGCTAATTGCTTTATTTGAAAAAGGGCAGTTCAACCAAATTATAAATAAAACACATTTTCTCACTCATCTCTGGTGGCATCTAGCCGTGGCATCATCAAATCTCAGAGACAGATACACCTGACAAATAAAATCAAAACTCCCTGCTTGGCTAGATGCAGCTAAAGGTGAGAGAGTCTTTTGTTGAAAACTTGTGATGATTTGGCACAGTAGCAACACCCTGATCAGGTCAGAATATGCAACTGAAGTCAGCTGCACTATACACGGTTAACCATCAGGAGCTTGCAGATCAAGGTGGAACAAATAACACACAGAATTTCAAACAAGGTCATTCTGTGACAAACGCAGCTCAGAAATTCTTCATAGACGATGAATTGCAAAAAGGGAGTGATGAAACTACTGTTTATATTCTGTTGCAACAGGTATTTAAAAAAAGATTTTCAACCAGAATTCTTTTATTTTCTTAAAAAAAAACCTGTCATTCATTTAAGCAGCGGTATATCTGTATTTTCTTTGGGCCACTTTGGGGCAGTGGTAAATCTGTAAACACAATATTGAAATATTATTACCTTATAAAGCTGCTGTGGCAAACAATTACCTATTTACACATCTAGCAGAAATAGAGCAACAACAGTCATGTTTCTGTTTCAAATGTTTCTGTCTTCACAAATCTGGGAAAAACTAAAAAAATATCTTGCTTTTTAGGTGTGACATGCTCCACCATGTTTGAAAGCCATTTTCTGCTGGAAATAACTTCCAGAACAACATAATGTGAGTCGTAACCAAAACAATGAGATAAAATACGCCAAGCACTCCATAGAGCTGTGGGGAGCTGCAGGGTCCGGAGATAATGCTCATCATTACTAGTTCATTGCTTCAAGCGACCCCTTTCATTTCACACATTTATACCCAATTTTAATACAAAACTCAAACACCTAAAACTTTGCGGATGTTTTTTTTTTCCTTGTGTGGTACCAGAATCCCACACCTGTGTTTTACTCAATAAACCACTAATCAGATGGTCTTAAGTCACCAACTCCTGTAAATGTGGTAAAAATGTGAGAGAAAGGAAGAACTCAACCACCAGGAACAGTGAAGAGGAGTAAGACCATGTGATATGATGAGTTTTGGTGATCAGTGCAGATTGAGCATGAGATGTCACTTTGCTTCTTGCATGATCCAGTTCTGGATGATCAGAGGAACAGAGACAAAAGGCACAAGCTGAACGACATTATTTATGACAGATACATATTATTTAAAGAAATATTTGATCCAAATTTCTCTGCCTTTCATAACAGATATCCAAGTATCGGTCAGCAAACTGGCAGTGTATCCACAGCAGAGCACACAAGAAGCAGAGGCCTGAACCCTCGTTAACAAGTGAAGGAAAAGTCAAGAAGAAATGTTTAATGAGTTTTACTGCCTTTGTCTGTCTCTGCAATGACTCAACCTCCCCCTCAGTCCAAGCTGCCCTTTCACTTCTGCTGCATCTCCAGCAAAACCCAGCAGTTCTCTCTCTTCTTTCTTTTCCAACTTTGAAGCGGCAGAATTGTCAGACGAGCAGCAAAGGATGGAAGTAGAGAGAAGAAAAAACCCAAAAACTTTTCACCTGTGAAATGTTATTCCTTGTTGCTTGGTTTGCATGCATTTCCTTCATTAGAACATCCAAAAGCGGCACAATAGTCTGGTGTTTTCTACCATTTGAACCATGATTTGTGTCTACTGTATATACTGTATCCGTATGGTCTTGACGGTGCTAATCTTTGAGGGTACAGAGAACCAAAAGAGTCCAAAACATTTTCATTCAACTTACTCTGTCAGAATATAAACTGCTCCACTATGGAGGAATGTTTTGCAGACAGTTATGAGACAGAGTCGATGGTACACTTCAATACATATTTTGAATAAAGGGACCATTAGCAACTGAGCTAACAACCTACTGCGACTGACTAGTGCTAGCATCTTTCAGGCTCGCTATCATACCAGCCAGCTAGGCTAGTCAGTGACCATCAAGCATATTTTTGCAAAGATGCACAGACAATTCCACTGGTATGACCAGGCTTCTATTCAGTACTAGTTCAGTTAAAGGGTAATAAAGGTGTTTAAAATACGTTATAGCCTGAGAGGACAACAACAAGTAAGAAGCCTAAAGGGGGCAGAGAGAACAGAAGAACAAACATAAGTCAAGGGGAGAGAAGAGTACATTTGAGGTTGACAGACACATATTTCCATGGCTGCTCGCTACGAGGGATGCCTGCTAATGCCCGCTGGCTGATGCACAACAGTCACCTTGGTACACAAACTTCAACGTGACTTCAAAAATGGAAGGAAGAAGTAGGGCAGGACAGCACAGGGGTGCAAGAAAAATAGGCTGACTGCCCAGTGAAAGAAGAGAGAGAGAAGCTCCAAAGTGCTCAAATGAGATGAACAAAAGCTTCATTAAGGATGTGAAGAGGAATGGGCCATGGATTGAAATGTGCTGATAATAAACATGGAAATGGATGTTGATCTATGTGAGGATGAAGTTGGTTTAAGGTCATTTCTGAATGGAAAACTAGTTGTACTTCTGCTTAAAAGCACGCTGCTGTGGAGTCTCATGGAAGATTTCATAATCACACGCACACGAAAAAGAAAAAAGAGGTTAGTGTTGTTTCTTTGTGCATTTCTGAGGACAAAAAAACTTATTTATACCCCGATTCCCTCTTGCCCCTCTCTCCCATCTCTGGGTGCATTTTCTGTTACATAATGCGTCAGGTGCTGAACAAAGCGAGTCAGTGGAAGCGCTCCAGCAGGAGTAATCAGCGCCGTGGCTCGATGTACCACCGCTTGGCAGGAAGAAAGGGACAATAAACAAAAGAATAAATATAGAAGGTGGAGAGTTGCCCAGCTCTCATGTCTAAATCAACAGATTTACAGAGAGAGAGAGAGAAACGGGAATGGCTCTGTGACTAAGTGTGTGCACATGTGTTTGTGAGTGCTTTCATGCCTGTGACTGAGTGATGAGATGTCTTATGCAATTACTGTCGGACTGGTTTGGCCTCATGCGTCGCATTATTTCAGTCTGTGTCTGTGCGGTTGCCAAAAAACTGTCAATGTTTCAGATCACTGACACATGAAGAAACACTGAGTAAATCCAGCAAACAAAAGGGTTTAGTGCAGAATAAATCAGTCTAATTCAGAATTTTATTTTTTACAGTTGTCAACTTGACTAAATACTCAAATAGAATAAGCTGAACTCGTCAAACCATTGTAACCGATGCGTTAACCATATGAATAATACTTGGGTGACATCTTCCACCCAAATAAAATCATAAAACAGGTTCTTTGTCTCAGCCTAGAAACCTAGTCTGTATTTACTTAATGGAATAGTTGAACATTTTTGGAAATAGGCTAATTGGCTTTCTTGCAGTGAGACATGATGAGAAGATTAATACCACTTTCATGTCTGTATGATAAATATGAAGCTTAAGCCAGGAGGAAATTAGTTTAGCTTAGCTTAGCATAAAGACTGGAAACAGCTAGCTGTGCTCTGTTCAAAGTTCAAGCTCACAAAATAACACATTATATCTCATTTGTTTAATCTGCACACAAACACAATTGACTAGCCGTATCGCTGCAACCCATGGATGTATTAAGGGAGAATCTGGATCAGCTAACTTCCGGTTTCTTTCACAATGTAAGCTTATGGGAAAAAGTCTCTTTGGGCCAGTGAGCATCATGTGACGTTGTAATTACACAGTTTGGCCACTATGTCAAATTTCCTTGTTTCCGGGGTCATGCTGCAACCCAACATAGGAGACACTGACTGTTGACAATTGAATGTGCAGTGTTTTTCAGCCAGGGGTGGGTGATATGACCCTTAAATATTGTGAAATTTCAGGGTATTTTTTTGCAAAAACTTAACAATATGACAAAATACTGAAAATACTTTTGGTGTAGAACTCACAGTAGCTGTTGAGCTCTCCTTGCAAGGATTTTTGGTTCTCCTTGGACTCAATCAGGTGTTTCTGTTTGAGGTGGTGAAATAAGTTTGTTGTATTGCCGTCGTTTTGTTGCCTTTCAAACTACTGAAGTTGCTCCTGTTTTTGGAACCAACTCCACCATGAAGCTGAATCACTTTCAGCCATGCGTATTTGTCGTGCTAGTTGCCATGATTACAAGATCTTTTTTTTTTTACCATATTAAAAATTATACCGATATTATCGTGAACGATACGTTATGGCACATCCTTGTTTCAGGTCACCACATACACTAAACAGTAGAACTGTTAACTGCACTGCAGTTCAGGACCAATTTGAAGTTCTTTTTCAAATTAGTTTCAGTCATCATTGGAAAATATACAACCCTGCCCTTCACGCACAAACCATTACATCTGTGAATAACATCCAGAGTAGACTCTTCTGATCAACACTGAAACCGAGTGCACCCGTCAATCACCATCAGCGCTGCCCTGCACATGCTAATGGTGAACCAATTCAGTTTTCAGTTTTCCCCTCCTCACAACATGCTCATATGATTTAGGTGATCATTTAATGGGATCATTAACTTGGCCGTCCTGGCGTAATCAGCTGAGCTTCTTTAAGCAGCAGGGACCGAGGCCGATTAGCATTCCACTGAACCAACGACCGTATTTGAGTGCATGAAATGAGAGGGATTACAGGGCAAACGCTGCTTTTGTCTCACTGTGCCCGTGTGCTTTGGTCATGTGTTTTAATAGACTCACTAATCACCTCCCCAATTAAATGCCAAAACTCAATAACAATACGAGGATTGTCTTATCACGTTGCAGCGTCGGGGAAATGCCCTCATGAATGTGCTTCATCTCTGATCAACACAACTGAATGTTATCTAGAAGCCAAATACCAGCATACTAACAAACGGTACATTATCTTTGTTGAAACAGTCATCTACATACAAACAGATTATTTTTGTTTACTGATCTCAGGAAGATTCCACCCACAGATGATGATACACTGTTTTTAATCAATCCATTATGCAGCTACAGTGTCACCAATGTCCTGGCTCCCTGACAAGGAACAGACTAAATGCCACAGCGGAGCCAATCACCGAACACTTTGAAATCTACCATGAAGCACATCACTGACCCCACACCAAGAGAGAAATACTGCACAAATGGCTGACTCAAGTCCAAAGTGGAATTAACCTTTTGAGGGAGAAGTATGACTAGAACAAATCTCAAAGCTGTAACATGTTTTTATGATAGTTGGTTTGGAGAACAATTTTAAGACAACATCAAAAACAGTTGGCATCTTGAGGAAGAAAACAGACCTTTCTAATCAGCATTTTCATACTTACATAACCAAACAATAATGCTAATACGATAAGTCAATGAATGGATTTAATTTATCAGCATTTATCAAGCAAAAATGCCAAATATTCTTTGTTACCAGCTACAGAGATGTGAGGATTTGCCATTTCCCCCTGTTGTATATCCTCATTAATGTAATTTGCTGTTTTGGACTGTTGGGAGGACGAGACAAGCAAATTGAGTCTGTCACAAAGGCCATTTTTCCACAAATATCAGACATTTTATACAATTAAACAATTAAAAGACAAAAAAGAAATAGCCGATACATAAAATAATCACTAGTTTCAACCTGAAAATCAAACCTTGGTGGCAAAATAGAAACACGAGCCCAATCCTCCTGCAGCCTTTCAGGTAATGTGGTGGAAGCACGTGAACATCCGCATGCCATCTCACAGTAGTGCGAGGAGTACGATCCATCTCACGCTGACATGTTGTTGGTCTGGCCAGCATCTAAAATATTTATTCTCACAAGGAAAAGAACACAAGCTTCTCTACCTTCTCACCAGCGGATGTTTCGGCTGGTCGGCGAGGCAGATGTTCACCCTGGAAGCGTCCGAGTGTGTGTGCGTGTATGTGTGCGTGTGTACAAGCATAACTCTGGAATAAAATTCTGTTTGTGTCAGTTAAATGCTCGTGTGTGTAGTTCACAGTGCACTGTGCTGGCAGGCAGGTCTGGCTGCCTTGTAGCATCAGTGTCTGCAGGTGAGAGGAGTTGGGCCTGTGATTGTTTGTATTTTTTCCTTTCGTTTTCATTTTGGGGGGTTACGTCTGTGGAAGCAGGTTGGGATCGACATTTGATACATTTCTTTTGGGAAAACAATTATTATTGAGAGTATTGTTTATCTCAGTTTTGACAGGGATCCACACCAGCAGGTCTTCAAACCAGAACAAAGCACGGGTCCATCATATGGTCGTTACATGACCATAATAAATGAGTACGAGCATAATATGCACATTTTCTGATCTGTCAGGCTTCGGTTACAGTTAGGCAAACAATACGAATTGATAACAGTGAGGAAAACATGTTAGTCATCATTAAAAGAAACAAATGACTTGACATGTCGACTATTGGTATTAGATGAAAGACAAACCTCAGGCTCCTGCATCAAAGTTGCCCGCTTTGTGCACCCAATTATCCAGACAAAATTTGGATTTTTTTTGCTTTTGCTTCTGAAGCACAATTAGTCGCACCAAAACAGGTTGTTTGTCATCTTTTGCATCCTTCATGCACTGCCATCATATATCTAAAGTCCAAAACTTTGGGTCCCAAACAAACTACTTTGGATGCAATTGATGCAAAAGAACTGCTCTTCAAAAAATTAAAAAGCTATCTTTGTGGACTGCTAAGCATATCTGATGACCTGCTGCCAAACCAGTTTTACAAGACTTCATAGCCTGAAAACAGAACTTTATCCTGAGAAAATGATCCTGTGGACTCCCTCTTTTGCTTTCTCTGCTTTTCACATTGGTTTTACATCACACTGTGCAATGCATGGTCATAAAAGACCTGGTCAAAGTATATTTACTAATAACACCACTGAAATCCAGTGGTATTTCACTTTAAGTGCCACTGTGGCTATAACAAAAGGCCACTGTGAGGAGAGGGAGATTGAATAGGCAGCAGCACGCCCTCAACACCAAGGATAATAGATCTGTCAGAGCAACATGGCTGCACATGGACATGTCCTATGACAGATGAGCGATTTGAACTAATACTGGAACAAGGGAGGCATTTCTCTAACGTTTATGACAAGTTAAAGTGCATTCAAACATACAGTGATTAAAGAACACACACTATCCCTTACTAAATTATAATTTGGAAAAAAAAAATACTCCACCACAAAATTGATTGAGTGCTTAAGTTTACTATATGGCCAAAGGTTCGGGGACACCTGACCATCACACCTATATGAGCTTGTTGGACAACCCATTCTAAAAACACAGCATTAACATGGAGTTGAAATCCTCCTTTGCGTCTAGCTAAGCCCAACAGCTACCACTATTTTGGGAAGGCTTTCCATGAGGCTTTGGAGTGCGTCTGTGGGAATTTGTGCACATTCAGCCAAAAGAGCATATGTGAAGTCAGGCACTGATGCTTAACTGAAACTAAGGGGCCTAGATCAAATCCTGAAAAACAGCCCCAGACCATTATCCCTCCTCAAAACTTTACAGTAGACACTACGCATTCCAGTAGGTAGCGTTCTCCTGGCATTTGCCAAACCCAGATTTGTCCATCAGACCGCCCGATAGTCACTCAAAAGAACATTGCGTGCAGCTTCTCGGCCAGTAAAACCCATTTCATGAACCTCTTGATGCAGTTAGTGCTGTCGTTTCTTCCAGAGGCAGTTTGGAACTCTGTAGCAAGTGATCCAACAGATGACAGCCGATTTTTAGACACTACAAGTTCACTTCACTCGTTGAGTTTGCCCCGCTCCATGATACTAACACTTGAGTGGTTCTTCCTCCTTGGCTTCACAATAATAGCACCTACAGTTGACTGGGGCAGATCTAGTCATGCAAAATCATAACTTCAGACAAAAAAAAGTACAATATGTTGACGGGAAAATGTAGCCTTCTAAAAGTGCTATTAAAGCAGTATAACGGTCGACATGAGCAAACCTAATAACCAATAGTTACTTGCTAGGTAAGCACACTCAAAGCTAAACACTTGAGAGAACAAAGGCAAGAAAACAAGCAGCATTAAGAACTTTGTGAGCTTCCACAGTGGTGGAGAGAAGGCAGTCTGTGTGCATGTATGAGTGTGTCAGTTGGCAGCAGGAGACCAGAGAGTGTGTGGTGAGTCAGAGCCCACACAAACAGCAGCAGGTTCATATCATGTTGGGGCGTAAATTACCGTAAAGCCAAACCAACCATGTGGCACCATTAGAACCTGCTGCGCCACTTGCTGCCAAGCAGATTAACCAGCAAGGAGACACCTGGCAACTCCAGCAAGGAGGGAGGGACAGACCAGGTGGAGAGGAAAACAGGATGAGAATTTTTTATTCATTTATTTAAACAGACTGGAAGCAACTGGCTTCCGACAATGGATTTTCAAGTCTACCATCAGTATTGATAAAATAGCCAGTGAATAAAAATGCTACATAACCATCTTTCTAACTTCAGTGTGTGAGGCCTGGTATGTAAAGGTACAAGGAAGTCAAAAGATTCCGTCGACAGGTTAACATTAGGGCCGTATTAGGTTTTCCAACCATTGTTTCACCAATGTGAAACAAGTCATTAATGCACTTTTAAGTATAGCCATTACAATTCTGTCAAACTGCACACCGTCACTGTCAAAAGACAATGTTTTCAATTCTGTATTTTAGAGATTTAGGGTTCTTTCACACATTCTGAACTAGAAGATGTACGTTTGAACCATCATGAGACAAGAAAAGTCTCTACAGAAACTAAATGTGCGGCAGGTTAATCAAGTACTGACACCCGCTTGATAAAAGGGTCCGCAAGCTGTTCCCCTTCTGAAGCGAGTTCTCCATCCCCGCCTCAACTTCTCCGTCACATGACTACAGTCACTCCCTCCTCTCAACACGGAGGAACTGCCAGAGGTGACATTGTGCAAAGTTCGGTCACTCGCATATAAACAAGTCTCGAGAGAATCTCTCAGTTTCGGTGTTAAGCAAAGTTCACCCTATGTTCTCCTGCTTTTTAGACGCGTGTGAACTGGTTGGGATATGAAGGTTAACCAGATTATACACACACACAGGAAAGGTCATTTACTCTGGGTGGTCGCCCTGGAAACGGCAAGGGCTCGTGCGGCGCTGAGGTGTGTTTGGCTACCACTCACAAGTCAAGGTGACCCCTTGTCATCAAGCTTTATTCTGTGTGTGTGTGTGTGTGTGCGTGAGAGAGAGGGAGCATATGACGCCCTCTCTCTATAACCTGCCACCACACTCCCATTTCTCACCGTGTACAAGTGTCAGCTGGTGTCTAAACACTCATCACTCACTCGCTTACATACAGCACAAGAGCAATTCACTGTCACCACATGACGCTTTCAATCAAACAACACAGGTAGTGTCCTGAACAAACACAAACACTCGGCTAGCAATCATCCGGCTTTCCTTATTTATAACAAATTTTTATTGATTTTAGCTCACTGAATAAGGCCTTTTCCTTTATTTAGTATTATATTCACAAATGTTCTTTGGTACTTGGCTAATTTCAGATTTTAATTTACAATCCCTTGATATGAATCACTAATTGTCAAATTAACAACTACTAATGCATATAATTACCAAGATGCGTCAGTTCTAACACTATGTGTATGTGTGTGCTTTGTTATCTTAACAGTAGCTCAACGAAGCCACATTCCACACGTCCTGTTTAGTTCTAGTGTGTGCGTTACACACAGTTCACTGATAAACTGAGAGTTGTTTTTATTCTCATGAACCCTGACGGAGACTTTCAAAACCGTACAAATGGATCAGAACGGATGTTGCTGATGGCTTCACCTCAAGTGCATTAATCTTTCCTTTGTGAATTTATTAATATTTTATGTAGTCTAAACTATAGCACGCTCTGTTTAGTTTCGACATGAGAAAAATCTCAGAAACAAATGTTGTAATGTAAATGAACATGTCAAGCAGGGTTAAATCACATGCTTGTTAGAAACTTGTAAGTTTAAATTGATGCAAAAAAAGATGTTTTTCTGGTGCTCATGTGCCAAAATTAGATTCAGCTGTTGCCGTTTGCCTGCTCGTTCACAGATCATTACTAGGGTTGGGTACCGGTGTCTTTGAAAGATTGCAACAACTCCCAACTTTGTGATTAGAAGGCGCACATGGTATGTTTTTGTACATTCATTGCACACTGATATTATAATTGTGTTTGGAATATTTATTTTAGTCTTTCACAGAGTTTGCTGGTTAAAAGAGGAAAATAAATACTCATCAAATATCAGACGAAGCGTGGCTTCTCTGTACCCCTAAAAAATTTGGGAGCAGTTATAATAACCCAGAACCATGTGGAGTTGCATATACACTCAAACATATACAGTACATGCATAGATGAGTTATGCACTGAAATAAGCAGTAGGGAACATTGTTGCTCGTGAAAAAGGCATTAGAGATCCCCACTGCATTATGAACTGTATGTGGGAGTGATAAGATCTATATACATTATGTGTCCATTAGTGCTTTGCTGCTGTCCCCATTATTTGGTTTCCCACGAAATGGACATTATTTGCTTCTGCTCAGTAAGTGTGACAGTCACCACGCTAAAGCTGCACTGCTTCAACACCCTCAGGAGATGGAAATTCAGTCTCTATCTGCTCTGTGTGTGTGTTTGTGTGTGAATGTGTGACAACTCAGCCAATTTCCCTTTCAGATGAGCTCTTATCTGCATGCAGGCGAGCAGAGGCCGAGTCAGCGCCCCCTATTCCACAGATGCAGCTTTAGAGGGAGATGGGAGGGAGGGGGCACTTCCGCCGCCATATATGGAGGTGCTGGAATTCCTTCCCCCCCACCCCCCCGGTGACAGGGCAACCCATCTTTATTCGCCTCACGTTCGGCTAGTACCACAGGAAAGCTGACGGGGTGGTGGTGGGCGAGGTGAGAGCGAGGAGGTGACAGGAGGGAGGGAAGGAGTCTCCATCATCATCGCCTCTGAGTGACGCAACCGTTTTGGTCGACTGCACTCGTTTTTTCATTTCCACACGTAGACGTGAATGAGCATATGCTCGCAAGAACGCATATGTTCACATGTTCATTAACAAATATTACTGGCAAGGTCAGGACAGAAGGAAATAAAAATGACAGGGAGGGACAGGCAATATTTCCGGTGCAAAGACACGACGTACAAAGGAGTATCTGGACATGTGATGCTGGGATGTGCTGATGCAGGACTGTGTGTGTATGCACCATGAAATTTGATGCAGCCTCATACAGCCCACACCTCGTCATCCCTCCTTTTCCCCTTCAAACCTCAGATTCCAGGTTAAATGTCATTCTAGGGGCTACATATCCAATTAAAAAGACACACACACACCACAGCAGGAAATTCCTGCTCTTTCTAGCCTCTCAGGCCTTTCCCCCCTTAATTCCAGTCCAATTAGAGTCTGAAAATAATAATGGATCCACATTTGTCTCCTCACTCCGCTTCCATTTATTCTGTCCCATCCTCTCCCGTCTTTCTTTAGAGATCCGTCCCAGTAACTTTCCTTTCATCCTCTGCCAACCTCCTGCTCCCTGACAGCCTCCACTTCTCCTCCCAGATCTCCCTCCAGCTCACGTTAGATATCTTACAGATGCGCTAAAGGCTGCCGACATACTGCACACAAACAGCAGATGCCAACAGTTATGTTGTATGACAGCTATGAAGGCTGTGTCGTAACAGAGCAGTAAAATCTGAATAAGAAAAGGAGAGCAAAACGCACTCCTTCGCTAAGCTGATGCCTTCTGGGTTTAGATTTTTGGTCCAGTCAGTGCTTGGAGACAAATTTTCAATTCATATGTAAAGAGAAATGTAAAAACTAACTAATGTTTATTTACTTCTGTTATAGACGTTATGTGTCAACATCTATACAGCTTTAACAACCTTTCAACCATTAGGTGAAAGGAAATAGACCACGGCATCTTACATTTCTGGATACACTTTGTTCTTTGTTGGTGCATCTTTCTTAAGCACAGACAACTGACCAAATGTGCACAATAATATCTCATGTTCAAGCATTTCTAGCCCCAGCTAATAGCGATCTAAAACATCAATTGCCCTGGAATTAAAGAGAAAGGTCTTTTTCTCTGGGGGTTGCTGAAGGGCCTGCTGGGAAATGTAAGTGTCCACAATCTACTTTTCAGGTGAATCATAGAGATTGCGGTATTTAATATCATTTTTAACTAACTCCTCGTTATCAATTTATCTGCTTGTTTTTATGGTCTTTTAAATGCATTTTTTTGTTTCTGTTTTAATGTGTTCTATGCCCCTGTGAAGCACATTGCCTTGCCTCTTCCTTCTGTTCCCAAACTTTACATAACCTCATTGACCAGCTCATCCACGCTACGTGAACAAACCAAGACAGTTATGTATACGCCTAGATGGCTATGCTGATTGGATGAATTACTTCTTGTGGCTCTTCCTTGGGTGATGTAGCTTGTGCCAAAAAAAAGAACTCTTTAATGCAATATTGTGTTTTGATGGTGCAAATGGAGAAAGGCTATTTTCTACAGGACATATCATAAGTACATTGAGTGATTTAGGTCATTAGGGGGCAGCAAGAGACACCACAATGAGATACTATTAGCCCAATAAGTTATGGCTAAAGTGTTAAATAAACAACTGCCTATAGCACAATATTATCACCACATTAGAGTCGTGTTTGCGTCCATCTGATAAAACCAATATTCGCTGTCCTTTCACCAACACACTCCCGAAAAAATGTCTGTCTCTTTAGCTGCTAAATGTTCCGCCTTTTTAACCAACTAGCGTGCTACATCTGAATCATTTGGCTACATCAGTTGGCTAGTTGGCTATCTGAGCCTAGAGTTTTCTATTAGGTTCATGAGAGCCAAGAGACTCAACCACAAAGTCTGTGCACAACTGTAAAACCGAAAGCTGGAGGAGGTGGAGATGTGCTGACCTGCAGAGTTGGTGATGATTCTCAATAAGATCAATGGAATGCTTAATGAAGGTTAAAGTGAATGACTGCAACACTCTACCCCTTCCTACCCATCTGCACTGTTCCCCTATTACGTAACACAACTATGTACACCCCACAACACTGTCAGAAAGCATCACGATGACGCTCGCAAACACTGCTAAAGCAAAGCCTGGGGCTTGAGGAGGCACAATATTCTGCAGGGACAGAAGCAATGTAGCTCCAAACAGAGACAAAAGAGGTGAAAGCAGTGTGACTAATCTGAGAGGAAAAATCACTGGTTTGAAACAATCACACCGGAGAAATCCTGCCTTGGCAGAACATTTAGATTCGATATGCTTCCTTACACATGAGCACAGAGACTAGAGGCTTGGTTTCACCTCAAATGACCTCAAACATGAACAAAGCCTGGCAGCCACTGAGGTTACACATGACACCAACGCATCTTATCATAGTGTGAAACAGGGAAGAGGGGGAAGAAAAACATACTGATGATGGAGCTTTCTCTTCCTCAGTCCATCCACTGCAGATGCCCTGCCTCTGACCTGCAGCACTCGGCCTGCAACAGCTGTCTGCTAACTCATGGGCTGGAGAACACACAACCAACAGGCAACAACAAACACAATGAAACCTTATGAAATACTGGCTGTGGTCATGGTAGAAACTACATTAACTGTGTAATATAAAAGTTATGTGACAGTGTGTTTCAGAAAACAGCTGGAAAACTACTATTGTTGACTATAATTCTCTGTATTTTGTCCACTGGGCTAAGAAATGAAAAGGCTCTTGAGGGAAGTAAAAAACTGAACAGATTGTACTTGTGGGGATAAAGTGTTCTGTGGAATTACTCACAACCCCCCTCCACACATTGCACAAAAATCCCTCCTTTGAGAACAAATACTTTTGGCTTTGCATGAGCACTAACATGGCCTTGTGTCTTGCGAAACTGGACGATTTACGGCTCCAATCACTTGAGGATGCTCCCTGGTAACAGTTAAGCGATACAAACACTAATACAGCATTCCTATCATCTCAAGTACGGGACTTGAACTGCATCTGCACACCTTTTATATTGCTTCTGAGACTCATAAATGGACAGCTGCGGTAAGTAACAAATTTCACAACAATAAGGGAAAGTGAATCAGAGCTCAACACCCCTGCTTCCATATAGTCACTCTAATACACAACACATTTGCATTGATAAATATGTTTCGCGTCATTTCCGTTATTTGCATAATAGTGAACAATGCCGATTGTAAGCTTCCTGAGTCCAAAGAGACATCTTCACATTTTTTGTTTTGTAGAATCAAGTAGCAAAATTTGTTGCATATAAATCAAAGATCAATCAATGAGCAGGACTGCTTTATGTCAATGTTGAATTCGTATTGATCTGATGCAACTTTTATACGTCTTAAGAGTTTTATTCATACTAAATCCACTGGATTACCCAAATAACTGGCATCAGTATTGGTTGTTGAGCAATATGTGCTGATATCTTATTTTTAAAGGACAAAATAGATGCTTGGTGTAATGGGGTAAAGAACATCGTCCGATATCGTGATATCAGAATTGTTTTTTTTAATTGCCATTATCAATATTGGTCCCAAAAATCCAGTATCAGTCAGGCTCTACTCCCCATATACCATAATTTTCTCATGGTATATTTTATCAATATCAACCACACCTGATACCATCTGGGCTTGGATCGGATCAAGGTTCTCTATGAGGAGCTGGAGGGCGTGATGGGTAGAAGGACAAACACATACACAGAACATCAACTGACCAGCTGATCTCTGGTCAATCTACTCCTCCCATCAGACACAAATCTCAAACAATCCAGCTAAATTCAACAAATGAAGCCTGCAGCACTGTTGGGATTACAGTGTTGGCTGAATACACTCCTCGACAAACATACAGATGGTGCTTGTTCAGCAACCACAACAACCTGAGGAAACAGTTTACCCACACTCTCAGCAGGTAAAACACACATCTCCGTGCAGGATCTAAAACGTCAACGAACCGAATCCGGAGGGGCATTTTACTTGACGCCTCAATACGCACCCAGTGCTGAATTGCTTTCATCATTTTCATTTACTGGAATGAAACTGCAGATCATTACAGGACCAGGTACAGTGCCAGCCACTCTACAGTACAGTATGGGTGCTGACAAACAGGCGAAACACACACACACACACACACACACAAACACAGTCGTGAGACACTGCCCACACACACACACACACACACACACACAGCCAGTGTGAGTCATCCAAAAATTACATTCAGCATCTCTTGTTTCTGCAGCAGAGCGGTGGGGTTAAAGCTTTGGTCCTCCAGTTGGAGTTAAATCTTCTGGCACTTAATAGTCAAACAAAGACAGAAAACAAACAGCATGCGGAGCTGCTGGAAAAACAAAATAACTGTTTATCATCATCATCATCATCATCAGTTAGAACTCTTCTCCTGCCTGTTACAATCTAAAGCATCTGTCCTGTAAGTGCCTTGCAAAAAGGTAGCTGTTGAGGAGAATTTAAATATTGAATCTCTCTTGACAAACCATCATATTTAAGCTTTTGGCAATTTCCATCAGACCCTGCAAAAGCTAAACTTTCTCCAGTTGCATCACAGATGTTTCCGGCACCATGCAGCCATTTAAACGATTTAACACAGAGCAACATTTTTGTCCAGGATTCCTTCATTAATATTTCAATATAGACCATGCCAATTTCAGGCAGACAACACACCAGATTGGGTACATAAAATCATTTGACATTTCAAAAGATAGCTCAGAGGCTACCATTTTCAGTATCTGGTTGCTAAATGTATCCAGGTAATTTTTCTGATGGATTTAGGCGTATAGGTATCCAAAACCAAATGTCTAATATTAGCCAATCAGCAGGATTGTCTATCAATATGTGGATTATGATGCAGATCCAGATCTTTGCAAACATTTTCTAGCATTAGAGTCCAAAGAGTACTGAGCAGCGTTGGCAGAGGTCTGCAGTCTCTGAATACTTGACATTATGTGAGAATTTGGTCTATAATTCATGTTCTTGATCACCATCTTGATCGCTGACATTTGTCAGCTCTACCTTCGCTCCTCAGTGGAGAAACAGATTTGAGGGTTATCTAATGGGAGCTGGCACCTCTGGGCCTCTTCATCGTCCACTCTTTTAACGAATTAATAAAGACCTGTTAGCTTCTCTAAACACAGCCCCCTCACAAAGCTAAGCTACCTCATCGCATCGGCTCAAAAACACCCTGGGGTCCCCTCGCCACTGCAGCACCGGCTGCCACACGAGCGAGCATCAGCACCCAGCAGCAGGTCAAACTGGCAGCGGCGCTCTGCTTCTCCTCACTCCTGCGGATTCCGTAATGATGCAGCCTGCTGATGACAGGAAGAAACCCCACTGCTGCACGATGGCATTTTCATACTCGGCCCTTTAGCAGAGCACCCTCTTGCCAAGACTGGCCGCTTCCCCTCGCCTTTTCCTTCTTAACACGGATTTCCATTGCGGCTGCAACTAATGGTCATGTTTTTAATCTGTTGTATTTTTTCAATTATTCGTTTAGTCTATAAAATCAGAAAATAGTGAGAATTACCCATCACAACTTCCATGAGCCTATAGTGTCTCCAAATGGCTTGTTTTAGTCCAGAAGACATAAACATGCAATTTATAATGACATGGGCAAGAAGCTGGCGATACAACGCGTATCACGATACAGGGGTTACCATTCAATATACTGCGATGCTGTAAGCAAGGCAATATAATGTTTCATAGGTCTGTGTTCTTTGTGTTTATATAAACGATATGTGCTTACATCTGTCTCAGCTGACATTGTTAGGTTGGAGTGAAGAGTCAAACACAACACAATGAACCACTGCTGCGAGTCTTTGCATGTAAACTATAAGAAAAAAATCAATAGCGTTTCACAAAAGAAAATATTGCAATACGAAAGTGCATCAATATTTTCTAACACCCCGATATACACCAGAGAAGAGCAGCAACTTATTGATAAATGACTTAATCAATTATCATCACTTAAGCACAGCTTTTCATAAAAACTGCCCCCTTATACACCACAGTAACAGCACCCATTCACATTAATGCAGAGTCTGCCTCTCCTCTCCTCCCTCCTCCTCCTCCTCCTCCTTTCTGTGGCTTCTCTCCAGCTATTAACGATCCAAAGGAACCTCCCACAGGTCACAACAGCAGGCTACTCCTGGTGCACCATTGATCCCTCATTAGAGTCTTTTCAGGGAAAGAGCGAGTGCATTTGTGCATCCGCGTGTGTTTTCATGCGGTCGGCCACAATCTGAAATCACCCCTATCACCTCCCATCCCAAAAATTCTCCCCTGTCAAGTTGCACCATGCCACAAGAGGAACCATGAACTCTCACTGACCCGCCCCTCTAATACATCTTTGGGTCAGTCAGCACACGTCCTCCTCCTCCTGCATCCACCAACACCTCTCCTGTAGGAAGACGCTCTCTCGGGAGTGTGGAACGATGTTTCCTCACATAAAGGAAAACCCTTGTCGTGCTTCTGCTGCTGAAATTGACCTCACCTGGAGAGCTGCAGAGCAACAGCACCTCTCCGCCACCATCACAGCCCCCCGCCTGCCTCTGCTGAAGGGGAGCTTTGTTGTGGAAATAACAATGGAGGACCTGAGTGTTTGTCACCTTTTTGCCTCTCACGTTTCAACGAGAGCAGGGTGGTCCGCTCACTCTTAGAATACCTTGAGTTTAGCTTAGATAACTTGAGTCATGTAACTGAACTCGTCCCACCAACCCTAATTGGTATGCCAAACTGGGGTGCGAGAGAAGCACAGGGTCAGGGGCAAAGGAACTTTCACTAATCGTTTCTTGCTGAAGGCATCAATCCATCCAAAAAAAAAAGAAAACAGAAATTGAAAACTGTTGGGTCCAATGTGGAAGATTTTGGGGGATTTGATCAGCTTTCACTCAGTCAGGTCAATTCCCCTCTGGTGGTGACTAAAGGAGCAACTAGATCTGAACTGCCCCGGGGCAAACAGTCAGGCGGGTCTAAGCAGGTGAAATGTACATGACTGACTCGCACCGCTGTTACAAGTAAAGCACTGTAACCAGAGGTGGAGGGCAGGCTGGATGTTTCCAGAGTGGATTCACTGGGGCTTAAACAATCGATGAGCAGATACACAGGCAATTAATCAGTTACACTTCCGTTAATTGATTACAATTAATACTTCTCCGTTTGTTATTGCTTGTACTTTGCTTGATATTGTTGCTTTGGAAACATTTTATTAACAAAATAATTCATCTATTTAGCTTTAACGATAACAGCTGTCTCTGTGGACCATCATTGATCTCTCTGAGTCAAGCACAGGCTGATCTGAAGTTACACAACACGAATAAACGCTTCACGAACGCACTTCTTCATTAAAATCACTTCACAGCCTCACAGAGCAGACGGCTGTGTTCCCGAAGACACCGGTTAAGACACCAGCTAAAGTTACCAGCTGTCTGTCCCCCATCATTAACCGCACACCGGTGCAGCAGGTGTCCAAACTACCGAACTGTCCGTCTTACCTTGTAGACATTCTCCGTTATACGGTGCACCTCGTCGGTCCGGGACATCCTTGTTGGAGCGTCAGTCAGAACCATAGACTAAAATTTCCTTTGGGTGAGGTTGAGATGGGGGAGAAAGAAACTGTGTCGGCGGGGAATCGCGGCTTGTCTGCGGTGACTGAGAGAGACGAGCTCGCCTGACCGCGGGATCCCAGCTTTTATAGGAAAGTCCTCCGCTGCGCCCACACCGGTGTGGCTCCCCACGCAGCCACTCAGTCGGTCGGTGCCTCTCGGTTGGAGCGCAGAGGCGGACTCACTTCGAGAGGGGCGGTGCTGCCTTCACGGGCGGTGGGAAATAGAGCAACTTACGACCTGACGAGAAATGGGACCTAAAATTTAAATGTCATGTAGAACTAATGAGGCAAGGGTTTATTTAGATCTCAGGAGGACAATACCAATGTAAAGAAAGCATGGAGTAATGAAATAGATTGAAGGACCAAATGGAAGATTTAATGCTGTGATCTGTGATCCAAAACATGCTGCCAATGGGACCCGAGGCAAAAATAAACTGCTGTCCCATTAATGACTATATTCAGGATGTTAAGGCACGATTTGCTGTAAAAAAAAAAAAATTCAAGACGCGTGGCTGCACATCACAAAATCATTTTTATCATGCCTTAATTGACAAAGTTAAGTTTAACAAAACAATCACAAAGTTAAGAACAACTTAAACTTTGATACTTACTTACTTTGCTTGGGCGCTGTAAAGGAAATTATAAGATTCCATTGTGGACATGAAAGACTTAACTCCTCAATAATCTCACTCCGACCTGGACACAGTTTTTATAATGAAGACCTTTAAACTGGAAACTTGACCCTCTTGGAAGACAAAACCGTAAGATTAGGGGTGTAAGAAAATATTGATACGCTTGAGTATCGGGATATTGTGTTTTGTGGCACTGTATCGCTTCTCAAAAACGCAGTATCAGTTTTTAATTAATAGTTTACATGCACAGATATGTGGCAGTGGTTCATACTGTGTTGTGTTTAAATCCCTGACTGCTACATAAGAGTTTTGTAATCTACCTTCAGCCATCTGAGTCTTTCACTCCAACATCAACTGAGACTGAGGAAGGAGTGAGCACATATTGCTGGTGTAAACAAACAGAACTCAGGCCTATGAGACGATATATCGCCATACTTACAGTATTGCAATATATCACAATATATTGAATCTTAACCTCTGTATTGTGATACATATTGTGTCACCAGATTCTTGCCAACTACTTTTAAGATCAGGTAATAAATCATGGCCCAAAGATCTCTATCATGTAGATATACGTTGATGTTGTGCTTTAGTGGTACATATTTTCCATCAGTGTATTAGTGAACCGGCACAAATGGTAAGCCGGCCCCTCAGCCATACCAAGAGTCGGAGTTTTCTTTCCAACTGATCACTTTTAAGTTCTTCCCTTGAAGCAAATGCTGCTAAACTTGCAGACTCTTCGCTCTTCATGGCACATGATTGGACACTGTTGTAGGGAAACGTTGGCATACTTATTTATGATGTTTTGATACAGTGTGCTTGAGTTTTTCTTTTTGCGTTTTTATTATAGTTGGTGTGGAGAGATTTTTTCTGCAGGGTGGAATGTTTGCCAAAGGCTGGGCGTCACATGGATAAAGTGTGGCTAAAGTCTATCATTTATCACTAATCGTTTTTCTTCACAATTCCATTCAAACATCAATTACTCTACAGATGTATTCCTCTCTGCCACCTTTCTTTCTTTCTGCCTCTTGACGACCCGTCATCATCACATCATCATTATTATCAACTGACCAAAAGCATGAGACACTGGGATCTTGGCGCTTTCATGATGAGGCCGTGAATGCAGCACAGGCCACGCCTCCTCCGCTGTGTCACACGCTGCCCACGCGCCGCCTCTGCTACAATCATTTGGAGAACCTGAACAAACATCTTCATACAGAAACAGTCACAAATTATATTCATTCAGTGTGGTTGTATCGACCCAAACATCAAATCAAATCACTTATACAGTCTGTGGTACTTTATAATGGCTATAAGCTGTATATTATTTCTTATTTTTACTCATATAGGTCCTGTCGTTGAGACTGTCCACCTATGTAGGAGTGTTTTCAATGTAATATTTAATATAACTGGAGTTAAGAGCTTGTCCTTCACATATTATTTCATCCTGCTCTATAATTGTGTGGCTCTGGTTGGTATGAGTGGGATGGAGCCACATTTTCTTGTATTTCAAAGCCTTGTGTGGAGGGTTGGGGAATCCCACACATTTTAACACATCACGATCTGAAGGCCTCTGAATGGCAGAGACAAAACAGAAGACAGCAGGAGACGTGTGAGGGAGGACAGTCACGCCTTTTCTATTCTTCAGCACATTTTTTTTAGAGAGTTAAAATAAATGAGATATTTTCGGGCTGATGGCAGTGAGGATAGTTAAAGTGGAACCCCGGCTCACTATCAGGAGGAGACATTGATTGTGTTTTGATTGTCACATCTGATTAAAGCAGATCCTGAGGAGAGCAAACTGCAACCAGTTAAAATCAATCAGGCATGTTTCGTCTTTACCAGAGCAAACAGTCAGGACGCTATTGATTTACTCCTCTGTGAGTATTCAATCCCCACACTTAGTTTCCAGAACTGAATGTAGGCTTCCATTATGTTTGCTGACTGACAATCCATCTTGAAGTATAATTAGCCTATACACTGATGAATTAAGATAATGATTGTTAATCAGATCAATTAGAGCAGAGCTTTGACTTGAGACTAGAAAACAGACAAATTAAGTCTCAAAACACGGCCTGAAAAAAAAACAAGCAACAATCAAACAATAAATCAAACAGCAACAGGTTGAATGTGTAATTATTACGTGTGTGAAACATAAAGATTTGGTCTCCATCATCTAAAAAAAAACAATGAACACAGTTTTTAAAAGGAAACTGTCGAAGTCATTTTGATGGTCAGCATTCAGAGAGCTGACAAATGATTGACACTTTTCTTATGAAGACTTGAACTTGTTTCAGTTGACGTCAGATTTGTCCCCCGAAACTGTCAAAACCAACGTTTTCCCCACAGACGGAACTTGAACTTTAACAACAGAGCTTGAGACACAAGTCCAGACTAAAGTAGTAAAAAATATTCCACTGCTCAAGTTTGGAATAACATTTGGAGACTTGCAATGTACTGAAGACTTGTGACTTAGGACAAAAGCTCAACATGTAATGGAACCGAATGTGAGCGGACCTTCAGCTTGACTTTATGCAGACCTGTAGAAAAGAAAACAACTTGACTCCAGTCAGATTGAAGATATAAGACTTTAGATATGATTAAAGCATTGAGAAATATGTATATTAGTGATAGTTATTGATGTCTTTTTATTACAAACCAGTAATGATGTGTTGATTTGTGAGCTTTAGCTCTGTTGACAGGTGGATCTTGTCACCTTTGGACAGAGCCATCATGAAACTTGAGACATTTTTCAACCCAAATGCACTGAATACATTTTGGCAACGTACATTTCTGCAACCATGGATATGTTGAAACTTTACACTTCTTCATTCTTCATGTTGTGACAGCACCGTCCTTACTGATCGAGTTTAGGCACAAAAACCACTTGGGTAGCGTTGGGAAAAGATGTTTTGGCGCCACTAACGAAGCTGGAAATTGTCCTGATGTTTTGTTAAAAATACTGTCGGCCTCTTCCTCCTGATAAGACTGTAAAACGTACAATGCCAACATTTTATTCTGGCGTCTGGTTTGAATTTTTCTTGTTGGTGTTTATGCCTTTATTTGATAACCAACAGTTGTCAGATGACAGGACATGAGGGGAGACAAAGATGGGGAATGATGTGGAACAGTTGTACCCCATAAGACTCAAACACTCAACCTTTAGGCCACCAAGGCGCCCCTGACTTAAGACTTCGACCTTCAGGACTTGTGACTATGCGTTAGACTATTCCAAGACTTGTGCCTTGACATCACTTGTCTCAAATTATGTGCGATGTGACTAAAAAACAGTTCTGCCTGTGTGCATATTCAGTATACATGTATATGGAGGTGTAGTCAGGTAGGCAAGAACCTGGGTGGGCAGGACACACACACACACACACACACACACACACACACACACACACACACACACACACACACACACACACACAC
>JBBPCS010000001.1:2609279-2622360 GCA_037974645.1 Hollardia meadi
CACACACACACACACACACACACACACACACACACACACACACACACACACACACACACACACACACACACCTACATACCTGAAGCATCCATTCAACAGCGTTTCATCTCCCCTTTATGTACATCCTACTCACCATCGTCCTCTCAGCCTTTCTCTCCGCGCTTCAGATCCACGTCAGTGATTCATCAGCGCGGCGCTCTGACATTCAGGTTCTTGTCTGTGCGCCGCCCACTCCCACACAGCCCACCAGTGAGCTCGTAGTGCCCAGTCAGCTGCAGACCGGAGCCAGTCCATTCAAACAGAGTCATCACTGTGAAGTGGATTTCAGTTAACTTCACCAGTTCAGGCTCATTTCAGCCTCACAGCCGGCCTGAATGACAGCAGGTCAATACACAGGCTTTGTTTAATGAAACTCCTTTGAGGATCTAGATTGGAACATTTAATGTCTTCATTTGACTTTGCAACAGCCTGCAGAAACAGTTGATTAATTCTGAGATTAACTTTATAATAGCACTAGTAAGGCAACAGCGAGCCAATCGTTTTAATGACACATATTAGACAGAGAAAGAAAAGCTGAGAGCGTTTTAATTGGTTCTCGTTTAACCTTCCGATATCTTCACTTGTGAATAAAATCTAGCTTTGACAGAATTACAGATGAACAGTATGTGGACACTCATTTCACCCAACATGTGATTCCAAATCCATTCATGTCTACTGGTCTGGTTTCAGACTTCCCACCAGGTGTTCGGCTGCACGGATTATTCCTTCCATTCGGCCACAGAAGAATTATTGAGGTCCAACACTTATGATGTGTGATCAGTTCTGGCTCGCAGTCCAGTTCATCCCAAAAGGAGTTGGATCAGATCCGGGATCAGGTTGGGAAAAACGGTATACTGCCATTTAATACACGGACTCGAACCACGCCACGTGCTCACCACGACAGATGTTTCAGAAAATATTTGTCGCCATCTTGTGTTCAATCATGGAAAATCTGAACCGTGAGGCAGCCTACAATAAAAAAAAACTTGAATTGTGAAAAGAATCTACAGAAGTGCAATTTCCAAATGAATTGAAGTCGAGCGGTTTGATGCTGCGCTGATGAAATGCCGTCTGCAGCCTGACAGCATGAGTCATCAGTGTTCTCTGTCTGCAGAAGGTCTGTAGACAGATCTTTAAAGATACACAAGCTTAAGCCTCATGAATGTAGGTCATCATACATCATACTGCAGTTGAACACAGATCAATACAAGCGAATCAGTGCACGACATGCACAGTAAAATAATTACAGGCCCCTGCATTGGTAATACTCAGCGGGTAAAGATCCAGGTTCAGTCGAACCTTGGAGAGATTAACAACTGTTGTCTGGGCTTCGTACGTAAGCCCACTGACGACACGATTAGCCCTTTCTCCAATGACACTGAACTAATCCACAAGGGGAGCAGAGAATTAGATTAGCTAAGCTGCTTGTCAGACTGAGAGAATATTCTGCGAAGCTGATGCAACTTCAGAAAAAGTTCCAGGGTGGTCAAAGCTCGGGACGCCCGAGACAGACGAGGCCTCTTCTGTGAGAGGGTGAATGTTTTCATCGTGCCGCTGTTAAAGGTTCAGTTCACTAAAGCTGGAGGAAAAACACCATCACTCAAATCTTACCGCTGTCCGAACTGCAGACGGTTTTACTTTTATATGTGAACTGAAATAACATGTAAATATAGGAGCCGCCATCATGAACCCACATAATATCAATTCATCCCTTTTGGTTTCTCATTTTTACGGAAGCCCCGAAGAGGAAAGTCACATTTTTTTCTTTTAAGAAAATCCTATTTGTACGGTTTTTTTTAGAGAGAAGATTTTTTTTTAGTTTCTAATGTTACATCTTTTTATAATATTTTTATTTCTCATCTGTGAAAGTTTTGGCAGGTTGTAGCTGTTGGTTAGCCATGAACACACGATTCACTCGCTATCCAGCAGGCTAAAAGCTAATGTCAGTATATCTAATTCTAATAGCACATTAGCGCCAATTAAAACACATACAACGCTAATAAATAGCTTGCTAACAAACAATATATGTATCTTGTGTTTAGAATGCATTAAAAAAGTCACCTGAAAGAAACACTTTATGCTTTTAGTCCTGAGTGGTGGCGCACTTCAGCCTCACTTAGAAAAATTTAAAAAAGTAAAAATAAAAAATAAAATCATGTTTTTTTTTTACAAATAAACAAAAATATCAGCAGAATTTCTTTTCTCTTGCCTCTTAGGGCTTCCATCGATTTTTCTCCACACAGAACGTGATTTACTTGATGTTAATTTAAAACATAATTTCAGATTCTAGGATTTCTGCGGATTCTCAGAGACTTCTTTGGTTATTATCTGGTGTAACTTGCACATTGTTTTGTGGAAAGAGAGTTTTCCATGGAATTGGAAACCGTTGTACTGACGGTAGAGTCAGAAAAACCTGGACAAATAAAACAGAAACATGATTTAAGATAAAACTATGTAATTGGATAACGTCTTTTGGAATTTGGGTGACGTGACCCTTTACAGATTATAAATTACAAACTGTATCATGAGGATGATTTGATGAAGACTAACACATACGTGTATTTAAGTTAAGTCAATGTGTGTAAAATGATTTAGCGAACATACAGAAAGAACACAAAGGTTAGGCACAATTATCTGATCTCACAGGTCTTCATGATTCAAATCAGCATCTCTCCAGTGAGTCGAGGCCTCTGCAGTGAACCAGTCCTGCCTGCCCGCAGGTGTCGACCCGCAGCAGACCAGGACGAACAGCGGCTGGGTGATAAGGAGGAAGCTCGGTATCTGAGAGTAACGGCAGTCACTTTATCTCAGGCCTCTGAGGGAGAGCGACTTCTCCGGCAAGTGTTTGTGTGGTTGTAAGTTTATGTCGGACTTGAGTTGGTGGAGAAGCTCCAGCAGCTCAGCCGAGGGAAGTCAGTTACGTTCCTACGCGGCGAGCTGCTCTCGCTCGGGCTTCTTTCTGGAACGATCTCTCTCTGAAACAAAAACAGATTCACAGACTTACAAAAGGCAGAACGGGAAGATCGAGAACCTCTGGACTCACACTTCTCCTGGTATCACTGCTGGATGTCAAGTGCTGAATCAGAAACCAGCGCCATCGTTTCCCCACATTTAAATCAGGATAACACTTCCCCACAGTACGGAAGTTAGCATGAGGCTGTAAAACAGTTGATCCAGCCTAATAACATGTACTGACACAAACTGACTAACAGCGCCGAGGCTGAATGACATGATGTCTGCAGCTTTCTTTTATCAAGCAGTTCAACATGTCACATGATTTATCTTAGCTGGTACTCAGAGAGTGCAGAGCTCCGCCGACGCAAAGAGTCCACTCTTCTATAACATGCAAATCAATTACGAGGCCTACTTAGCAGACGTCTCATCATCCCAGCTCTTTATTTATTAGGTACTTCTAAATGGGATATATTTCACATGTATGTAACTTTATTTTCACATAAATATATCAAAACCTTACACTGAAATAACATCATGAACATGACCGTTTGTTATCAAAAACAGCTGTTGTGTAAAATTGTATGTTCACAAGGTAAATGACGGAGTTTCCTGAACATCAGTTTATCTGTAATCCTGCTGACAGACTGAAAAAAGAACCTTCGGGACACGATGAGGCATTTCAGCATTATTGTATTCCTGCTGACCCATAATCAGCTAATCTGCGCACGAGAGAATAACTTCATTTTTCCTTTAGAATATTTTTTGTTTTACAAACATAAATAATAAACAAGCTATAAAAGACTGTTAAGTTACAGATTATAACGACAGCATTCACTGTGATGTCACAGCTGGAATAAGATCGGGTCGACGCGGAGGCTGTTTAGAGTCTTGTCACAGCCGACGTCAGAGGGGGATTTAAGACGAAGCATGTGAGAGAACAAACCTGCTTTCTTCTCTGAGGCTTCTGGGACTTCTGGCAGCTCGTCTGAGGGAACCTCAGGAAGCTCAACGTCTCCCTGAGAGAGTTCAGAGGAAACGAGACAAGATCAGGAAGAGACTGAGTAGAGCGCTGATTTTAAACTGATTTTAGTCACACCTCAAACACTCGGGTGTAGACATATTCACAGTTTATAATGATGAGACCAACCTGAGTTATGGCCTCCAGCTCAGCCAGTACGGCGTCCTCATCCTCTTGTGATAAAGAACCAGCCAGCATCTCGTCTATTTGCTGCAGAGAGACAACAAGCTCTCAGTAAACAACAAACAGCTTCATATTGGAGATCAGGGTTGAGAAATAAGCACACTTGATGATACATTATCAGATTCTCCACATCTGTTGGCAAAACATCTTCAGGGATCTTCCTGCAAAGACTCATTTGAACCGTCATGTTTCACGGTTAGGAATACGCTAGAATTCAAACACAATCCTTGAAAAATGTTTCATTTACGGTATCATCAGGTCACCAAAAATCTGAACGTTTCAAACAATCCACTTTGTTATATTTGTTTGTTGTCTCCTGGCATCATGATCAAAACATAAAAATAGTCAATATGAACAGCCGGTGAAATAAAGTAACTATATGCAATGATTGCTAAAAGAAATCTGTAAACTGCATTTATAGTAACAACTTAGCTGTGATGATAAAAGCTTCATCAGTCCGGAAACTTTTGGTTAAGGGACCTTGAAAAGTGCTTCACACGTAAAAAGCTGAATGAAAGCTTCATCAGTCGGGGACTTACCCTTTGGTATTCGATGGAATCTTGGGTTTCATCCATAATCCGTTCTACTTCTTCAATAGACATCACCTAACGTGGGGGAAACTCATCAATAACCAGTGATACAGAGGGCGTGACGCATCACACATGAATTTAACATCGCCAACCTCGTGCATTTTTTTCAGACATTCATTTCCAACTTTCAACCCATCGATGACTTTCTTTTCAATCTGAGCGAACTCCAGGTCTTGGACCTAAAATAAGTAGAAAAGAGAGGAACAGTTAGTCTCACTGTAGCGCCGCCGCAAGACGTGTCAGTCAAGTCTTCCGATCACTCACCATGCGCTCCAGGTTTCCTATCTGGTTCTCCGTCTTGTCTAGAAGTTGATCCTGGTAGCGCTTCTTTTTCAGCAACAGGAGTGCTTTCCTGTTGGAAGACGGTGAAATTATTTTTTCTCTGTCAGCAATTCATTTACAATACAGCCAGAACAAAGAGGGGTAAAAATACAAGAGATGGTTAACACCAAACTGATTTCTGAAGAAAGTTCCCTGGAAAAAAGAAGTCAGCTGTAAGACACACATATGGAGCAAAACTCCCATAAAAAAAATCAAACAATAAAAGCTACATTTGGTTTTCTGGCTATAAACTTCACTAAATATTTTCAAATAACTGTGATTTTACTAAATCCAGCCTATTATTTCTGCCATTCTAAACAAAATGAAAATACACACAGATGTTTGTTTATGACCATGGCCCCTGAACATGTATAAAACATGTATAAAACACCAGTGAAGATGAATCTGGCTGAACTGACTCAACAGGAAGTGATCTGTGAGCTGTAACACCTGCCTTCTTCTTCATTAGTGATCTATTCCTCTGTTTTCACTCATTCATCACTACACTTGGCTGTAACGTGCGGACACTCACTCTTTTTTGCCATTTTTCAGCAGCTGCTTGGCTAAAAGTCTCTCCTTCTCCAGCTGCAGGTTGATCCTCTTCTGATACTGCCGCAGTTTATCTCTTTGCTGTTTCAGTTGCTGCAGTTAGGGAAAACAGACATGTGTACATGTTGCATGTTGTCATTTAACGTTACACTCAGATATATTCATTCATATCAGCAGCTCTACAACGAGCTAACTGGCTTTAAATACTGTAGCTCTCCGTGTTATTACAGTGGACAGGCAGAGTAGTAACATACACACACACACACACACACTGTGTAACACCAGTCATTAGGAATATCTACTAAAATAGCTCCGTTAGGTTGAACCACTTTGGTTTGAGTACTTAATAACTCAACTTTTAAACGAGTTCTGCTGTTTGCAGATCGCAGTTTGGAGGCAGAATCAGATACATTCGTACCGAATAGAAGAATATCTTAGAAAGTGCTAGAATGGTGAAGTTATGCTGTACAAGCTCGGTTTGTACCATTACTGCTAAGCAAAGTTATTAGAAGCGGTTCGGCGAGACTTGCTCTTGCTACAGGACGTGTAGTGTCGAGGCTAATACTGACAGTTTAGTTAGCTAGCTAATGTTAGCTAGCTGTGTCACTTACCAAAACCGCTTTGTCTTGTTCTGTCACACGCGTTTGCTTCTTTTTCCCAAAAAGATTTCCCATTCTGACAAAGCATCCCAGCTACAATTTCAACCAGGAAGAAAATGTAAAACTTCTCCGATCTTAAACTATTTGTCTAACTTATAATGCGCAGACTACTGTAGCTTCTCCTCCATTATTTGTGTGGTCATTCTGTGCAAGTGGTCCACACCCACATCAGGAAGGACGGTATCTGGGCAGGGAAAAAAACAGTGAGGAATTAGATCCGGGAAAAGTCCCAGACCTCATTAAAACGAGCATGTGGCAGACTTTATTATAAAATATATTAAATTACGTGAACTAGGCCTGGTTACTTCTGCGTGGAGCGTGAAATAAAAGATACGAGTATGTTTTAATAAACTGAGGATGCTGTATGTAGAATTATGAATGTTTACTGCCCCCTCGTGGTCATATTGTAGAACTGCAGTACAGAAATGGTTAAGTAACGTTAATACAATTATACTACAACTTCCGCTGATTATCTTCAAAATAAAGTGACCAACCTGAAGCGTAAACTTTTCATGAAATCAAGGTAATTGTTGTTCATTGTTAAATGGGGACTTATACAGATATTTGCAATGATTATCAATAAGCTTTAGAAGTACCAGTAAAGGTATTGTGTCAGTATTAACTATCTAATCTATATCAAACAACTAGGCTATTTTTTGTTCTTTTTACCTGTTTTTTTTAATATTTAAAATAATAAAACTCCTGTAAATATGTAATTTATTTAAAAATTAATAAAACAAACAAACAAAAAACATAAACAAACTCAAAACTTACCTCTTCTCTCGGGCCTTTAGTTGATTACTGTATCTCTTTGTACTCCTACTACTACTACTAATAATAATAACAATAACAATAATAAACTGGCATGGAATTAATGTACTAACTTGAAAAACTCAGCTAAAAAAATGTAATGTAATGTAAATTACAATTTGTGTTTTAAAAAACTATATGTATTTTTATTTAGTTTTATTTTCTATATTCTTTCTATATACTCTAACAATCTCATTAAATTGATTATATTTTGTGACCTCTAGATGCATTCTGTTTTAACTTATATGTAAATAAGTCAATTCCTAACAATTAACATGACAATTTAGTTAATTTGGTGACTGTATTTTGAAAGTACTTACAGGAAGCTCATGTCTGCATTGACGCTAATTTCTTGTGTTGCAGTTCTACACTGTGGCCACAGGAGGGCAGTAAACACTCGTGATAATTACAAAATCAGCATAGTGGAGAAGCTTGTTAGCTCTAGTGTTAGCTAGCTCCGCTATCACATCAGTAAAACCTCATCCTCCATGTTAAGAATATTTATAACCAGTGTTAACATCTGTATAATTCCCACTGAATAATGTTTTGTGTAATTGACAATTTAATGATTATTTTCTGATTGCGTCAGTTTCGTCGTTGTATTTTGAAAGTATTAGCCGGAAAAATAAGTAGGCTATCATGTCTTTATTGACGCTAACTTTTAACTGAACTGTTGTAGTTCCTCATTATGACCACTGGAGGGCAGCAAATACTCATGAGTCTAATCCATTTTGAAAAATTCTCTGCTATGTCCAGTTCATTAATACCTTTCTAACGAAAAGAGCAGTATTGCAGACAGACAAAACATTAAATGGAGTAAGAAACCTTTTTACCTTTTAAATATCAATTTACAAATACATGTAAAATATAGAAATATCATGCATACCCACTGGACTCACTTTCTTCAACTGGCTGTACTATTAACACATTTAATTTTTTTAATATTAAAAGTCAAATTGAAGAAAAGAAAAAAAAAATCAATGTGGACTACACAGATATTTTAAAACAATGAATGTTCAAGGAAGTAGACCCCAAAAGAGTTAACGGATTTTATATTGTTTTGTAGTTCCTCGTTATGACCACAAGAGGGCAGCAAACACACAAACAACAGCATATCCGGCAATAGACCGAGGTGTAGTTAGACGTTGTGACCACAAGAGGGCAGCATAGACATTACGATTACAAACGCTCCCATTGAACCGAGCAACACTTATCGTTTTTCCAAATAGAGTTGCACTTACTCCCGGTGACCGCTAGAGGGCACTGAACACCCGTGACAAGACAACAATCAACTCCATAAGCGTCAAGGCAGATATAATAACATACCAATAGTTCCGGTGAAGACTTTCAAAATGAAACACACAAGAGTAACGTGAGTTGGCAGATTTGTTAAAAATCCATGGCTTGTGGTGTGAGAAAAAAATAAATAAATCAAAGAAGTCAAAAACAAGAATAAATAGATACAAACTACTATCTTACTATCTTTGAATAAAAACATACAGAAATGTTAGCTAGTGTTGATGGTAGCTTAGCATGTACAAGCTATATGTATTGATATTCATTAAAATTACGCAAGTTTGTTGATGGCCATCATGTTAGCTTTGTTATATTAATAGTCATATTAAGTGTGGCACTTAAAACGCATATATATTCTTACGTGTGTGTGTGTCTTGTGTTAAACTTCTGTATTTTATTCCTGTATTAGTCTGTACTTGTTCCTTTGTTACTGTAACTTTACGCATTTTCAGCTAATGTCAAAGTGCTCTAAATTTACAGGTGTTTATAAAGTTTGCAACATGGTTACAAATCTAATTGAAACATGGAAACGTCTGTGCAGTTAAAAATAGCAATTGTAGGTAACTTATACCCATTTTCTACTTTATGGCATGTGGAATGTATTTTCTGTCGAGTTAAATACTTAAAATTCAACCAAACAAGCCAAAATAAAGGGTGTTCTGTCACTTTTGCCCAGCAGTGTATTGAATGGATACGAACCTACCACTAGCCCTCAGGTTACTTATATGTATATCTGACTTTCTGGTCTGTACGTCAAAAAAAGGACAAATAAACAATTTGAGTTTACGTTTATTCATGAAAAGGTTGTGTGGAGACCACAGAGTTCATTAATGACAAGGGTCCATCCAGACATGCGGGTGATACTGGGGGATAATACAGCACACAGCTAACCACAGTCTTTAAAAAATAAAATCAGTGAACAGATAACCTTACAAAGATTGCATAATAGAAAGAAAGGTTATAAAATTTCCCAGAAATAGTGCAATTTTACCACCACCAAGAAAATAACATGAAACCTGCTCCACTTTCAACATCAATCACTTAAATGGTCCATTTTCCACAGAGCCAAAGAATAGTTTGGTTTCTTCATGTGAAATACTTCCGACTAGATGTGATGCTTCTTGTTTTGGAAGCCGGGGTGAGAGAAGTGCAAAAAAACACAAAAACAATACAATGTTATTTGAGTGGCTACATGTTACTGAAACTGACAGTTAAACACACATTAGCAACACATACCTTACATTGCACTTGGGAAAATAAATATAAGATATACAGAGTATATATGACATCCCAAAACACCACCCATCCTTGCCACACATGGTCAACTTAATGCAGAGCCAGTGTTTGATTTTGTCCCCTATTTGAAGGAACAGGGCTACACGTGTACAAAAAAATTGAGTGTTTAAATAAAGTTTTCACATTCAAAAGGACAGTGCATGGACGGAACCTCAGGCATTACTCCCACTCACCTTCTCAAGTGAATTATATTTAGTGTTTTTAATGTGGCCTCATGTCTGTGGTGAATGTTTGGAAAGTCACTCGGCTTCACACCCACACCTTCATCCACCTTACATACCGTATATTCACTCTTTATTGACTTCAGTTAATGATGAAGAAAAGGTAAAAACAAATAGAAGCTACTGCATAAACATGTGCAAGCCTGAAAAACGTCCAACTACAAAGCATCTGTGAGATTCCCGTTGGATATATTAGTCAAGTAACTACCTATAATTCGTATCAAAAACCTTAGGCTGTCTTGAAAATAAACCTTTATCTGCTCCACGGCTGTTCTGTGACCAGTGACAAACTTCCAGAACCGTCATGAGAATATCATCTCATCTCATCTCAGGTGGACAAAAACAAACCTGACCGTGTGATTTATTCCAGTACGATCCCCCCTGCAACAAACACTCTCAGAAGTTTATAATGTTGACTTTTTTGTATTTCACCAAGCCAGCAGCCGAAAGAATTGTACAGTCAAGAGAAGGATCTTAGCACTTCAGACAAATCTCACCCTCCCTGGTCTATTAATGAGCAGTAAAACTTCATCAGACCACTCAGGTCTGTTCAAAACGTCCATTTAAATTCCCTTTAAACCATTAATACTCTCACCTGAATGTCGAGAAAAAATTACAATTTCTCGGTTTGCTAATAAATATTGCACCAACAACACACCTGCTTGTACAAAGATTAAATATGCAGGTGTAGCTGCAGCTACACACAGTATATACAACACACACACACACACACACACACACACACACACACACACACACGCTGATAAGAGTCAACCAAACACAGTTGTGTGATTAAAAGTGGCACCAAAGTGAAACAGAGTGACGACAGGAGTCACTGCTGACTTACAAACCCTCCTCTCACTGGAGGCCAAACGTACATTCAAAAATCTGTTATCAAAAATCCTCACAACACGTTTTTCAACAAGCACTCATCTGGCTCAGGACTCAACTTCACATCTCCACGAGGGGCCTGGCTAACGTCTGGCGAGGGTAGTGTGCTACATGTACTGGTGTGCATATTCTACACTACATTCCCAGGCAATGGGTTCTGAGTTCAAAGCTAAACCTGCAGAGAGGAAGGCAACGGGACAAAGACCAACATCTTCTGCCACATCTCAAAATATTCAGCCTCCTCATGAGTGTGCATGCTGAAACCCCCCGCCCACTCAGTCCTGGAGAATGCAGTTTGAATGTAGGTCTGGATGTTAAGATGCTGGTGTGAAATGAGGAGAAAAGACTCTTCAACCTCAGAGAAATAAAAACGCTTGCTTTGTAAAGGTCTAAAGACCCTGTGGAGAACTGTAGCATCTCTTCTCTAGTGTTTTATCAAACACGCCTCATTCTACTGCCCCGCATCAATTGCAGAACTATGATGCAAACTATTTATGCACATGCTACTGACAAGAAAGAACAAAAAGCACTTTTCAGTTTCAGTGTGTGTGGAGGTGTGGTGGCGTGCGGTTCAGAGATGTGCTGCTTTGGTACGATCGTGGATGGATCTCAGTTCTGGTAGTGCTTTAAAAACTGTTTCACAAACACAACAGACAGAAAACATCTGAAGAGACGAGCAAACACACTTACTGTAACGCCTCCGTCAAAGGAGAACGGATGGAGAGGATTACAAAGCATAAATATTATATATTATTTATATATATGGTTTTTTTTCTCTCCTTTTGCTGACTCCCTGTGAAGATAAAAAATAATAGAAAGAGGAGTTTGTTTTGCGTTAGGGTGTCGAGAAAGACCCCTCGGTCAGTGCTATTCAGGAAACACGGAGCACCAGTGGACGAGGGTTACACACATGCACGCCTCAGACCCAGAGAGACGGGCCGTAACAGCCCTGAGCCTGAACACACACACAGTTAGTCTCAAGTGTGTGTGAGGCCCCAGCCCACAGGACTGTCCTGGAGCGGGCGAGTGCTGGCGTGAACCCTCAGGCGCTGAAGCCTGGCAGGATCGGGGTCGGTCAGTCGCCAGCCTGCTGCCTCTCGGCTGGGTTCAGAGCTGGTGCACGATGCTGTCTGCGTGGTTGACTGAAACGGGGCCGTCCTGCCGCAGACGCTGCCACTGGAACGTGGTGCTGAGCGAGCCGACCTCGTCCTCCTCGTTCTCCTGCTCCTTGGCAAACTCCATGAACACCTGCGGGACAAAGAGACAGAGGACAGGAAGAAGATGAAGCATTAGGAAGTCGACATAATCATTGAAAAAACTCTGGTGTGTTTTTTAAACCACATACCTGCTCTAAGGTCGACTGAGAGAAGTTGTACTCTTCAAAGTTGAAGGTTTTCTTGGCTGAAGACAAATAGAGGTTAAGAAGATAGATTACACAGAATGAGTACGCAGATATCTGTGTGTGTGTGTGTGTGAGAGAGAGAGAGAGAGAGAGAGAGAGAGAGAGAGAGAGAGACTAACTGTGACTCACCACTCTCTAACTGAGAGAAAGACTTGGCCAGTGATTTCACATCCTCCATGGGGATCTTGTAAACCATCAAAGTAGCAAAGCTGCAAAGAAAGCATCAGACAGCAGATTTACACTGTGTACACTGTTGCACTAAATTATGAACAAGGCATTATGCATTTCTTTCAAATCATGTGGTTTTAGCAGAGCTTTCATTTTGAGGGGTACATTTTACATTTCACTTTCCAAACAAAGAAAGAAAAAGTGTTGCCGATATATTTACAGAAAGTTTGGTGACGTGTGAAGTGTTGCACTTCCACTTGCTTTACTTCTGTTGTTCTGGAGTTTTCCTTTCAAATCTTCAACTAAAATTACACACATGTTGAACCCGACAGCACAGAAGATCTATACAATCAGCACAGTTTCAAGGTGGACACCCAAGATTAGAGTCACCAATTCAGTATCTGACCAAATGTGAAATATGGTCACAATGTCTCCTTCTGTTCCTGAGTTATGGTGTTGAATAATGATGACATTATGATGTCACAGTGAAGTTGACTTTTTGGATATAAAATGTCATCACTTCATCATTTAATCCTAATCCAATTTGACGTTTGTGCCAAATTTGAAGAAGTTCCCTCGGGGCATTCCTGAGATATCGTGTTCACGAGAATGGGACGGACAACCCAAAACATAATGCCTCCGGTCCCGGCTATCGCCAGAATGGGACGGACAACCCAAAACAT
>JBBPCS010000001.1:2622460-2635737 GCA_037974645.1 Hollardia meadi
AGAATGGGACGGACAACCCAAAACATAATGCCTCCGGTCCCGGCTATCGCCAGAATGGGACGGACAACCCAAAACATAATGCCTCCGGTCCCGGCTATCGCCAGCGTAAAACTAACTTTTGTTGTTTTTGCTGTATATGTGACATGAAGTCATTCAAAAAAAGCGTAAAGCGAATGTACTGATATTTTTGCAATATGGAGCTGAAGATTTATTTCCATGCATGAGGGGCCGATCAAACAGTTTCTGCAGTCAGATTTTTTTCCAGTTGTTTTCTATGGACACTAAGTGTTTTGTGCTCTGGGCGTCTCGTGTTTTAAACGCTCTGAGTGCCTGGATTTGAAAAAAATTCTATTCAATTTACACGCGTTCCTTCTGTGATGGTGACGACAAAGTTTACAGTTGCTCGGAAACAACGATCATGGCGGAGGTGTGCTGGCTGTTTCTGGATTCCCGGAGCCACATGACTTTACAAGGCGTAATTACCACAATCTGCACAAGAAACAGCAGCCTGGAGGCAAATTAGTGCGGCACTTGAGATTTTGGGTAAGCTGTTTTTTAGTATTATTGCCTCGCAACAATTCAGAAAAATGCACCGCAATGCTTTTTTTTGTTTCTACATAACTGCAGAGATGTCTGATGCCTTGTAATAAAGTGCTGAAAGACAGTCCTGTGACGGCAGTGTGGTTCAACACACTGCAGACAGACACACACATTCCTTTGGCCTCACCTCTCCTGCCGGGCAGCGTGAGGGAAGATTCGGAGGATCTCTTTGTGCAACAGCGCCACCTGCTGGAGCCCCGTCAGCTCCTCTCTGAGCTTTACCTCCAAACTGTAGCCTCGACCGTATTTCCCTTTCAAATGCTGGATGGAGCCGATACATCTGATAGAGAAAAACAGACGGAGCGTTAAGTGATCCACATATCTGTTCTTTCAGAAAGCATCCCATCAAAGAAGGCGAGTACCAACCTCAGCTGGCCCGACACCATGATAGCTACGCGGTCACACACGGCCTCCGCCTCCTCCATGTAGTGCGTGGTGAGGATGGCTCCTCGCTGACGATTCTTGAAAGCAGCACGTATGGCCCTCCTACACAAAGGAGACACCGAGGTCAGAGGCTGCTTTTAAAAGGGACACAAAGACGACGTGAGAGGGAGGCCGTCCTTCAACCGCAAAGGCCTTGAGAAGACAAGAATCCTCCACAGTCCTCAAACATTCTCTGTGCTCTGTAGCTGAACCTCCTCTGTAACCTCTCAAAGGAAAACTACAAAAAACATGACAGAAATAATACTTTTTTTTGGAGAAATAATTGAAAGAATATCAAGTAAAGATGCTAAAGTCTTAAATCAAGAAGTTTGATTTCATCTCATTTGGAGAACTGGGTAGTTTCTGTGAAAATAGCAAACTGATTTCCAACGACACCAACTGTTGTTTTAGAAAGAGCTGATGAAATGGACTTTACCATTTAAGAACAAGATTTTATAAATATAAACAAACAAGTATAACATAATCTCAACTTTTAAGTATAACAGTTAAACAGAAGTTAACCAAATTTATGTCAGCAAATTGTTTTAAATGGAATTCTGATAACACAGAGGTCCTGACTACCTGCATCCGAGTGTCCCGTCCTCTCTTAGTCCCTTATTAATTAACATTAAACCAAATGTCAGGAACCTGGGTGTCATCCAGTGGTGTTGCCAGAATACAATCAATGCTGAGTTTTAATGATACTCAGCTGTCATTCATGCTTTATTTCCTCATGGTTTGACTAGTCATGGTGTGGAACACTGTACTTTATTCATGATGTTAAATACACCCAGAGTTTTTACATTTTATCTTTGGTGTTTTATTTAAATCATCCACTGTTTTTAAGTTATTTTCTTTTATTCCTTAAGCCTGCCTGTTTTATTCATACATAATAATATTGTATATTTTATTGTTGTACTCCATGTTTTTGTTGTAAAGCACTTTGTAACACTGGTATTGATAAGTGCTATATAAATAAACTTTGATATTATTATTATTATACACACGATAAAATGTTGCGTAACATTCTTGTTACATGAGTATAGTCTCACCACATGCGCTGTTTAGACTTGGGGTCCATCCCTGATGACGGCTCATCCAGTAAAACTATCTGAGGATTCCCAATCATACTCAACGCAAAACACAACTGTAAACAAACAAGACAACAATATAGTCAAACTGTGTGTTAAATGTTAACAACATCAAAATTAAACATGTATTCATCAAAGCCTGATGAAACACTGATGATAACAAATTCAGCAAAGAAGAAATACATTTTATTGTACAAAACCAAAAGAACCCCGGTTGGAAGAGGTTTCAAAAATCCTTCATGACTTCAATCAAAATTCATTTGAAAATGTTTTGCTGTTCATACAAACTGTGGCAGAAAGTCAAGCAGGTTAATGCCAAAAATACCTAAATGTTAGTGTTCAGACAGCTGAGTGGGCTTAGTGGCTTTGCATCGTTAACGAACGTGTTCTCACCTTCCTCTTGAGTCCTGCTGACAGCGTCTTGGCCTGTTTCTTCAAGTGGTCCTTCAGCTCCAGAGCGTTCACCACACTGACAACAGTCGCAAAACAACCATCACAACTTTGACATCTTGTACTGAATGATCACAACAGAAAATACGTTTGAAGAAAAAGTGCTTTCGTATCTACTCGATCATTAGGAAATAAATTCCTTTCTATTTACAGAAGTGGTGTAAACTATTTACAATCTACAGCATCGGTACGAATTCCTGTTGTTATCTACTCATACGCTGAATGTTCACAGCTGGAGCTGCAAAAATCTAATATATCTGAAAAAACTGATCGTTTTATTGCATGAGCGATGCTAAAGGCCCGTCACACTACACGATCATCTGCGACTGTCCACTGTGCAGGACTTGTTCCGATGGTAAAAATCTGTGCTGTTGGTTAAAGCGTCTGTAAGCGTGAAGCTCGACTCACCGTGTGATGATCCCCGGTACGTCCTGTCCTCTCAGGCCCTTGATGGCAGCGTAGATCTCCAGGTGCTCCTGCAGAGTGATCCTGGGCCACAGAGGGTTCACCTGTGGACAGTAGCCCACGTGCTCCAAAGGATTGTCGACTTGACGAAATTCTGTACTGTAGTCCCCCATCAGCACCTGGACAAGAAGAAAACATCATGTTTCGCATCAGTTTCACTCCATCTCTCAAATGTCGTCTTTTTTTCTAGATGAGTTGGAGAGAAAGGTGTTTCTTTTTCAGATGTCATTTTAATTCAAGGACATTATATAAGGTCACACTACTGACTACACACACACACACACATTTGATTAATATCTAGAGGTGTAACGATTGATCTGGATCGATATATCGATGCAACATGAAAACATCGATCCATATCATCAGCAAGACAAACCAGGCATCTCACTCGACAGTCTGCTAACTTTTGCTCTCCCTACAGCAGCATTAGCTGATCTGCTCTGAAATTCAACTGTGCTGTTCAGTCAGGAGACGCAGTGACTTAAACAAAGAGTAAGTAAGAAAAAGTATAAATAACACACAAGTTATTAAGCTATAAGTAGAGGAAAAGTCTGCTAGCCGCTAGGCTAATTTGTGCAGTACAAAATGCCACAGGCTTAAGCAATAATGGTAAACTAGGAAAAACAATTGTTTTGTCTACGAACTCTCTTTATTAAATGTTCTTGTTGCCATATTTTATGCGTGCTAGTGGATTCAATTTTTACTGCACTTAACCGGTTACATTTATTCGCATTTATGCATCATTTTTCTCTTTTATGAACAAAACCAGAAAAGGGGTGTCAGCTCCTTCTGTACCCGATTGTGTTAAATAGTAAGATATTATCTCATATCGATCGAAGGAACCTGAAATTAATCAAAATCGTGGCAGATTTCGAATATATTGTATGAAACTTGTGATTTACACCCCGATTAATGTCTTCAACAAATGTTTATGTTTTTATTATGTTGAAGATATTTCCACATGGGACCAACACTGGTGAGGAATTCATGCATCACTCATGTAACCCCAGAAAGTTACATGACTGATGGTCTTCAATGGGAATCGTTAATATTCCACAGCAGAGACAATAACAGTAGCATCAGTATTATCTGGACTGTACCTGGCCTGCAGTGGGGTCAGTGTCACCTGACAACATATGCATGATGGTGCTCTTTCCTGCTCCGTTGGGGCCCAACAGTCCAAGAACTTCACCTGAAGAAACAACATTTAGGATTTTCCTAAAAGAAAGACTGGCTGACTTTGAGTTTCCTCAAAGACTGGAACAGTGCAGACACTCATACAATCTAAGCATTGGTCCACTTGACAAAGACAGGAATGACAAATGAAACGCACCTTTGCGAACACAGAAAGAGATGTTCTTTGTGGCCACTTTCCTCGTCTTGTTCAGAGAAAAACCTTCTCTTCTGCCCTTGTGCTGCTTCCTCAGGTTACTCACAACCACCAGTGGTTTCTAAACGGAGAAGAAACAGTGAAGAGATCCAAAATGTACTTGTGTTCGGTGGGCGAAAGCTCACGATGAATATAAATAAATCCTCTAAATTTAGGTGCTCAAACTCCCATTTATGTAACCGGTGCTGCTTTCAGTCAAAAACGAGCCCACATCTGATAATCCACTGAGACAAACTTCAGCAGCTCCTTATTTTCCTGCAACAGATACTGACTCACCTCTTCACAGGACTGGCAGGTGAGGGCCTCCTTCACTCGGGCCTTCTCCATCTGAACATCCTCATCCTCGTTGAGCCCTTCTTCTGGGTTCCTCTCTACTTTGGGCTTTGAGTTGGATGAGATCCTGTCAAGGTTTAAAAAAACCCCATCAAGGTTGGCTTTTGGTACAACAATTATTAAGTTAATCTGACCAATGTGGTTTTCTGTCGAGGTCTAAAATGACCGGAAATGCAAAATAATCATTATAACATGAACTTGTACGAGCGTCTTAGACCGAATTGATATGATGGAAGTTCAAGTAATAAACTTCTGAGCTATGATCCGAAATCTGATCATCACCTGCAGAGCTGATCGTTTTTCATTGTCCTCCCTCCGTAATGGATCTCCAGCCAACGAAGAAGGAAAAGCAGCAGGATGCACTGGAGATAAGGCTGAACACAGAAACAGAAACATACAGTATGACAGCAGAACACAAACTTCTACTGTCTATTTTCCGACTGTAGCAATGTTTGACTAGATGTTTTAAAATCAGATACATACAGCTATAACTGCAATGAGCAGGTTTTTCCACAAGAAGTTCTCTTCGTCCTGAGAGGGGAGGAACGTCGCCTGTAAATGAAGAAAAAACAAAAGTCAGATGACTCCTGCTTTTACAGCAGTCATAGACTAAACAAAAAAAATGAAGTTGCCATGAAGATGTCCCAACATGCTCCCTGTGTCAGAATTAAAACAGGCCACATTCAGACAGAATCAGGCACTGCAGCAGGGTTCACACACAGGGTTCTGTGGCGGTGTAGGTGGACACAACAGGGAGAGTATAATGGTTGGGTCTGACTGGATAGCACTCAGTTTCTGGCTCTTGGCTTGGGAGTAACAGCTGTTCCAGAGAGGCTTTCTCCATCCATAAAAAGAGTATTTCTCCCCCTCTGATTGTGCAGTCTCCTGGCAGCAGGACGTTGTTTGTGGCACCAAGCAACATAACAGAAACTCAGAGCAAGTTGTGAACAGCTTGAACAACAATACTGTTGACCAGCCAGTCTGATCAGCAGGCTTCCTCCTTCTTTTTTTTTTTAAACCCGTGGCCTGCATTGCCACCCACACTCAAGATGGGAGGGAAGACTGGCATTTTCGGATCAACATCTGATTTGATCCGAATGAGGCCTGAGCGATGTGTCGCTTGAACTCTGACCTATTTTGATCCAATATGAATAGGTCAAAGTCAACCCTGATTCCTTGACACCTTATATGATCCACAGGACCCTTCTTATATGGATGTCCTCCTAAAGTAAGAGGTTTGGAAGGAAATCGGGGAGCTGTTGAAAATTACAAGTAAGTAAACTCTCCTTAAACTTTACAGAAACAAATCTGACAGAGGTAGCTTGCCTTAACAAATGTTAGCCTACTCCTTTGCAGAGAAAGAAATCACAAGTGGCACAAAAAATGATCCCCTCCTCGTGCTGCAACATCACTGATAGTGTATCTGGACTATTTTTTGCCACTAGAGTTCGCTGTATGTTAGGGAGCAGTATAAGGGTTCAAAGAACCATTCTACTGTGCATAAAGATGTTAATTGTAATGAGGTTAAAGAGGCTGAAAGAGACTAAAATATATGAACAAATGCTGGTGAGTTGGTGTTGATTCTCAGTGAGTTCATCATCATGAGCAACTTTTCTGCCCCTGCGCCCATATCATGTTGTCTAAAATACAGCTTCATGCAGGTTTAAAGAAAAAAAGGGAGACAGAGAAACCACTGAAGGATCACTGGTTGAAATCCTACCTTAGTGATGCAGTTGAGGCAGCCCATGAGAGGGTACAGAGGGTTGAAGAAACACAAGACGTTGTGCAGGTTCCTGGTCAGTCCAGGGTTTTCATTCACAAATGACAACTGAACCAGCGAGGCTGACACCACACACACCTGGAACATAAGTCACTCAGTAAGCAAAACCCTTTCATGAGACTACTGACCACCGTCCGAAAACAGAATCACACAATAAAACTGATGTCAAAGTAAGAATACGAAGCTAAAGCTCTTTCAGGATTTACTTTGCGTTTAAGTTACCGTGATCACAGTTATTAATCACAATGATATCAGGAACACATTTTATTGTGCTGTTTGGAGATCACAGTTTGGAAGGTGGATTAACACCTGTATTTTCAGTGTTTACTCGAGGCATCCCGACTCACCATCATAGAAATGACAGAGAAGAAATCCCTGTTGCTCTGGACTCGGGCGAAGCCAAAAGAAACCACATAGGTGAAGAGGATCATTGCTGGACCAAAGCCAACAATACACAGGACCTAAGAGAGGGGAGAAGGGATGTCATGAAAAGTGACACAACGGTAACATTATCAGGAAAGTTACCAGCTAAACTGATTGCATCGTGTGTTAGATGTCTGATTTTATAATGCTTATTGAGACTAAATTAAGCATTTTGTCCCACATGTGTTGTCTCAAAACTAAACCTCGATATGTCAAAAAGGTGGAATGGAGAGGCAGATGTTTTTTGCAGAATTTAAGGTCTTGTTTCCAAAGGGGTGTATGGAAGAGAAGTGGCACATTCTCGATAATAAGCTTGAGGATTGTAATGCGTGTATAAATGGCAGTACGGACCACAGCAGTGAGGTTGCTGGAGGTGAGCAGGTTTCCAGTGTGCAGCGAGAAGAGGATGACGGTCATCCAGGAGAGGATGAGGTAGTAGAAGGGGATGTCCACAGCTGCTTGGCCGCACCAGTAGGCTGATGGTACCAGACCAGAGATACGCAGCGTGGAGCGACATTTGATCTGTAGAAGAAAAAAAAACAACAAATATGCAAGTCAACGAGCGGTGAGTGATTGGTCGAGAGCGAGGAAAATAACAGCTCAGCGAGGAGCTGAATTCTAACTGATGGGCTAGCTGTGCCTGACACACAAACCACGTAACCATGACGTCCCCAGTTCGACTCGACCTTGAGACCATTATCACATGTGGTCCCCTTCTTTCATTGTTCCTGTTGCTCTCTACTTCTCAAACTGTCCAATAAAGGCAAAGTGCCACAAAAACAATCTGAGAATCACTCAAAATATGGTTTATGACTGCACATTATATTTCCCTATGTAGGTCCATTTGCAGTAAAATGACTCCTCTCTCTGTTTTTACATACAACAAAATTAAGAAATCAACCCACTCAGTTAAAATGTGTGTGTAGAAGTAAGTGATTACCTCTCTGTCTCGAGTGTGGTCCATTGCAAAATATGCCGGCATTCCAGCTGCCAGCATTCCCAGTATGATGGCCTCTATGTACACCAGAGCGTAGGACGTAGCATCTGGGATTTGCTGAGGGATGTCACAGTGGAAACGTTCAATCTCTTTAAATGGCACAAGAAGACAGGATAGATAATATCAATGCCGTCTGAGTCATAACTTTGTCAAATACTCACATAATCAAACGGTTTGGTCCAGGTTCGGATCTGTCCAGTACCATTCAGACCTCTTAGAAGAGCGTTGCTTAGTATATTGACTGCCATAGGCAAGGAGTGAACTGTGGTGCTGTTGAATGCAACACCGTATCTGAAACCCTGCTATCACACAGAAAAGAGCGTGTTAAAGAGTGCCACATCTTGGCAAGTGAACTCCACTCCACCTAAATATAAGGCTCTTAGTTGGAGGAATCAGCAGCCCTCAAACAAAGTGCCCTTCATTTGGAACACTACAACCACATTAACTGTAAGTAGCGGTGCAGCAGGAGATCACATCTGATGTTCACCTCCTGTTTCATCAAACATCTGGTATCAAAAAGTACATTTAATCTGTCCAGTATTTAAGTGACCTTGCTGGATCCTGTTATGTTGATAGCAGCGCTGTGGGGAGCTGCAACCATGTAGTCGCTGTGTTTCATCATCTCCACTTTGATGTTCTGAGACTCCAGGTTGTGGATGAAGTCGGAAATATCAGACCCTGTTAGCACAAGGAGAAAGCAGTGCTAACTTGTACAAGAATACAACACTGGAGAATGCAGCAAGTAAAGGAATATTCAGAGGATCTTCATCAAGGAGGTTGGTTAGAATTGCACCCATGGGACACTTTGCTCTCGATTATGATTTACTTTTAGTTGTGCAGAGGTCAGTATCCCATCACAATATTTACAGCATGCAGCACTGAGGACATACATAACAAAACCTGAAAGCAGACAAAATTAAACTCAATACAAGTTCTAGGTTTCAGTTGTACAGCTGACTTCCTGATATCAGCCATCAGCTCGTTTCCTCCCGGGTCACAAAACAAAAACTCAACCTTTGGAAAATCTCCAGCGGACTCACCTGAGGAGTTCTGAACCAGGAGGCTGGTGGTGTATCTCCGGGGTGCCTGGTTCCTTTTAAGGAGGTAAATGGGCAGAAACTGACGGTCTGGGGAGTGAATCTGGATATTTCCTGTGACCAGAGATAGGACAAGCACGGCAGCAACAAACACCAGGGACAAGGCCAGACTGCAAGGAAAGGGAGGAGGTGAAGAAAGACAGAATGAACAGAAGGGACAATGTGCAGACTCTTTAGAATCCTACAGCAGAATATAGAACTTTAACCATCCATTTATACAAATGACATACTTAATCAGTAGGACTTTGGACACAGTTCCACTGTCAAGAAGTAGTCAACTAACCAGTGGTACCTATACTCATTTTTTTCACTTAACATACTTATTAAAAAATATGATATTATTGATCCTCTCCATATTTATTAGTCTCTTTTTTAAATAAGAACCGAAATTGAGTTGAAAAAGTTAAATAATTTAATTTTCAGTGTCTGTGCAGCCTTGTTTGCTTCACTACATCACTGCATAACTCATAAATGTTCAGACAAGCTTAATATGTGGTTATTTGTGATGCTATATACAATTCATAGATTCAGTCAAACGTTCAGTCTCATGCCATTTTTCTTGCTTTGATTTTTGACGAAACTAATCTTGCTCTTTCACACAGTGGTAAACATTTTGGCTGCACTGGCTGCCTGCTCCAAACGCCATGAAAAACACTCTGCTTGCAGTCACGTGTCATGCAGCACTCACGTGTAAACAAAAGCCTTCCTCTCCCTTCGCATGTTGAGCATGTGCAGCCAGGCCACGGCGCTGAACTGCTGCCGCCACAGAGCGTGACCCGACACCACATCTGACTTGCTGTCTGAGAACATCAGCAGCCTCTGGTCCGTATCGTCCACAGAAGCGTTGTCACATTCATCCTCCGCCTGCTCCTGATTAAACACACTGTAGTCTGAAGACATCACACAAACAGAGTCATTTCGTTTGATTATAGAATAGTTTGGGATTTTTTTTTATGTAACAATACTCCTTGCTGGTTTGGTAACACACTCACCAGCTTGGTCCACTTCAGCCTCTGCCTCCAAACGAAGAAAGACATCCTCCAGTGTTGTCATAGAAACCCCGTAGTTTATAATTCCCAGATTGGGTTGACAGTCGAGCTCCGAGAACAAACCTATGAAAGACAAATTCATGAGAACTTGCTTCTGGTCCACAGTTGAAGCTGAGTCGCAAATGAGTTGTGATAATTTTCTTAGCATTTGCCTCTTTGCGCTTACTGTGCTGCCAAATGACAGTGTGAACAGTAAGAAGGCTGGCAGTCAGAGGAAACTATGTACATGGACTTGCAAACTTCTAAACTGGCTGTAAATGTGGGATTTTTGTGTTGACTTTAAAGATTTATAGAAAGAACTCAAAATTCCACCCAGATTAGGTTTCACTGTATGTCAAAAAGAGACATCTTACTTATCAAGATAGCGTGATCTGACCTGGAAACGTGTCCATGCTCTCAAACGGCAGAGTGAATGTCAACTCCGCCTCGTGCTTTTGAGACAACTTTGCCTTGGGAACATGGTGCTTGACCAGTGACGTGATCTTTTCAGCTTCACATCCCTCATTCATGGACATTCTATGAAAAAAAAGTATCTTAAATAACTAAACCAGTTAAATAAAAACCTTAATGTGGTCATGACACATATTTTTAGGAAATAGGTATTACAAACCCTCAATCAAAAAATCATTCTTTACTTCTATTTGTACATGCCATCAATGTGTTTTTTTATCTGTACATATTTTTATACATTTATCAGAGCATTTATAAAATGGTTCACCAATAAGCCACTAAGGTTTTTAAATATCCAAAGACGGATCACTGCTGTTATCATGATGATCATGTCGCAATTTCCAGTACTTGAGAGTTGACACAATAAACTACATGAGCAAAGTAAAATCTACGTGCCTGAGGTGATATCCAACGCCACACTTGATCTTGAGATACAGAGAAGAGCCGACACATTTCAGCTGTCCTTGAGAGATCACAGCTTTGCGATCTGAAGAAAACAATAACATCAGTGTTTAGCAATGACAACAGATCAAGCACAGATTCTGAAACTGCAGCTGGCTTGAAACCATTTCATGACACGTCTTCAAAGTGCAACTATCAGTGCTCAAACAAAATTTTTCCCAAATGCTGACATGAATAATATCAACTGGCAGAGTGACGAAGCAAACAAACAAATAAAATAAGTAAATAAAAAATAATGCAATGTACAAAATTCCTCTAAAAAAATCTAAAATCAAATTAATTTTGAAGTGAAATGAAGTGAAGAGTAAACCAAAGAGTAAAAGCCAAATTTGACTACATTTCTGTCTAATGGTTTTCTTGTTTCTGGGTCAGTTAATGTTATGTAACAGTTCGTACCAGCAAGAATGTCAGCCTCATCCATGTAGTGTGTGCTGAGGACGGTGACTCTTCCGGCTCTGCGGCTCTTCAGCAGCGACCACACCTGGTGTCGGGAGCAGGGGTCCATGCCCGCTGTGGGCTCGTCCAAGAGCAGGATCTGACGGGAGCAAACGTGATGCAGACTGCTCAGAATGGGCCCAAGCTGACATTATCCTGCTAGAGCTATACTGAGACCAGGATTCATACAAAAACAAGGAAAAGTGAACACTTAATGGTGGAGCTTGTCCGTTTCAAGCTCCAGGTACCTTTGGATCTCCGAGAATGGCAATGCCCACAGAGAGTTTCCTCTTTTGGCCTCCACTCAGATTCTTGGCCTGAGCCGTCATGATTTTCTCCAAGTCCAGATCCTTCAGCACTTTCGTTACCTATTAAAAACCAGCAGAATCACACCAAAGGTCAACAGCCTGGCACCTGTCGCTTAATTAATATAACATTCCCTGTCGTCAATCTCACCAACAAAACGTTTCACTAAAACTATAGGAGAGGGGCTCTTAAACCAGTGTTTAGGCCATGCCATTACCTCAGCACCGATGTCTGCCGGCGGGATCCCTTTGATGGCAGCAAATATCCTCAGGTGCTCTTCCACAGTGAGCACATCAAAGATGATGTTGAACTGGGGGCAAATTCCCACCAGCTGCTTCATTTCTGACCCCTCTGCAATCTCTGCTACAGGGGAGCCGTAGATGGTCGCCGTGCCGTTAGTGGGCGGGCAGATGCCACAGAGGATGTTCATGAGAGTGGACTTTCCAGCCCCGCTGTGTCCCAGCAGAGCCGTGATCTGGCCCTCATAGATGTCAAACGTCAAACCTGGGGAGGGGATGTACAGACAGGGCAGGGCAGCATCATGAAAATCAATGAGGAAATGCACATTAACATAAGAACAGATACACAGTAGGGCTAAATAATATATTGTTTCAGCAATGTAGGCATATGCAACAGAATAGAGCTTTCAAAATCGAAAGAAAATTTGTCAAATATTTTGATAATCGATTAATCGTTTCAGTCATTTCAAGCAAAAATGTTTGCAGGTTCCAGCTTTTTGAATGTAACGATTTGCTGCTATTCTTTGACATTTATGTTAGTACATTTTCTCGGCTAAACCAGGACTGTCCAAAGTGGGAAAAATTTAGAAAGTGACAATAAAATAAATGTTATTTTATTTATTTTTTGTGAGATAAAAATGTAATTTAAATATGTATATGTATATATAATGTATAATGTATGTATAATATAATATATATATTTTTAATAATCTGAGAGCAATTTGTGCAGGAAGTCAATTTAATTTGTTAATTAAGGGGAACTTGGGATCCTCATACCAGTTTGCATCTTGACAATACCATACAATAGGTGCTTGCTTTTGGCCAGTGGCCCACCACTAAGTTTCAGTTTTGGCCCTCTAAGGGAAAAAGGTGGGCACCTCTGGTCTGCAGATTAATCAATAATGAGAATAATCGTTAGTAGCAGCCCTACAACAGAATCAGAAATTATCAGGAAAATAAGATTATTCTCTCTGCCTACTCAACATTTGGTAGCCTGTGATACAATTACATTTTGCTTACTGCTTTTGCACTGATGCTCTACCTGCACGGCGAATAACCAATTATTATCAGAGCAGAGTGATATGTTTCACATACCACAAAGCTATGCCTTCTTTTGGTTCAAATTCTTGCAACAGATATTCCACAGTAACTGCAGTATATATATATATATATATATATATATATATATATATATATATATATATATATATATATAGTGAGAACAAAGTGTTCAGGACTCACCTCTCAGAGCCTCCACCACGTTGTCCTTCTCTTTGTACACTTTCT
>JBBPCS010000001.1:2652120-2670533 GCA_037974645.1 Hollardia meadi
GTGTGTGTGTGTGTGTGTGTGTGTGTGTGTGTGTGTGTGCGTGTGTGTGTGTGTGTGTGTGTGTGTGTGTGTGTGTGCGTGTGTGTGCGTGCACTTCACTGGAGGATGATTTTTGGAGAAAAACAACAGAACAGAGGAGAATAAACAGGCGGTAAAAAGTCAGTCAGGCTGCGTTCACACATTCTCCTCCAGTTCTGTTCAAGCTGTCCATCAGACAAAATATTCATATTTATATCAATATCAATATTGTTTTGAGGTTTTGAGTTAAAGTTCTGTATCGGCTGGACACATTACCAAGACAGCTGTAAAACTGTGAGAACTATTCAGTCACCGAGGACCATCTTTTATCAGCCCCTTTCGAAGTGTTCACGGTTCAAATGAATACTTGAGAGTCTCTTCTCAAGTCGATGAACCATCCTTCTATCTTTGGTACGTTGTACCCTTCACACAGTTGTTTAGACAGAAAAAAAAAGTTTAAGGTCTCACATGTATTTGATCATTTATCCCTGTTATAGCTGCATATTCAACCTGCTCATACTGACATGTTCACACAAATAAAATGCCCATCTTTAACAGAAACACACACAAACGTCTGCACTGCCGTATCCAATTCAGCTAAAACATACATGTTACCCTTTGTCTGTCTGTGAGTCAAAAGTCACTTACATATCAGGACAAAGATAGGGCAGGGTAGGAAAGAAGGTAAGAAGAGAATAAAATAATAAAAGACATCACACAAAAGATGAGAAAATGAGGGAAACAGGAAACAGAAGCGTGATGTCAAGATAGATTATGAGTAAGTTCTGACACCTGGTGGTGAAAGACAAAAATCACAGCACATAAAGTCCTAAAACCCTTTTCTCCTTTGCTTAGACGCACTTCTGCCGGTTGTGTCCTAAAACTGCAAATACAATGATCAAAATCTCACCAGAGAGTGTCCTGCTCACAATCTTTTCAATCTAGTTCCCAATGAAGAATAATCAGTGTGAACTAACATGTAAAGAGACATATTTTAGTGACATGGTGCTTGTAAAAAATGTAGGAATGTGTGTGAAGGGTCAGCAGTTCTCAACAGCCTTCCATTACTGCCATCACTTCGACTTCACAAATGTGTAACACAAGAACGTTGTGGATATGGAACTTGAGAACTTCACTGCATAAGATGAAAATATTATCTTGTGGCACTTTGGGTGCTCCGTAGTGTACAAAGTGAAAGGCTAAAAATCAGATGCACCCCCTTTTTCTCTGATCCATCATCTCTAAAAAGTTGATTGGGTTGGGAAGTCGTTTGGCTTCCGTCCTCTCCGTCTTTGCCAGAGTCGATCCTACAGCTGCTATCTGCTGAGTGTCAAAGGCCTAATTGTTTTTTAAAGAAGGCCCTGCCAGCACTGATGCCAGCCCCTGTGCCGCTCTATTCTTCAAAACCGTGTGATGCCTGAACACTCCATGTGCCGCCTCGAAGCTCTGCCAGGTTCTCAACAACCAGCGCCTGCTCAGGGAGCCTTTTTGCACCCTTATTGTGAAAAACTCAGATGCGTTCTTCATTGTGAGAATATGGAAGCCCTCATGGTACAGTAACGTCAGATTGTTGGCTGGCAGGACGGCTGATGCTGGGGCCGCAGCATGCCATGCAGGGATTTCAGCCAGGCTTAGAGCTCCGCAGTAACAGGTTTGTGAGGTTTGAAGAAGCAAGACTTGGTGCCAAGATGACCTGACTGCCCTGAAGAAACAGACAGCCATAGCAGGGTGCATGTCAACAAGGTCCTGTGGCAAATGGCAAAGACCGGCCATCCGCCTCTGGTGTCCCAATCTCTCCTCAAAAACAACTTTTTGGTTTGTTTGGCTTGTGTTACAAATCTTTCAGACAACACAGAGATTGTAATAGAAGTCAGTTTACGGGTCAAAACAGAGCTGGCTGAAAAGGCTTGTTGTGATGTGGCTGTAGATCCATTCAGTAACAACGTTCTCCGACTGTGTGACAGCTCCGACTTTCACTGATTTCAGAACATTTGACTCGGGTTAACTGCAGGTTTTTCTTTGTCGTACATCAAGCCTTCTTTTGTTTTGGACCGTTTAGAGCATTGTTCACATCTGTTACAGTTGTTTGAATGCACCTCAGAGACATAATGAAATTGCAGTTATTATTTCCAGTAAAATGGGGTATGTGAGCAGGTATGAAATTATATTAATTTAAGATATAAATTTGAAAAAAGAGGACCATCAATAGTTATATGCAACTCTACATCTAATTCTACATTTTGTTAGTCATGTAATGCTGCCCAGATGATATTTTTTATCAACATAATGGGGTCTATGGTTCACGATGGCCCCGGCTGATATCCCTCCACAGCCCTTTGTTCTGTTGTTGTTTGGAGATGCTTGTTTGTTCTCATAGTAGATGGAGGATCTCTGATTCATGATGGCTTCAGCCTGATTCATCTCAAAGCCCTGTTAACTGCATGGAACTGTTAGATTTTACTATTAGGTGCTTCCTGATTGGATTTACTTTGTCTATACTCACTGTGCTCACCCCATGTTGTACTTTAATGTGTTTTATAACAAGTAAGGCTCCAATTTCTATGACCCACATTACTCACTAGTATTTAAAGACTACATTTCCCAGGAGGTGGAGCCTCTACCACTGGGGTGCACACAGGTGTGTTGCATACTGCTAATGATTTGAATATGATTGTCCATTGTTAGTTGTGTATAACCTTCTGATAGAGGTTGGATAGACCGAAAGCTTCACATTAAAGTGAAAAACTGCATAGAAGTCAGTGTGCAGAAATCTCTGCTTTCGTTTTGGATCCATTATTCTTTCCAGCACCTTAGCGAAGTCCTAGCTGGGTGAAGCGGTGGTCTTTCTACATTGTCAACATGAGGAAATGCATCTGGAAAGTCACACAGTGTTGACACTGAACGCCTGAGTAAAATCAGTGACAGCTGTGTCAGTTTCATTTGTTTGCCACAGTATCCGATCTTGCAATACAATATCCACATGTAGTGATTGCATGATTCAACTTTGCACAAAAGGTAAAGGTTAGGGAAATACCATGGTCTTGTTTAAATATTTAGAAAGTCAACAAGAACTTGAGACATAAGGCACAACCTTTTTACGTTATACTTAACATTCAACCAAAACCATGATTTTCAGCTTCATTCAGAGGAAAATAGCTTTATGTCAGAGGAGGATTTCTGCTATCCTGCCTGCCGTTGCATCTGTCATCATCCTGTCGTCATGTCATGCAGCCACAGCTTCTGTAAAGCCAGTCTGCAGAGCTTCTGTAGAGGGAAACAGTTCAACGAGTGTCCAGTTTGTCGGACAGTATCTCAATAGAGTGATCCTCCTCGTAAACTCGCATTAAAGAACTCCTCTGTTCGGCCCATCAGCAGCCAGTGTGTGTGTGTGTGTGTGTGTGTTGAACAGGGTCACAGAGGGGAGCTCCAGCAGAATTAAAGTGAACTTTAATCAAACAGCAGAACACACGAAGGTCCAGGTCTGACACACAGAGAGGCAGGTAAAGGTAGATTTCAAGAAGCTTCACCAGTTTTTTTGCAATAGGAGGAGAAGGCCGGGCTGGCTGGAGGAAGAGGAGCAGAAGAGTCAGATGACAGAGGAGAGGTTTGAAAAACATCTGGGCAATCTGACCTTCAACATCGGGAACATGATCTCCGACAGTCCTGTGATTCTGGATCTGAACACTGGCAATCCAGTGTTTTAAGCAAGACAGCAGCTTCCTGAAAACCCAGATAGCTTTAAGGACTGGGATTCTGTCCTGGACTCAGGATTTAACTCAAGGACACACAGCTGGGATGTTGAGGTTGTAGACAACAAAGACTGGGAACTGGGGGTCCGCTTGTGGTCAAGGGTTCTTGGGGTCTGCAGTAGGGAGTGTAGACTTTACTGATGTTGGATACAAACAACTACTTTCCACAGTCAATAAATGTTTTATGTATTATTTTTTTTGGGTTTAACTAATTACTTTTTTCCATTGGGCTCTCCGTAGGAGCTGCAGGAATATTTATCCCACATTTAGTGGCTGTCATTTAAAATTTACCTTTTTACGAGTTAAATGGGAGTGCCTGAATGCGGCATTAGTAATGATAAGATTGATGAAGCCACTAGTGTGAAGGTCGAAATACTACATATGAGCTGTTCCGGATATACTTTTAAAAACAAAAGTAGGAGCAAAAAAACATTATGCCAAAACCGTAACAAAATAGTGTATCAACGTGAAATTGAAGAGTATTTAGATGAAGTGATCTGTATTGAGTCCACAGCTTGAGAATGTCCTTTTGTATTTAAATAAGTTCAAGCCAACTCGGCTTAGCTAAAATGTTCTTTAGGTGTTCTGAATGTATACTTTTATTTTGAATGATTGATTACCCAAGTTCCGGTCACGTTATTCTATCTCCGGTTAACTTGACGCAGCGGGGGAGTCCAATGGAAGCCTTCGTCGCAACCCGGAGGAAACAATCGAGTGCGATTTAACCTGAATATATGAGCCGATTTTGTTTAATGGGGCTTATAAACAGTATCTTTTGTCAACAGCCTGGATCTGCGGTTCTCTCTGTTCTGCTTCGAACCCGCTAATTTGTCGTTAAGGGCGTCTGATCGGCCTTGTTTATACTGTACAGGGCAGCTTGAAGCAGGGAAGCAGGCCCGGTCCTGTGCGAGTTTCACGGCCGTTTCGGGTCTGGAGTGTGTTTTGTGTGGATCGCCCCTTTAGCTCACCAAGTAAGTGTAGATACAGATAACAGTCGATGTTCGTTTACCAGTAGAAAATGGCCTATGTTTGGATTTTTCTGTTGTGGCACGACACGATGTCAGTTTGTAGTTATTGTTAGCTGTTAGCTTCAAGCTAGCAGTTTGCTGGAGTGACGGCTCCTGTCTCCTCTGTAGAGCTTTTTGCTAATGCTAACGGCTAAAACTCGAGCTAACGTTAATAATAACTTAAATACATGTGTTATATATGTGCGTGACACATCTGTCGCCTCGTTATTACACTGATAGCTGATTTGTCTCACCTTCAGGTTTGTTGTGTTTTCATTAATTCTCCTGTTAGTACCTTACCAGTGCTGATATTTAACATTAGCGCCATTAGCTCGCTGGCAAGCTAATGTTAGCCTTGTTTTGTCAAACCAGCTGGCTAAGAAATACACAAGCTGTTGGCTAGTAATTCTCACACATAGCTACGCTTCTTTTATGTTAACCTGATTGTAAATGAAATTAAATTCAAACAATGAAAAAAATAACCGATTTTAATATTTGCTTGCCATTAAGAAATATATCCCGTGTGGAGTAATATTTATAATATCAATGATTGTCGAAGTAGTTAATGAACTGATCAGTGAACATGACTGACACTGGCTAGTAAAAGCTAAGTAAAATTACAATATGTATGTATTGAGTGAAATTGTTAAAAAAGTAGTGTATTTGGGGAACACATCCATGATGTCCATACAAACTCTTAAATGATGTGTTATTCTTTCTGTTCCCTTGTCCTCTTAGAGAATATGACCCAGATGCAACAATGACATCCAGATTTGGTAAAACTTACAGCCGCAAGGGAGGAGAGGGCACGTCCAAGTTTGACGAAGTGCTATCCACCAAGAGAGGCACTCTTAGTACCAAATGGGGTGACACCACCTACAAGGCCAAGGTGGGCTCCAAACGTGCCGGTGCCCCCAAGAGTGACTCTGTCCTGGGGGTTTACAAGAGGCCCCGTCCGTCCGGAGATGACTTGGAAGATCCGTTTGGATTTGACAGTGATGAGGAATCCAAGCCAGTGTCATCTCGCAGCGGCAACAAGTCGTCACCCGCCAAGCCGGCCTCGGCAGAGCCCCCCCAAGCGGAAAGGCCGGGCATTTCTTTGGACACAGGGAGCAGGTCCAGCCTCCAGGGAGGATCGAACACTTTGGCGTCCACTAGAGGAGCGTCATGGCTGCCCAGTGACAGGAACCAGCCCAGAGTGCTGGAGGATACAGCTCGGTTCTTCAACAGCAGCAGCGCTAGCATAGGTAACACACAGAATTTGAAACCTTTAAGCTTGGGTACATCTGGACTAGGGCTGCATCTGTATTTAGTCAGGATTGATAATCTATTAAAATAAAAATATTAAAATGTCAAATTAATGATTGATGCCCATAAAAGGTTACTGGATTTCACTGTGGTGTCTTACTAATTTAATCTCAAGAGTAAAAAAACATTCAAAGATATTCACTTTAAATTTTTATTAAAAAGAACAGGTAATGACTTAGCAAAGTTATTTTGAAAGCTGTTCAAGTGTTACTGCAGCAACTTAAAACATAACAAAACCAGACAAAATTTTGGAAATAATAACTTTTTATTTATAATATTTGAGTGAAACATGTAGTTGTGGTCACAGATGAAGTCTTGATATTATGACGTCTCATTAAAGCTGTTGTCTCAGCAGAATCCAACTCTGAATGGCAGTTAGTTGTTAAAAGTTTACCCCCTCTGCACTTTTCTATCTGTCAAAATGGAAAACACTTCTGGCCATGATGAGCTCATCATGAGTCCTGATTTTCACTGAAAACAAACTTGGATGGTGATACGATGGCTCAGTCTGGTGGCATCCAGAGGCTCATGTTAACCACACACTTCTACAACCATCACACTACTTTTGGCACAAAACAAAAATCCTATGTGGGGAAAAATGATTATTAATCTTGTGATGAAATTGGATGGCAACTGAATTCTGGGTCTTCAGATGACAAACTCGGCGACCTCTATAAAACTAAATGCTCCTGTGGACTCCAGTGGCATTTGTCTCCATGTGAGCCCCTTTGAAGCTATAAGGCACCAAAACTTGTAGTTTTCACTGAGCATCATTGGAGCAGTAGACTGTCGTTGTAACACACTGCACAAACCTGAAGATGAATGTTGCATCTTGTGCAGTAAAATTAAAAAAAAAATCTAATTTTAGTGATTTAATTTTTGACCCAACAGCATCGGAGCAATCAGTTTTATTGTGCTCCTCTCACAGCCAGTCGTTGTTGTCGCTTTCAGCTTGACTTGCCCTCAGCTTTCCGTGACCGCTGCTGGCCACCTGCCAGAGACGCGAGCCACTCCAACCGACTCTGACCAACAAGCTGTGCCTCAGTGAGCACTTGGGCTCAGAGTGACGTTTCCACAGTGTCAGGACACTGAGCCGTATTGAAGGGAAGCCAGCGCAATGCTGAAGTTCAGCTGAAACTCTGCCGTCAACAGCCGTGTTATCTGCTTACTGAGGCTGGAGATGTTGACTCAGCAAATATGACAAAATCCTTGACCAAATAACTTGTTTGATAAAGTCTGCCAATATTGAAGAGCTGACTGTTGCTACATTCAGATTGATGTTTACATTCAAGAATATTTTAAGACTATTTTTTAATTTTTTTTATTTAAGACTAGAATATTTTCATTTTTTAACAGACCATAACATCAGAAATCGATGCTGTTTAACTGTAAATAGCAGGGGGAAAAATAAGCTTTAATGATGTATATTTTTATTTATGAAATTCTCAAGATGTGAAATAAGCAAAAGAAAATAGAAAGGTTTTGCAGGCTTCATTTTAGGGGCGGGCGATCTGGTCAAAAAGCACATCGGTTGGACACTAAATGTTGCCGGTGCTTTAATCACCCTACACGCTTGTTGTTAGCTGTGTATTTAAACCCTCTGTTGACATGCCGTTAAGTGAGCTACATAGCTAATGTCAATCAACCCCACCTTTTTTTTTTCTTTCACCGCACAAGTGCTTTATCCCAGCGCTCCCCAACACCCTGAACACTGAGGTGATTTTGTGTAAAACTTGTGAAATCACATTTGATTAGTATTTCCAGCATTTGATATATACCTGGGCAGCCCACCCAAGTGAAGTCTGCTGTAGGTGTGGCAAACACTGCGACTGTTATGTGAAGATTGGAAACAGAAATAAGACATCATATACCATGATCTCTATGATTCGCCCCCCTTTCTTCATTTATAAGTCATTGTACATTGAAAGCTTGCAGCCTGTGGGCATTCCCTGCACGAAGCTTGTGTCAGGAAGTCTGAATTTGAGTTTTGTTTTGGTAAATCCGGCTTTGTGTCAGAATCTAAAGTTACATGCAAAGTTTAAGTGTGTTAAGGACAAGACTTTGGGGTCAGGTCACTTGTCGTACCAATTTGTCATCACTATTGATATTTAAATGATTAATATAATTATCAAGGAAGCACCGACTGCCTGATTATGAAAAACACTGCTGCAGCTAAGAGATGCAGAGGTGATCTGGTCAGAGTACACATGTAACTAAAGCGTATTTAACTAAGAGGTGAAGTCATTTATATTAAAATTACTTTTATTTATTTAATCGTTGAATATTTTCTGGTCATTTTGTCACTTGTCTGAATCTGAAGTTAGCCTGTGTTTGTGTCATACAGCCTCAGCTATGAACAGCCTGAAGAAGAACTGAAAGTCTCTTCATCGTGGCATGTCTTGCAGCTGTGTCACATTATTTAAAAAAGCAAACCGGGGCTTTTTGGTTTCTCAAAATCAAAATAAGAGCTCATTTGAATTTCTGCAAACAGGGTGTGTTGTCTGCATGTGCAAATCATATGGGATTAATGGTTTACTCTGGTACCTCAAAAGCTCACTTGGAACCTCTTTGTTGTTGTTTGGCGTTTACAGAGGAATCAATTATACTTTCAGCGTTGGGTGTCTCCAAGGGTCTGTCCTGTCCTCTGTGTTTGGCCGCTTTGGAGTATATTTAGGGTTGGACTTGACTAAACTAACCTTAACTATATCATCACAATACAGCCAGTTTGGCCTTGAGCCATAATTGATCAGGCGTTGCCATCTTAGACAAGAGACATGATAGATAATTAAACTTTTGCAGAGAGAAAGGTGGACGTTGAGGACTTTGGGGTCCAGAATAACCCAAATATCCTACAGGTCTCATATCTCCCTTCTCAGCTAATTGCTGTTCTTGAGTAATCAACTGTACAAAAAGCATCTTTTCGTATAAAAAGCAGTGGGCACAAAGGGGGAAAATGCCGTTGTTCATGAAGCAGCGACATGGTGTACTTTCTAGTTTCGCTACACTTACCTTCTAACATCACAGCCTTCCAACAAAACCGCGGCTGTGTTTGCTCAGAGTAATGAGTCCAGTATTGTGAAGGTGGAAATGGCCACGGGGTGCTAATAACCACAGTGTGCATATTGTCCTGTGAAGTGGCTCCAGACCCATTTGATTTTCTTGAAGAAATACACCACCTGGAAAATGAGTGTTTGACGTCAGGTTCCAGCTGTGTGTGTGTGTGTGTGTGTGTGTGTGACCTGTTTTCATGGTGTAAAGGTGGTTTTTGAAATGGTGCAATCATTATGTACACCATCGTTCTGCTGAGCAGCCTGTGAAGTAAAAAAAAGACACTGTAGGCATAGTGTTGTTTCATTGTTGTACCAGATGGCATTCTTTAGGTTGCACTATTTAGTACGAATGAATTTGACTGCTTTTTAAAAACAAAGCTTAGAAAACTTAATTTGTTGGAAGACTGTGGACAGATGTTTGCTGCTCTGGAGGTTAGGCCTGTTACAATAATTAAGTTAAAGAGGTATTGTACAATATATGGGCATGACCTCAATATATTGCCACTTGTGTTAACGTGTGTTTGTTTACATTACAACATTTTAGCTAACATGATGCCAGAATAAACGACATGGTTTTCTCTTATCGATATAAGTCTCGAACGCAGCGTCCTGAGCCGACTGAACAGTAAAAAACTATGCTGGGACGTGTTTTGCTGTCATTTCTGCTCACGCTGCTTCTAACCATTGATAAACTGGACTAAATTGCCTTTAAAGGAATGAATGTGCCAAATGTTCAATATTTATTTAAGTGCAATTTTTGTTAACAGAGCCTGAGAGTCAATTTTATTTATTGTTTTGCTTGAGTTATTTCATGTTTATTTAGTTTATTTAGATTATTTTAATATATTTTTTCACAGTAAGAACTAAAAGTTAATTGCTGTACTCATATTATTATTCTAGTATATTATCATTATATCACTGAAATAAAATGGTCTTAAAATAACAGTAATATTGTTTATCACGATTATTTCAGGGACAATATATCATCCAACAAAAGTAGTTGTCCTGGCAGGCCTACTGCGGGTAAAGTCTCTGCAAACACATGGTCAAATTATAGATATGGTGAGAATGATCAATTTGCACCAAATTGAAGAGCATCTATGATAATTCTGCATATTAACCCAATGCCTTTTCCCTCTTGATGACTGAATTGTCCTTCCTTTTGTTCAGATGAGTTATGATCATAGTATTTCAAGTTCAGAGAATAAATTGTGAGTCTTAAAAAGTGAAATGTTGCTTAAGTTAACTTACTAAACCTGGAATGTGGGACTTTTTTTCTTTTTCTTTTTTTTTTTCATATAAACGGACCCGGATCTGTTACCTTCAAGCCCTTACCAAAGGAGTTAGGTCTTAGCGAAGATTGGTTTCCCAGAACAGAAGGGAGCAACCGTAACCACAGAGTAGACTTCAGTATGGGCTACAGCTACTAGAAGTATGTCAGAGCCTGTGGCGTCATAAGCATGTCGACAGTGTTTGTGTAATTACTCTCACTGCCAGAAGAGGGAGACAGAAGTTCTGCACTGCAGGTTTAATAAAAACAAAAAGACACTTGATGCCACCAGTTTATATTTGTCCGTAGTGATTCTGAGTCTGTTTTTCTGCAGGAAATTCCCAGCACAGCTACTCGTGGTACCAAAATGCTTCTGAGAGCGATAAGAAGCCACTGGCGCAGACCACCACCCTGAAAACAGGGTCCAAGGTGGAGTCCACCTACGACTCCTGGGATACCATCATGGGCCTCCGTCCGCCCTCGCCCAGCCAGGAACCTCGCAACCCCGCCCCCACGCTCTCTTGGGCTACAGTGGGCGCCACCGTGGGCAGCTTTGACCTGGGGCAGACCCGGCGCGAGAAGGCCCCCTCTCCTCCACGGCTCCAGAGCCCCAGCGAGAGCGAGGACCTAGGGGGAGAATCGGACTTCCTTTTCGAGACGTCAGACTACTCTCAGACGTCCTCCTCATCATCATCATCACTTGTAAGAAACTCTAACTGTCGGACGTACAGGAGGCCCAACAAACAGGGCTCTGTCAAAGCCTCGGACTCCAGCGACTTTGCCAGCGCTGTTTTTGGCACAGATCTTCCCGCATCTGAGAGCAGCAATAAGGCGACGGGTGGTGGACGGGGACGGGGACGTGGACGGGGCAGGACGAGGGACTACACAGTGCTGCACCCCTCTTCCATATCGATGTGTAACGTCACCATCCAGGAACGAGGAGTGGAGGAGTTTAGCACGGATGCAGCACCCTCTACTGGTAGCAGTAGTGCTGGGTCTGGCAGCACGACAGAGCTGGGAGAGGCGGGATGGCAGCGGAAGAAGACGGAACAACAAAACACAAGGTACAACAACACAAAGTGAAAAAGTTCACCCAAAAATGATAATTCAGTCATTATGTACTCACCCCCATGTCGATGGAAGACGGGTTAAGTTTCTTAGACCACAAAACATCTCTGGAGCTGAAAAAACAGCAGACAAAAAAAGACAAAAAAAACTAAAACACAAAATGGCTCCATACAGCTCGTCCAGTCTCCTGAAGCCCTGAAATCCCAAATTGATTTGAAATTATGTTATACCTTTTTTTTTAAAGCCCTGGCTAACGCATTTAGCTAGCAGCTACAGTGAAGACTTTGGCTTTAAACGCCTGTAAATAACGTCTTGCCAAATCAATATGGGACCTTGGGGCTTCTGTAGATTTGGATTACACCAGACGAGCTCTATGGAGCCATTTTATTTTATTCTGATGTTTTTTTTAACAGGCAAAATTGTGTTTAACCCTTAATCCAAGGATTCTTCTGTCTGACTTCATAACTCCTCTCCAACTATTTTCTGAACGGTTTCATATGAAAAAATTAGGAAAATGAATTGCTTGAACAGGTTTTGTATACAGGAATGTATCTGTTCATAGACACAAGGACAGTTTATCATTCTGTGAAATGTATTTTTGGAGCTTTTCATTTCACACATTTTACATCTTTGACATATTGTCATCTGTCAGCATGAGGTTCCAGGTTAAAGTAGAGTTTCATTTTGGCCTCATTTTGCTAAGGATAATAAATGCACAGGAATTTGTTTTTGGTGAAACTGCAAAGGTCTCACATCAAAGTGATCCTTAACTGCCTCAGAATGTCTTCAGAATTTTTGAAACGCTGGAAGAAACCAAATTTAATGAAGTCGGCTTTCATTACATGGGTGTAAATAAACCGATTAATTAATTTACACCCAGGAATCTTTAAAAGGCTAAAAGCTGGAAACTAAGAATTGCACCTGACGGGTGCCAACTGAGTGCATAATTGTAAAAATGGACTTTTGAAATTCATAAACAAGGTTTGCCTCCTTCATGACTGCAGAATGTAAACCATGTGTCTCTTGACGTGTACCTGTCCTCGCCTCAGGTTCAGCCAGACCCAGACCAAGTCAAAGAAGGACAGTAAGCTGGACCTGTTTGGTTTCGAAGATGCAGACGCCCATCAGGAGGACAACAGTGGCGACAACACAGACGGTGGATCCAGTTACAAGATCAAATACTTCGGCTTCGATGACATGAGCGACAGTGACGGCGCAGACAATGATGACGAGGGCGGCTCTAAAGAGAGGAGGAAGGCAAAGAAGGCTGCCGCTGCCAAGGTAACTCCAGTGATTACCATAGAAGAAACACTGGAAATCGACCCTCCGGATCCCTTCGAGAGGCTCGAGATTCAGGAAAGACCGCCAGCCAAGGAGAACAAGAAGAACTCTGAGAGGCAGGAAAACAGGATACGAGCAGGTTAAAACACACACACACACTCTCTCTCTCTCACACACACACACACACACACACACACACACACACACACACACACACACACACTTATTGGATGAACAGTTTTATATGTAACAGGGCTACTAGTATAGTAGTACCAGGCTGCATTTCTGTTTCTATTGAGGACTATAGGTCATTTGGTTTGTGCAATGTTGGTATGTAAACACAGAGCACCCACACCATCACTAACAGACCGTACTTACCCCCATACCAGCATATATACTATGAACCCGTCCTCACACACACACACACACACACACACACACACACACACACACACACACAGAGCACGATGCCCTTACAACACTTACAAACCATTCCTCCTTTGTCTCGTCTGAGCTCGTCCTGAACAGCCAGACATCTGAACGAGGCCATAAAAGATAAACTGAAGTAGATAAGTGTCTGACGCATGAAAAGTCTGTCAGGATCTAATCAAATTTTAATCTTTGGTTTTTATTATGATTCTGTGTCGGTGATGGCAGTGGCTGGCATCATATTTCGGGTCCCATTCTTGTGAGCATCACTTTAAGGACACTGGTATTGTAAAAACGGTACCCAGCCTTGGTCAAAGGTCAAGGTCGCTGTGACCTCACAATACACACTTTTGCCCATAACTTGAGAATTAACACAACAAAATTTCACACAATTGTCTAATAGGATAAAATGATAAAGTGATGACATTTTATATTCAAAAGCTCAAAGGTCAACTTCACTGTGGCATCATAATGTTCTGCTACAGCACTTTTCTGGCCATTATTCAACCTCATAACTCGGGAACAGAAGGGGAGATTGTGACCATATTTCACATTTGGTCAGATACTGAATTGGTGACACTAATGTTGGGTGTCCACCTTCAAACTGTGCTGACTGTAAAGATCTTCTCTGCTGCCAGGTTGAACGTGTGTGAAGAATCCATGTTTTAGAATTTGTATCTTCTTTGCATTGTAGTCCACCACCAGTCAACCTTCACTTTGCAGAGAGGTTTCGTGCCTAATGGCAGACAGAATTGCATAGTGAAAACAGGATTTGTAGGGAAACAATCTAAATACAGATGGTGTCCTCATTCTATAGCCATTAAATTGTGCGATCAACATTTACTTCATAATGATACGTTAAAGCAAAAAACTTGTCTATTGCCAGTTTTAAGTACATCACTCTGTTGATAATGAATGTGTTGTTAAAACAGAATGTTGGGACAGGACGTGTCGCAGCATAAATTCATCTAAAAGAAGTACCCATACAGACCAATAATCAATAGTGTAGTAAAGATTTCTATTCATCCTGACTGACTGAAGGTTTTGGTGATGGTGTGTGTTTGTTTTTTTTCGGCAGACGTCCTGGACTTTTCAGAGGACGGCCTCAGAGTGGTGGCTGGGGTTCCCAGGAGGCCACCTCAGGGCAAACCGGCCGAGAAGAACCCTGACACCTTCCGGAGGATCTTCAGCGCACACAAGAAGGTCAGACACAACACTGTGCTCCCCCACATCACAGCCAGGTCACACGTAAGGTTCCCACCCAACAGAGTGTTGGCTGATATTTCATGTCATCCTTATTCACCTCAATATTGTCATACTTTACCAAACCATTTAAAGGATTATATAGTAGCGTGATTAAAACTCCATTACCTTGTCCGTGACTCACGTCAGATAGACATGATCCCACGCTTTTTCACTACGTCATCAAACTGTGTCCTTTGTTTTGATTGTTTTGATTGAGAAACTCTAAGCAGCAGAAATGAAATACTTTGAGTTTAAAAGACCTTGATTTTTCAATCTTTGCCAGATTTCAACACACTTTTTTGAAAACTAAAAGTTAAAACATGCTCATCTTAAAAATTCAGTGGGATACAAAAAACCTAGAGCAGATAGAAAAGTCAGTTTTACAAACATAAATGAACATTTAGTACATTTATTGGATGGAATATGGATGGATGGAACGTTTGCATCTGACTGAAGCATAACGTGTCTCAAAATCAGCTGCATTTCATTTTGGACTTTAAAGAGATAAAGAGGAAAAATTGTCATCTATCGGCACATTTGGGTAATTCTGTATGTGTGAACCACTTCAGTGAAATGTTGCCATTCCAACAGTAAATCCTTCCCTGGTTACATTTCAAAAAGAGAACTGCATGTTCCTCTGGGGACTGGACCGTCCACCTACGCCCTGTATGACTCAGCACTGAGTGTCTGTGTGTGGGCCGAGGAGAGGAGTCGGTTCTGGTTTATTCATGGCTGGATGAGGGGCTTGAGTCGTCTTTGAACATCTCTGAACTGCTTCTCTTTTATTTATCAGCGTGCTAATGGCCTGTTGTTCCCCAGCTCTCAGACTGTGCTGACTGGACGTCAGACTGTGTTGGTTTCAGAAGAGCTTGGTGCCTTTTTATAGTAGAGACTGATCGATGTCATCAATCCAGATGAGCAGAAATGCACGTCTTAAGTTACCCATACTTACTGTATGTGACTTGTCAGCATTTCCTGCTTGAGACTGTTTTGTTGTTGCATGAATCTCACTCCAGCCTTACATCAGGTGAAATTTTTTTTTCTATTTTTTATTTACGTCGCTATCAGCCGATAGCTGATGACATAAATTTCTAATTATTGTGCCGACAAGTTATCGGTTCGATATATATCTTGCATACCTACAGGAATCGGTTCACTGGGGAAGTTTTGATGCTACTTGGTACTGGGTTATTTTGGGGGGATACCCAGCGCGAGCAATAACTCAACTAACCACTCTAACAGAATATTTAACAGTTCATACAACATGTACTCTTATGTAACTGTCCCGTTAGCAAACTTCATGCTCTCAGCTTGCGTCGTCAGAAGCCTCATTAGAGGCAGAGATGACTTTGTTGTGAAGTTCTCCCTCAGCACCTGCAGGGAACTTTTGTAGTGCCAAGTTAATTTCCTCTGCATCTGCCCATTGCAGACCAGCTATTAGAGTCGGAGCAGACACATCGCCCATAGGAGCATAATAATGTGCTTAATGTACTCTGTCTGTATTCTCTCTTGTTCTCCAGTTTCCTGCCCCGACTCTCACAATAACTTACCTCTCTCAGTTGAACACTGAGTTCTCTTCTCCGTCTCCATCACTTCCTCTTGACCACTTTGTCTTTACTCTTCACCTACCCGAATATTGTTCTCTCCCTCCGTCATTTTTCCGATGCACTTTCCTTCTCTCGCTCACTTCATCTTCAGTTAACATAATTGAGAGTGAGAGCCGAGCTGAGCTCATTACAAAGACAATAGCCCTTGGAAGTGACCGGCCTACTGAGGAGTTATCAAAACTCTGCCTCAATTACTGTAAACTGTGTGTCGGCGGAGCGGAGCCGGATTGCTGTTGGGCCATTCTGCCGAGGATGCAGAGAGATATTAGATGTTATCATAATGACAGCGCCTAGATGAACTCATCCATATTTAGGAGATGGTGTTGGGTTTATTTGAGGAAACTTTTTATGGGAAGAGCGGTTATTACTTCCATAACAATGACTCTCCACAGTGGCTCCTTTCACTGATGTACCATTAATGTGTTTTTGCCATCCCACATGGAAAGAGAGGAAAAGATAACTTTCTGTTTGTGATTCATCGGCCCATCATGTTTTTGAACTAGATGCCTAAGTTTCAGTACCTAAACATACCTTATGTTTGAGATATATAAACATGTTTTTCTACATAATCCTTTGTTTGAAATGAGCAAAATAAGCCAAACCTCTCCAACGTTGAATGTAGGCTTGCCGTGGCAGTCGGTGTTACCAGTGTTACACGGTGTCCGTCCCCACCATCATTTAAAAAATATAATTTATGAATACTTAGATAGTAGCAGAGTCAGAGCACAGAGTAACTGGAGTCAGATTATCAAGTAACGAGTGTCAGGAGAGTTGACCGAGGATTTGTTGTCAAAGTAAAAAGCAAAAACGCCTGTTGGGCAGTATTTTAGATTTCAACTCAATGCTAATGGGGAACCTGATAACATTAATGAGGTAAAAGGAGTTTGTTACCTCACCGAGAAGTTGGAGGTGCACAGCCTGTCTCCTGCTGCAGCTCTTCATCTAACAGCTCGCTGTGGCTGCTCCTTCTTGTTCCACTACTCCCTCCATTATTGCAAACTTATCTGCTATCAGCAAATACCAAAAAGACCATTGTTTTGCAGACACATTTTTGATGAACTATAGTGACAAGTTTGCATTAGCAGCAACTTAATACAGCGTTCTACAGATATTGAGCGTCTTTTCTTGTCAAATTTCTCGTGTCCTGTGCAGAACCAGGGGAAATGATGTGCCTGCTTTAACCCTGCCACTCTGGCAGGTTTACAGTTACGTTCATTGGCCTGTTGACTTTGGTGTCATGTGTCCATGTTTTGCTGATTAGACCTACAGCCAATAAATAGCTGTGACTGTGTACTTTAGAGTCATTTGGAAGGGGAATGAATGCCAAGTATACCCTTTGCTTTTGAAGACAAAAGCCAGATTTTGTTAGGGGTATTTTTGTCCAGGGTGCAGCAGGTTTTGGTGGCTTGGATGTCCACATTTATCAAACTTGACATGGTCCGCAGATAGCAAAACAGGGTTTCTGTTATCAGTGTGTGTTCTCTAAAGCTACGGACACACCAAATCAAGTTCAAAGAACTAACAGCAAAGAAGACTGACTATTGGGTCTCCTCACGTCGCCTGTTTCTGGGACAAAAAGATGCACTTGAACACACTGCGAAGACTACATCCAATGGCCAACTAGCATGCACTTTCTGTGCCTGTCTGAGAGGAAATAACTCTCCATACCAGCGGGAGGCTTCAGTTACTTCCTTCCAGATGGCCATGTCGTATTGAAATTATCAATGAAAAATAAGAAGAGCCTTCTGCATGTTGTTTGCTTGCTATCCTCACCTCACCGTTTCTCTTCTCGTGCACTGATTCGCTGAACTGAACTTGCCGACAGGCTACATTGCAGATTCAACATGCTCAACTGGCCAAAAAATTGCAGACTAGTGCCAACGGTGCAGGACACACCACAAGAACTAGAGCCACAAACGCTCACAGACGGCCCGAGATTGGACGACCGTCGACCTGGTGTGTCGGAGCAGTAACAGAACCCATATAACATGACATCATCAGGAAGTTGTTTTCTCTGACTTTACAAAACTCTCAGAGCCACAGAAGTCATTTCACTGCCCATTCCTGAGCTTGTGCTGTCATCTCCAATGTGGAGGCTGCATTGTGGGATGTGTGCGTTTAGCAGCCTGTGAACGCACACACCCCGCAATGCCAAAACAGTCCGTCTTGTTTTTGGAACACAGTAGGAACATGGCCACACTCGCACACCTTCCTCCTTCACTCCCATCTCTCCCATGCTGCTTAGCGGCAGGTGGGTGGGGCGGATGGGGTTGGTGTCCATCTGTGTCATTCAGATTACTGTAGGAGGCTTTAATTCGGTGTGTTGATGTTCCAGCATTGCAAAGCTCATTCCCAAACTCCTCTTTTGTCTCTGCGTATTA
>JBBPCS010000001.1:2692585-2703236 GCA_037974645.1 Hollardia meadi
CGTTCCTCGGGCTGTTCCTGAGCAGTTTTTGTGGTGTGGCAGCACACATTGTCCTGCTGGGGGACCAATGTCATCGTAAATGTCCATATAACCCTGTTATTCATTTCAACTGACAGTGGTTTTAATGTTGTGGCTGATTGGTGTACTTTAAGTTAGCTCTTCTGAAAACATTGGCTTCTATTGATTTCAGATAGATTTAGTATTCAGGCTTTAGATTGAAGACTCATTTGCTATTGACACAATTTAGATTCAGCTCAGCGTCACCATGATTCTAGTCTCACAGGTGGACATCAAGGTTTTAATCTAAATACTGCACTCAGATGACTGACTGTGGTTCAATTTCCAGACGGGGACCTTTGCGATACTTTGTGATTTAAGTCAAAAATACTAATATGAAGATAAAAGGTTAATGAGATTGGATTGCAGATAAATACATCAACATTTCCACACAATCAATAAATCTCTCTGGGAATTACAAAGCAATTATTAGAATTTACATCATATTCAAGAAACGTGTCATCTAAGCCGCTTTGCTCTGATCATGTTGTTAGTGAGGTTTTGTGTTGAATGAACCGTATTGAGACTTTTTTCAATGTAAAAACTGGTTAGTCCATTTTCAGTCATTAGTATTCTGGTCTGTGCACGAAGTTTTCCAGGTCACCACCTCTCTCTCTCTCTGGGAGGCAGACTTTTAGTGTCAGCATAAAATTAAACAAGGACAAAGAATCATTTCTTCTGCTCCCTCTGCATGTGTTTTACCTACCAGGGATTCGCCACATGGGCAGCTTAAAAGATAAATGATACCACTTGTATTACATCTGATGGATTTTCCTGTGGGAGGACGATGAGAGGAAGAATCGCTCTGACTCCGAGATCGAACTTCTCTGTCGATAAAAGGGCCCAGAGCGATCAGTCAAATTTCTCCTGTCCTTAATTCTCATCTCGGTCTGTTGAACAGCATGTATGAATGGCAGCCTTTTGTTTACTCTGTAGTAAAGGTGACTGACAGTCTCTTTATCCGGTGTTCCTTTCCACGGGACGAAGATAGGATGATCTGTCTAACGGCACAGCAAATGTGTGTATCGTTGTAGCCTGTCAAAAATGTCAAACTATCTGAGGTAACATAAGTTAGCTGTGTGTGACATCACAGCAGAGAGACGTGTCGCTCAAACAGCAGCGTTGGTACCAATTAAACTTCAAATTAAAACCTGATTCTAAGTGCATATACTAATTATACTTCTGGACTTCTCAAGTCACATTTTGTCTGTGGAACCCTTTACTTTAATTATTATCGTCTATTTAATGTATTTCTGCTTTACCACATTGTGGCAATATTTCTGCTGCACTAAGTTAAGTAAAGGACATTCTTGGATTGGTCCGCCCACAAAACCTCTAATGGTATGCTTGGTTTAATTTGTCCATGGCTTGACATACACAACAGAAGTGGAAAAACAAACAAACAACAGCAAATCTTTTCTGACCGTGTTACTTCAGATAATCCACATAAAACAATATAAACAGTTTTCATGCAGAATATTTCCCCAGAAAGTAGTTCCAGTGTACAAAAAAACCCTTTCACCGTGGGGTTTGTGTGCAAACACTGAGGAAAGAACTAAAGAATAGAGGGAAAGTTTGTTTCAAATCAAAATGTCCTGTCATTCAGAAAAAAATATTAAGTTTTGAAGAAATAAAATCCTGGAAAATGTAAGTAGTTTCGGTTGGCAGCAGTAATAAAATCTCCATAAAGCTTTTCGGAGATTAACAAGTCCAGCAAGAAACCAGAGTTTAATGTTGCAGATCACAGATCTGTTAAAATCACAAGTAAACCAGCCAACTCGAGCTTTGGGACCCAAAGCCCCAGACTGCTGGTTGATTACCTGCCAGAGAGATGAGGGGCTCTGATAAACTTCCCACCTACGACACATTGTTTTTCATCAGTGGCAAATAAATTGCATTTGGCTGCTGGCTGGCGTGAAGTTCCCACCCTGTCTGTAGCGAAGGAATGTTTGCAAATACGCTGGAAAGGCCACAGACTCCAAATCACACATTCATTTTTCAACTTCAACGGGATTTCTGTGGCATTTATTAACCATTCAGCTCAGCCGGAAACTCAACAATCTGACCTTAAGCACTTAAAGCGTATGCATTCAGTGAAAAGAAAGGTTCTAATAAAGTGTAATTCTTATGCTAAAATGTCAAGTAAGGCTGTCTAGTTTTGTAGGTGTTCCTGTAATACAGCTGCATTTAGAATGTTTTAATATATGCATATTCAATAGATAAAGAGACAGGAGGGAAATCTGCACATGCTCATGTCTCTGGAGCTACCGTGAGATAAAATTTTGGTATTGAAATTAAAGAAAAAATGCGGAGAAAGGAAATGCCGGCATTGAAACACAAAACGTTTTATTGGCACTGAAAATAATTCCACTGAAAAGTAAAACAAAGACATTAAAATTATTTTATGTTGATATTTTTTATATGTTGATTGTTTTTTCAATGGCAATCTTCTCCTTTTTCAGTTTCAACAAACACTGTTATTGAAAAAGGACAAAAATGAAGAAAAAACCCAGAAGATTGCATTGAAAAACACATCAAAATACAAAATCAAAAAATCTAAATAAAATGAAATAATTTTAATATCTGTTCTATTTTTCAGTGGCACGTTTGTCAATACAACTTTTTAAAAAAAAAACAACAACAAAATCTTCAAAGCCAAATGTTTCTTTTTTTACGTTCAGGTTTTATTTTAAATGCCAAATTTTAATGTCACTGTTTTAGCCCCAAACATGTTTTTCAAGAAAAAAAATACAAATGCACAAGATTCATTCAGATTCATGCCCTAGCTATTTTTTCACATGACTATTTTCGATCCCTATCACCACGCAGAAGGAAGCGTGCACCTACTCATGGATGGGAGGCTAGCTAACTAAGCTAACTAAGCTAGCTAACGTTACAGCTCAGCCGAGGAGGAATCCATTAATGTTTACATCCTGTCACGAGCCTCTTGTCCATGAGTAGATGCACGTTTCCTTCTGCACAGCGATGCGTAAAGAAAATAGTTCCAACTCACACCAAAACTATCGAGATGATAAATAGAGCTACAGGGACGGAAGGAGAGGAAATATGTAGTTTTGATTTTGGGGTGAACTGTCCCTTTAATATTATAGTTTGTGTTGCACACACACGGCCGGTCATTTTTTCTCATTTAACCTTCAATCTTCAGTAAAAAATATGTACTCATGAGCACCATAATCAAATTCATTCATTCATTCACCGCCATTGTGCGAAGGTGGAGGCATAGAGATATCTGAAAAGCTGAAAAAATGAAACCCAAACTATCTGCATGGATGGATGATGGGGGAAAAAATCTGTGTTTTTCTAATTTGGATGAACTGACCTTTTTAATTTAGCTACTTTTCTCAGTAGGGGAGAATCTGAGGAGTGAAACATTCATGGAGATTCGACCCTGAGCTCGCAGCAGCACCAGTGGGTCCAGAGTCAGATTCCTCCACCCTCAGCTCTCATTATTAATTAAACTGACTGAAGGTTGAGGCTCTCCAGAAAAATATAAACCTCACATCAATCCCCTCGCCGTGTCTCTGACAGGTGCAACAACAGCCATTCCTAATTGAAAACGCCCGACTGACTGCAATTTCAAAACCGGATGATTGATTGATCATGCCTCGAAGCTCGACGGCATCCTCTCGCCTCCTGGAGCGGGAAGCGGCCGTCAAATCCACGGCGGGGATCTCGGTGCTGAGCGGAGTCCATTTGGATACTCAGCGAGGTGAACGGGCACAAGCAGCCTGGCAAATTGAATTCTCACTCGTAGGTTTTCTTAATTGTGCGTGACAAATTGTCCGAACAGAATCTGGAAAGTTCCAATCAAGCCGTCCATTTGTCTGCGTTTCCACCCCTCCATATGTCTTTCCCTCCTCTAGAACTCCAACTCTACTCATCCGTTCAGTTGTACTTAAAGCTAACAGAAATGTGCTGCATATCTAATAATCAACATTTTGAACAAGTTAACCAGTTCATGAAAATTAAACATTTCTTCTGTGGGACTCACAAACACTGTTTAATACAGATTCTTGTCTGTTGCTACACAGAAAGTAAAAAACAATCTCATCTTAAGGTCCAGTTATTAGCAGGTCTGGGGCTTTCAATCATATCACATGATCTTCATCAGCAGACGGAGGATGCTAACAGAATAAATGTTGGCACTGCAAACCATGGATATGTTGGAACTTTACATTTCTCCATGTTTCAGTTTTCAATTTTATGTTGTGCCAACGCTGTGCTGAGGTCTAGTTAGGTTTAGGCACAAAAAACACTTGGTAAGGCTTAAAATATCTGGTTTTGTCGCCACAAACACGGCTGAAAACATTCCCGACGTCTCGTTTTAAAAATAGCAGCTTTATGCCTAGTCCACACGAGATTTTCCACTCACGGACAAATTTTGGAGCTTGCCGACAAAAGATCGGAGCCAAATTGGCGTTCGATCGCTATGTGTGAACTCTTCAAAGACGCGATTCGAGAGGCTCGCCGACACGTCACCTCTTCCGACTAGATTTCTAGCAGGTTAAATATCTAGACTAATCAGTGACAACTACAGCCAATCAGAGTGCAGGACATGGGGTGAGGTAAAACCATAGACGGTACAAATATCAACAAATATGGCGGACAGCCTGGAGAACATGGCGAGAAAAGTTCTGGTTTCCCGCGTCACTTCTCGCGTGTGTTTTTGTGACCCAACGTAGTTTAGAGACCACACATACTAGTCGGGGATTTCTTCTGGTGAAAAATGGTGTAGTGTGTGACCCCCTAGCGTGAACTTGGCATAAGTCGCACCAAACATGGCTGGAAACTCTCTTGACTTCTTCAATATGCCCACTTTTGGTGACACAAAGTTGAGCAAAAAAACAGTTGCTAACTGTTGCTAAAGTGACCCAGTTTCGAACAGTGGTCTCTTTCATGGCAGCCGTGTCGCCCAGGTGTCACAGCGCCGCCGAGCCCTCCGCCTCCCGATGAGAGAGTCGGTTCATATACGCCTGATCTGACACCTATTGTACAAATGTTGATGTGATACATACGAAACATGAAAAACTTGAAGAGCGCTTTTGTGAAAGTTTGTTTTCATCGGAAACTATTTAATAACATGATCTTCATCAGCAGGTTTAATGTAGCGGAATATAAACACATGAGAAATGCATCATGCTCAGATCAACCTGCTGGGGGCTCTGGGACAAAAATGATCTGACCATACCTGTTTACAGTATCAGCAGTGGAACAGACGGCTAACCTCTCTTAATTCCATTTTGCCTGGAGACCCAACATTACTCCTGGGATGCAACCTGCCCTCCTCGTTTGTGATGATTTAATTAAGTGAAGATTTATTTAGGAATATGAACCATTTACATGAAATAAAACCCTCAAGGTCTTAAAATTAGATTTTTATAGAACTATATTCTACAGGAACGTGGCCCCAGGATAAAGCAGGCTGTTATCATGTCAGGAGAAAACGTCACTTTGTTCAGGGATTCAAATAGAATCTGTCTGATTATCAGGCTGAAGTGAAACTGTCGTGTAGTCTTAATCTGATTATCTCTGATGTTTTATACTGTCTTCAAAATTATAACTTACTTTGAAAAGCAAATTCTGATGATGCATGTTTTTGTAAATGTTAATTTTGTTCGTGATGAAAGTAGACGCATTGAAGTGGAGTTTTAGAGCTTCTCTGCAGCAACATCCATATTTGAAGCAGTGTAGTCCACCACAAGATCTTTGATTTAGTTGATATTGAGCTTCAGGTGATTGTTGTTGCACCATGTGACCAAGCTCTCTATCAGTCACTACATATATTATGAGTCTGGACAGACATGATGGAAACTGTGACTTGACCAGTGTGCAGAGGCATAAAACTGCGAGGTGGTGATTCTAGTTTATTTTATTTGCACACACATAAGACTGCATAAAATCCAAATAAGGAAAGTTACGAGATGTGTCGGGAGGACTTATAGGATGGACCTCCGATGTCTTAAAGAATCAGCAGACAATGATCCAATAAATGGCCTACAAAGAACTATTTGAGAACAATATGAGGAAAAATAAGAAGAAATAATGAGACCTAATGAACGAATGACTTCTGCTTCTTCTCCAGGAGCAATATTTGAGGAGAACGCGGTGCGGGACGATGAGGTGTTCCAGCTCGCCGTGTCTGACCTCAGTCTGAGCGATGACATCCTGCAGAGCGAGAAGATCACACACTCTATTAAACTCATCGAGCCCAACAACCCTTTCCAGGCGGTGCAGGAAGGTAAGAACGCTGTGTGTTTCATTCTGCGGCCGCTGCAGGGCTTTTAGCAGATTTAAGTTGGTTGTTGCTGCAGCGTGTGTGTGTGTGTGTGTGTGTGTTAATCTTTAGGCCTAGCTGGTTCTGTCTCTTGGTGAAGTATCCTCACAGCTTATGACCCAGGTGTATCGACCTCCTAAACGCTGTTGAAATCCCGGCTGCTGCTGCGTGCTCTGTTTGTGCTCTCCGAGGACGCTGTTGGTCTTTGATGCTGCGCTGTCTCTTTCCTCTGTTTTATCATCTCCTCTGAGACTGATTCTCTCTATCTCAGACTCCATCACTCACATCCCTTTTTTTCTTTCTCTCTCTTGCTGGGTTTGTTTCTTCCGCGCAGAGGAAGCTAGGGGGAAGCACTGAGTCGAGCTGCGTCGAGTCCTGCTGTATCTCTTAGCTTCACAGCTAATCTGACGCAGAATAAATGTGTTGAGGCTGTTGTTGAGGATGATGCTGATAAAAGTGTTCTGTGCTCCAGATAATGAAGCCGACGGCTGATTGTGGTGATAATAGGTGGAACTGATATTGATCACTATGCTGATGCTGATTATGGCGCAGAAGATCCCCGCGGTGATTAAGATGATGGCAGTAATGCCGACAGTGATGATAATTAAAGCCTATTAATGTCTGTTGTGATGAAGATGATGGAGCTGATAAAGACGTGAATGCGGTGATGTTGATGAAGACACTGATGTTTTGTGACACTTGTTGTGTTGAAGATGCTGCTGATGATGATGATGTGGGTAAAATGCTAATTAATAATTATGAGGAAACTTTCCACATCTGCAGAACTCATGAGCTCAGAGATCATTTATTTGGATCATCATATTTTGACACACACAACCTCAGCAAAGCTGCAGAGCTCCTGCCAGTAACACACCCGATTGTGTCGTTACTGCACCATCTTTGATCAATATTCAGTAACCTGAACAAATCTCCTCCACAGCTGGAGCCCAGAGTACGGTTCACGTTAACCTGGACTCGGCGAGTAGGATCACAGAGATAACACAGCTTTTTTTTAATTTTAAGCAGACGGTGGTATTATTGTTTCATCCTTCATAAAAAAGCCGTCTGACATGATGTGTTTTCTCTCTCTCAGCTGCAGATAGATTATCAGCTAGATTACATTCCATGTCCAGGGGTAACTTTGTGACGTCAGGTGTAACTTCCAGACTAGCCCGTATTTTGAAAGGTGGATAAGTTTTACCTGAGGTTTGTTGCCATGGCGATTTAGGCTGCATGCCTAAACTGCTCCGAGCAGCTTAACTTCAGGTGAACTTGATGGCACCCGATCTACATCTACATTCATACAGGAAGCTCTACAGCTGAGCTGCTTCAGGGAGGAGATCTTGATTGGGTCAGTGTCTGAGATGTCGCCCATGTGTAGAACTGAATTACACATATCGACAGAGAATATTTTACGTGTCTGTAACCTACTATCACGACATATTGGGGCCATTGTATGTAGAAAAAAAACAGCTGATGGTGGAGAGGCGTGGCCTAATAATCAGAGAAAAAACTCTGATATTAAAGTCACAAATTTACAAGAATAAATCCAAATCTCTCTAAATCTGTCACTCTAAAGTCTGGATGTTTCTGATATTAAGGTGACCGTGGGCTGAAATCACCAGGATGTCTTTATTGCTACATCCGATCGTGAAGTCGGCCTTTAGTTCGATGAGGTCATCACTGCAGGTATAATCCACGGCGAGCGGTCGTGTCTGCTGTTGTATGATGAGTTCGACCCAACCTTGAAAAGTGAAGATGTTTTTTTTCAGAATGAAATTTCTGATTGTGCTGTCAGAGAAAATATTGTGATTTATTTTCTTCAAAATTTTCAAAAATACTGAATTCTTGTCTCAGATTATTCCCCCTCTCTCTTACTTGACATTTTAATTCTGTTACAAATAAAAGAGTGTAGACAGACAGAACTACACGTCGTAGTTCCGTTTAACTCCACTGTCTGTAATCAGAGTTTTTAAACCCCGATTCTCTGTTAACCCCGAGTTGAATCTGAGTTTAAACTCCGTTCATTGTGCCGTCCTCAAAGGTCACATCCTGATCAGATGAGACAAACGATTGATTGGAGAGCAGGTTGTAGTCGTGTGCGACAGGTAAAACCTTTATTTGAGCATCTTTAAAAAGCAATGATCATCATTGAGTGAGACTCGTTATTGTATGTTTACTGGCTTATGATCAAATCTTTCAGTCAGTATCAGTCTGATACTTTGTGTTAAAGATCTCCAATAAATCAAACGGCAACACAGCTAGAAACACTGAGAAGGTCGATATCTTGACTTCTCTTTAAAGCATGTTGATCAGAAAACCAGACGACCATTTACTGAACAAATCATCAGCCCTACAATATCATGGATTTGTTCTCACAGCGCACTAATGTCATGAGTGACATCACTTCAGCACCTGTCAGAATGCTGAAGAACGGACGACCTGGCAAACACCTTCACATTAATCAGCTAAGATTAGCTCAGGAATTACGTGGTTATTTCCTCCAGAGGGCTCATCAGCGTCAGTCAAACCACTTTGCAATCACTGCCCAAGTAATTATGTTTGTGTTTTCAACTGGAACTTCAGAAAGTTGGACGTCGCCCTGATGTCAGGAAGGAAGGTGAGGTCGTCGAAGGTGTCGGAGAGAAACCGGTGTCAGGGTGGATGAATGCCTGCAGACTGATGAGCTGAAATTGATACGTGGAGTGTAAAGTGTTAAAGTGTAAAATCCATTTCCTCACGTGTGTGTGTAATGAGTTTTCTGCTCATTAAAATGACACCGTTTTGGTGATACTGTGGAGATCAGGCTGGTTAGCAGCACCTGTTACAGCGACGAATCAGGAGACAAGAGCCTGTTGACTCTTGACACTTCTGTCATGGATGTAAATAAAAGAAATCTTCTCATTAGCAGCTCTGCTTGAAGTGTTGAAGTGTGCGGAGGAACACGAATCGATTACAGTTGACCTGGGAGGAAAATGTTGAAGCACACATGACGGCTTTGGATCTGTTCATTAGCAGTGATCGAAAGCTGACATGGAAATCTGTAAAATTCTGATTTGTTTGTTTGTTTGTTGCTCACAGCTGGGGCACAGATGAGCCTGCCAATCGATCAATCAGTCAATTAGTGTGTCGGTGGAGCCGGATTTTATTGTTCCTGTAATTTCAGTTTGTCAGAGGTCGTGCTAATTAGCCACTTTTTCCCAGTGTTTGGCAAACCCATTCACTTTTCACAATCAAAAAATAGGAATTAGATGGGTTTCTTCAAAACGTGACTCGAACCGATTAATCGAAAGCAAAGCAAAGTTCGCAATTAATCAATTCTTTGCAGCTCTACTGGAAAAACCATCAGAGCTGTGTTGGCAGGATTATGGACGAGGACTTCATCTCACTGCGTCCAAATCAAAAAATGGTGACAAATTTTTCCACGTCCACGTTTTTCCCCGTCAGTACAGATTCAGAAATGACAACTGTCATGTCGGCTTATTTCTTAACATGACAGACGTTACTCTCAGAAACTGCTACCATGAAATACCCCCTGCCCTCCTAAAACCCCCCCGACGTCCTAAACAGAAAACATCTAACAGGAACACAAGTCAGACTGAATGATGAAGTGAAAATTCAATGGCACTTCAGTCTCGTCGGGTTCGGAGCTTTGACATCTTTGATTTCTGGTGCAGTTTCCATAGGTGGCGTTCTCTTCAGTCATGGTGGTTATCACTGCTCCTGTGAGCTGCCCATCTCTTCTTCTGCGACTTTTTATTCCACACAATTTGGCAACATAACTGATTACTTCCTGTACAGCAGGAAGGAGCTACCCGAGGTCATTTTCGCCGTGTTCAAGGCCTGAATGTATCATTTAGAACCTGAATAAGTCGAGCGCGCTCGGCTTGCTTCCAGTTTAGCCCAGTGGCCACTCGCGGTATTGCAGCTAGTGCAGCATTTTCAAAAGAGACGTGTGTAAAACTGTTGACAGGACACCTCGAACTGCAATTTTTGATCCATGGAGGTTTTATATTTGTAAAATTGTCCTCAAGCCGAGAAAAGTAATTTAAAAATCGCAATGTAAAGTCTGTGGACCGAGCGGGAACTCGTAGGCGGGGCCAGCAGGAGAAACACTACTGAGCATATTCAGTGGGCCGCATAACCAGGAAGTAAACCAGGGAGTAAACCAGGAAGTAAACCAGGGAGTAAACCAGGAAGTAAACCAGGAAGTAAACCAGGGAGTAAACCAGGAAGTAAACCAGGGAGTAAACCAGGAAGTAAACCAGGGAGTAAACCAGGAAGTAAACCAGGGAGTAA
>JBBPCS010000001.1:2746694-2761676 GCA_037974645.1 Hollardia meadi
AGCTCCACAAGTGAAGTGCCATCTAGTTCCATTATATTGGAGAGAAGACAGACATCTCTACAGCTGATATCTCCAAAGCTGAGACACTCACACCAAAACTATCTAGATGATCAATAGAACTACAGGAGGAGGAGACGTGTGGAGTTTAGTCCCTGAAGATCGGTGCCATCTAAATTGAGGTAATCCAATTAATCTGGATGCAGGAGAAGACGTTTAAAATGTCTCTTAGCTTAAAAAAGTGTGAAAATTGTCTCTTCTGGTGTTATTTGATTGGGTTTCTGCCTCCACCTCAACAACATGGAGTTCAGCATTGGCTGAAATCGATCAGCAAAAACTTTCCCAGAATAATCAAACATGTTCTCTGGAACTAATTTCCACTGAAGGAATAGTCCAGAACAAAGAGGGAGAAAGAAAGATACTAATGTTCAGTGTTGATTGACAGTCAGTATTAATTTCACATGTCTATTATTGAGGTTTGCAGTGGTGTTATATATATATATATATATATAAACTGCATTATATTAAGAGGTGTTTCTAATTTACTTTAGTTTAAGACACTCCAGTGGAAAAACACCACCCACTATGAGCCGCGGCTGACGCACGCAGGAACTGACTTCACCTGGCCGTCATGTCGGTGTTGCTCCCAGGTGTTCAGGCTTCTGTGTGTGTGTGGAATAAAAAGCAGCGCAGCCTCTGAACCGACTGTGTGAAGTTCTGAGTTATTACACGGCTGCTCACAGCTGGAGTCTGATGTTGGACGAGAACGCCGGCGTGTGGAAAACACAAACAGTGATGGGGAGGTAATAGAGACGTTAACACAAAGCATTAGCCGAACTCTCTCTCTCCAGCTCCGTGTGATCCTCTCTCGCCCTCTCGGGCCACGTCAGGACAGAACTCCTGTTTCTCAGACCTTAAAGCTCTGAGACGCTTTGTGAGCGACGAGTCGGTGGATCAGATCACCCGAGGGGAGGATGAGGCAGCAGAGCACACTTCACGTCAGAATTGAAAAACATTGTGCAGATGGCTCATGAAGATACGTCCTCTAAAAATATCAACAGTCACATTCATACAGACCGAGGTCCCAGAGCAGATTCCTCCTCCGATCGTCAGGACGGGAGAATCTGAGTCTGAGCCCGACTTTTAACTGCACATATTTATACATGAAGACAGATGTGGAAAACGTTCACACACACAAAATTCATCAGACTGAAACGATGAGCAGGTAAATCATTTTCAAAGAGATAGAAGATAAGTGGAACATGTGTTCGCTCAAACAGTACATCAGTTTGATTAAGGAGAAATTAAACTAATCAAAATTTGCAGGAACAATTAATGAACAAACTCTAAGATCAACTGAATACAGACCAGTTTAATTAATGTGTCCATGTTAATTTTAACCCAGGAAGTTTTGTCTCTGAATATTTTAGTTGTTTTCTTTTGTTTACATTTTGTTCCTTAAAAAGGAGTTTATGTGAAACCAGATGGCAGCTCTTAATTTGGGTTTTTATTTCATGTGAAGCAACAAGATGCTTCAGTTTTATCAGATGATTTATCAGCACATACAATACAAACTGGACTGTGTCCATTAATCTGAATATACACTCAAATCTGTCATGGCGAAGACTGTAAGAGCAGCGTCTGTGCAATATGGAGCTTTATTTTGAAAATATCTATGTGGTCATTTTGTTGGTAGTCATGATGTGAAGCGCGCTGTCGCAGGAGATGAAATCCATGTTTGTTGATATCAAATCTGCATCACGTGACGATGAATTTGTGTTTTTAATAACGTTGAAACCAGCAAATCATTTGTGGTTTAGATTTGAGAAGCTGGTTCTGTCGTGATGCTCAGGCTTCTGTTTCCTGTTTGGCGGCGTTCGGGTTCATCGTTTTCCTGCGAGACCGCCTCTCAATCACCTTTTCCTCCCCCTCCCTCTGCACCTCACACCTCCCCTTTAATTAAGCAGCTCTGTGTTTATTTAGGGATTAATTTGTGGCTCTGAATGGAGAGAAAAACCGCTGGTTATTAATGAAGTTTTTGCACCAGCCCGGTTCAGCCGACGGCCCGAGGCGTCCTCGCAGCGCGGCGCTCGGGGATGACCAGGAATAATATGTGCGGGTGTTAAATTGAGGGCAGAGCTATTGTTCAGCGCAAAAAAACATTATCTTCATTTTAATACCTCGTCCCATAACTGCTGTATTACCTCTCTCCCTGCGTTCCATTTGATAATCCTGCCATTAATAACCTCCGCAGACTTTGTTGCTTCTGCTGCTCATTTGTGCTATAAAATTATTTTGTCCTCGGGGTGTTTCGGAGAGGGGGGAGTAAATGGAAACTGACCTTCAACATGTTCACGCTGAGCGGAGCAGGTTAAATATAGCAAATTGGGCAAATCTTACTGCAGCTAAAAGCAGAGTGTACTTCAGTGGTCACGGCCGAGTTTTTTCTTTTTTAATTAACTCCATAACTCAACAGGACGAGAGCGGCCGGCCTGCTTGATGGAACACCAACTACCACGTCCATGTACAGGAAGTATGGATGCTTCCTGCATCAGTGTGACGGATCCGTTCTTAAAAAAGTGACTTTTTAAGTCTTTATACGACATTCAAGGTAAAAAAAAATACAAAGTCTTTTTCTCTCGTGCACGAGAGGCAAATTAAAGAGGCCATATGTGCATTTTGTGGTTTTCCAAATCTTTTTGTGCATGTACAAGGTCTGCTAAGATGGCAAAGGAAGCTCCGTACTCCCACAGAAAGCACTCAAACGCCTCATCAGTAGTTTAGCCTTTACGTCCGTGACTTTGTTACATCACTATGTCACACGTTGCACAGCACACACTGTATGGCTAGTTTTGTTAGAGGTTATCACCAAGTTGAGGAGATGCCGTGTTTTTAATTGCGAGGGAAAAAAAGCAAGAAATCTTTGGTTAAACTTAATTTTTTTTGGGGGGGGGGGGCTTAAAGAGACAGGAGCTAAAAGGGAGTGTTTTAGACCGAGGGTTTTTGAACATTGAAGCCTGTAAGTTTGTAAAGTTTAGTGCATTTATTTGCTTTATGCAAAGCACTTTGTGTTTCTGCAGGTTTAAAATTCAACAGCTGATGAAACACTCTGTAAAAATGCTTTAGACCAGTGTTTCCGCTGGTAACATTACAACGTGGTGGTCGGCAAAATCTTTGCCGCCATGGCATAAAAAGACAAGTCAACATAAGGAAAGATAGAACATCACATTCCACAATCATCTAATCCAACACCCTGGTGACCATTCACTCAGTTAGCTTAGCTTGCGCTCGTCCCTCTCTTCCCGGGCAGATCAGCAATGGTCGCCGCATTTCTTCCATTTCTTAATGAGCTGCTCCGAGCTCAATATTATTACATTTCCTTTGTCAATTATTACCCGACATCGTCATCAACGTTTTCGTAAGACATAAGAATATCTCTTGAAAGCTGCATGTTAGAGACTTTATCCATTTTCCATGTTTGAAAGTTTGTTGTTTTTACATTGATTGTTAGCTCTCCACTGGCAATGCCATGATTCCTTTGAGTCAGTCGACCAATCAGAGGCTGTGTTGGTTTCTGACTGAGAGCCTTCATTATATACGATATCACTGACAGACTGCATCGAGACGATATCGCTTCATACTGTTTAAGTATATTTCTATATCTTTTGGTTACACAGCGTACAAGTGACAGCAGAAATGAAAATAAACCGAACATGTTGCCTTGAAGTGAGAATGATGAATAAATGTTCCCCTGCTCATCTCTCCTCCTCCTCCTCCTCCTCCTCCTCCAGGATCTTGGAGCTGCAGGAGAAAGGCGACCTGGACATCATGAAGCAGAAGTGGTGGCCTCGCACCGGCCGCTGCGACCTGAGCGGCCACGGCAGCACCCACCCGGACGGCCGCTCCCTCAAGCTACACAGCTTTGCCGGCGTCTTCTGCATCCTGGCCGCCGGCCTGCTGCTGGCCTGCCTGGTGGCCGGCCTGGAGGCTTGGTGGAACAGCAACCGCTGCCGCCAGGAGCAGCCCAAAGAGGTGACCGAGCACAGGGCCCGGCGGACGGGCCAGCGGGGGGAGGACACTGCCACACTCTACTTTAAGGATCCAGCTGCAGACGCGAGCCCCGACTTAGTGGAGCTCCAGTACACCCAGCTGTAGAGGAGAGAGGGTTAGCAAAACTAGAGCGAGCGTCGGAGAGCTGGGGGACAGAGGGCGGTGAGGCAGGACAGAGTAGGCAGACGTGCTCTGTGCCACAGCAGCCCAGGCCACTGATTGAAATCAAATTTGGTCGCTTATTATTACCCCCCCTCCATTTTTTAATTTTATCCGTCCATCGCTCCCCACCCACCCCGTCCTGAAGCTACAGACACCAGAGCTCATCTGTTTTTGTTTGTTTTACTAATACGCTCATGAAACAGCTGCTTCTCGGTCCACTTTGACGCAAACACTTGAAAATGAGCCCAATAAGTCAGGATTCATCCGTCCTGCATGAGCTAAGCCAGCTGACAGACTCTGACGGTGATCCGGGGCCATTCGAGTGCTCACTATTGAATTATTGTTATAAACTCATTTTCTGCAGTGAGGTTCTGAGAAGAGCTTCTAATTAACAGGAGGCAGCGAGCGATAACTGACACTGTCCTCACACTTTTGGACATTTTCACTGTGAAATCCCTCCGAGACTTCAGGAGAGTCATTCATCATATCCAAGTGAAGTGCAGCTCAGCGTGGCTTCGACATTATCACAGTCGGTCCAAATCATTCGCCGTTGTTGCTAATAGATACTTACTAAGTGCCTACTGAATAAAAAACCATACAGAAGTCAATTACCAAATCACTCTTTTTGTAATGAAATACAAGTCAAATTAACGGCTGGGCTGACAGTTATGCCTTCACTGGGTAACATTAATGAACTCTAATCAATATTAATGACTCTAGAGGAGGTACCTGATGATTAATGTGTGGCGAAACTAAAGTCTTGTCAGTTTCACAAAAGAAAACATTTTATACCTGTAGTATAAACCTGTAGTTTGTACAATTCTGTCATTTCTTCAGAAATTCCCTCAGAAAACAACTTAAACTGATCTGGAATCAGGCTGTGTCCCAGTACTGTGTCCCAGTACGACCCAGTACGTGTTAACTCCAACAGGCCTTTGAGTCTGTATGGAATTCACACAAGAAAAAAAAAAGAATAATTTCAATAAGCTGCAGTTTTACAGAGAGCAGTTAGAAAGTGTGCCCAGGAAACAAAATGAAGGGCAAAGCTTGAAAAAAAATAAAATCTCTTTTAGCTCCATTTTTGTCTCTTTAGCTAAAAATTAAAATATTTATAAAACAACATACTGTGCTGCGATTGGCTAGTACTCGTTCTGTCAGACGGCTTCATTCTTGACTTCAAACTCTTTAATGGCCACAGAGGGAAGATGTCAAATTCACTGCTGCTACTCATATACAATAAATAAACCAGTGTCTTCTTAAACTCCACGCTTTCACTCCAGACAAACTTGAATTTAATGTTTTTATCGAGTTTTCTAGTAGAAAGCCTTTTGGAAGTCAGGAGGGATGAAATCTGTGGAGGGAGTCGTTGGATGTGGATGAACGGCTCCCCTGGGAGACCAGTGTTAAACCCACAGTCATTACTTCATTACTTGTTTTACATTTAATAATATAATTTAATATAATTATTTTTTGTTTTTAGTCACAAAAAAACAACTTGTTTAGTTTTAGGAAAAGATGAGGGTTTGTGTTAAAACAAAACCAGAAGAAGAGGGCTTGCTAAAAGCAACAAGTTTCAGCCAATCACAGCACAGTAAGGCGGGACTAGGCGAAAAAATGAACACATTGATACGACATGAGTTAAAGCTTTGTTGCCAGAGTTTGACCAAGAAATGTCTACCTGTTGCCCGTCATCACAGAGTTTACATGAGTTGTAGGGTATCAATACTCAATACCTTTGAGTTATTGACCAAAATAACGCAGTACCAAGTAGATTCCTGCATTCTATCCTTTCTTTACTCAAATCTTTAAAAAATGGTTTTGCTCGCAGCCAATCATCATGTCTTGGAATTAAAGCAACGTGTGATTGGCCCACTGCTGAGCCTAGCAGTCACATACAGAACGTGGTGGTGAAGTCGGTGTATTTTAAACAGCTGGCAGTTCAGCGTGCCGAGATGCCACCAAAACAAAAGGCGTCAAATTAAACACCTTATTAGTTTTGGTAACACTTAAAGACATTTAGGCATTTTTTAATGTAATTTTTTAAACGATACTCAGCCCCACTGAGTTGTGACTGTTTCATTTGCATAATTTTTACCTGGAGAGGGAAAATAAGTCCAAGAAAAATAAACATTGCATTCAAAGAAAAATATCTTGTGATCTCTTGTCGGACTGCAAAAAAACTTTGAGTACAGGCAAAAATGTATTAAAGGTAGTCCTGTTGTCAAGTTTGGATTATTGTTAATTAGCCACTTTAATCCATGGCCGGTGTTATTTCAGTCAGTCAGCTAAAAATGAGTCAAGATTAAATGTTCGATAGAACCAGTAATCGGAGCCAAATCCTGTCAGTATATTAAGTATTTCACACAGTAATTGTACTGGGAACTGGGACACAGGCCTCGCACTCATTAAGGCTACACTTAAACTGACCTCAGACCTGCATTCATAAGTTCTACCTCCAGAAATTCACCTCCTGTGCCAAACGCACACCTGAACAGAAACCTGTGTCATCAGGAGGCAGGTCATGTGACAGAGGACAGAATGAACGCTTTGACGTGGATCCATAAACTAAAGTGTGCGCAGACCGAACGCCTTTTAGCAATAAGATTTGTCTCCAACGTCCACATCCATAAACCCTGCTGCCATCACTGTGTCACGTCTTATTGCAGATTATATGTCAATGTGGACACCCGTCTCATCTATCTCTTCTCCTTCTCTCCATCTGTCCTCTTTATTCATTTATTTATCTTTTTATTTACACTTGACTGTCTATGATCTCGTGCAGGTTACTAAGGATTACAGGCTGGCAAGGGTTTCTGGTCCATTGACATATAATGACATTACAACTGCTTCATCGGAGGGGAGGAGGGACATTTGGACAGACAGAGAGAGAGGCTGGGATGAAGCAGAAGCTATTGATACAGGTCAGAATAGACCTCCTGTGCAACTATTGAAAATTAAAAACTACAAAAAAAATCATATCTATGCCTTTGCCAAAGTCCTTTTGTTTTTTTCCAGGGTTGATTTTTGGCAGAAACGTGCCTCATACCTGTTTTCTGTGGCCTTAAGTCTTAAATATTCCAGTAACTAAATTCAATTTCTTTTCTAACCATAAACTAAATAACGTGATTACGTGTCAACAATAAAATATCTAATCTTATAAAGGTATTTTTAAAGGTTACAGCTAAAAGATGAGTTTTCCTTCAAAGACGTTTCCTCTGTAAAGTTTCCGCAAGCTCATTAAACCTCCAACTGTTAAAACTGCTAAAGCTAATTATCAATTTCCTTCTCAGAAAATTGAACAGGAAATTATTTCCACCTCTAAACGAGGAGGGAAAAAAATTTGCCAAATTAATTTGGTTCATTATTTGAAAATAGTTAATTGAAATTGATTTGAATTTGGACTCTGGCTCTTTGCAGACGACATGATCATTTAAGTCATAATTGATGCATGGACTTGGCTGTAAGCTTCTGAGCCCACTCACCTTTAAATACTTGATCCTCCGCCATTAGAGACCCTCCTGGTTCTTACAGTGCCTTTTTGTTTCTCTTTGCTTTTTTTTTTAGTTGGTCATCTTTAACTGTATAAACACATTCCATAAGGGCTGACCTCTGACTTCACTTTTACCTGTTGTTGAACAGAAAAATTAATGATTACACTGTAATGGAAACCTCAAGAAATCCTGCAAACAAGTTCAGTGCCTTTTAATACATTACTCTTATACAACTCAATATTATTTAAACAATCGGAGAAGAGGAATCTGTGCAAAAACAAAGTGTTAAGAAACTCTGAGACACATTGGGCTCGTCAGGAGCTGCAGATGTATCTTCAGACTAGTTGCATCCAAGTAATTAAAGCAAACTTGAGTGTGAACATTTCCCAGTGGCAGAAAAAAAAGACCAAAAAACCACACTACACTGGGAAAATGTTGAAAATCTTAAACTCTTAAAACTAGATGTTGGACAGTGAAGCACTGTTCTGCAACTGTAGGACTCCTGCTCAGAAATACAGTGAGTGGTTATTATTTTGTAAGACAATCTGAGTGAGTGTATGGCAGCCTGTTGGTTAAAATGCCTGCTGAGCTGCTAAGAAGCACAATTAATGTAGCGGATAAACTGACGGTTTTGCTTTGGCCCAAAAAAAAAACTGGACTCGAGGTCAGTCTGTAGACTGAAATATTTCAACACATATTTGGATGGATATTCATGATATTCGGTTCAGACGGATGATACTGGGAGGTCAGCAGGCTAACTAGCTAGCTTAGCTTGTGGCTTTTGTTCCAGGTTTGAATGAGAAAAGTAGACTTTTATAGACAATTTTTTTAGTTAATATCAGAATTCTATGGGTCCTCTAGTCATTTCCAAGGAACTTGACCATATGTGACTGCCTCCTATCATTAAAGGAACAGTTCACTCAAAAATGAAAATTCAGTCATTATTTACTCACCATCATGCCGATTGAATGTCGGAGCTTCACAGCAAAACAGTGTTGCAGCTAAACCAGAACAAACAGCAGCAGCTTGGGATTCCTTAAATGGCTCCATACATCTCATATGATGTAATCCAAGTCTGCGGAAGCTCTGAGATCCCAAACTGATTTGAAAAGACGTTATTAACACCCTTTTTAAAGCGGAAGAACTTACGAACTTATACCTCCCTGTTTACCTGCTACCCAGAAGCTTGGGTCACATACAACAGATAGAGCTCTTCTAAAGTTGATCTGTTGTTGTACACCACACTTCAGACGGGATGTGCGCTAACATTTTTAGCTTGGTGGCTACAGTGAAGATTTCGGCTTAAAAAGGGTGTGAATAACGTCTTTTCAAATCAATTTGGGATCTCAGAGCTTCTGCAGCCTTGGATTACGCCGGACGGGTTGTATGGAGTTGTTTTATGTTTTTTTTACATTTTAAATCACGTCCCCAGCTCCTTCAGTTTATTTAGGAGAATGCTGCAACGCTGTTTTGCTGTGAAGCTCCAGAAATGTTTTGTGGATGAAGAAATTTCACCCAACTTTCCGTCGGCGTGGAGGGTGAGTAGATAATGACAGAATTTTTATTTTTGGCTGAACTGTTCCTTTAACATTTGAGCCAACCTCTAAAAAATCTTCACACTCAGTGAGGGTAGATGTCCACTTTAGAGACTGCCACTCATTTTATATGAGACATGCAGATATGAGCGGCAGCCTGTTATAAAACCAGTTTTTTGTTTTAAAGGGTTTAAATGTTTCCACTTGAGTCCAAAATGAACCAGAAACTGTTCTTATCGCACTCGAGCACTGCCCACTCAACAGTAGCAGGAGGGCGAGTGATTTAAAACCCAGCCCCCCACTGGCAGCACTCATTAAAAGAGCTGTTTGTTTTCCAAATTAATGGAGGCTTTCAGACGGCTGTTGTTTTCTGTCTCTCCACTTCACCAGTCTGTCTTTAACGACCGGCTGAGGTTTAATCCCAAGCACTTATTTATCTGTGCTAGCTGCCAGTTTGACAATGCCGCTGAAAACATATTTTAATGAGATGCCAGTCCGTTGAAACAATAACCTGTACAGAGATGTTTTAATTGGCTTTGAGGGGAGCTCTTTGAGCGTGGAGAGGGATCACTCAAACCCGCCTCGTGGATAAACACTCTGCTGTGTGTTCCTTTAAGGTTGGAAGAAAGGCTCAAGACAGATGCTTAGCCTCAGCTGTGAATCAAGACACACACACACACACACAGACTCTGAGGTTTCCTCAAGTGTGCTTTCACAAGCTGGCTATTATATGGTATAACACGCTATTTCACAGGAAGTGCTCTCCCCCACCACTCTACCTCAACACATCTTCAGAGCAAACGTTTTGCTGATGGTAACCGCCTAACGTCTCTTCGTTTTATCTCCGTTAACCTCTCTTTAGTTGCTTTGCTGTAGCTGTAGCTACCATTGAGGACATGGAGGTCTTCTACTTTTGGGGGGAGGGGGCGTGTGGATCTGACCTTTACTTTATTATTAAACATTGCACAAAGTGGGATTTTTAAAAAGCTGGCTTTATATTTGGTGCCTTTAAAAATGACTGTTCTCAAACTGAGGAAATTAGATTCATATAAATATTCAACTAATTTCCCTGCTGGAATTTAGCTCCTGGCTTAGGAGGATGAATTAAAGTCAGAATTCTTAAGATTTCAGTCCTGCTTGGTTTGAAAAACAGCAGAGGAAGAACACCTTCCGTTTCTGACTAGACCGTGGACAGAAAATGCCAAAAAATGATTTTAATAAAACTTACAAGTAACAATAACGTCTTGTTTTGTAGACAGTTGAGCTTCCTCAGTGTAAAAGCAACCCTGTGGTTTGTTGGTTGAACTCTTGAATACAAAGCAGCAGTAAGAAATCTTTGTTTTACCGATACCTTTGAAGTGGAAATAGACTAAACGTTTTAGCTTAAACTTATCATGAAGTAAACATTGATTGCACAGTACAATGGCCATAAAACACACGGCCTGTGGACCATCTCAATCCTGCCCGCAACATCCTCAAAGAAAAAACAATCCTCAATAGATTGAAAAAAGGCTGCATCATGCTAATGAATCTCAAAACGAATGACTACAGTCAGTCTGTATTGCTATTTAACTTGATGCCAACAGCGGGCGGTGTCTACATTTAGATTGGACTAAAAGTCTCAAGTGACAATTTAGCGGTTGTGAAGACACAGAATGCTTCAATAAAAAAATTTTAAAAAAGAGAGAAACCCTGAATGTTGCGTTTTAACCAAAGAGTGGACATATTTCATCACAAGTCTCTCTTCAAAGGCAGCATGTTTGGTACGCAGAGAGAGTATCGCCATGTTCAAGGAATACAACATCAGGAGACGTTTTTCCACCAAGCAAAAAAAAAAAAAGCCCTGAAACTGAATATTTTTACAAAGCAGTCAACCATCCAAGAATCAGCAGCCAAAAATAGCTACAAGCTAACTAAACAAAGACTGTATGGTAGAGGCGACTAGCATAATGTGTCCAGAGAACAAAGGTTAGTTCGAAACGTCCCAATTTGTGACCAATCACTTACGTAATCTAAGTCAGTATGACCCTCTAGACAAAAATGTTGCCCACCCCTACTAGGGGGGGGGGGGGATTCTGTTTCAACTTTAACACAACTACCTGTGAGAATATAATATAAATAATATAATGATAATATATATATATATATATATATCCGACCTACAGTTTATTATTTTCGTAATTTCATCCAACATTGCATTTAAAATGATAAAAAATCTTCAGGATTATGACTTTAAAAATGAAAAAAAAAATGGGTGGAGGGTTGCTCTACATTTGGTGCCGATAACGCTGCAACATTACTGAATATCTGTGTGCATTAATATACAGTTTAAATGTGTCATGTGCATTGTTCTGAATATCACTTGTGTCACTGTGATGAGTTACTGTGACTAATATCATTGTGCCTCTGAGTTGAAGTGAAGCCAATGCTGGAGCCAAGCCGGGCTGCGTTCAGGAAGTGACCTCATACGTTTGTTGTAAAGTGATTCATTCATTCACAGACGTGTAGAGAATCTGGACTTGGAGCCAGAGCCTCACTTGAAATGCGAGTCACGCCTCCGATCGCTCTTTTTACCCCCTTGTCCTTTACCGTCCCCTGACCCAGAGTACTGAAGCAGACCTGAAGTTCAACAGGGAAACACTCAAGTGTCTATTAATGCCTAACAAGTACGCATGGCTGCAGTCAGCAGAAGATGCAGCGTCAGCCAAAGTTTTGATTAAATTGTTCAGATAGACAACCAATTCTCCGACCCTCCTGCACAGAGTGTACCGGTTCCAAGGGCAGTGAGGAAGATACACCGCAGAGAGGAGAGAAAAACTGATTTTCAGCTCCAGTTGAATAAATAAATGTAGAAAGTGAAAAACTTAAAATCACCTTACTTTCAGGCCAAAACACGTTATTTTCTCTTATTACTTGAATTCTAAAGTGAATTCCTGACCATACAAACCAACCCTGACGTCTCATGGAGGTAACATCATTCAGTTCAGCACATTTCATGAAAACCTTGAGAAAACCTTACAGCTTCACAACAAACTACCTTCAGTCAGTTTGGCTCCAGGATTGTTTTTTTCTCCGACATCAAACCTTTAATATTCACTGGCCAAGTTTGATTTCAAGGTGCACATTTCAAATTGGTTTCTGTGGCCTCAGTTCGCAGCAAAACGACATAAAGAAACATGGGGCTGTCTATCAGCTGGCATGTGACGATAGCAGTTCATCAGTTCAAAACTGAGGCCACGTCCAAAAACAGTGAGGATGCATGGAGCACCACCAGACCTGAGACAGTCTGAGAAACCGGCCCATCGCCAATCTCAGCCTCTGTGTCCCTCTTCCCTCCTCTCCTCCCTGTCTCTCCTCTGTCCTTTTCCACCCCCGACTTCTCCTCCTCCTCCTCCTCTTATAGGACAAGGAGGTGAATCTGGAACAGGTGCATCGCCGTATGAACAGTCTTTTGGACGAGGACTTGGCCCACAAGCAGATCCCCGGCCCCTCTATCGAGATCTCTGCGCTGGACATCGGCAGCATGCAGCCCAGCCAGGCCTCTCTGGTGCAGGGGCCGGAGTCCGTGCGGAACTACCCGCCCTCGGGCCTCGCTGTGACCACCTTCCTCCCAGGGGAGGGGGCACCGCCTCCTCCTCTACCCCATCCTCACCATGGGGGGACCCTGGGCAGGACGCTACCCCCATCCCAGGGCCTTGGCAGCAACACGTTGCCCCTGCACCACCCGCTCAGCAGCACCAGCCTCAGCGGCACCATGCAGTGCAAACACAGGGCCCCCAACGGGGGGCTCTTCCGGCAGAGCCCTGGCAAGACACCCATGCCAATGTCCTACCAGGCAGTCTCCGCAGGACCCATACCCGAAGCCATTGATGCCACCCACAGTACATCCATATAGAGGGGGGATGGAGGGTGGGACAGGACGGGGTCAAACTGATAAGTTGCTCTCTGGACTTTGGTCCGGTTTGGGGTTTGAGGCTGAGGTTAGGGAGGAAAATTATTACAGAAGTATAAAAAAACAAATGTACAAAGTAAAAAAGATTTTGTATCTCACGATCTGTTTGGAAAAAGCAGTTGTTACAAAAAAAGAAGGAGGGCTGGCGGGTGTAATTTTTCTCTTGTACATTATCTGTAAATACCAAGAGAACGAAGTGAGGTTAAAGTGTATTTTGAATATTCTCAATTTTTGAAGTTGAGTTATAAAAAACAAACAAAACGAGATAAAAAACACATATATATAAATATATATATACATTGACGATAAAGTTCTGACTGTTTGGATGGCTTTGTAAATTTTGTTCAATATGAAACAATGACGCGAAATTCATTGTGACTGTTTTCTAAGTGCCAAAATTAAACGATGTCTCTCCACAACTCATCGATGTAAACGACTACCCATGATGCACCGCTGTAGGGACATTTTAGTGTTGGACACCTACTGTTATGCACCTCTGTACCAACCTTATATATATCTTCAGCATTGGACGAAAATGATCACAATTTCTTTTTTGACATTTGTATTGAATATATAATACATGTTGTTTTGTTTTCAAATCAAAAGTCTACATTCATTTTCTTACATTGACTGTAAATGGAGAATCACTCAACAATGAACATGGGGGGGTACAAGCGGATTTTTATCTGGTTCATATTTTACACACCGCTGAGGGGTTTGTTTTTATAGAACCTTTTCATTTGGCGTCAGTGCTGAGAAGTCTGAGTTTGTAATGGGAGGACAGACAGAGCATGATGGGAGGAAGGAGAGACTGATAGGCTGTGATCACACCTGCTGTTTTTTAGTAGAAAACATTTGGGAAATGTTGACTTTTTTTACTCTCTATTTTAGATATAATAGAGACTAATAATGCAAGATTGACGTCCTTCAGGAATATGAAACGTTGTCGACGTGCTGCTATTCCTCTGTTTCGCCACTCTCTCATGGTTCAGCGGTTTCCTTTCATGTGCCTTCCCTCCCCAAGTCAATGCTTTTTAGCCCTCAAACAAGGGCTGCATTCTGCGGGACAAATATCTGTTGGTTCATGAACTGGTTCTGAATCGAGAGGCAGTCCAGATTTAAACGAGCGACACGGCTCTAGAGTTGGCAGTGTAGAATTGTCAGTCCATCCACCACTTTGGTTGAGCCATTGGACAGATTGCCGTGAAACTGGAGGTGCTTCTCAAAGTCAAGGATCCTTCCTTGGTAGGACGGGTCCTTGGAAGTCAGGTCCTACAGAGGCTCGGCAAGACTCCTTCCTAGCCTTCTGAGAAAACATAATGGAACAAGCTAGCAAGGGTGCATCATTGAAAATCATCATGTGCATAGGATTGTGGGTACTTCAGGTGTGCCAGGGATACCCGGGGGCATCCTTGAAAATTCTCTGTGTGAATTTGGAGGATCCTGGACATTGTAACAGTCCTTCGGCAGCATTCGGTGACGTAGAATCTTTTAAATACTGCTGTTTAAGGATCCTTCCTTGCCATTCATGATTCCAAGTTGATGTATCCCAGTGACTTTGTTGAGTTTTCTTCAAGCACCACATGCAGATTGACATTTTCGATTACTAACCACCACTGCTGAAAGTTTGGATCCCAACTTTTGTCCATCTTACCATCTGGTTTTCTTTACAACGAGCATTCCAGCCTCACAGATCCAACAGCGTGGCTTGTTTAATTCCACTTACTGGTTCTTGAACATTGGAAGTGAAATGCATTGACTTTTGGGTAGTACTCAATACCTTAAAAGTCCCCCC
>JBBPCS010000001.1:2773262-2785925 GCA_037974645.1 Hollardia meadi
TGGTTTTAATTAGTTATTTGATGCTATAAAAAGGGGCTGAAACGTCATGATTGACAGCTGAGACCTGCTCCTGATTGAGTCTGGTGGGTGTATGGGCGGGAACACGATACCGTGGCTCCACCCCCTGATCACTACTGCACAGACTCTGGCTCCAAATGACATCACCAGAACAAAATGGCAGCGCTCGTATCCGGGATATTTTGGCTTCATTTTTGTACAGTGGGAGGAAGTGGAGCCGTGGCGGCCATCTTTATTTATGTCAATGGCAGGAGGCAGCAAACGTTTGATATTTTTGCTTGAATAATAAATGAATTTATTATCAAAATAACTGACAACTTATTTTCTTTCAATCGATCGATTTAATTGACTAATCGTAAAACTGATATATGATGTCACCACAAAAATAATCAATCAGAGAGAGCATTAATACATTTTATGAATTCCATGTTGTCTTTCATGATGCCATGAAACTGGCTGATACACATGTAACAAAAGTGAAGTGTTTCAAGAGTGAGGACGTTTTTACGAAGCCTTTACTTCTTTTGTTGTTTGAAGACTCGGGCTGGTGTGTGTGTGTGTGTGTGTGTGTGTGTGTGTGTGTTTACAGTCAGCCTGATCAGAGTCTCTGTCAATGATTACAGAGCAGACCTTGACCTCGCTGCTGCTCACTTCAAAGCACAACGCTATCAGGAAAACAGGGTCCAGCTCTGTGAGGACACACAGTGTGGACACATCATTCCAAACTGTCCATACAACCACAGTCTGATCTGACGGACACTGAGGACAAACCAGTCAGGCACATTTATCCTGCTGGTCTGAACTGACAACCAATCAGAAGTCTGTCTCTCTAACCCTCAGGCCACCATTGATCTGTCACAAAGAGCACAGAGAGGGACAGATGTCAGGACATGTCTGGAAAATGTTTTTAAATAGGTGATGTGTTTGGAGAAGAGGACATTTTTGTAAAGTGAGGATGTTTGTAGAAACTTGTAGAAATCACATTACAGGAATTATGATACTGTATGTTTCAAATTCAGTTAAATCTTTCAGTCTGTCCTCACCTTCTTCATAGAAATGGGTCAATAGGTCATAGGTTTGTCTGCTCTCAGGTCAAAATCATCAGCATATCATCAAACGGGACAGAGTCAAGAGTTAAACTGTTCATTCAAGTCCTTATATATATGAACTTCACCAACATTAACAGTGAAAGTCCAATCAGCATCCCCTAGAGGGCGCCGTGTACAAACAGATGAACCTCTGAGGAGCAGGAACATGAGGACGTTTCATTACAATGTGCCTCCATATGATTTAATATTTCTTGTTTTTACTTGATGGAATCTCATTTTGGCACTACGATAAGGGTCTGCTGTCTGTATTGTCTGTGTTTTGCTTCATGTTGTGTCAGAATGTGACTCATCTGCATATCAAAGGGTTGAGAAACTCTGATTTACAAAATCAAAAATGACATATGTCGTTGTTGTCCTTGTTTTCCAGTGAGCACCCATAATTTCCCTGATTTACATATCGCTGTCAATCACACCCAATGGAATCCAATCAGAAAACAAGCGGGGACGGACTGACGGGGACGCAGAAGGAGGCGGCGCTGCGGGCGCTCATGCAACGCACAGGATACCAACTGCAGCAGGTGGGAAGCTTCCACAGTTTACTTTCGTGTCCATGATTTGAATAATATACAGAGTACGCCCCCCTATTGTTCAATGCAAGGAAATGATTCTCTGAGGAACACCACCGCAAACAATGGAGAGAAACTAATTTAAGAAGAAGTCTGTTTTTCTCCATCCAGTCTTATACACATGGAGCATTAGCGAGACAGCAAGTATGCTATCAATATTAGCTAAATATGACGTCAAACTAGTTTCTTTTAATGACACAATTACACAATTTGACCACCAAAGTAAAAATAATGTCAATATACTTGAGGCAAATTCCAGACTAAAAAATAAATGTAAGGATTAGTTTTTCAAAAACATCAGAGATCACGGAGGTTCTCATATGAATGGATGGACTGACTTGCATACGTACACAAAACTATGTGGAAACAAGGCGTTAAGCTAAACAGGTCCTGGACCTTTGTCTGAAACGGATCGGATTTTAATGTTCAGATGTTGATTTAGTAAACGCAAACCAAAGAACAAGCTAATGGTTGAGCCTTGATTCTCAGATTAAATTGGATGTTGATTCATATTTTAGAATAATTCCCTGTTTTGTTTTTTTACTTTTCTTATTTTTATCTTTATATTTTGTGTGTTTCAGGAGAACGGTCAGCGGCGGTACGGTGGCCCACCACCCGACTGGGATGGCCCACCACCAGAGAGAGGCAGCGAGATCTTTGTGGGAAAACTACCGAGAGATCTGTTTGAAGACGAACTGGTGCCACTGTGTGAGAAGGTGAGAGACGGAAACTGCTGTATAATATCATTTCCCCACAAGTTTGCATGTTTTTCTCACATCTTTTTGAATTTCACTCTTCGTATCTCCAGTTTGGCAAGATCTACGAGGTGAGGATGATGATGGACTTCAACGGGAACAACCGAGGTTACGCCTTCGTCACCTTCAGCACCAAACAGGAGGCCAAAGCAGCCATGAAGCAGCTCAACAACTACGAGATCAGGTCAGGGTTTGGTTCGATTTGATCGTTCAGACATCCCAGAAAACACCACAAATAAGACAACACTCTGGTTACAACATGCACAAGAAGCATCACCAGGGCTGCAACAAACCTGTATTTGTATTATTACCATTGTTCTCTGGTGAGTGCTGCATTCATCCAAGAGCCCTTGCTGTTAGCTTGTTCTACACAGAGACTGTTCAATATCACCACAACGAAGACGCTTCTCTACGCCGCCTTTATTTTTTCACATTTACAAAAGCAACATCTTGTAGCATGCCGGCGTAGTGATGTGTAATACGGCAGCGTTGCTCGTGTGCATTGAGTGTGAGATTCTACATATGCATCGAGCAACAATTTCTAAAGAATAAAATAACATGACAATAACAATCCTTTACCGTCCCCGTTATGTGTCGATGATCTTGTCCTCTGCTCGGAGGGTAAGTAGCTCTCGGACTTCGCGTTGTCTCCCCATTTGCAGACATTTTTGGTTGTTTTTCTTCTTCTTTGAGTTTGCTGCTAACTGCTGCTAGCTGCTTTTTAAAATCTCCCAGTTGTGGCAGCCGGCTCAGGTGAACAACAGCGAACCCCCATTCTTCCTGAAGCCTGAACTTTTATAGAGAACGGCGAGGCGTGACAGTCCTGCCCTGAACTGTGTAAAAGTCCCAAAGAAATGCTAATGAGCTGTAGCTAGTAGTAACACCGTGGCAATGCAGAACATCCAGGCAACAAGTTACAACCACAAACACCCAGAACAACCTCATGACCACAAAGCAACATACTTTAAATCAACCACAACACCTTCATAATTTACAAGAAACCATGTGACTCAAAGGCAAACACTGCAAATACTTTAGCTACTTCAAAACAAAGTTATAACCAATCTGGAAAATCTCAGAACCACAGCATAGCTAGCACCACCATACCTACAAACCTGAACACCTTCACAAAGCAATCAAAGCTGTGACCAACAGAAAAATAACCATCATCTATCTCAGAACACCCGACCAACATTTCCAACCCAACCCAACCCTACCGTATCAATCTCTTTAGATTCACCTTTAAAAAAATAGGCCACCTAAAGTCTAAACCGGTCAAGGCAGAAGGCCGCCCACCTAGAGTCGGGGTCTGCTCCGAGGTTTATGCCTTCTAATGAGACAGCTGGAACTCCAAACCTGCACTACCAAACTGTAAATAAGCAGGAAAACATATCAAATATTCACAAAACGTATCCGACACAATGAATGAGTCTCTTGAACTTCACCATCTGCTGACTGCTCATGTTGAATGAACATTAATAAGATCAAATCAATCTGCTGGAGTCATCTTTACCAGCAACAGACACAAGCAGTGAAAAATTAGAAGTATATGATTTCCAATTATCTTAGCAAAAATAAGATCGAGGAGAGATTTGTTAGTGTCTGAGCATGACCAATATTTCACGAACCAGTAACCGGATCAAAAATGGAACAGGGAATTGGAAACTATTCCTGCCATCTTACAATGTCTTATCTACCAATTAGCAGCTGTAACTTTAATGTGTAATAATAATTTTAGTAATTAATTTTATTTTAATATTGTAAATTTTATCTCACCACCATGCTGCTCTTCGAGCCTACAGAAATGGCCGCCTCCTTGGAGTTTGTGCCAGCGTGGACAACTGCCGTCTGTTTGTGGGTGGGATTCCCAAAACCAAGAAGCGCGAGGAGATCCTGTCTGAGATGAGGAAGGTCACTGACGGGGTCGTGGACGTCATCGTGTACCCCAGCGCTGCCGACAAATCTAAGAACCGAGGCTTCGCCTTCGTCGAGTACGAGAGCCACCGAGCGGCTGCCATGGCCCGCCGCAAACTGCTGCCAGGTAAACACCAAACACTGAACAGTCCACTTTATTTTTTGTCAAATTTAAATCATGTAATAATACAGTTGAGAGCAGGAACTGGGCTAAATCAAACCCAGAACACAAACCACAACATTATGAAATGGTAAAATTGGTCATTTGTTGCATCAACAAAGTCTACAGTCATGCTAGCAGCTCTGTAAGGCTGTGCTTAGACACAACTGTGGTTTGAGATGAATGCTAATATCAATATGCCAATATGCTCACAAAAACAATGCTAACATGCTGATGTTTAGCAGGTACTATTTAACCATGGTCACCATCTTAGTTTAGCGTGTTAGTATGTTGCTAATTATCAGTAAGTCCAGCTGAGGCTAACGTGAATTTCATCAGTTCTGTAAATGTTGACCTGATGGTGGCGCTAGATGAAAAGTCAGAGGATCACCAAAGTTATTACAGTTCATCCTGAGGGGAACATTAACGTATGGACTGACTGACTGTTCTGATTGTTAGCGTAGCCAAAAGTATATTTAGAAGTAAACTGAAGTGATGTACTAAACACATCCAGCTGTAATAGTTTTGCTAACAAGGTATTTTAAAGCTGCCAAAGTACCATCATTACCCCTGAAAGTGTCGAGCTCGTGAAAGTAAACACAACATAATAAGACATGTCAAAGTCTCCTTCTGATTGTAAGACTGTGTTATCACCAGCCAATCACAGCCTGTGTCACTGGGTCAGTGTCCAATGGAAGAAGAGCTCTGATGGGTGGGATGATAAGATAAACTCTATATGATGGGAGTGATCACAGCTATCAGAAATAACTCGAAAACACTCAAACGTCCGTGTTCCCTGTTTGTGACATGAGGCTCTAAATGCTCCATCACGTTTTCACTGCGCGGATTAGAAACCATTTCATGGACAAATTATTAATCTGTCTGATAAAGAAGTGCTGCATCTCCCTGAGGCTAAAGCTGACAGCCTCTGTGATAAGATAGAGAATATTGCTTCAGCACAGGAAGATTGTTTGCTTAACCCTGACTGTTTGAAGCTGGACAGAACGAACTGTAGATGCTGAGTCACTGATGGTCCTGTTGGGTAAAAAGTCCAGTTTTCAGATGGATTAAGTGAAGGACATTCCAGCTTCCTTTAGTCCAATAGTTCACTGTAAACCAAATAATTCTTGCAGGACACACATTAATTATCTCTACGTCAGAACACATGTGGAATGTGAGCTCTTGAGTTACAATCAAAACTGTTTGTTTGCTAAACAATGCTAGCAGATTAGCGCCTGGGTCGAATATATTATCAATGTTCTGCACTGTCTTGATCATAAAATAAAGATGGCCGACATGAGAGCTCCCCAAAAGTAAAGCCAAAACATCTGGTTGGCCCCCTAGTGGCTGGCTGCAGTAGAGCATATAAACCCCTCCCCCTCCATGTTAGCAGATGGGACATGGGCCAAACTAAAAACTCAAAGTACATGTCAAATAGATAGGATGAATAGGATGAAACCTCTTCTCCGTCAGGTCGTATTCAGCTGTGGGGTCATGCCATCGCCGTGGACTGGGCAGAGCCTGAGGTGGAAGTGGATGAGGACACCATGGCAACTGTTAAGATCCTGTACGTCAGGAACCTGATGCTGCAGACCACAGAGGAGACCATTGAGAAGGAGTTTAACAGCCTCAGACCAGGTACAAACACAGTCCAGCAGTCAACTGCCAAAGCTGAGATGTCAGAGCGTCTTTGAATGCACCAACAGGGACAATCATGTGATGGATTATTGACCTGCAGCAAAAATATTTGAAATTTTCTCAAACTCTCAGGAGACCTCAGCCCCCCATGTTCAAAAGACGTACATATTCATCAGATATGTGGGTTTAAATATAAATATATGTTCTTCACACTTCCCATCATCTTTCAGCAACTTGTTCAAATTTAATTCTTAAATTTATTCTAATCAAACCATCTTATCCTCATATCATCATGTACATATCTACATCTGCTTTCTTTTTACTTTTATATATTTTATAGTGTAAAATGATTATTATCGTTTGTTTTGTTTGTATTTTGCTGAATTATGTTAGTATTTATTAGTTGAGTCTCTTTTTCCTTTGTTTCAAGGTATGATGTTCTTGTCACATCTGTTTTATTTTTATTAACTGGTTTTATGTTGTTGTACATGTGATGTGAAAATGATTTTGAATTTGTATCCCATCAATCTAAAATGGAATACAAATTAAATATTGCCAGAATAATCTGAACTTTGTAGCTTCAGAGTTGATTTTACCAAAGCGTTCATTGTGTTGCAGGTGCGGTAGAGCGAGTGAAGAAGATCAGAGACTACGCCTTCGTGCATTTCACTCAGAGAGAAGACGCCATCAACGCCATGAACGCGCTCAATGGAAAGGTCAGCAGTCAAAGTTTGGACAACAGACATTATGTTGAGTTTCATGATCATACAATTAGGTTTTATTAGGTTTTATTTTTTTTGTCCTCCGTTTAGGTGGTGGATGGCTCTCCGATCGAGGTGACTCTGGCCAAGCCGGTGGACAAGGACAGTTACGTCCGTTACACCAGAGGGACTGGAGGACGGGGAGGATCTCTGCTGCAGACCGACTACACCGCCTACACTCTGGGACAGGTACCAGTCCGACAGTCCTCGTCCCAAAATATCTAATGAACAACAGCGTGTTCAGGTGGAGGAGAAGGCACCTTCAACGTAGATTTAAAGAAATCATTTATGGTTGTCCTCCAATCATAATGTCTGACTGTAGTCTCAGGTGGTTGTTAAAATATAAAGATCAGGATTTGAATTTGAATTATGGAGGTCAGAGTGAGAGTATGTGCTACTACTGTATGACTGACTAATCATTTATCTGACTCATGCTCCAAATCTTCTAAAAATCATTCCTCCTCCTCCTCCTCCGCCAGGTGTACGACCCCTCAACAGCGTATCTCGGTCCGCCCGTGTTTTACGCCCCGCAGGCCTACGCTGCCATACCAGGACAGTTCCGCTTCCCGACAGCCAAAGCGAACGTTGGAGGTCGAGGTTTGATGAGGACGCCGTCTGTTCGAGGTGAGGACGGACGCACTTTGTTTACCTCCTAAAACTAGACAAAGAAACTTGATGTGAACCTTCTCAGCTGGCCAGATGTTCAAAAGAGCAATACAACGGGGGGTCGCGTCCACAAACAGAACAGTTTCAGAAAAAGACAGTCAGTGTCTTCTCTGTGGTAATGTGGTCTGTGACAAGAGTCCAACTGGGGGCCACAGGTCTGTGAGCTTTATTTTATTTCAGATGATGAACTTCATTGCCAGCACAGGGATCTTCTTCGCATTTCATGACTTCCTTCTGATAAAAACAGCCAATGTCAATGTCTTCTGAACTGAAATCACTCCTCTGTGTGAGTCTGAGCTCCTCATGCAGCTGTTTGTCAATTATATTTCACATTATTGTGTTTTAAAGCAAACTGCTGCTGTCGAAATCTCCAAAACGTGGCGTTGACTGATATTAAATTTCCATTTCAATTCCCCGTTGCATGGAAGTTTCTAGAAGGATCAAATAGAGTTTTCTTGGTGAATTGACCATTCAGTAAACCCCTCCCCCAAGCAGCGACTGTCCTCATCTCATTTTTTCCCCACGTTGTGGTAGCTCCTCCTGGATGCTATTAGAGTTTAAGCTAACATTAGCAGCTCTGTAATACCACTTTTACACCAAAATTAGCGTGTATACAAAACGCGAGTAAACCTGCTAAAATAGGCGATTGGCCCCATTCACACTTCCTGTAGACACGGTAGCCCTCTTTTTGTTTTTTTAAGCTGATGCATCACGTTCTACGTCACGAACATCACGTTCTAAATAAATAAACAGATGTAACATTAAGCTAAGCTGCTAAAAAGGGTTACGCCAGAACAAAACAGTCTGATTTTACACCTCTGACAGGGTTGTCGTCGTAATGAGTCAGCTTGAAACATTTAAAAGTCATTCTTAAAGCGATTCATGAAGCTAAGGTTAGCTATGCTAGCTAACATTTAATAAAGTACCAGTGACAGTGTTCAAGTCAGTAAAATTGATGGTCACCGGCTAGAAATGAGAAGCTTCTTCTATCTGAAACCCATAATTTCAAAAGTTACTACAAATTTCGATGGTAAGTCTGTCAAAGAAATGTGGAAAAGGCTCATCAGAGTTTCTCAGAGCCCAAAGTGACGTCTTCAAATTGCTTCTTTTATCTAACCAACAGTCTAAAACCCAAAGACTCTTCATTTACGAGCTGGAACCAGCAAATATTTGACATTTTTGCATGAACGATGACTGAAACGATTAATCGATCATCAAAATAGTTGGTAATTCTTTTTCTTCTTTTGATCGACTAATCAATTTATTGACTAATTGTTGCAGCTGTAGTTGCGTGTGAGAACTGAAAGGTTGACAGGTGTAAAAACAGTAAATAAGAGGGGATGGGCTTTTGGAACTTTCAATTCACCAGTAATATTTCCTGATCTGCTTATACTGCTTTAAAAGTCCAACTGCACTGTGTCGAATCAATATCACACACATGAATAATGTTCCAAAATTATGTCTATGCCTGAATTTTGTTAATCGGAATCAAATATGATCCACTGAATCAAAAGTGAAACTTTATTATGTTAATTAAATCTTGTTTAAATTAAAATTAAATTAAAATCTTGTAAGAATGATGTGAAGATGGACTCACTGTTGTCATGACAACCTGTTCATTCTGAATGAATAATTGATAATTGTGTGATTCTTCTTCCCGGTTGATTTCTGGTGATTTGATTGATTTCACTGCCTTTTCGGTCTCCTGTAGAAATTTACATGACTGTACCTGTAGGGGCTGCCGGGGTGCGGGGGCTGGGTGGGCGGGGCTACCTGGCCTACGCCGCCGGGGTCGGAGTCGTGGGTCGAGGCGGCAGCAGTGGCGCCTCCTATGGTCTGAAGGCAGACAAGGAGGTGGAGGAGAAGCTGTACGACCTGCTGCCGGGCATGGAGCTGACCCCCATGAACCCTGCTGCCATGAACCTGAAGGCCGCCGCCATTAAACCTGCACCACAGGTAACAGAACACACCTGATAACCAAGAGGGTTGATACTGCCTGATTACAACTCTCATTTTTGTAGTTTTGTCCACCATCTCTATTATTCATAACATTGTATTCACCAAATTACTTGCTGAGATCAAGGCCCACAGTCAACCGTTCGATGACCAGGACGGAATCAAGGATACTGAAGGGGTCATGAGAGTTCGCCCATCCAGTATGCTTGGAGAAGGGTATCTTCTGGCAAGAACTGCCAGTTACAGGGGTGGTTACTACGAACCATTCACTCCTTATATGACCGGTCCACAAAAACTGTACTTGCAAATGACTTCTAAGAGCAACTGTGAATGAAAGATTCAGCAAAGCATTTGTTGGCTGCAGAGCTCAACGAATCTCTACCAACTTGGAACCAGGTATCAGAACCTGTCTGGAGGTAGATTGGTGCATCACCGGCAGTAATGCAGACACTGTACCAGATTATCTTGTAGAAAAGGTTTACTGTTTGATCTGTCACCCACGATCTGAGCTTTTGGTGTTGACAAAAAAGTGTCTGAAATAGGGTTCTGTGGCCTTATAGCCAGGTTGAAGAGCTTGGACACCCAGGAGGAGTAGAACGGCTGCTGCTTAATGTTGAATAGAACCAGTTGAGGTGCCAGCACTTCATCAGAGCTCCTCCTGGTAACCCATGTGAAGGTATTCCTGGCAAATGGAAAGAGTCTGCGAGGCAGACCCAGAACAAAGTGGAGGGATTACATCTTCCATCTGGCTTGAGAATGTATTGGTGTTGCCCAGGAAGAGCTGGAAGACATGGCTGTGGAGAGGCAGGCATTGACTACTTTAGCTTACCTTAGCCTGCCAGCACCGCGACCCTGCACCAGACAAGCAGCTAATAATGGTTGGAAAGAAGTCTGACAGATTCAAGAAACATGAACAATCAGACAATAGGACAGATTATAAACAAAAACCCCTGGTTAGTCAGACTTATGTTTCTTGACCATTCGGACTTCTGTTAAGTACAGTCAATACAAAACCGGACCAGAGTTGTAAAAAAATGGAATTATCCTTTGAAGTGTGACCCAATAAAAACTCCAAAAGAATGAAACCCCTAAAACCAAACTAAAAGAAATGAAAAGGGAACTGAATATCAACTGTTGCTCCAACATCATTTCCATCGGTCTTTCCATCTCCACAGGTTCTGGAGGAGTTGTGTCAGAAGAATAACTGGGGTCAACCCGTCTATCAGCTCCACTCTGCCATCGGTCCAGACCAGAGACAACTCTTTCTCTACAAGATCACCATACCAGCCTTGGCTACACAGTACCCCAACGTGTAAGAATTCTGCTGTTACTTCAATCAATACTACAACTACTTCTCCTGCTCCTCCTACTACTGCAGCAGTATCTGTGGCTGCGACTGCTACATCTATAACTATTACTACTTCTAGTCCTACTTCTGGGTCAACTATTACTACTGTTCCCCCCTACTCAACTAATATTCTGATTCAGCTACTAATACTATAACTATCAATGCGAGAATATATAGTACTCATACTCTTACTGCTATTACCATTACTACTTCTGCTACTTCAGCGTCTTGTATTACTCCCACTACCACTCCTACTACTATTGCTCCTACTTCTACTCATACTGCTACTATTCCTTCTCTGCTGTATTACTACAATGACTCCAACTCCTACTGCTACTCCTCATTCCAGTACTAATACTACTGCTGCTACTAATACTATTACTTATGCAAAGTTGTTACTAATGCTTCTACTATAATACCAATGACAATAAACAAGTCAAATGCTGTTCAAATTATCAGTTGATGCTATTCTTAACCAGTTGGACTGGGCCTACTGGTGAGCATCATCTAGTGGGCTTTGTAATTTACAAAGATAGTTATTTTTATATGTGAAGGTGGTCAAGAAAACACATAAATAAAGAATGGCAAATTAAAATGCATAGCCTAATTTCCATGACCTGTTTAATTTGAAAATCGTCAGACAAACGTGAGATGTCTCTGATGCGCTGTCAGGTACAGAAATTTGGCACAAGTTGATTTAAAGTAGAGGTTAAATAGAGGTTAAACTCTCGTGCCAATGTAATTTCGGTCTGTATACCCTTAAAAGCAGCAAATCTGTCAACCAGTTGGTGGTTTGTTTTCAGTTTGTAGAGCTGCTGTTAAAATGTTAGTTTTCCACATATGAAGTATTAATGCAAAAGAGCAGCTCAGTTTGAACAGCAGTTAACAGTGATTTTCCATATGTTTATACCACATTATACCAGGATATATTTATATTGATGAAAGAAATGATTATGTATTATCCAGCTACATTAATATTCTATTTGGACTCTGTCTCTGCAGCCATCCCTTCACCCCCGCTAAGCTGTGTGCGGCTGTAGAAGAAGCTAAAGTCCACGCGGCCGAACACACCCTGCAGACGCTCGGCCTGCAGACAGAGGGCGCCGCCGATGCCAGCTGCGCTGCTGCTGCCGCTGTGGCCTCGGTAGCCTTCCCAGGTATGTGAAGGTCCGTACCCAAAGCCAACTAACTCTTAACTCCACTTTAAAGCACAAACTAATATTCTGACTCTCAGCTGACTCTCAGGCTGCAGATGAGACAGACAGACAGCGTGGCTCGAAATGATTTATAGCTCCACGTATAAAAAGCTTCATACTGCTGGGGTTGAATGCTTTAGCCCATTAACAACACAGTATTTTACATCCCAGATCAATAGTTTTCAAATCATCAATCGGGTCGATCAGAATGATTCATTTAAATCCTTCATTCATTAAAGTTTTGCCATCGCCAATATATAATAGTACTGTTAGCTTCATGTAATAAACGTACAGTAGTAACAGTACAGTAGTAATGGTAGCTACATGTAATAAACGTACAGTAGTAACAGTGCAGTAGTACTGTTAGCTTCATGTAATAAACGTCGAGTAGTGGCCTACTGCTAGCTTCATGTAATAAAAGTACAGTAGTACTGTCAGCTTCATGTAATAAACGTACAGTAGTACTGTTAGCGTCATGTAATAAACGTACAGTAGTAACAGTACAGTAGTACTGTCAGCTTCATGTAATAAACGTACAGTAGTACTGTTAGCTACATGTAATAAACGTACAGTAGT
>JBBPCS010000001.1:2802540-2834867 GCA_037974645.1 Hollardia meadi
GAGAGAGAGAGAGAGAGAGAGAGAGAGAGAGAGAGAGAGAGAGAGAGAGATGTAGTCTAACAGACCTTCCTCAATATTCTTAAAAGGACAGTATAGATATAGCACTTTGTCATGTAGTATTTACATGCAGCTTCAACAAACTACACATCTCATTGAGGATTAAAGCAGAGCTGGGCTAAATCATTCCAAATGTTTGGTTTAAGGACAGGGTGCCAGATGGATGGACATTCAGATACTTCCCTATGAATGAAACGAACTCCAGATATTTCCTATGAAACATTGTGGTCTGTATAAAAAAACAAGCCATGTATTCTGAAGCATATAGAGTAACTGAACATTGATGTTATGTGGTATTTTTTGTTGCTCTGGCATGAAGCAGGCACTGAAGCACCACATTTGTGTAGTGTGGGACTCATCTAATATTACACTTTGAATACTTTCCTGTGTATTAACTGTGCACGCGACACAGGTCGCCTGCATTTAGCAACCATACACTCCTTTCAACGCTCGGCCTTCAACTCAGTTCTGTTCTTTTTCATGTCTTAAAAATGGACATATGGCACTGATTTGTAAAAAATCTCACAAATCTCAGATTTGTGGAAAATCTCTAATCTACTATAAATAAAGCAATAAACATACTCTTGAATATTCTAGTTTCTTGGCAAAGGGATAAGTCATATGTGCTTTTTAATGTGCAGTCATTATAGCAAAATACTTTTTGCTGTCTACAGACAAAAGGCAGACCGTAGTAATGTTACATCCATGTTAAATGCAGTTGCATACCACTTCTTTTGAGGTACAAAACCAGTTTGGTGTTTGACGACTCTCTGATACATCTGTGAAACTTCTGCCCAAATCCATATTGGAAGGAAATCAACTCCGGTGTCGTCTCCTCAGCCTGTGTTGCATAATGTTATGTTCTCTGCATTATGGCTGAAGTTATTCATTCTTTTTCGGACAGTATTTCCATTGGAAAAAGTATCGTGATAGGCATGTAGCTTGCGGACAATGAAAATTATTTCAGATGTGTCTCTAGTCTCAGGAATCATCAATATATGAAAGAATGTTCTGTGTGTTTACATTTTCTTTTAAAAACGTAACATTCTCCAAACTTAAGAAAGGAATGTCACCGTCGATAATACATAAATACATTTACAGTAACTACAACTTTTAAAAATATTACATGGTCAATCCAAAATAACACTTAAACATTTAAAGTACAGTATTATACAACAAAACTGAAATAAGAGACCAACACTTCATGACAAAATAATTATCATACATGATGTGAAATATACATTATTAATCTAACTTTTTTCATTTACAATTTTCATCCACTGACATAGTATCTTACAGCGAGGATGGAGTTTCAGTTAATGGTAGGACAAGTGCATAGCAAAATAGATCATTTGACTGAGTTAAAGAAACGCACAAAACTGACAAACCAGCTTTAGAAAACAACACTAAAAACCATGTTTTTAAGGCAAATCTCGTCATTTAAAATTGGCATAGTCTGAGAAAATGTCGACAAAGTCTTGTACCACCCTGTAGCAGAAGTCATATTGTTCCTATGAAACAAAGAGAAAAACAGAAAAGATGGATTAGGTAGTAGCCTGTAAAATAGGTTTCAGTCAAACTAAAGTGAGTTTTTTTTTAAGCACGTCTGATTATTTAGGATCCGCTGATACTTACCACAGTTTGGACCATATGAGGCCTCTGCATGCGTAAACTCTTCACAGTTTGGAACACGTCCAGCAGGCCTTCTGCCTTGACTCGCTCCAAGATATTGCTCAGTGCAATGAACGTACCTGTTCGCCCTGCACCAGCACTGCAGCACACACGAACACAAAAAACTCAACTGTCATATGCAAAACGCTGCAGTAAAAACACAAATACCGGTATGCGAATATAAAAGGCTCAAATGTGTGCCTAAATACCTGCAGTGTACGATGATGGGATGGTTCCCAGACTGCTGCTGCTGTCTCTGCACTGAGGCGATGATGTCGATCATGCCTTTTCCCTCTGCCGGGATGCCGACCTCCGGCCAGCCGTGGAAGTGGAAGTGCCTGATCACCCTCGTCTGCTTCTCCTTTGAGAGAAAATGCGCAGGCAGATGAGATCATAATATCTTTCAAATGTGATTTATTAGCAGTCTATGAAAGCATATAATGGCAGGTGCAATGTCAGTGTAGGTTAAGTGTGCAGTAGATGAGTGGTGGACTGGGGGAGACAGGAATGTGCTCTTGAGCCTCTGAGAGGTGATGTGGGTCGAATTTAATAAAATATATGAGATGGGAGGCTCCCACTTGATCATCTTAAAACACATCCTGCCCACCACATTTCCTCTGGCAACCGACAGTTTCATGTACTCACGTGGGGTTTTTTGTTCTCTATAAGACAGTTATGTTAGAGCCTGTGTAAGTCGGATACAAAAAAGCTGTTAAATTAATAGATTTTTGCTTTTGCATTTTACTGCATTAAGGAATTAAGTTTAATTTTCAAATCTTCACACTTTAACGAACACATTTCTTTGCTGTTAAAGCTCCACCAAAGAGACATTTCACCTTCAGACTTAAATCAAACCCAGGTGGTTTGATTTGTATAACTGAGGCTTAAAGAGGTAAAATTATCTGATCACAAAAATTCAACGATTAGAGAAAACCCCCAAAAATGAAACTTTTCCTGCCTCATTAATCATCTCTTTTCTTTACAACAGTGCCAACAATAATACCACTTGGAAACGCTGGGGGGCAAAGTTGTGTATTTCCACTTTTAAGAAGATTTTTGCATTGTTTTATCTGTACTTACTTGTGTAAATGACTTTAATACTTCTTCCACCACACTATTTGATTATTTAAAATAGAACCAATGTTAGTGGCTCCAATTTGAATGTTTAGTTGCAATCATGCAAAGAAAGAATTTAATATTCCTTGGAAAGAACTAAAACACTCAATGGAATTACATCAAGAAAGCCAAAAAAAAAGAAGCCTTTTCATGCAGACAGGCAAATGTAATGTGGTGTCACTGCCTCATTTACAGCTGTGTGATGGTGCCAGGTTAATTTGCTCACCGGAACAAATGTCAGTACCAAGTCTCGTAGACTGAATGTGTCACACAAAGTGTCTCCCTTCAACTCTACCCTGTAATCTCCGTAGGTGACCGAGTCCTCTGTGGGCCAGTATTGGCAACATTTGTCCTGCAAAACGGACAAAAACAGTGTTTCTTAACTGCAGAGAAATATGTTAAACAGAAACTGCAGCTTCATGTATGACAAGGAAATGTTCTGAAGTGGTTTCAGCTCAAACTATGAAATGCTGTGCAAAAATTAACTAGCATAGAAGTATGGTTTTGTGAGAGAAACAGTAAAACAGACCAGACTCATATGTTACACTGCTGTGGTAGTTTTTGAAGCCATCAATCATAGCTTGCTTGCAGCTATCAGCTATCGCAGCTTACCTGCTCCCTCTCCTGGAGCTCTGTGAGCATGACAATGGAGTGACATTTCCATTCCCACACCATTCTCCAGAAGTCCTCTACTGTGTGTGAAAGAGGGCCCTGGGTGGCAATGAAATAGTCCTTCTGTCTGTAGCCCTGAGTTACAGCAAAACACACGTGTCTTCAGCTTTATTTGTCCAATAATGGGTGTTAATAGCAACACCTCGAACTATTGCATCTATAAATGCAATAAAAGGCAGTAGGTAAAAAAACAAACAAATTGCTTACATCTATGAAAGATGCGTTGATGTAATCTGTGAACTCCTGTCCTCGTCTCATGGAGAGAATGACTCTGTTGAAGTCATCTGAAATGGGAATAGAGCAGTGTATAAACATGTTCACAGGATATGTGGTATACAAAGTGGCCTGAAAAATAAGTTCTTGAATGCTACAGAGCACAGGAATGAAATAAGAAACCTGTTCAGATTGTAAACTTAGTGACAGTGTAATCTATTATTATAGTATGATTATATTATATATAATGTATGGTTTTCCTTCTTTCTTACATGGGATAATTTGCAGAACTCTGTTCTTCTTCATGTTGGCTGGAAGGTTCCCCATTCTCATGTTCTCCTTCATTATTCGCATGTTGGTCAGTTTCTGGTCAGAAATCAAGCAAGTAAAGCCAAACGGTTAGTTAAATACATTTATTTAAACAAATAAAACAAGTTGCACTGTTGATTCACACATTATTTGCAGATTAATTTGGATCCCTGTGGCAGATAATGGCAGAATGAGAAGGTTTTGACATCTGTCATAAGTCCTTTTTTCTTATACAACTAATTTATTGTATTAGAAAGATTTTTTCTGTGATAAATATAGGCAAGTCAGTTCAAGCAAGCGAACAGGTTTTTTTTGTCTGTACTCGGATTGAGCTATTCAAATCTATCATATCATTTTATTATGAAGTTTTATGTGTATGGGAATTTAGTATATATTTGTCCCGGGACTACAGATGGAAAGAAGCTTAAGCTGTTACAAATCCTCTCTTCTTTAGCTTGAGTTGGTTTTCTGTACACGGCTATGTTTTCTTTTGCACAAATATGTGATAAGATTTTTTTTAAAAATAATGAAATAAAATAAGAATTTGAATGGTAATTTAGATGGATGTAAACTCAACAGTTGAATAGTAGATGATTTTTCCATTATCACTTGTGATTTAAGAGAGGTGATTTTAAACATACTACAGGTTGAATCTTTAGCCATTTTTTGTTTGGTGTGTATCAGGCCTGATATTTGATTAAATGTGATTTTTTGAAATAAGAGATCTTACCTTAAACTCTTCCTCTAGGCCAACGCGGTCACCGTTTGCAAAGGTGTTGTGCAGTTTTTGCAAATGTCCTTCCAGAGACGACACATCCAGCTCCGTGTCTCCGTAGAGGTAGTATTCAAGCAGGGCCTGGTAGATGAATGAGTACTGCATCTGGGGTGAGAATACACACAATCAGACCATAGTTTGTGTGCATGGGCACATTTGAACATTTTCAGGTGATTGCAGGCGGGATATTTCACACGGATAATTCACTTGCTAGCTCAAGTATTAGTGTTGTGTCATGTGGCTGACAAATTAGACAAGCGGGAACTTGTCACGTCTCCGACTCACATCTGTCTGAATGAGCTGTGAGCGCTGCTCTCGTATCTTAGAGACGAACCCAAACACGTCAACTTTCTGCTCCGCCTGCATCATGTCGATCATGGCATCTATTACGATGAAGGTTCCTGTCCTCCCAACACCAGCACTGCAGGGACACAAAACAATCCTCAGCTGACACTTGCATGTCAATAGACAACAGCAGTGAAACAAAGGGACATCTGTGCTTGTTGCTATAGGCACTCTAAATGTTTCCAGCCACAGTTTGTTTTCCAGCGGACACACAAAGCCAATATTTAACCTTAAACATATTAAGCTCCACGGAAACAAATTGGATAATTAAAGCCATGAAAAGTAATGCCCAGTCAAGAGCATATACATTCCGGTAAACAACAGAATAATAAACAATGACCAATAAGCTCAGCATTCCCAGTACCTGCAGTGGACCACAATTGGCCCAGAGAATGGTGGATTGACCGCCTTGACCTTTTTGAGGAACTTGAGCATGCCGATGGGTGAGAAAGGAACTCCAAAGTCGGGCCAGCTGGTGAAGTGGAGCTGGGTGACCAATCTGGGAGTCTTGACGTTATCACTGGCTTGCTAGAGACAGACACAAACAAAAGCAGAAACACATTTAACAGTGTTAACAACATCCACATAGCATCCAGGGCAATCGTTTGATAAATCTCAGGGACCAGCATCAAGGTAGCAACAGCTTTCACTCAATGAGCTGGATACATTTCCTGTACGCCCTTCATAAGTTACTCAAGAAATTCGAAGCTACAGTCTAGTTGGATTACTGTGAAAAAGGAACTCAACCATGTGTGATTCAACATGCAGTTATGTTCCAAAATGACTTCATAAGCACTTCTTGAACCTTACATATTGTATACAGAATTTGCGGATGGTGTAGTCCACGAGGACAGTGAAGTCTTCTACTGCCACCCTCACACTCCCATAGGTCCAGCAGCCCTGATCTGGCCAGTACTGGTAACACTTGTCCTGGGGAAGATAATGACAGCCATTATTCAATAAATTAAATGCCTAAAAGGGAGTTATTCTTTTGTAACATATTCAAGGACTTCCCTTTCAAGAGACGACACGATTCAAATGCAAAAGCACACTTGCTTCAATTTCACAGCCAGTCAGTCCAGATTAGTTTAAGAAAGAGAGGTGAAATCACTCACTATAAGATGTTCCTGGGTGATTATGATACTGACTTAGAGGACTTAATAACACATTATATAGCCATTGATTTTTACCCGTCCACGTGCGGATTTAAATCTTCGCCAATTCTCTTCGTATTGATCAATGTAGCCTCTCTCTCCTCTCCCTGTTCAGTGAATGAGCTCCAGTTCATATGGCTCACAATAAAGACTTTGCAATTTTAGCAGAGAAAAGAGATGCAAGAGGGGAAATTACAGGTGTGAGGTTAAATTAAACTCCACGGTTTCACCTTTGAAAATAACCAATAAAATCTATTTGAAGCACATCTCTTCTCAAATCTTTTTTTGCGATGCTCCATTAGTCCCTATAGAGAGACTTCGCTGAAGAAGAAACCCTGGAGCTCGTAGCAATGGGTATTTTTGTTCATGGACACTTCAGTTACATGAATAAAACACCTAAGAAATAAATGAGGCTGAAATCACTCACTTCTTTCCTTTCTTTCAGATTTGTCAGCATGACAACAGTCGCTACTTTCTGCTCCCATATCATCCTCCAGAAATCTGCTGTGGTGTCTTCTTTTGGACCTGTAAGACAAAAAAAGGATTATTATTGTAATACATGATTTATTGGGACATGAAATCGATAACCAAGGTGTCAACATAATTGTGTATGTCTCTTCCAGTGGACTATATCTTACCTTGTGCTGCTATGAATTTGTTCTTTTCAGTAAAACCCTGTAAGAAAACATGAAGTTTATTAAGAATATTAATTTTTTTTAAAAAGCTCCAGAGCAGCTATTAATGGATCTTGGAATGAGATTGTCTCTTCAGCTGCTGTATCCAAGGTCAAAAATAAAAGAACTTTCGATCTAAACTTTAAAGCAAACATGGAAAAAAAAGAATAAAATGGTAATTCTGCAACAACTGAGGCAAAAGTTCCATAAGAGCTACTAATGGACCTTGCAGTCAGATTGTTAGCTAACAAGAAATTAAGACAATAATTGTTATTTTGGTGAATGATGAAAAAACCCCAATCATAACTCACATCAGTATAAGAAGCATTCACATAGTCTGAACAGGGATTTCCATCCAGCTGAGTCAACACCACTCTGGAATGATCATCTGGTGGTGAAAATACCATTGGAAAGTTTAGAGGGTACACACACAGTTTGTCAGCGTACTCTGGTAAAATGCTAGGCAGGTAGAATGGAGAGCATTGACCGAAATATGCTTATTTGCTTTTTTGTACAGCAAAAATATGAAGCTACATCCAACGGCTGATTAGCTTAGCATCACAGAAGACCGGAAACAAATGAGGGACATCTAGCCTGTTGAAAGCTAACAAAATCCAGGACAAGTTAATGGAGAAGAAATAATCTGGCATAAAACCTAAATTAAAACAGCAAAGTGTCATTTTTTTGTGTGTGTGTTGTTTGTTCATTTTGTGAGGATCAGAATATACAGCTAAAGGAAAAAAAAAAAAAAAAAATTAAACAATTATTTTAATAAGACAGACAAGTGATAGAAACTGCAAGTGTAAAAAGAAAGGAGGTGCGTTTCATTGTGAGTGAATACATGAGCTGGAGGACCAGCGGTTAAAAAAAAAAAAAAGAGACTCGTGAAGACACGTGCACACATACAGGAAACTGTGAGATCTGGGTGTGAGTTTAAAACCCCCCCCCCAAAAAAACCTAGTTCCTACAGAACAGAAAGTACACTCACAGGGAAGGATGTTGGGGTATCTGTTCTTCTCCTTGTTGTCGTCCTTGTTGGCCTCCTCATACGTCCCGATGGCGCTACCCCCTGGCAAGAACTACAAAACAAAAATACAGTTAGATTCTACTACACCGTACTGAAAGACAGTCAGCCAGGCTGACTTTTGGCTGCTCAAGTGAATTGTGTTCTGCTGCATGTAAGGCTTTGTAAGGCACTTCCTCTGCTACCTGCAGTAAACGGGCCTCAATTAAAAGCAGAGAACTTCAACTTCCTCTGTCTGTGCTGTCTGAATAAAATCATACTTCTGTGTGTGACATGGACCATGAGTCATACACTTTATTTTGACTCAGATCCTGAATCATATTCACAAATAGGCAGTAGGGTATTTTTCATGAATGCATGTGTGTGTGCGCAGTAAGCGTCATGGACAACATGACACATATATCACATATAGTTTTCCTGAATTAAAAAAAACAACATACTGCAAGTCTGAATCTCCTGCTTTCACATGAACAAACCGCACATCGCAGTTGTGCGGTAAGCGTTCAACTCAAAATACTATTTTCTGAAGGGAAAAATCTGTGTAATATATAGTGATAATGGGTATTTTCTTGTTTGTAGTAATTGTTATATGCTGTATGTTCATTGCATAGACTCTCAAATGAGTCTAAATAAACTCCTGAAAAGAACTCAACCAAAGTTTAAGTAATCCTGTAAATCAACAAGTGTGTATGCACTGACTGTGTACATTAACCCCAGATGTCTGATGTAAACACTACTGCGAACACTTCTACAGAATACAGAAGACTCTCTTCGAACCACATGGGAACCTCAAGACGGAGAAGAGGGGGTGCTTACATTGTACTCCTCCCTAAAAAGCTTGCCATCATCAGCCGAGCGGAGCCTGTACTCCTCCTCGAGGTGGTCCACTGGGATGGGGAAGTAGGTCTTGGAGGCTGAAGGGGATCTGGGCAGAAGAACCACCGTCTGTTGCTCTGTGGGGAGAAGGGTCAGTGGGTTTATCATCCCTGCTGGACCGAGTTTAAGTTCAGGTTTTGTGTTATGGCGGCGAATTATTTGTTGTGTTAAGGAAAATAGTTGATTCAACTTTGCAAATGATTCAATTGTTATCAAATGAACAGCTCAAAGAAATGTAATAATAAAACAGGATTGGGTTTAATTAGACTAGTGGTTCCCAACATTTTTGTCAGACGTACGTCTTCGCAAAACACTACCTGCCCTGTTCCAATTGAGTTTATTTATTTATTAAAATGGTTGAAACCATTTGATCTATTACTTAAAGCTAACATAGCTATAGTTATGTTATTTCAACAATTAATCTCTTATTTTTAGGTAACTGGTTCAACAATTGACTGTATAAAAAGAGGGTTAGGGTAACCCTAACCCTTTATTTATGTCAGTAGTTTAACCCATATTATCAACTCCTTTAAGCCAACTATCTCACACATTTATCTATTAGTTTTAGCTATTTCAACTGTACATTCAGTACTTTCAGCTAACTATTTTAACTGTTTATTTAGCTATTTATTTAGCCATTACTTTTAGGTAACAATTTTGACCATTTATTCATTACTTTTATCCAATTATTGCAACATTTATCCATAACTTCTATCTATTTCAACCGTTCATTACTTATAACTATCTTATCTTATAACTACTAACCTCTCGACTCACTTGCTATCTAGTTATCACACCCGATCTCAGTCGCACACACCGTGTTCATGTGTCATTTTTCGAGGCTGCTTTTTTAAATTTAGTTTCCATGCACCCCCTTGGCAACAGCAGAAGTACCCCCTGGTGTAGGTTACAAGTACCCCGGTTGGGAATCACTCTCCTAGACAATAAGATTATCAACATGGACTTTAAAGACTAAAATAAGTACCAAGCAGATTTAAAATGTAATGACATGTTGGTGTGTGTTTCCTACCACCTAACTAATTTAAAGAAGGAGTTTAAGTATGTGTTCAGTGATCACCAAACATCAACAGGTGTTAGAGAACCAAAGAATCCCAGGGAGAAGCCACTTACAGTACCCTGTAGGCAGGTTTTTGAATGGAAACCTCTCTCAACCCCCCGACATTTGGATCAGACATTGGGTTAGCACTCACAAAATTTGAAAAAAACTTAGCTGAAAAAGTATCGAGAGAGTGTTAGTAACATAAGTTTCCTTATACCCCCACCCTGTATACCTGACCTGGTGGTACAATGGTGTATAACGATTCAGTACTGTATCCAAACTCTAAAACACAACATATATCAAATCACACACAGCACGCATAAAACATGTACAGAGTCACAATGACAAACCAACACTGTCATGAAAAATAGCATTTGATTCATTTTGACAACCTTTATGTTCAGAATGCAGAATGTGCCCACATGACACTTTTGCTTTCAGTTCTGTCAATTAAAAAGTTAACACATGCATAAGAAGTACCTCATGAAAATATGTTAAATTATGCAGAACGTTTACTTCCTGAGCTGGCAGCATTACACATGAATATATACTGGAATGTTTTATCCACACAGTAAACTATTAAAGTGGAAATATATCACATCACTCTTTTATGAAAAAGTGAATCGTGTGTCATGTTTGCTTTTGTTTTTGCTACTTTCGGGTGTGTTGTGTTTCACAGCCATATATCCTAGTTACATTCCTATCTGCAAGAATACGGCTCTGCACATGCCATTGTGATGTCAGATAAGAAAACGCTTCCTAAAGAACACTCAACAAGTCCTCAAGACGTATTGTTTCCTGTGAAGTCCAATAGCTGCTACTTCACACAAATCAGCTCTGAATCCAACTGATGCAGCCTGAAGTTCGGTGACAACTGCTCGGATCTTTGCAGCAGTATACTAACTTTATTGTACTGCGTCAAAAGGCTATAAAAGAAGGTGATGATAACATATTCTGTTCTTCACATTAACCACAGGAAGTATAACACAACCACAATGCAGTAGAGGGACAATCTGCACATAGTTAAGATAAAACTGAAGCCTACTGCACACCTCCCACCATCTGTCTCAACAGCTTTCTTTTTCTTGTGCCTCATATTTCAGTATACCTCCTTAACATTCTCACTATGCTTCTTTTGACAACCAGCCCGTCGCTCTCACCATCCACAATCTATCTGGCTGTTTCTCAATGTGTCCAATTTCTAACTATGTTACCTTGTTCCTCCAGGATGCCATTTGGTATTTTCTTGTCGACTGTTGTGACGACGGCTTTTCTCTGGTTTTTTAACCTGTAAGAAGAAAAAAAAATACAATTAGATGAGAAGAATCATGGCACACAACATGAGATATAATGATGTAGTGTTAAAATAGGTTTTATATCAGAACTAAGATATACTTAAGATCTCCAAAATGATGTAAATAGCCATGAACAAAAAGCCTATTCATCCTACCATCTGAAACTTGAGAATTTATTCTTTCTCATTAGCTGATGTCTTGGATAGACAGTCCTCTAGTCCGAATATGGTGCAGAGTTTGTTCTCCGCCGTCTTCTTCTGTTGCCAGTCTAGGTCCACTGTAACAACCAGACTGCCTGTTCTCTTCTCACTAAGCATGAGAGGGAGTCAGCTAGGAGAACTTCCTGACTGGGCTCCGCCTCAATGACTAAAGGAGGAAGCGTTTGTCACCCTGGGCTCTGCCCCCGAGCCTGGCTCACAGCCAGTCAGCGAGGCCTGGGGAGGGGTTGAGGTGAGGTGGGTGAGTCCTTGCAGGGCGGGAGAGTTTACCTGAGGAAGTACCAGGCTAGCAGTGCGACGATGAGCAGCAGCAGGGACAGGACCAGCACGGTGGGGAGGATGTGGTGGCTGGGGGATGTGACGTCTTCTGAGGAAGAAGGAGAGGCAGAGCCGGGGGTCAGGGAACACCGTCAACAAAGAAGCAGGAAGAGGGGGGCAAGGCCAATGACAAGCATTTGTTGCAAATGCTTGGCTGCATTCATGTGTTTGAGCCATGTGAATATTGCATCAGTTGATAAGGCAAAATCAAAACATGACACAGCAACACAACTCCTATGTTCTCTTCTGGCCACGGGCCTGATTTAATAACTGGATTCAGCAGTATTTTGTCTACAGAGATAAGCATCAGCTCATTTCGTCCTGTTGGGTAAGTTCTATAGAAAATCAGAGGCTTGAAGACTGGAGACTCAGCCAAGAGTCACAGTCACGCAGCCTGCTATTAGCTTTGTTTATAAAGACGCAAAAAGGGGCTTGAAGACTGGAGACTCAGCCAAGAGTCACAGTCACACAGCCTGCTATTAGCTTCGTTTATAAAGATGCAAAACAAGCCGTAAATTACTGCTCAGGGCAGCTGAAGTTCATTGTGATCCGGTAATAACAAGGCTGTAGAAAAGGCTATTATCAAACAGATGCATGCGCTGAGGAAGATGCATAATAATCATATTTTAGGAGAAAGGGATGACTGCAGCGGATAGCAATGGAATTTTGTTGCCATCACAAGTTGTTCAGTGTTGTCCAGTCTCACATGTCGAGGTGCGTTGCTCTTCTTATTGTTCTTACCCTGTGTATGGTTGCCATTGCCGGTGGAATTGGATGTTGTTGTGGTTGCCACCAAAAACAGAAGTGGGACCATTGTGCCTGCAGAAAAACAAAATGAAGAGAATATTAAATTTAGTGCCAGACATGTCTGCAAAGTCAAGATTCATGAGAACATGGCCTCTGGATAATTTCACCATTTAGGGAACACAAAAGCTATTGACAGATCAGAGGCATATTTCTTGATTTGTGACTGTTGCTTTCAGGAATGTGCTCATCGGTGCAAAGTTCATGGAGGCACAATGGAACAACACACTCATATCCTGGTCATTCATTAGTGCTGTCATAAAGCAGACTGTGTAGTGCCTAACATGTCCACATGGAGGCACTATAGTGCAATATATGAAAAGGAGAAAAAAAAGGGCTGGCCACTGTATTCTCTCACCAACCCATTGAGAAAAAAAAAACCTCCAGGTAAGAGAAAAATACATTTTTAAAATTATAATTCAAATTTATATAAAAAGAAAAAAAAAATTACATGTCGGTTACATGTGTGTCCATAAATACCATTATTGTAACCAACCCCATGCATTGCTCCTCAGAACTCTGAGGCATATGCTCATGCTTTAATCAGTGCATTATTAGATTGAGCAGCAGTAAATGTATCTCTGAGCTGATAACAGCTGTTTTCCTTCCGCTGTTTCCGGGGCAATGCCATGCTGAAATGTGTCAATTCCAGGATATAGCATGTGTAGAGTCGCGGTGTGCTATATATTTAAAATCACATTACTAACAGATGCAACATGCATGCCAACAAAAAGGCCTAGATGTCAGCTGACATTGAGCTTTGAACGAGTGGTTAAGCCAAGCAAAACCAGGATGGATCAGATCATGGGGAGCAGCATCTAGCGGCTTAACACAGACACCCCTCATGATCTGCTCTTTGCCACCTCCCCCTTCGCCTTTGATAACCCCAACACAAACACTCGTTCACATGCACACACGCCAACACCCGCAGCACCATGAGCTCCGTCCTGACTCCCCTACACACATGCAGGAGTCTCAGCTGAGCGATCCTTCCTTTTATTTTCTCTTGGTAGAAGAATGCAAGGGGGGATGGGGGGGAGCATCTCCGATCGATTCTTGTGTTTAAGCATTCAGAATGGGTTTCACATCACATTGATTGAAGCACCTCCTTTCTTATGAAAGCGGTCGGTAAGATTTGAGAAACAATACAGCTAAAGATGTTTGCACTTTTAAATGCGTTTTTTTTTTTTCTTTCTCAAAACCACAGTAAAAGGTGGATTCCCAGCAAAGCTTGCCAGCACAGGGCTGCTATAACCCCACAGAGCAATGTGTGCTTTGACACCCCCCACCCCCCCACCCCCACCCCACACTGCAGGTGTGTGTGTGTGTGTGTGTGTGTGTGTTGCTGTGCAGCTGCGATGAAAAGAAAGCCCAGGCCAAGTGCATAGTCAATGAAGACACTGTGTGTTGAAGCCTCCACGCTGTGCCGCAGTGTCCTGTAATGTGTCCAGGCAGGACACTGGAGGAATGTGGAGGCAGCAGAGCAGAGACACTGACTGCAGCAGGGAGAGAGGGAGCAGAAGGTCCAGGTCAATAATATTTCCTGGAGCGATTAATAAACCCTGACATGCCCCCCCCCCCGCTTACTCCATAGGGGAAGACTGATGAGAGAATTCTAATGAGAGAGAGAAGAGAGCTCTCCTCCTTCTTCTTCCCCCTCTTTAAGGCTCTCTGCAAATGTCACAAGCTTGGATGAGGGGGGAGGATATTGAGCTGAGTTAGTACAGTGTGCAAATCCTGAGGGTAGGACTCTGTGTATAAAGACTTGAGGTTTCGTGTTGTGGAAGTTTCCTCGTGGCGCTGTTTGGGACTTTCCTCTACACAAGCTGTATTGAATTTTATGTATGCTGTGTCTGTTTGTTTGTTTGTGTGTGTGGTGGCTCAACAGGGGACACCCAGCAGAGGGCTCATAGCTAGCCCTAAGGCTCTGTCTTGTGCTTAAGTGTTGCGGCATCTTTTAAAGAGTCCCCTAGTTCCTGGCTCCCTCTCTGTCACCTCTGGAGATGTCATGCTGTCACATGTACGTCTCCAACCCCCGCATGGTTCAACTGCTCCTGGGGGACCACAGGCTGCTCACCCTCTGCTCTTCAGCTTTTCCCATCTTGTCACTGCAGTGGTCTGTAGCCTGACCTCTCCAGCATCTCTGAGGAGATCACCAACTTCCTTTCCTCTGTCTTTGTGGGGATATGTCCTTCACATAACTAAACAACACTGCCTCCTATTCCTCTTGGTATCTTATCCCTTTTGCTTTATGTCTCCTCGCTCAGCATAAACCCGCCTACGCCACAAGTCTCAAATTAGACTATTAATACAAGTAATCACTCAGGTCGGGTCAGACTCCGGGCAAACAGCTATCATCACATTGTGCGTGTTCTTATCTGTGTATTGTCCTTTCTCCATTTAGCATTCTGCAGCTAGTCACCAACCACCAGCCATAATGAAAATAGGTCATGGGAGATGTCAGCTCGGGGGAAGTTCTAAGGCGCCCTTATTTTCCGATAGAATACATTTGCAAGTAGCCTTGGGGAAGGGTATTGTCCTAACTAGCTAGACAGCCAGTCATTGCAGTGGTATGTGTGTCCCGAGTTACCCAGGCATAGAGTTTGCTGTGTCTCAAGGTGGGTCAGTCCTGTCGTCCTGGGCGGCAGAATGGGAGGCCTCAGCTGTATTTACAGGAGCTGCAGCTCAAACACCAATTTAACTACTACTGCAGGCATAGTGGAAAAAAAACTTCACACTGCTTCACACAGGATATAATAGGATATTCTGCAAGTCATCACGCACATGTCACATGTACATAGAGTTATTGGTCAATGCATTCATTCCAACTCTCCCCTCCACACTGGATGTGAAGCAATCATTTCTCCACGACTGTGTATTTTGTCCCCTGTCTCTTACACTGTGTGAGGAAGGGATCTCTTTATGACCTGTATGAACAGGAGGAACGGTTACAGCAAACAGGAAATGAGGGCAAAGGTGAACTGGGCATGTTGTGGCCCATGGTCAGCAGTGGTGCCTCAACCACTAGGCCACCAGGGAACCCCTCCCAAAACTACTGTAATGTACATATTAGCATTAGGGCTCCCTCTAACAATTATTTTCATTATCGATTAATGAGTTAGTCTATAAAATGTCATAAATCATTAAAAAAAAAAAGATAAAGCATCTATCTATCAACTAATCGTAGCAGGTCTAATGGGCTATGATTCGTGCTAGGTTGATAAATTGGCCAGGCTGTTATATTGGCTGATATTAGCTTATCGCAGATATAATGGTATCACTGTATATGTTGGCCGATGAGTAAAAAAACACATCTCACACACACAAGAGATCCACATTAGGATTGTTTGTGTATCTTATTTGTTTTATGCAAAAAAAAACCAAAAAACTTTCTTGTATCTTTTAAACCATTCTGCACCGATTACACTTTTTCTGTGGCATAAATGACATGCAGGTCTGCTGACTGCAGTGTGATTATCTTTTCACACAATTCTGTTCTCCAAATTTAAGATTTGAAAAACAAAACAAAAAAAAAAAATACAAAAGAATTTTATGGTTGAAGACATTTGTCGGTGTAGAACACAGTTCAATCACAGAGTTCAAGTCTGAGTGAAATTATTATTTTTTCCCCCTCTACAGCTACATATCTGATCAGTAAATTACATGTGTTGTGCTTCACTTTGTGTTTTTTGGTTTCTTGATTGCTCACAATCTGAATGTCATTATTTCTCAATCGACTTCGATAGAAAAGCTGCTTTCACACAGCAAATCAACTTAATTTAACCATAGTTGCATAAAATAACATCACTGTGTCACTATACACAAATACACCGACTGAGAGCCAAACAGCAGCCTTCCGCACAACACGAGAAGAAGATGATGATTGTAAAACTGATTGCAACCATATCACCAAGCCCCATTTCTTCCTGCATACTGGATATGACAACACCTCAGCCACTGTTATGTGTTCATAGAGACCTCCAGCATCTGGTTGTGTGACTCCACTGATTACAACCTGCCACCTCTGAATACCTGCATACCTCACAGCACGTAAACAAAAGTGTGAACAGGCACATATGCCATGTAGCATTACACAGCCAGGCAACAGAAAAAACAAACAGGGTACTACAAGGCCTCTCTGTGCTTCTTTATCTTTGCTACAATCACGAAGAAGGCAATTTGGGGATTCTGACTGATGGTGAATCCTGTGTCGTTTAGAGTCCCAAACCAAAAAGCAGATAAATGTTTTTTTGTTTTTTTTTCCTGACAGTGGTTTGTTTTGGAGGATGAGCTGTCTCACTCTGTGGTCTTGTGTTTTCCTTGTGATGTGCTTCCTGCTCAGTCATTCTGTCAGTCTGGGTTAAAAAAAAACAACAACCCTGAAGTGACATAATGATACCCCTGCAGCTCTCCCCTATTGTCTCGCTAATTAGCCCAAGAAACCCAACCATCAGAAAGGACAAGCTTGTTACAATTAGAAGATAAGACAGAGAAATTGGCTGTCTTTGCCTCTGACGGGAATCGCGGTGTTCCCTGGCATTGTGTCTTCCTAAAGACAGAGCTTTGTCAGTTCCATTGATTGTGGTTTCTCTGGGCACAGAGTCTCTCTGTCTCTTCAAATACTTCAGCTGGGGAATTCGGAAAACGGGTGGTGGGTGTAGGGGCGATGTGACAGGGTGAGTGGGCACTAGGTACATTGTGTCCTCTGAGCAAAAAGCTGCCAAACTGTTTACCCTTCAGGCAACAAGGAAGTTTTTTTTTTATAACTGAAACCTGCAAGATGGCTTATTAGAGGAAAAACAACCAGTAATCTAAAGCCTTCTGTGCATTTTCTCACTGCTGTGTTCAAACCATGTTTAAAATCTCTGTTGCTTTCTTGCAGAGAACTAGATGAGAAGATCGATACCGCTCTCGAGTCTGTACGGTAAATATGAAGCTACAGCTCAGAGATGGTTAGCTTATCTTAGCATTAAGGCTGGAAACAGCTAGTCTGGCTCCATCCAGATCAAATCATCAGTCTACCAGCACCTCTAAAGCTGAGTAATTAATAACACATGGTATTTTATGTTATTGTTATACCATTCTGGATTTTAAAGCAGATTTTTAAGATTCAAAATATTAATATTACTATTAGCCTTCCCTAAACTGCGATTCAGTGGGAGCTAACAAGCTTACATTTCATCCGTTGCTTTTACTGGTTATAGGTCTATCCAATTGCATTCAGGGGCATTTTCGTCGGCGCTCATTGGCAACGCCCCTTGGAACTTGAACAGGAACTGAGAGGTGCCAGGCTAGACGAGAGCATCAACGTTGACCAGGATGTTACATTGTCAGCAGGGCCCTCCTGCGGTGCTACCACAGAGCGACATGTCAGCAAAATATAGAAGCCTCATTGTAGAGCGAAGCTGTGAGAGCTGATCAGTCTGACATGGAGTCATGCTGTGGTTGGATGGTATATTGTTGTTTGTTTCCGTAACTATAACAACAGGTGTGAAAGTTTGGTTATAATGCTTGGTTTCCATGAAAAAGAGGGAGAGGGTGATGTTTCATGTGTGTGTTGTCATAATGTACCACTTCCTTTTGCACAATACTACAGGCTTACAAATTTTCTGTTGTTGGTCATATTTGACACAAATTTAAATAAATTAGGAAAAAAAAAAAGATTAGAGATGTTATCAAGTTGCATTATGGGGATTGTAGGGTGAAATGGTTTTGCAGCATGACAAATTTTAAGGACGAAAATCAGGATATCTTTTTTTTTTTTATGAGTCCCTTTTGAGTGCCTCAGCTCTATTGAAATGCGATACAAAATCATTGGAGTAACTTTTTGTGTTTTGTTATCTAATTCGAAGGAAACCCCCTGGGAAATAAATCGCAAGGTAAAGCTTAAAATGGGTCCGTTTTGACCTGATCACGCTTTCTATTCGCGTAGGTTGTCCTCATAATACCGTGTCTCTCTGCCTTTGGGGAGCTGCAGTGTGTAAACTTGGGCTGGGTTAGCTATTTAAAGGACAGCACACTACATTCACGCTCTTGACTGAGGAATTGAAGCTGGAGCACACAGATGTGCGACTGCTTCCCTTGCAATGTAACCTGGTTGGACAAGTGTTGCTCTTTCTAAACATATCCATATTTCTGGAGACCACATCCATGATCGAAATCCTGACTGTAGTTCTGTGTTGTCCTTGTTGTCTTTTAGGAGCCAGTTTTCTCCCCTTGTGCCCCACTATTCATTATCCATTCTAAGATTTTAAAAAGTACACAGTGGAAAATGAGATTTGATTTAACATCTGTTCTCCTGTTCTTCACAATGTGTTCCCATGGTAACCTGACCAGCAGCACTGCCACCAACGTGGCACCTGTGGGATGTTCAACACGTCATATAAAAATGAAAACCTGAGAACCTGATGTCAATCCAGCCTTTTCCCCAGGTAATAGCACCTGAAGAAGAGTGATGTTTGGTATCAAGCGTGGGGAGGAGTGTGTGTATAATGTTAAACACACCCAGACACAATAAAACACACTACTATGGATGTTAGTATGTGTTTGTATTTAGTAAATTGTTCATGTTGATGTCATTGATATTAACAGTTTGGAAGTATATAAAATATTTTATGCTATGTTTTATGCTAAAATTATTAATATGCCTATGATAACTAGGCTTGAGCTTTCTTTGTGTAGTGAAATTCATGTATAGCTAAATGTTTTAATTAGGTGATGATCAGAGCCTGCTAACTATTGGAAAAAACTCAAAAGAATTTGGCCACATTTTAAGGAATGAACTTGGTAATGAACCAGCTTGAGATGTAGCCTAATTTTGGTCTGGTTAAGATGTGCAAAACTTAAAATAAACCGTCCTTCATTGTTTCCCAATGTATATAATGAGACAAAAGAAAGCAGGACTTCAGTATTAGCTTGGTGCAGAGCTATAGAGCTAGCCTTAGACACCTCAAGCCGAGGCTAGCTTGGTTGCTAATGTTAGCCACATCTGGATTCAGGAACTACCCATAGGTTTTCTTCAGATTTGGAGGATGTGTGCAGCTGTTGTGTGCCGTCACCACAACTAACTTAAGCTAGTTGTTGATGGTCAGTAAATAGCTCAAAATCATTGGGTGGCTGCTTGTTAAACCTCAATGTTTTATGTGTTAAACTGCAGCATGTGGATACGGAGGCTTTGCCGCCGTTGGCAGTTTTAACAGAGCTGCAGGCTGAGGAAAAACACGATTGTAATGAGTGTAAGTTATTACTTTTGCTGATCAGTAAATAGTAAATTCGTATAATTATTTTATTATATTTAATTACATTTTAAAGCAACTTGCCCAATGTCCTAAAATCTATATTGCTTGAAATTTCTAACATAATTCTTTTTACTGAAGATCCAATGTAAGATACATAAAGATTATAATTATCATGTGTAGTTGCAGTATTGTTTCATACTGTGCAGTATCTCGCACTAGAACCATATATAGCACCATTGTAAAGTTACAACTCTACCTCTGCAACGCTGCTCTCTCGCGTTTCCTCCCCTCCTGTGCTCCTAGCATTGTCATTAATCAATTCCTGCCTCCTTCCCATGGGTGCCCAGACGCTGTGGCAGTGGTAATGACCTTGGAGACCCGCTGGCTCCTATCTGCAGTGTCAGCCCTTCATGTCTATGGGAACAAATGTAGCATCTCCCACTGAGATCTCAGCTGAGAAAATGCATATGTGCTCGTATGCTGATATTATGCTTTGCAGGCAGGGGAGAAACATTTACTGAATAAAAGAACAAACAGGAAACCATGTTAGTCAATGCCAGGAGAAAAAAAAAAGATGTGGTTGGTCACCAGGTTCAGGCCACAACATCCTGTTGACTCAGATATGGTGGCTGCTGTGTCTGTCCCTCTGACTGTATATAAAGATGGACGACATGAGAGCTCCACAAACGTGAAGCCAAAACATCTCGATCTCTCCCTGGTGGTGGGCTGCAGTATAGGTCATCAACCCCTCCCCCTCAATGATATCAAGTAGGACATGGGCCAAAGGAAAACCTCAAAGTACATGTCAAATCATTTTTTCCAAAAGATGGTTTCTGTCATTTTAGGTAGTTCTTATCACGCTTATGTATGTTCAAGTGTTCATTTTTCTGTTCACTTTGGTTTTAATCAGTTATTTGATGCTATAAAAACGGGGTCAAACGTCATGATTGACAGCTGAGTCCTGCTCGTGATTGGGCGGGCGGGTGTATGGACAGGAACTCGATACCGCGGCATCGCTGCTCGTTCACTACTGCGCAGACTCCAAATGACATCACCAGCGCTGGTATCCAAGATATTTTGGCTTATTTTTGTACAACGGGGGGAAGCGGAGTCCATCTTTATTTATGTCTATGGTCTGACCCAAAAAGCACTCCCATTAGAGCAATCCTCACTGGTAATGAAAGCTTTTAGCTGCTGCACATTAGTTAAGAATAACACAGTACTAGATGAGAAGCGATTATTGATAATCCTCTTACAAACATTCCAGCCATAATTGTAACATTTGAGACCAGCTCTCATTTAGTGTGTAACTTTAATGTCTTCAGCGTTTATAGCATTTAAAATCTACTGTCACATTCTGGTGAGGCATGGAAACCAAGAGTGTCATTGATAGTAAATATTTACTCCTGTTTGTCATCCGCACTAGCAAACACGTCTGAGCTTACGCTTGGTCGGATTGTTTGGGTGCCACTTAGTCTGTGTGTTCGCGTGGTCTTGTTTGAGACACACACATAGTCGCAGTTAATTTTTCTGAGGTGCCACTAGGTCTTTCAATCGCTTCTGATCCACAGATTTACACGTCTGCACAAACACAAACACAAATCTGCTAACAATTGGCATGCAAAGCTGCTGGCTGACTGCTTGGCATAAAATACTCACACATGGGGACACACGCGTGCATACCCACAAATCCACAAATGCTCCATGGGAGGGATCCATGTGCCAGGGCCAAAATCATTCAACTAGTGGTCCATCATCCACAACACGTGTGTGTATATGTGGGGATACAATCTCCCAGTGAGGGTCTCATCATCCTCCAGGCCCCTTACACTTCCCAACCTGACAGCATTGAACACCGAGGCATCCATCTTTCGCCAACCCTGACACCTCTGGGATTTACCTCCACCCCTCTTTAAATTATTCAGCAGCAAAGTAATTATGGGCTGGAATCAGAGCCGTCGATAGCCAGCGTAATGCACGGCAGCTGGGCTCATTCTCATTATCACCCAGCACTCTGTGATTACCAGCACGGCTATGAACAGGTATTAGAAAGACATGGAGAGGGAAAGGTGAGAGAGAAGAAGAAGAAAGGATTGTGTTTAAAGCTGGGAGCCTGTCAGCATGGTGATGTATGGGAAATTTACACATCAACTTGTAGCGCCATTAGGAGGACTGAGTGTAACATACAGTTGTAAACTAATGAGTTCTGAGGCTATTAAATATGGGGCGATCACTTGTAAGGTGCTTCTTGGAGGTTTAAGTAGCCTATAGGTTGGATTCTTTAAATGGTTACTATTCTGGTATTTGTCATGTGTGGGTGTTATTCTAATGTTTTTGTCCATTATACTTATAGAGTTTTGGGAAACAGGACTTATCCTTGGAAGGACATGAGCCTCCTATTAAAAAAAGTTTAATTTAACAGAAATCATCTCAAACACTTGCCTTTGAATGTAACACAAAACACAACAAACACAGAAAGTAGTCCTCTGAATATCCATGTAGCTGTTTTAGCAAACCGAGAGCAATTTAGCCACAACTGGAGTCTCCGTTTATCACATCGAAGAAGTGAATAAAAACTGCAAGCCGTGCTTCATTTTATGTGTGCAATTCGGAAAGACACAAAACATTGTCTTGGGATTAATGCTATTCCTCTAGCATGCACACACACACACACACACACACACACACAAGCTAAACCTGAGCCACAAGCACAGACAATAATTTTCAAAAAATTGTAACTAACTTTTTCTTGCTGAGAGTTAGATGAGAAGATTGATACCACTCTCGTGTGTGAGAGCAATATGAATCTTCCCATCTAACTCTCAGCAAGAAAGCAAATTAAGTGCATTTCTAATCAGTGCTATGTGGATGAGTGAAGTGCTATCGTCATCAATAGTCACAATGGACCAAAATATGACCCAGATTGACAAAAATCCTACTGGAATTTCCCTTTAATGTTCCCAGTTTTTATCCGGACTCTTTCTAATTTTCAGTGGGTTCGAGTTTGATTAGACTATGCCGTTACCATTTAGTTCTTCTCCTGCATTTTCTAGCAGGAATCGATGCCAAAACACAGTGTTAACCATTCGGGAACCACATCTTCTGACCTCTGGAATTTCCTAAATTAAGTTTACACAACAGCATAAATCTGGAACAATAAACAAACTGATGACTGGTTGTCAAATTGTGGCGGAATCGCCTCTTTAACTGACCATAAATTTGTGCTTTTTTAAGAAAGATTTAATGGTCAATAAAAATGATTAAACAGATTAAAATGTAGTTCTATGCACAATCCTAACAGCTGAGTCAGATGCCTGATTTTACAGCACTAAAACCAACCAGACTTCTTCTCCCCTGAGAATGTATGGCTCATTTTTTATGTCATGTTATTCAAGTGTAGTAATAACAGGCAATTGAGGAATCCTGTGGGACAAAGAAACCTACTTCGCTCAAACGAATTAAAATAAATCGCAGTGTCAGTGCTTGTAATGATAATCCACAAAGCTTTTCTACTGGAATGAGACTTATTTAACATCAGCGCTGATGCAGAGGCCGGGGCTGAACAGACCTGGCTCTTGTAGAAAACCACACCCCAGAGAAGAGAGTGGGGGTGTTGCATAGAGACAGAGATAACTACACTCCTTTGGGATCATCGCAAGACAGACAAGATCTATCTCCCAAAAATATCCTTTCATTCCCTGGGAGAAGGATGGGGAGGAGGGGGAGGGCAGCGGTGGAGAAATGAGTGATAAGCACCGCTGAGGGAGAACAAAAAGCCACTTGATTCTGAGGGGAGGAAAAGAGAAGGAGGAATGGAGATGTGGGTCCCAGAAGGGATAAGTGAACGGCCCACGCTGCGAGGATGAGGAGGCCTGTGCTGCTCTGCAGAGATAGAGCAGACCTGTCTGCTCAGTGCAGACGCAGACTATAAATCCCTCCTGTGAGTCTTTAAAAAGGGATATGAAGACAGAGTCTTCTGGTTCTTGACATGTCCCCAGACTGTCTGCACGGAAAGCGAGGTTTTACTGTCAAACACATCCGGCTGCCACTGCAAAATCACAGTGCTTCAACTTCCAGAAGAATGACAGCCCCGTATCCCACACCCAGCAACAACAGGTTTGACAAAAGAGAAGAAAAACAACTGCTATTTTCACAGCATAGTCCAGATCCAAAGAGGAACTGCAGTGGTTCGAACTGAAACTGAGAAACTGCAAGTGAACCACAGTAATTATGTTACCCAAAACCCAACCTGACACATTTTTCACAATCCTCTTTTGCAGGATCACGGCCACTGCAGAGCACATTATGAGCAGCACTTTGTTGATTAAGATTGTGCAACTCTGGTGTTTGGTCTGAATTCTATAGGAATACGAGTCATTCAGTGGGGTCTTGGGCACCATAGTGAGCCTCATTGTCCTCCCTCTTATGTAGGTTGTTACATGAATGGGAACACATTAACACACACCATATTGAGAGCAAGTGACTATTCTATGTCCGAGTCCTCTTGGAGAACTCGCTGCCCTCTTGGAAAAAGGAAGTGCAACATCCAGTCCTGACACGCTGCTGACAAAAGCTCTGCGAAACAGCAGAGACTGGACCTGGCCCACCACTAACAGGTCTTGACAGAGGCATGGAAGCATAACAGGACATTAGAAATCATGGACATAAACAGGGGGCAGGAGGAGGGGGAGGTGATGACATATTGGGTATAACTAAATCTCAAGAACAGACAAGTGGGTTTGACCTGCAGGCCACAGAGGTAACTCAAGGGTCAAAATGTTAGCTCTGCTAATGTCTATACCGATGAGATGAGACATAAAACGAAACTGTTGAGCTGAATTGAAAATATTTGACTGTTTACGTCTCAAGTTTAAACAATATCTGTCATTTCCACCTTACATAATCAGATTTTTTTCAGTTTAGCGAACAGAACTCTGCTGATGCTCCAATGGAAGTGAAAACAAAAGCCACTACACCAGTGCTTATTGACCTAGGTCTGTTTTTCAGTTGTGAATGGAGATTTTGAAGGTTGAAGAATTACAGGGGACTGCAGCACTATGTAAAGTACAAATACAATGTGTGTGTAAAAAGCCTTTGTTTTTATGAAAACATTCAAAAGTTAATTTGAAACGTCAGAGTGTCCTCTATCTTCCTCCTTCAATGCGAACTCTTTGACGAAAAACTTCAGATTCTCCACAGCTGACATTTATGATCTGCAATCTGGGTCAGCCTTAATAAAAGCTACTGTAGGATTGCATGCGTGTGTGTCAGTGTGCATGTGTGTGCTTCTGCAGTGTAAGCACATGCTGTCCTCCATCTGCTGTTTGATAGAGACCGTTTCCTTTCCTGTGCAGCCAGCCAACCAGCCAGCCTTCCTGTACCGCTCTGCTCCAGAGGGGAAATGGGAGCAAGACTGCCACACACTCCTGACAAAAACCCTGAATGAGATACGTACACAAGCAGACACACTTGGACAATCACTTAGCCACACATTGTAACGCAAACATGCTCACAGTCTCCTCTCCTTTATCTTTCCTTCCGTTTTATACTTCAGGCTTTGTTTTCCATTCCTCCATCTACTGTAGGTTTCCTTTGACACCTCTGCAAGTCATTAAACGGGTGGAGGGGACTAAAATATTTGAATTGCACCAAATGAAGGGAAACGTTAAGTAAGGAAAAAGTCAAAAGCATGTGTGGGGCTTACGCAGTTATAACATCTCTAATGGTGACATCAGGTCAGTGGAATTCCTATATTAGCCACCGTGCATGGGTTGTACTAACAGGAAAATGAATCTGTAATTAAATATACAGACCAAGTGTGTGTGTGTATGTGTAATTTGACAAAAGCAGACCATCTTTCCGGGGCAACTCCAGCGAGACTACAAATTAAGAAACAAACATCTCGTGTAAAAAAGAAAAAAAATACTCATTGCTGTATGCCTGGATACACTTCCATCTTTGTCTGCTTCAGGTTTCACATCCCTGTAAGTCATCAGTCTTAATTGTTCCGACCACTTAAATGTCACAATATGCTTTTAGGAGCTGAAAGAAATCTGCCTCTACAATGTCAACATTGGCGACTGCTTTTAAGCCTCAAGTTGAGGCCAAAAGTCTCAAAAAAATATAAAAAGCTTTTTTTTTTTTTCCTATGCTGGATGGAGCGAGACAATAATTATAACCAACTGATCCAAACAAGGTCTTAATTAGGTTCGGAATATTAGCACAGAGTAAAAAGCCAAAAGCAAGTCTATTTCACAGACTGAATAAGCTGCACCATGCATGCAAGGTAATGATGTTTTTACTGCTGTACACTATACTGGGCAATCCTCTGTTCTCACTACTGTTCTACTTCCTGTTTCTTTATCCTTTTAACCAGCTGACACAAACAACACCCTGTAGCCACGAATCCCCAGATTGAGGAAGTGAATAAATGGCCTCAAACATGCCAGAAACCTGGTATGAGACTAGAAAATAAACAGCCTTCTGCAAATCAAAGGGAGATGTTTGTCTTATTGATGCAATTCTATGTATGCAGGCTGCTGTGTGCTTAATTACCTGGATGAGTGCTGATTCAATGTATGCTGATTCTCAGGTCACATGGTTCTGACAGAGTCTAGTAGTCACATTGTTGCCGCCGTCTTAAGCAAGAAGTTGGACAGAAGCTGGAGGTGGGGGTGAGGTCTGCTCTCACAGCCCAGCGAGGAGAGACGGCCCCTCGATCCAAGCGGGGGGCGAGCTGTGAAGGGATGCTGCTCACCACCTACATTTTAACACACAGCAACAAAGGGACAGAAAGAACGTTAAGCAAATAACAACACAGCAAAGACGCATGAGGAGGAGAAGCTGTGATGCAGTTCCTGTCTTGAGCAGAAACGGTATGTAGCAAGAAGAAGAGAGTGCAGTTAAGAGAGGAGGACGGCTTCCCTAAAGGTGGAGGCTGTGAAGTAATAAGCAGACCCTAGAGCATTATGAAACAGCATATATACTCTTCACGCACGATGATGACTTTTAGCCTTGAGAGAAATTCTGTAGAAAGTATGAACCTCATCCACAAAGGAACGTGGTGCCCAAGGGTGATATGCAGATGGTCGCCAAATGTAACCATGGTGAAGAAAAGACACTATAAATTAGTCAGGAAAGTTAAATGAGTTCATTTTTTTGGGGGGGGGGGGGGGGTAACTTTTTATAGAGCGCCTATAATGCAAATTAGTCTTCCAAAGACAGCAACTAACTCAGAGTGTGCATCACTTTGTATCCAGGCAAACCTCATTTAAAAACTAAAAAAAAAAAGGTTCCCCTGATTTCCAGATCTACTGATGGCAAGAATATGCATATCAGCCCAGATTTGTTTTACATCAAGCCTCTTTCTGTCTTGTTACCAACATACTATGATCCCACGGAGAGTTAGATGTGTCACTGAAAAACTTTTTATTTTATTTGTATGAGAAAATACCGGTACATACTGTGCATTAAGTGTAGTAGAGATTGCAGGTTGGCGCCAGCTAATGTATAATCCCTGCTTTCACCCGCGGGAGGCCTGAAAGGAGGGTATTGGGTGGGGGTTGAGAATAAAAAAGGCCAAGGGGCATAATTTATCTACCTGAGAAAGCTGAGCAGCCAAAGAATCTGGAGGAAATGTTTTCGTTGGAAACCTCGTAAGTACAGTTTTACCCTTAACTGAAGGATTCCAGGTGTAAACTGAAATGGGTCGATTGCATTCTCGAAAATATGAAACCTTTCCCAAAACAGCACAAACTAACACGCTCGCATGTCTTCTTTTCCCCGCTGCTGCAACTTTGACATTTTGGAGATACGAGGTGTCTGCCGGCGTCGGGGAGCATGCCGAGTGGTTGCTATGGCGACCTAGCTGGGCAGAGGGGAGGTGTAAATTCTCCCTGTTTCTCCTTTTTTTTTTTTCTTAGCTGTAACGGTAAATGGACACATCTCCCACAGCCCTCTCCCATCTCCACCCCTCTTCCCTCTGGAGCTCAATGAAAACAGGCAGTCAACATTTGCTCTGTGACATCCTGCAAAATGAAATGTCACGCTTGAGGATTTTCATTACAGCCAAATAAAGGCAGGAGTTAAAGAGAGTGTGTTCAGAAGGCAGGATAGAGTAGAATAGAGGCCATTTAAAAAAAGAAAAAAAAAAGATAGTTCTCTTAATCCTGCGTAATATTGTTTTAAATGTACGGCTAAGTTCCTGGAAAGCACTGTGAGGTGGTATCGCATATCACCTCAAAGTTCATGAATAATTAATACAAGGTCTGATAGTGTAGAATAAGATCGAGCAAACTATTGAATAATAGAAGAACCTCCCTGTACTGCATTCGGATGCAGATCATCAGGCTCGACGACGTCAGAGGAAATCACAGAAACCCACGAAAGCCGCTGAATGCAAAACACTATCTTGTGTGTGTAAAATCTGGTGTGTGTGTGTGTGTGGAAGGAGAAGCCATCTCAACAGGGTCACCAACCAACAGCCTCTACCGCGCAGTGCTGCTGCAGCGACGGTCCCACCCAGCCAGTGGAGGTAAGAAAAGATGAATGACTTAATGAACTTTATTTATGCGGCACCTTTTGAACGCAGAACGCAGCTCAGAGTGCTGAGCGAGCGGAAGACGAGAACCTGCCAACCGGGCTTCACCAGGATTTGTCCTGAAGGAGGAAGATTAAATAAAGGACTAAGGTGTTTTTTTCAAGATGTCCATAACAGCTGCTAATATCAGAGCGCTGCTGCTTGTGGCTAATAAACATGGAGTGCAAAATCACTCATGCATTCAAATTAGCCTGAATAAAATGAGGTGGGGCGTCACATTCAAAATGAACAAACCTGGAGACTTTCTACAGCAGCATAACACATACAGGCAGCTCACAGAAATGACACATCATCTCTGGCACTGTCCTGAATCTCTGCGAGGTCTGTGCGTGCATGTGTGTGTGTGCAGCAACTTCAAAGGAGTATTCTTGTATTTCCTGTATATTACCTCTCTGTGCTTAATATAAGAGTGTATTGGACTACAGCTGCAGACTCAAATAGGCAGTTTCACAAAAACTCTTACACGGCTGTTATTTCCCCCCCAACAAGAGCCTAAGCTTAGCTGACAATACAGTGAACCAAGGTGACGAATACCAGCCTAAAGACAGACGGACACCTCATACACCTATATGCATGGAGACAGAGACACACACTTGGCCTCTTTGACTCATCCGCCTCTCCAGGGTTGCGGTTCAATCAGATTAGAGCATCATACCGAGATCTCCGAGCGCACCAGCACAAATCCATTTATAGAGATAAGCTTTGATGGCAACCACAGGCCGCCGGACAAAAATGAGAGAGAGATGCCACTTCACCCACTGAGGAGCCATCCGAGTCGCTATCAGGCTCCAGCATCAGTGCAGCACAACACAGAAGTGATCTTTGACTGAGTGTCACACCCAAGCCCTTCATGAAAAAGTTCAGGACCTCCCGAATGCATCAGAAGATAAATCTCAGGGGTCATGAGACAATTGGCAGGATAGAAAAAACAGACAGAATTAGTTTTCTTTCAGACTTTGCTCAATCTTCGCTTTTTTTCTTACGAATTCCCAAAAAACATTTTCAGGCCCATTTCTCAAATAGAAATGTTACAGTGCAATGTGTGTTGACGGGCGGCAATCAAACATTCTATTTTAAGTTCAGGTTCTTTCCCCGGCTATGGAGGGAAAATATGAGGCTATTTCCTAAATGCTGCGTAATGGGAAATAATAAGATGTTACAGTCACAAGGTGGCGTTCAATTTTTAATGATGAGGCTTCAATTAGACTAGAGCAGCGGCAGAAGCCGCGTCAGTGTTAGGAAGATGTAAAACCTGAAAACCACAGGCAAACCTGACAGGAAAAAAAAAAGAAGAATCAGCCACAAGATAAAAACTGCAGTAGCAGAAATTATATTAAATGACACTGCAGGAGAGAAATGCATGCGTGTGGACTTTATGCCTCTAGAAGAGCCGCGTCCCTGATGAGCTGTCCACACATTGCGAGATTAATGTTCCAGAGCGAGAGGACAGACAGCTACAAGGAGCGTGATGTTGCCAGCTAAGACTCCCTCGCCTGTCCGCCTCACTTCCAAACACGCCGATTGTATCTTGGCATCCAGGTTCTGCTGATGGCCGCTGAGTGGCTCTTAGCCAAGGCAAGCAGGATGTGAGTCTGATAATATCATACAGCAGCTCTTCTAAACTTGGCAATCACTGTGATAATCAAATATCTGGAAATTTCCTAAAGGGCCCAGGCAGGATCATTTACAGAGGGACGTACGGGATGAACTACATCAATAGTGTAATTCATTTAGTGGGTAGCTAAATGAGAACCCTGATTTAATACTCACCTGTGGCTTTGCTCAGATCAATAACCAATAGTGATAGAATAAGCCTCTGCAATGTAGGAAATCTCCAAAGTATATCAAGAATATAAGTTAGAAACTGCTGCTGAGGCCAGGTGCAATGGTTTTATTGTGTATTATTATAGAATCAGTGCTTTCCTTTCCTTCCAACATTTCTTATTACCGTTTAGCCAGTCTGTCGGTTGGTCCACCACTTTTGTCCGGGTATATCGTAACAACTATGGCAAGGATTGAAATTTTACACAGACATTCATGATCCCAACAGGATGATTTCCTGACTTTGGCGTTTCTCTGATTTTTCATCTGGGGCCACCAGCAGGTCAAAGATTTCTCTTATCTTGAGAAATTCTCTGAAAATGGATTGGGACAAAACTGGGACAAATGTTCCCAGACAATGCACCGTAATTACTCTGGTGACTTTTAATGTAGCGGCTCCGTTTTGGATTTTGGACTTCAAGTATAATATCTTAGGAACTAATCTGATGGATTTCCATGAAATTTGCTACAGACATGCATGTCCCCCTCAGGGTGAACTGTAATAACTTTGGTGATCCGCTGACTTTTCATATACTGCGATCATCTCAACTTCAATTTGTCCAACACTTTGGTTTATGACCCAATGCATGCAAAGGCATTTCCATTTGGGAAACTGGTGCCAATTCTTTTTTTTTTGGCCGATTAACAATGTTTGCATGCTATCGTGCTAAACTAAGATGGTGACCGTAGTAAACGTTATGCTTTATTACTTAAATATCAGCATGCTAGAATTATCATTCTGAGCATGTTAGCATGTTGATGTTAGCATTTAGCTCAATGTATTTTGACTTAAATATGCATTTCATTCATTATTTAATGTCCAGTTGTCTCAAGCGATTTCCCCCCTTGTGGCCGTAGTATAAAGATGCTTTGCATGTAGGATGATTGTACTGTTTGTTTACCGTTTACTGATGAAGGTCTGTGAAATGTAGCTTCTTTAATCAAAGAATGTGCTGACAGTGTGTGGGAGCCCACCATTTTTTCATGACACTTTACCACTTACAGCTGGCCAGAGGCCTTAAAAAGTCCATTTTAACTGCAGCATGTAAAAACAGACATTATTTATCTCTCCATCCCACAAATTCTTGGCCACAATGGTGGCATCTCTCTTCCTTTACTCCTCTCACATCCTTTCCTAAAGCTTATGCTCACAGGCACTTGGGATCAGCTCAGACAGAACGGGGTTAGGATTAAACAAGTCCGCAGTTGAAGATTCCCTGCAACACTAAAAACTCCATGGACCCCACCTGGTAAATATTCATGACAGGGGGAAGAAACTTACACCTCAAAGCCACTCTAATACACACAAAAAGACACAAACACACTGACATTAATGGGCATGTAAGACACATGTACACCCACACAAAGGAGAGGAAAAAAAACACCCACTGGATTTCTCAAGCTATCAGTGTGTATATCTGGCTACGGCCCAGGGCTACATGTCTTGTCTGTCTGCACAACCTTGTCTGGGAACGGAGATGTTTCACACGTTGGGGAGAGAGAGCTATGAACGCCTCCACTTCTTTCACAGAGAACTGCCAAAAGTAGCAACCGGAGTGAGAAATCAAAACACAAATGTGAGTGCATGTGAAGCAACAATGCTCTTTGTCAGGAATGGGTTTATTTATCCACTTCAGATAATTCCCACAGAAAGGCCAGGCTGTCTACTGGACGATTAGCACATACATCAACAAAAAGACACGGATGAGAACTGTCTTAAGCTTGGCTCTGGAAGATACACTGTGAGGCTGCATGAATAATTAAACACAAGAAAACCCCACTGTCCGTGAATGCAACATCTTTGGCTACTGGGCAGAGGAACTCTTTTACGGCTTTGTGCCTGTATGAAGCTGACTGAGAAGACTCGCTGTCCACAGGCAGGAAGAGAAACAGTTTGGATCATATCCTGTGTGTGTGAGCTGTGGTTTACAGCCAAACACGGGGGATATAAAATTAGCCAGACTGTGAGAACTAGAAAGAGATAGGGTTGAGATAGAGAGCGAAACGACAGACCCCCCCACCACACACACACACACACACACACACACACACACACACACACACACACACACACACACACACACACAC
>JBBPCS010000001.1:2848003-2923471 GCA_037974645.1 Hollardia meadi
AAACTGGCTAATTCCATTTGTGTTGAATCTTTCTGGCCAATCTGTCTGTTTATTAAAAAAAAAAAAAAAAAAAATCTATGTTTGATGCCAGATGACAGTTTACAGCCAGAGTGATGGATAGAAGGAGGGGGCGAGCACTTTCCCTGCCCCATGCCTCTTGACACCATTGTTGATTAATGTGCCCCTGATTGGCAGGTGTGATAGACATCAGTAGGTGCAACACGTAGGGACACACAGTTAACCTACTGACACAGCAACTAAATTGGAGCCATTTGACCCGGACACAAAGACAAACATTTAACATTAACAGGACTGTAAAACAGCAATAACAGCAATGTCAATGCTTTATATTTCAGAGAGATGGTCCATAAAAAGAAAATAAAAAAGAGAAAAAAGTCTCTTTATATACAATATGCAGACATGCTGGTGTTAATAGTGTTATGCTGACATGATATTAAGTCTGTAAATTTGTTTTTATATCTGTATCTCAAATTACATGTTTGCTTGTATATATTTCTCTCTTAATAGGACGCCTCATTTTAAACCGGGCTATGCACACATTGCCTATCCTACAACTCACATAAACAAACTGTAACTAAGATAGTCTGTGATTTCCTGCACAGATATTTTTCTTTTCGTCTTTCTGTCTTTTTGCAGTTTTTAACTTAAGAGATATTCACACATCATTTTGTAATTAGTTTAGGTGTTTCTTTAAACCGTGTATCAACAGGAACAGGAAAAATAATTGAGACTTATTTTTTTGCCCTCCAGGTTTTAAGTGTATTTTTCAGAGAACAAAGGAGACAATTGATTTGACACTTGATTGATGATTTATTTAAATTTTGATCTGATTGTGACTGTCTTCATTTCAGAAGTACATTCAGTCTGTTTCCAGTTCAAGCTGTCACGTTCAGTTTAGTATAAAGCTAGCCTATACAAGCACTGCACAGATGACTAATAGCTTAGAGGCCTTTTCACGACAGATTATCAGATTATGGTTGTTGCTGTGATTTTTTTTGCAGTCTTTTAATTGGCTTTTAATAAGGATGTATCGTACTGTGCATTATGGCTGACCTGATAGTGGGGCATGCAATCAACATTAATTAGAGCTCCATTGCTAAAAGCTACTGATTCTGTAGTTGACGATCCAATAGAGTCCGTTCAGTTTACCAGTTGTTAAAGATCCATTTCATTCATTAGGCTACTTTACACTGAGCGAACAAACAAATGTGTATAAGACCCCCTTCTTCAAGCCCTAAATCGAGGCCTGCATCAAAATAAATTTCTCATAGGACTGAGAGTTCTTACCAGGAGAGTTAATTACTCGAACTTTGCACCAGGTGGCAGTATTCAATAAATTAATTAACTGCATGAAATAAATCCATGTACTAACCCTGAAACTTGCGGTACAGGAATAGTTGCATTTATTATAACCCAATAATTGGGAATTATATGAGTGTACTTGTGTTACAAATCAGGGCTGCTATACCTTCAGATATGAGCATTCAATATCTTGTCTATGTCAACAATAAAATTACACTCCCAGCCTATGTAAAAATCTGCTTACTTTATTATTTAATTTTGCATGTGAGTTTATCTCCATCAGATAAATGGCTCCTGTGTGAAGGAAGCGCTCAGACCGTCACTGGACACAAATCCATAGATCACAGACAATCGACTGTAACCAAGACACTCAGGCACAGACTGCAGGCTCTCCAGTCCATATGGTCATAAAACTACAGAGATTCCACCAGTCTGCACCCACTGACAGCACATATAAATTCCAGTCTGCCTTGTCCTTACCCTTGTTTTAGAAAAACAACAACAACACATCTCCAGGCAAAAAACATCAGGTGCATCAAGAAAGAATTTAGATTTGAAGCTAAACATAATAAATAGAGTTAATGTGAAAGTTAAAGAGTACCTAATTCCATCTCCAGGTCACATAAATACTGTACACTGAGTGAATTTCCATGATGAAACGTCACATAAAAGCTCTCAACGCTGCATGTCATCAGTTCTTGTCAAGGCTCTCACAGCGTCTGACGGCACTGAGTGTCGTTTACAGAAGCCAGATGGGCAGAGGTGCCGGGATAAAGTGCATCAAGTGCCCCCTATTGAGCTTTATGAACGGATTAAAGGATTTGCAAAGCTCTGTCATAAGGCCGTCAATCATTGCCACGGCCGCCTGTTATTTATGGTGCTGACAACAGAAAAGGCCTTGGGGCTGTTGTCGTGAAGAGTATAACTTCATCTGTCAAGTCATTCACCTCAACATTAACACCTTGAGCAATGGGGATTAAAAAAAGAGAGAGAGATTGGAACCATGACACAAGACACAATACCTGGAGTTTACCTTCAGGAATGTTGTTGCAATTCAATACTTCTTACATCTCTACTCCGTTCATCGTCAAGTTTTCCACTGCGTTGCTGTGGCACTTCAGCCTGTGATGCAAAGTCTTAAAAGCTGCAAACACCCGTCTGCCTTTCTAATAAAACAGAGGTTCATTGAATAGAGCAGAATTTGATATTGGCTCTCTAAATCCTGCATAAGAGACAATGCAGCCTCTCTACAGGAGGCAATGTTCAGTGTCATTCACCATGGAGACACGGTGTCTGCCTGCTGGAGGGATCACAACTGCTTCAGGCCTGTTTGCATGTGTATGAAACAATTTGTCAGCCTACATAGCCATCTGACCTCTTGTTCACCGCTAACCTGGCCCCCGTGGTTAATTGTGGTTCATTAGAATTTAGGTCTTATTTTGTAGTTTCGGCCATCATTTCTGTCCTTTGTGATGACATTCATACTCACTACAGTAATTGTTGAGATTTGGGAACACAGCAACGTTGCCACAGCAAAGTCCAGTGGGACAAGAAGCACAATTGCAAGACAATCTAAATCACTTAATTGGGTGTAAAAACTGTTAAGGTTTTTTTTTATTTTAAAAAAAAAGGGTAATATACAAAGAATTTGAGTGCAAAAAAATAATAAAAATTGGCACCTGTCGGGTCCCGAATGGGATGCCTTATGGCCAGATTAAGCGCCTCGGAGCAAGAAGACTATGAATCACATTTACTTGCTAATTTTTACTTGTATGAACCTCAGGAAGAGCGTCTTTTACCTCTGTAGTGACTAATAGAGATTCAAATAAATAAATAACTTTGTGAGAGCAGGAGAACGTCCCAATCTCCAACCAAGAGCCCTGGGAAGCCTCCTTGGAACAGCATATGAGGGTGGCAACTAAGATTCCCTGAAGACATCGCAGAGTGCGGCTGGTGTGTGACAGAAATTATCTGAAGAGGCCACCTCATTCTCACATAGTTAAAAGAGGTCTATGTGGTCTCAGCCCTCTCATTCACACACTGAGCGATGACTGAAAGACCCCCCCCACCCCATCATCACTTCAACCCCTCCACACACACAGTTACATGCACTTGCAGTACGAGTGAAGAGACAGGTGCAAGCACAAACACAAAAGCATGAGCACAATTTGCACAACTGCACCTCATGACAGTTTATCCTCTCTGACCTGACATTAAACTGAATTATTCAGCCTCATGTAAAATCTCTTTCATTCAAATCTATGCATAAAATAAATCATAAATCCAAAAAATAAAACAGACCTCACACTAAAGATGCATTTCAATGTCTCATTGTTTTACTCACTCATTCTTAGGTGGAATGAGTCGCTCACGTTGGCTGGTCCCTCGTCACAAGCAGCCACCCAAACATCAGCATCTCTCTCCACCGACGTCGGGTAGGAGCAGGATCAGGATATGACACTAGCCTGGAGCTCAGGCTGAGCCACCAGCACTGACAATTGCTGCAGATAGTAAAGTTTGAGGGTCTAAGGGCGTCAAACTCATACCCTGTTCAGATTGTAAAGCCCACTGAGGCATTGTGATTTTTGATTCTGGTCTATATAAATAAAAGTGACATGACACGACTTCGATGGGCTTTAATTTCCAACATTTTATGTAAATTCCCAGGATATTAATGACACCTTGTGGCTGTATTGTTAGCATGTTAACCTGCTAAACATGTCATTGTGAGCATGCCTTTATGAGCATTTAACTCAAAGTATTGCTGTGCCTAACTGCAAACTCGCATAGCTGCTAGCATGTTCATGTATATAAAGATAGATTACATGAGAGCTCCCCAAAAGTGAAGCCACAACATCTCGATCGCCCCCTGGTGGTGGGCTGCAGTATGGGTCATAACCCCACCCCCACCCCACCCCTCAATCATAAACCCCTCCTCCTAAAAACTCAAGTATACCTTAAATAAATTTTTCCCAAAGATGGTTTCTGTCATTTTAGGTAGTTCTTATTGCACTGATCAAGTGTTCATTTTTCTGATCAGTTTGGTTTTAATTAGTTATTTGATGCTATAAAAACGGGGTGAAACGTCATGATTGACAGTTGAGCCTTGCTTGCAATTGGGCGGGTAGGTGTATGGCTGGGAACTTGATACCGTGGCTCCGCTGCCCAGTCGCTACTGCGCAGACTCTGGCTCCAAATGACATCACCAGCACAAGATGGCAGCGCCCATACCCCGGATATTTTGGCTTCACTTTTGTACAATGGGAGGAAGTGGAGACGTGTCGTCCATCTTTATTTATGTCAGTGGTCTTGTTTTAAGTGTTTTGGGGAATTTTTTTTATAACTTTATCTAATAAAGGTTTAAAAATGGTGTCGAAAGTTGACAGGAACTTGGGTGAGAGAGGGGTGTGAGTTGGAAGGCAGTTGGGTCACATGCAACAAAGATCCCTGCCAGACTCAGTATCAATATCCCAAACCACTGGGCCAGCAGGACATCCCACAAACATGTCAGCAATGGGGGCACCAGGAGTGCCAGCCAAAAAATTCCGGAAAACATTATAAGCCTTGAAAATTTTCCAAGTCCTTCCAAAATCCTTCCGAAACGAATGACAGTGACATGAATTAAGTTAGTGTAATAATTAGCATCTTTCCATTACATGGGTTTGGATGAGTGACAAATATCTGTTGATGTATTGATATGAAACTGTCATCATCTGTCAAGGGACTTATCTCTCTCATCACTCTACTAAAAGCCTGCACTGTCAGTCAGACAACATTTCCAACAGGCATGCACACAAAAATCTGCTGGGTGATTGGGCTCATAGTGAGGCTATATCTGTCCTTTTTGAGAAAAGTACCACTTATTTTGGCAACATTGGACATAGATTTGAATATGATCTTCATTGATAAACTGAACTATGACACAGGGCAGTTTTGCAGATGTTCAACCACTGTGACTACTTGTTGTGCTGTTTCCTAAAAGACTGCATACATAATTAGACTGCCACAAAAAAAAAGATACAAAGTGATAATGGCGGAGATAACACTCCCAGACTTGTCTGCACTCTCTGTGTCAACTCATCACCTCCTGGTTGGGTGTCAACGAAGGGAGGAAGAGGAGAAAGGGGTGAGGCGGGAAGGAGGGAGAAGGCGATGGATGGGAGAGGGGGGGGTGTCTATGAAGGGGATCACCTTGCCAAATCTGCTATGAAGGCCTCAGCTTGGTGCACTTAGCGTAGCAGCCGGAGCCAACACGTAGCAGGGTGTAGGTCTCCCTGAGGCAACTCTCAGGCCCTGGCCTCCCTGCCATTGTCATCTGTCCATCTCTCAGCCTCTCCATCTAGCAATCTGCCTGGAGGAAACTTATTTCCTCCCTCCACATTCTTCCTCCCTCCATTACCCCCAGGAGGAGCAGGGGCAGTTGTGTCGAAGGGGACTCCCAGGCAGGGTCAGGGGAGTATCGATGTCGGAACCTTAATGTTGGGGTCTTGCCACTAATTGGAGCATTATAAGACATAAAGAAGTGAAATCATCTTGTTTTTATGATTTGAATTAAAGCTGGACAGAGGATGTGCATGGTTTAAGCTGGCGGATCTATGACAGTGATAAGTGATAAGATGCTCACACACCTCACTGAGTGGAATGGCAAATATGTCATCATACTGAGACAGGGTCTAGTCAGGCCGTTTCAATGAGTGCACCCATGTCAGGGTGATGTATGGACGCAGTAACACAACCTCTGAGAAGGCATAGGGGGGAAATGCTGCGCTGCCAACCAGCCTCTCAGTTCCTGAGCAGAAGAATAGGGGCCACATGTAAACATTTGAGACACGTCACTCATTTCTCCTTTGGTGATTTATAACCAGCCTGGACACACTGCCTGGCTGTCAGCAGCACATGTGCGAAAATCTGACTCCACCAGAGGTCAACATTTATTTTAACTTTTGCATGAATTTATAGTTCACGGAGAAGACGATAAACATCAGAGGATTCAAACCAAAGGTCAGATGCTCTGCTTTTAACACTATGGATTACACCTTCAGAGGTTTGTCCGACAAAACCCTGCCCTTTGGCTGGTTATGCATTTTGTGAAGCTCACAGAAAGCCTGTCCCAAAGTCTCTTAATGGAACTGGCTTGGGAGCTCATGTGTGAGCAACAGCAAGCAAAACACTAAGTCTTGGAGGAATTTCTTCCCCTGGGGATCCCTAAGTGATGTCCATCTCCCCTCAGTCATTCAGAGAGCTGAAACTGGAGAACATGACTGACACTTTGAGTTCTCTCACTCAGGATCTTTAAAAGCAATCTATTTATCTGAATCCTGTAGTGTGTTTAAAGAGTTGCTTTAACAGATTGCTGATAGTTCGAAGTTTTCACATACTGAGATCTCTGCCAATACATTTGGAATGAATTCAATTTCCTTCATGGCTCTCGAAGCACAGAAAATTTAAATTTGATCAATTTCATCAGCAACATCTAATTCCAGAAAACAAAAAAAAAAACATTCTTGTGACATTCACATCCATTGTATTGGCTAAACACAGAGTTAAACACGTAGAATATAAATACAAATACGCAGTTAGTATAACACATAAATAGAAACATCACTTCGCTCATACACACAGAATCAAACAGTTCATGTCAGTGCCTGTGGTTTAAGTCTGATCAGTCACTTTGTGGAGTTGAGAAGATTGATGGCACTGTGAATGAATGATTGAGAAAAAAGAATATGAAAAAAAAAATATGAGAAAACCTGCCTGTACGAGTTCTCTAATGTTCACCGGTAGTAAATTAATGAACCACATTCATAAGAATAGAATAAAAGTCTGATTAAAATATTCTTGCAATCTATTTCTTCAGCATTTGTGCTGAAGTAATGAGTGACACAACCTGCCCAGCAGAGGCCCTCAGTCCCTCTCCTCCCTCCACTCCGTAACCGAAAACCTCTGTCACCATACCAAAGCCACATTAAGACAGAGGATCCTAAGACACAGTAAAATCGGAGATGTATGGGAACCATCGAGGTAGAAGCGTCTGCAGTGATTTATCCCAGCACGCCTTTCCCAGTTTAGATCTCAGACATGCCTACATGTGAAGATTTAAACGTGAGATACAGGTGAGGGGATTTCAAATTACCCTGACAGAAACTATGAAATATGGGAACATAAATGTACATTCTGTCAAATGGGTAAAATATCATATGGGTAACACATACCCTTCCATACAGTGAACCCCTGCCAGCTCCTGGAACAGTGCCCAAATCTGGATTCTGGGACTATACTTGCTCACTGTATTCTGGCAAAAATTGCTAATTTTACCCCATAAATAAATTTCCGGCTCATTGCCTTGAGACATGAGCAGTAAAACTATTCAGTGGGTGATTCCAAACATTATTCATTGTGCTTTTCAAATGCTTTCTAATCCTCTAAGTATGACACAAACGCTTAACAAAGGAATGCTTCTTCCCTGTGCTTAAGCACAACCCGCTGAGAGGAGAGTTCTACTTGCCATAAGATGTCAAAGTAATCAGCTCAGAGTGTTCAGGAGCTGGCACGGCCTCAAAGGGCTGGCTATTATGGATGACAAAGCTAGAGTCTGCAACCAGGACATGGTGAAAAACAACACTGTGTCTGTGAGTGCAGTGGACCAACAGTGACAACACAAACACGTACAGGAGCTTTAAATTAGCAGACTCTAATCTACTGCTGGCGATCATCCGAAACACACAAGAAATACGCTTTATTTAATTTCTATAGATCATATAATTGTTTATCTTCAATCACTTAGCGTGACTTTATTTCATAAAGACATGGGTTTACTGGCTTTATTCTCCTCTTCATCTATGCTGATTTGATTGTTACAGCATGTGAGTTATTAATACAGTTTGGGCAAAACTGATGGAGGTGGAAATATCCAATCTGACAACCATATCTATGTTGACATCATTTTGAGTAGAGCTGACACAATCAGTCCATTATTTGATAAATCTAGCAACAGAGAGATAATTGACAACTTGTTTGATATCAGTTGATCTTTAAAATGATTTTTCAAGTGGACTTGCCAAACGTTACCTAATTCCAGCTTCGAACGTGTGAGGATTTGCTGCTTTTCTTGGTGTTGTTTGGCAGTAAAGTGGTTTTCAAGTCTTGCTTGGACAAAAAAAGACATTTTGTTAGAAAATCAATAGGCAAGTTTCACTCTTTTCTGACATGTTAAAGATGAATTGACTGACTTTTTAAAAAATTTGTATTTATCCTGTAACGTTTAAATTTTATCATTAAATCCTTATCATTCTTTTTTTATTTATTCTTTTTTTTTTATGCACTATATTTTATGTTTTGTGCTTTTGTGACACGAGAGAAATTAAGGTAGAATTTGACCTGTTATGCAGCTGGAGTTCATTAAAAAGGGTGACTTGAATTTTATCTTTTCCTATCTTTTTAAAATAAATGTCACTGTTTCTCTATTTGGCATCAATGTCAGTTTTACGCCACAACACCAGAGTTCCAGATGTCTGCAATGAATACATATGAAAATAGCGACTCTGTGTCTGCCATAATGTTACCAGCATTTTCACTGATTGTACAAAATATAAGGCAACTCACTCTATAAAGTGAAAGAGAGAATGCTAAAAGTTGTTAATCTTTATTGTTTTACCTGTAAAATCTGTGCCAAACCCTTGTGTGTTTATAATCCTTCAGACAACCGAGATAAATAAGAAGTTGAGAGACTCAACAACAGGACTTCCCTCACATTTATTGCATCACAGCGAAGGTGACCAACAGCAAGGACGGTGATTACTATTTAAAACTCCTGATCCATCCCGCATTTGGATCTCCAGCGCTGTTGATTGTAAATAATAGTCCAACCTGACCCGCAGGTGCTTTCCCTCCAATAGTCACTGAGGAAAAGTGAGACTAGAGCAACTCGAGAGGCAGCGGGAAGTTCTCATTTTATACTTCAAAGTTTACCTGAGAAAGATTCAAGGTAAACGTGAAAAATCAGTTAATGCACAAAGCTTTACAAGCCTTGTCAAACCAGTGCCAACACTTCAATTTATCCTCAGGATCCTCTCCTCCACTTATATCGGGCATTTATTTCCTCATTCATATCAGCTTATTGGATGGCCTTTCGCTCTAGAATCAGTGAGTAGGATTGGGCTTTGTTTGAAAATCTTGGGTTATACGATATGGACTTTGGCACAGTGGTCTAATGAAGGATGCATTGTCTGTGAGAGCGAGCTCTCTTTTTTTCTTTTTTTTTTTAGTCTGACAGCTTCACCCGGCTCTGGCATGTGCTTGGCTTTTAATCAGAAACAACACTGCACACCTGATCAGTCCGTTCACACCAGAGCAGCTTTGTGCTCTTCTGACGCCATTATCTCAAAAACATCTATTTCTTACATGAAATACAAGAACATTTCTTTGTTTCTTGTCTGCAGATATTTGACCGATTAAAGACAAACTCTGTGAATGAGCTGAATCTGATTGAAAAGCTAAAAATAAAACCGTGGGACACACTTGTGGGGCTTCCATGCATCCGCAGTTAAAAACAACGTTTGATTACTGCATCCATTATGTCCATGAGTGGCACGATTCATCTGTGGATCATTTTTAAATGGCCGCTTGTCTCTGAGGTCTGTCCGTGCACTTCAGCAGGTGGCTCTTTTCATTAAACCTAAACGCCTGATGATGGTGCTCTTCATTAAAGGCTGCCCAGTAATATGGGCCTGAGATGATTGCCCCTGCGGTGGTTAAATATAGTGGCTGGACAAGGCCTCTGCCGCCGCGTAATGAGAAAAGTCAATAGAGCCGGAGCTATTATGCTGTCAGCGCTCGTACCATTACACACCATTAAAAAACAGTACAACTCTGTGATTCATGCTCATTATATTTATTGGATAGTTGGTCGGATCTAATTGTAGAAGCAGTCCAACCGCTGCATAGATCAACATGTTTTGTAGCCACTCTGCAGGCTCTCTAATACTGGATCCACTTAATTGGAGGTGAATAAATTCAGTATTTTTCGAATAAATGCACGTGTTTATGAGGATTTTGGAGTGTTTTAACTTTCTCATAGGTTAAAATATTGATGGGGTGATAATCTCGTGTTATTCTGTTCAATCAGAGAGAGAGCAATGCTAAACTGAAAACTCAGTCATTAGCGTATGTGACCCACACAGGCTCCCAGTGTTGACATGTACGCAGATGGCAGTGTGCCTGGCTTATTTGACAGAATGGAAATTAACCACTTGTCACTCCCCCTTCATTAACAGTGCTACAGGTCCACATTTGGCACCGTTGAATGCCAACCGCAGAGCCGACAGCTTCTTAGCACAGGTAAGGTACGAGACGAAAGGGGCATTTACATGATCCAACCACACAGGCCCAGACACCAGAGGAGTCCTGAGATAGAACCAAACAAAGGGTCTTCTATCTGCTCATTTGTGAATGTCATTAATGTCTAATCGTATTCAAATAGCTGTAGAGGAGCCCACCAGTATGCAGATAGGGGTCAGGGGGGCTTGCCCTCCAGGACATGTCCAGAGGTGGCTCTCCCCTCCTGGTCTGAATCCCCTGTGGGCCTGTGGACATGTAGTGGCCCATCACTCGGCAGACAGATAGGTCCCTGACTGGGGTCGTCCGCGAGACTGGCAGACTAGCTTGATAGCTACTGTTCAACCCACCCCCCCTATTGTGATTTAACTGCTGGTCACATGCCCCATTAGCATAATGATAAAAGACAGTGACACCTCCCTTTGAATTCTATCAGGTAGGCTGAAAGCTGAGTGTAATGAAAGGGATAATTACACAATTTATATTGGGAGGGGCACTGACAGTTGCACAAAGCTATCTGGCCAAGTCCTGACCCACCTAATTAAGACGGTGTCCCATCAATCTTGATGTCCCTGTCAGTGAGTTGGTCACTGGCAGTTTAAAGTAAATAGAAAAGTGTGTCTTCCAGCAACTCTTTTTTTAATGGCCCATTTGGGGCCATAGAGTGGAAGAATATAGAAAGATTTTAAAGAAAAGGCATCACTTCTTCTTCTTTTTTCTGGAAACCGAAAGAAAGCATGATTGTGGTTCCATAGATCGTAATTCAGAAGCTCCTCGGCGTTTTCTTAACGCAGTGACAAGGGTTTAAAAACATGCTTCCATGCTGAGAACAGTAGGGGATAGAAAAACAAGGATCTTTAAATCACAGCGCGGTTTGCAACAAGAGACGGCTGAGACGGACACTGTAAAACTTGGGTTTTTTAATCACAGATAAAGCATCATCTTCCCATGCAAGAGCTAAGAGAAGCAAGCCACATCATCATTAGGATGTGACTCTTGACTCTATCTAATACAATGCTTCCCTCTCGCTGTTTTAATTATGCCTCTGTGTGCTTCAGATTATCCGAGGCTTGTAAAAAACCTATTTTCCCCTCATGGTGAATTTTTAAAAAAAGGCCTCTTTGTCAAGTGGGGGCATGTCAACACAACTCTGTGGATGATGTTGGCCTCTCAGCGGTGCTGTCAGCGTCAGTGTGGAGTGGATGCACACGCACATATCAAAACATGCATGGCCGCACGTGTGCGTGTGCACCCTGGATTATGTCATAGCACAGGAATGCCATCACACAACAAAGGGGAACAGGCTGCGTGAAATGAGTTAGAGAGACACAACGGCGCAAGCACTGATGGTAGACTCGAGCTTTTGCAGTAACAGTGAGCCTGGAAGCCTGTTTTCCCAGACAGGGTGCATGTCTTATGTTTATGGTTGACACACAAGCTGTTTTGGGTTGACAGACTCCAAGTCAATGCATAGCACCTGCCGCGCGCTGATGTTTGTTGGAACACTTCTGGCAAATAAGCATCCCCTCTCTGTTTCCTGGGCTGCAGCCGCACAAGCCAGGCTGCTTTTCATGTGTGTGATATCTCCGTTTTCCTAACTGTGTCCCACGAGGGGATGTAGGGAATGAATCCAAACCTGTGTCTAATGAAAGTATTAAAATGGTGGAACGATGCAGAGTCTTTATACTCTGTAGAAATTAAATTACTCTGGGCAATAAAAGAATGAAGGACGTGAATGTAATAATATTAATAGCTGATTCTGGTATAATTACATGCTTAAGGGGGTGATCAGCTTATCACGGTATTACATCTTCCTTGATTAAAGCACTTTAAAAGTGCTGCCTTTCTGTCCCTCCTCTTTAAGATGACAGAAGCTGCCTCAGAAGTGAGCCAGGGCCTTGAAGTGCAGGTTGGGATTAGTGGCAAACACAAAAGGAGCATTTGGAGGGGGCATGCCGGTCCCTTTTGAAAGGCTATCATTTAGAGCCTTCAACCATAGATCATCTGTGGCTTACATGGGGAAAACTTAAATGTTGATCAGGCCCATTATTTGGCTCTCTGTGAGGGGTGCGTTTGATGGTTTAGGCCAGGGAGGGCTCCAGAGACTCTGTCTCCCCTCTCCTGTCTCTCTATTGGTATGCATCCCACATAATAGAGGCAGGAGGTAGGGGGTCTCATTAGGGGATGGGGGGGTGGGGGTGGGGGTGGGGGGGGGGTGGGAGTGTTGTTTTGGGGGGGAGCAGTCAATGAATTCCTCGGGGCAGATGCACCAGCATCACACAGGACTGAAGCTGAATAATGCATCATGGGAGTCGCTTATAAAAACAAAACAAAACACATAAGGTCAGTTCTTTCTGTCCGTGCAGCAAAACATGGCTCCAGGTGGGCGGCGTCTTTTGACAAAAGGGACTCCCATCCGATGTAACACTGAGAGATAGCTTCCTTAAGAACTACTGACATTGACTGACAAGTGGGACAGAGGTAGCTATTTTGAGGATCCCCTGAGTACCAAATGATCTCCTCTCTTCCGTCTCGCCACCAAAAGTCCAGGCTGCAGCGGGTAAAATGGATTCCCTCTGGGTAACGACTTCCTCCGTCATCTGTCACCACTTCCTGTCTGTGAAGAGCAGGTAATGACAGCATGCAGGTGTTGCTAGCCGGGTGGTATCACTGCAAGGCGTCGGCAGCACAAAACATATTATTGTCCCCTGCGACGTTAATCCCGCTCGGTTCAGGTGCTTTCATTTCAAAAGTTTGGATTATTTTTCAGGGGTTTTTAAAAAAATTTTTTAAACAGTATGTCTCCAACTTGTTCACACACTGCAACAATCTCCAGGGGAAGTTTTCGTGTGTGCCGACAGGTCAAATCAACCATCACCTTGTGCAAGACTTAAAGTGGTCCCTGAACCGATTACATATTGGCCGTTACTCAGATATTTGTTCTGCTGCACTGCACATAGAAATTGATGTTCCATGAACCCTGGATATTGTTCTCATAAGGTCATGGTTTGGAATTTCATGTAGGTGATGAATGGCTGCAGATATTTTGAGGATCTTATGAGCCTTTCACTGGTATTGTGATTATGAGAGAAAATATTGGACCGGTCAGAAGGTTTTCTAAGTATTTTCTTTTAATATATTTTTTTGTATGACAGAGGCTTCAAGTGAGTCAGAATGACCCATGACTTAAACGTCAGCCTGGTTGATGTGAACTCTTTTCTGGCTTCTCAGCAGTGTGTAAAACCGCTGCCATGGTTTGTTATGACAGAGGTCACGGATAACAGATGATCTGCCTACAGTTCCCTAATGTGAGAACAAAGACTTTGTCAAAATATATTCCAGCAATGGAGTGAGCGCGGGATAAGTTACATTGTTTTGAGGATAGGTTTTCCAGACGGAGCGATGTGAAGACAGGCCCTGGCTGTGGATTTACTGGGACTCGTTCTAGTCTGTTAAGCCTTGTATCTCTTTGACTCTTCCAGCAGGCCTCGAGGTGGCTGCCCTTCCTGTGCTCACCAATAATTCTCGGCCCTGGTATCCAAACCAGCTTGTTTCCACTGCTAGAATGGAGGGAAGCATTCACGGTTGGCCTTGAGAAAAGAAAATGGACAACAAAAAACAACAACTAATTGCATGATGGGAAACTTACTGTATTTACTGTAAAGATTTGAAGACCTTTTAGCGCAATACCCAGATCTGAAACTTTTAAGTAATTAAGCTAAAGCAGAAGTAAAAGAAAAAGAACAAAGCCAAGCGGTGCATTTGTGTCTCCACATTTTTCCCATCCTCTCAACAACCGAGCAGTTTGCGCTGAGATGTCTCTTGTTCTGTATAAAATAATCCATATGGTTGCCCGTCCAGAGCAGAGATCCCATGCCGTTCCCGGCCCATACGTTAGGCTTTTTATGGTCCTCGGATGGGGAGTGATGAAACCGAATCAGGTCATGCCAATTGATAGACATTCTCCTCAGCTATCATTTGCACACAGAATCCTTTTAAAGTGCAGAACAGAGGTGCCCCCCCCCCTTCCTTGTAGCCGTATAGTGGCTTCCCCAGTAGCTGTCATCATGTTGTTCTCTTAAACATTTTACTTCCTCAAGAGATTGAGCTGTAATATAAGAATTTATCCAGATAATTCCTACTGACTGCTACAAACAGATGTGAAATTTCAGGGTAGACCCAGACTGTAATCGGCCCCCCTATGGCCAAGCTATCTCTGTCTTTCACTGGGATCAGATGCACAGTTTCCCTTTTCATATTACCCCTCGGATTTGTCTGTAAGGTAGTTATATGGGCTGTGGAGAATTCATACATCTTCCACATCATCAGAAATAAGTCTACAGCACATGGCATGGCAAAAACCTGCACAGTGCATGCTTAAAGCGTTTTTTTTTTGTTTTTTTTTAAGTGAAGGACAGTTGCAAGTCTTGTTTTAGTCACTTATTTATCAGTTGGGGAGATCTGGCTTAACAGCTAACAGGGGTTAAGTTTCTCACTTCGCTGAGTGCAACTTTATCCAGCAGTGATTCATCACTCCAGCTCATGTCACTCACTGGCTAACTTGGACAAGCCTTCCAGGTCCCGAGCTGCAGACGACTCCTCTTCCTGTCTGTCCGGTTGTGACATCTTTGATAATTTAACCTACAGAGCAACATCACTATTTGGGTCTTTGTTTATTTACTCTCTCTCTCTCTCAGTAAAACTCACTGCAGGTGAAGCAGATGATGCACTTTTCAGAAAATACCCATCACCTGCTCTGCATAGTTGGCACCGGTTGACTTGATGGTGTATCTAGTCCCATATAAAGAGGATTAAAATAATCCAGTTCTGAAACACCAGCTCCTTCAATTATGAGCCAGCTTCGCCCAGGAGGGATGACCCTTTGAGGCTGAAACCCGTCATTATGGGTTTAGCCCACTAGGCATGTGTGGGGACCAGTGGCCTCCCTTATGCTGAGGTATTCTGCTGGGCCCGGGCCTTCAGCCCTGGAGCCAGGGGCCCTCAAGCAGGTGGAGCAGAGACATGGTGGCCTGACTGATATGCATGCGAGCCAGGTAAATGTGCCCTTCAGGCACAGGGCACTGGAGCGTTACGTTTCTGAGAACTGAGAGGGCTGAATCGAACTTGGAAAGCAAGTGGAGGTTGTTTGTTGTTCGCTTTGCATGCAAGCTTTGGATATCAGTGATGGAGACAGTATTCATATCTTTTACATGTCATTTTAAATGTGCTGTAGAAATAAATTACTCTGTCACAAGTAAAAGTTCTGCTCTTGGGCAGAATGGCCCATTTAAGAAGGCTATTACAAATATTATTGGATTCTAATTATTACACACAAGCACAATTAATGTGACAAAATACATCACAATATATCCATTGATTATATTTTGTATTAATAATCTGAATCTGCAAACTAACTATAGTGACTAAAGCTGTCAGATAAATGTAGTGGAGTAAAAAGGACAATATCTGCCTCCAGAATGTAGCAGAGTGGAAATATAAAGTATAATAAAATAGAAAGAGTCAAGGAAAGTACCTCAAATTGCATACAGTACTTGAATAATTAGTTACATTAGATAGACTTAATTTAGAGTTAATATAATATTGAATTATTGTAATCTGAAAATTCTAACTTGAGTGAAAAAAATAAAACTAGTTGAGATTGAACTGAGAGATGAAGAAATAACAGTAATAAGCACTAGAAGGCCTCTGGTTGCGAAAGGCTTTACACTCCCTCCATTGGACGTGACGAGGACTTGAACAGAAAACTAGTTACTGTGAGAACCTGCTCCTGTATGACAAAAATCCTCTTTGTCTGATCCGTGGCCCTGCTCCACAGATAATAGAGCAAAATGTGGCCTGAGGGAGATAATTTGTTCCCAGATCTTCAGATCGCTATATTTTCATTTGAGCCCAGGAGGGGATCTCTTGAATTGCCAGCTTCCATTGTGTTCCAACAAGGGGCACGAAAGTCTTGTCAATTAATTTTTCTTTTATTCCAGACCACAGAGCGCCTGAGTGATTTCAATTATCACCCAATTAAGAGGTGTTTCCTTTTATTTACAGGCTTTGATTCCGTGCGTATACATATTGTTTGAAAATAAGACAGGACAAGGGTGTTAAATCACTTGAACATTTCCTCTGCATGGACTGCCTAATATTTTCTCCCCAATAGCAGCCTTTCTGTTGTATCCCCTGGGTCACGAGCACAACAAAGGGACATTACATGCCGTTGAACTCTTGTTCAGCGGATGCTTTTCCACAGTGGTTCCCAATACAATACAAAAAAACCCCAAATCCCATTAACAGGATTCACACAGACACACACGAAAACTGCCAGCGTTTTGTGTGACAACGCTTTGGCAACAGATGGAGACAGGTGCAGCGTTCAGCAAACAGGTTAACATAAAACAGGCGCAGTCTGAGTCACGTCCAGTCCAGACAAAAAGCTGAACTTCTGAACCTCGTGGAAGTAAGTTAAAGGTCTGATTGCTCGTTGAAATGGGGCTATTGGAAGTGACAAGCGGAAAATGTCTCTGTCTTACACACTTTACTGCTTATAGCCACTTGACTTCAGATTTCCTGACAGGCTCTGAAGCACTGGACTATTCAGGCTACCACTTTTCTTGTAACACCGAAACATTTGAGAACTTAATCTGAATACTTGTAAGGTCTGTTCTGGCCTGAATGAGGCTCTGTGAGAGACAGGAATATTTTAATCTGGGGTTTAGATGTCCATGTTTGGATTTATCTGAAAATTGTACTGGATTAGTTAGAAGTGAAACAACAGAATAAAGTTGGCAAAAGAATTGGACAACTATTGAGTGACCCTACAGTCCACTCTCAATAGGATAGACAGGAAAAGACATGAAATTACTTATAGAACCAAGAGCCAGATAGAAGATAGATAAATTAGTGGCTACCTCAAATCGGCCTCGATGGTTATTTCTCAGATTTTTTTTTTTTTTTCATTCATGAAGATAAAAATGAGACGTAAGCTTCAATCATGGAGTTCAAATTAATGACTTTTATTCAAAACATCGGCGTGACTTTAAATAAAACACAATTCAGTCTAAAATACATGTCATGTACTTTTTTTTATGAAAATAATTTCTGTACATATTGTCTTCATATTTTAAGACAAGGAATAAGCCCAAACGAGCAGCTACAATAAGTATTTTTATAAAAAAAAAAAGAGGAAAAAAAAGAAACAAAAGTAAAGTGGGGCCTACGCATCCATCAGGTCAATGATAGGATTTCCGTGGGCTGATTAATTTTCTACAAATTAACATGTTTGTTGCAGGACAAAAACCGAAGTAGAGAAGTGAACCGTAAATGTCCTTTTTAATACGGATTATTGTGAAAAAATTGCCTTCCAGTTTTACAATGAGGCCCACTATAGCCTACCACATGAGTAATAAGTAATAACAGCAGGCTACTAAAGAAATGTGAAGGCTACTGAGTGATAAATTAGGCTACTTTTCTTTACGCAGCCCAGCGCTCACAGACAGTCTACACCTCTGTTCCTTCCCGGCTGTATATGAGGTTATTAACACTAAAATGGTTGGACAGGCTCTGTACCGATGTGTAATAGTTCATTCTGTTGTTGTCAGAGTTCAGAGGAGAGATTAAAGTGGGCGAGTAGGAGCCCAGCCCGGACATGCCCTCTCTGGTCTGAGACAGTCCCCCAAGATGCCCGGAGCCGTAGTCCCGCTCCGCGCCCCGGGAGCCGTCTGTGCTGGCGCTGCCCGCCAGCAGCGAGTTCACGCTGGAGACGAAGCTGCTGAAACACGGGCTGTGCTCCGCGGACGGAGACGGAGAAGACTTGGGCTCCGTGGAGACCGGTGAGCCGTGCAGGCTGGGCGGGGAGGAGCTCAGGAGGCTGGCGGTGTCGGAGAGCTTGTGCGTGCCGTCTTCTGACTTGACGGGGAGAGCTGTGCTGCTGTCAGCTCCGTTTATGTCAGCTCTCCTTTTCCTCTTCCGCCTGAAGTTCCCATTGTCGAACATCTTCTCACAGTTGGGGTCCAGCGTCCAGTAGTTGCCTTTACCTGGATAAGAAACAAAATAAAACAAAGATTAAATATGGATAACTTTTTATCTTAAATTTACCCCGCACACCACTTGTGTGTGCGGGGTACACAAGACTGAATAGTCTTAATTTTATTTTTTGGAATGTCCTGTTTCAAGAGCAATTTCATCAAATGTTATCAAGAAGAAAAGAAAAAAAGCAGCATCATTATTGCGCACGTGATTCGAGCCAATTCTTGAAGCAGAATCAATAAAAATGTCTCACACTGAAACACATAATTTTGGAAAGAAAAATATCCCAGACTCACCGGGGTCATCCTCATCCCGCGCCACTTTTTTGAAACAGTCGTTCAGTGACAAGTTGTGTCGGATTGAATTCTGCCATCCAGCTTTACTCTTCTTGTAGAAAGGGAAGTTGTCAGCTACATACTGATAGATCTGACTGAGGGTCAGCTTTTTGTCTTGGGCGTTCTGTATGGCCATCGCTATCAGTGCTGAGTAGGAGTAAGGTGGTCTGACCATCTTGAAGAGTTCCTGCTGGCTGGATATGGACAGCCACCCCAAGTCTGCTCCACCAAACCCGGTGGGAGGCGGTAAGAACTGCCTCTGGTTCGACCCGTATCCGGACTGAATATAGGACGTGCCGTTGTTCCCGGGAAGATAAGGAGAGGAGTTGATGCTGGGTCCGTTCAGCCATAGGTACGGGTTCGTGGACGGGGAGGTGTACTCTCCGAGGCCGTAGCTGGAGGGGTGCGTCGTCGGCCTCTGGGGGTGATGGTGGTGGAGGTTCTGTTGGTACACACCGTAATTGTCGCAGTACACGGCCATGTCCAGGAGCTCCTGAGCGCTGTGGTGCTGAATAGGGCTGGTCTGCTGGTTAGAGGGTTGGTGTCCAAAAGCGTTCATAATCCGCCCCAGCCAGATTTCCAAAATCTAATCTCGTCTCTGTGCGTCTCCCTCAGGACTGAACGCATCCTCAGAGGGAGCAGTATTTATGCGCAGCGCCCGGAGCCTCTACAGGTAGCCCATTGAAGAAAACTTGTGGGATGGTCACACCCCTCCTTTCTGTCCTGCTACAGCCCCTGCTGTATTGACCCAATCTCCCTATCAATGAGCACCGATACTGCCTTAACTGCAACGCTGAGCTTAATGTTATTTTAAGGTATATTCTCATTAAGGCACGTTAGTGATTTATAACTATTGTCGTGCGTAATTACGCACTGGCGCTTGTGTTGGCTATGAAAAAAGTCTTTATATTTAGAATTTGCTTGAAATAAAACACGCAAATACAAGGTGAAATATAAAGTGGAGCTATGATACTATATGATTTAGTAAATATGATAAACTATTGAAGGTCACCAGAATATTTTTTGGTCCTGAACTTTTACAGTTTCCAAATATACTTTTTTTCTTTTCTTTTAATGAAACAGTGATTAAAACCACAAAGTCTAATTTCAACTCAAGTTAAAGCGCGTTCCCATTCATGAATAGCAAATCCCTGATTTTCTTTTACAAACTTTATCTGCCACAAACAAATCACTACAAATTCCATGTAAATGTCTAAAAATACATTTTATCAGCACCACTGAAGAACAATAAATAAGGGTTGCAACAGCTCGATTAGAAATAGAATAAATGATTATTGTTTTGCGTGTTTTTGCGCACTGATTGTCACCATGCTGAGCTCAGAACTCGTTGAACTTTCTGCCGGACAGTGTCAAACCCAAACAACGAAGACCAGCGTGTGTTTGTAGAAGGCCACCTTCTCCTAAAAGAAATCCGTTTGCAATAAACACTTCACAAGTGCCGCAAGTTTAGTGTCAACAAGTGACTCGTGGAAAAAAAAAAAGAATCCTGACAGACTTCCAAAACAAGCAGGCCACACTGAATCTGCCCTGTAATAAAACCCAATCTAATCTGTAATTATGTCGCTCTGTTACAGTGACCTTTGTGAATTTTACAACAAATTAAAAATTAACAGCTTTTCTCCTAATTTAGCTTTTGAATTATATAAATAAAAAAGTGTTATAATAGCCAAGATAAGTAAAAAAATAATACTCTTTTATGGTTCAATAACTGGGAGATGTTACAAGATAATAATGACGAAAAAATTGGCATAACTTGCCGAATTCAAGTTTCAGCAAGTCAATACGTTTAATACGTGAACATGGAGCTCCTGGTAAAAGGATTTGGCACATAAAAATATGCTTCACACTATCTGGAGGGAGAATGCCAGCCGCGGTGGTTTCTACAGCTGACCTCTGGCAGGCAAATGGTCCGAGTTTCGATTTGAGTGGGAAGTGGCAAAGACGATAATGGCCAAACGATCCTCCAGTCGCCCTGTAAGGTTTATTTAAGCTTCTTTTCTAATTTAACACAACCGCTACAGACTCATATTCAAAAAAAAAAAAAAAAGATTCAAATTTTGGAATTTACAGGCCTCAAGCTGAAATTTAAATTTACAAGTGAGCCCAACAGGTCCAATTCGGAATTGAATGCATTCAAGTCGCCTCGGTCTGTTGGCATCCTTGAGAACAGTGCTCTGCAGGTTGCTGCTGGACTCTTACATTAACCGGCAGAACATTCCTCTTCTCCATGACCTTGATGTAATTGTTTGGCTCCAAGGTGTTGTCTCGACCACAAGCTGTACAGCAGCGGCAAGCAGTGGGCTCCACAGGAGGTGGGGGTGAAGGGGTTAACCCCCAGATGAAAACAAGACAACCTGTTAGGTGTCTAACACCCAGTACAGCTAATTACTGCTGACTGGACATCTGAATCTGAAACAATTCAAGCACAGGCTGCAATGATCCTCCTCAGCCTGGCACTTAAATATTCATTATCTTAAAGGAGGTTTTGTGTTGCTGAAGTATCATCACCCCTTATGATTTTTAATCTGATTTATAAGGTCTGTAAGGAACTTTCTATATCATCATCCCAACCATGTTAGTCGTTTAGTTTGGTTTTTTTGCATTGGTGTTGATTAAAAAATAGCAGATGTCTGAAATTAGTTGTATTGTTGTGTTAGAGCAGCCATCAATCACAGTTTCCCCGCATCTTTTCCACTCAGATTAAGTTCAGAGTTAAAAGTGGCCTCAACATGGCAACGTCAAGCCCCTGTGTCATTGTAACGTAATAATTCAAACATGCTGACTGTGTGTGTGGGACGGGGAGGGTGTCTATTGTTGCTCTGCCATGTCTTCATCCCCTGTTTCCTCCAGCTTTTTGAGGTCATGGGAGCTTTTCTTTGGGAGATGAAGTCAATCACGGCGGGGTCAGAGAGGCAGGGCTGAGCCACCACAGGCCCCTTCAGGCTAAAGAGCACAGAAACTGGCGATGCTGCTGCTGGAGAATCACCCACACAGCTACTTCTCCATTCAGTATTTATGAGCACATTTCACTTCTGGTATTACAGATAAACACTCGCTGGAATCAACAAAGACCCTCAGGGTTAATAAGGCTCGTTTCCTTCGAACAGCCCCGGCTTTAAGCATGTGGCCGTGAGAGTAAGACATCTACAAACTGTTCATTGCTTTGAAGTAATTACCAGACTATTAGATGCACTTAAGGCCAATGAAATCATGAGAGGCCCAGATAAAGTCATTAATTCTGACTGTGTAAACAAAATTATCCCTTTGTGTAGCCAGGAGCTTGTCCTTCTCAGAGTCTCCCCCCAGTGGAGGAACAAAGCAAGAAAACAGACAACACAGCTTTGAGTGCTAATTAATGTTCAGCCTGGATGCAGAGTGACGCGTGAAAATTAAAGCTGCTGTTGCCGAGTGCTTTGCCGAAAGTTAATTCCTGTGCAGGAGATTAAAGACACTTGGAGTGTTGTGAACTGAAAGTTGGCAGGCAGAGGAACTGTCTGGCCTCGAAGCATCCTTCATCTCCACACTCGGCAGTCTTTATTCTTCAAGATTGGCAAAGACACATCCACCGCAAGAAACATTAAGAATAGGGCCACTAGCTGAGCTTTGCATTTTTCCTCAAACAGTTTCAAGAGTTCAAGGGGTGAATAACGGGGTTTTTTTTTTTTTTTAGGAATAATCTTCTTATTTTTCCTATTAAATGCTTTGAATTTCACATTGGGCAATTTCAAACATCTTATATGGAGGTTAATAAAATAATGTGCAGCATTTTAGACCAACACTAAGCTGTTGCATAATGCAAGGCCTCTGCATAGAGAAGTCAATTTGAAAGGCCAACGATGTACTCCCAAAAGAAGTAACAGAGGGATAAACACTTTTCCTGTTTCTTCCTGATTTAAAATCTTATTTAAATCTTATTTTTTTTTAAATGCCTTCTAATTCACAGAAAAGTAATTTCATAGTGCATATGTGCACTGGAGGCTACACGTCCAACATCACTCTTGTGTAAGCTGCATACTGGACTATGATTTGCTTCTAAAGCACATTGTGATACAACAAAATCGTCTCGCACATACAAGCCTTTAAGTAGGCTTTAAGGTGAGCACGGACAAATGTTTCCCCTTCAGCAGATGAATGTGAAAACAAATGTCCAAGTCCGATTGCAAAAAGCAAAACGTATTTTTTGAGCGGAGGGGGCCTTTAAGTTTGCTTTTGAAGGCATTTGGGTCAGTAGCCTCAAACTCTTGTTGCCGCATAAATATCGCAAGGTATTCATCTACCTGCGAGGCCTCAAGGTGGAGAACATGTTTCTGAGTAATTAGATGTTCCTCTCTATGTAGTCCCCTCTGCCCAATTACTGCTTGGACCCGACAGTCTGTCTGCAGGAACTAAGGAGGCAGACAGCATGCTGACCGAAGGAGAAATGCAACCAGGCTGGTTGCATTAGCTTAATTCTCTCCTCCCCTGGGCAGATTTACACCTCTGCTCCCGATTACATCCTCGGAGAGATGGGATGTTACTGGTCTGTTCGAGCCAAGATCACACTCTGCTCGGCTCACCATGAGCTCCAGAGTGGTTAAATATACCCTGACCGCTGTTTCCTCTTGTGGCCTTTAAAATACGGAAACGTGGCATAGGGAGAGTCACGAAATGAGATTTAGTTAGTAGAGATATTTGAACTCCAAATCACCCACCCAGACACTCACATATTAAATAACTGCTGCCTCAATTGACTGAGGCAAAGACACTGTGGACATAATTAAATGTAGTAGGTTGCTGGTGGTGTCAATGCTATTAATTTGACCTTAAAACTAAACATACACTAGCCAAAGGTTTATGGCACTTTGGTAATTACTCATTAGGCTGTGTGACGTCTGTGGGAGGCATGATGCACTGACAGTACTATCCAGATGGGGGCAGCATTGCTTTAGACACGATGCCTTCAGTGTTACTCAATAAACCAAAAACACTCGACTATCAGCCATGCTGTGCAGCTTTCTAGGCAGCAAAAATATATCAAAATGTGATCAGAGTATTGATTTGAATCATGCTGTATTGAAGAAATACTGAGGCTTCAGAATTTAAAGTGAAAGTGAAGAAATGTGTTCCACTGCCTGGATGGATTTTGTCTTTACAGTTCTCCAACGCTAATTGTGCTCATTGTTTATCTTGCTGCTTTCTAATTCTGCATCATATTACGACAATTTATTCTGAGCAGAATAACAACAAATATATTCTGCTCTGAAAAGGCCAACAATATGCCAGTGTTTTATATCGTCAGATGTAAGCATCGATGTTTATGATAATTACGCACACTTTGCCATTTCACAGAACTATCATTTAAAACCATGCTCAGTTGAGTCTTGCCATCATATATATTGGATATAGAATCCACGAAAAATATCTGTTGGATACTTGTGGAAGGAATACTTCTGAGGCATTTAAAAATACAGACATGAGATCAAGAACGAGAAAGTTGTAACTAACCAACTCAGATCAATATCCTCCTATTGGGCACTTCTGTGTTATTTCCATGTGAAGCTGAAAGTAGCTGGGAACTCTGCTTCCTCATCAAACCAGCCCTCCACCCCCGATCTCTGGGTATGTTTCCTAGCAACACGTCTCACCGACTGCCTGGGAAAACCCAGTGCTTCATAATAGCCTCAGCTAATATAGATCAACACCACTTGGCTCTCTTCCCCAAATCAAAATAAGACGCCTGTGTACAGAATGCACATTTTGTATTTGAATGCAGAACAATACAACATGCGCACTAGCAGGCTCAGATTTAAAATGCCAAGAGTTCTCCTGTGCTTTATGGTCCAGTGTCGACCAAGTGCTTCTAAGAGCTGCTTGTGACAGCCGCTCTTGATAAGAGAGTGATGGAGTGTCTGTCTGGAGTGTGTAAAGTTGGATGGAGTACAGAAAAGCAGCGTTAAAGTGTTCCATCAAAGGCTTGGCTCACAGCTACCAGTGCAGGTGTTTAATGTAAGCTCTCTCGACAGATTAGAAATGCGCTCAAAGGACAGTTTGCTAAAATCAGCGAAATCTCACACTTTAACTGCATAAAGACATTTGAAACTTCACTCATCAACGGTAACTCAAAGTCTTTTTCTACGTGCGATTACTGCAGCCCATTTAGAGGAGGGTTTAAACTCTAATCATTTTCACCAGGAAATAGTGAAATTTCAGAGAGCCCGAGGCGACGTCATCAAATTCAAGGCTAGATGAGCAACCGAGCACAGCGGGCATCCAGAGGCCCAAGAACACCTGGGGGTCTTGTGTAGTGTCAGCTGAGATGGGTCCAGCAATATCTAACCTTGTGCCCCCCCCCATCTCAAAATGACATTTATTTGTTTTACAAAAAAACCTATCTTGTTCAAATTGCTTTGTTTGTCCTGTTGTTTAAAACCCAAAGAGATTGAGTTTACTATCATACATGATGAGGAACCTCAGTACATTTTTGGCGTTTCTGCAAAAAAGTCACCTTATTGATCAACTAAACGATTAATCAAGTAATCAATCAAGCCCTAGCAGGTTAATGTGGTCATGATCAAATGCCTTGTTTCGTCCAACAAAGGCCAAAATCCTAAGAAAAACAATTTACTATAACTTAAGACAAGCCAAAGCTGAAAATTCTCACACTTGAGAACCTGAAACCATCAAATATTTACTTGAAAAATGGCTGAAATGATGAGCAAAATAGTTACAGGTGAATTTTCTGTGAAACAACTAATCATCTAATTGGCTAAATAGTAAGTAATTAACAAACTGAGTGAACCAGCACATTAGATTGACATTAGGACAAGCAGTAGAATTGACTCAATGTCAGTGTTTAGTTCATATTTCTGGAGATCAATGCAGATTGCTCTCACAGTACAGTAACACAACACAAGCCTTGTTCTCGCCTAACAACAGATGTTTGCTCATACAGTCAATTTACTGAACCACTCGGTGAGATACAAAGGGTGGTTCCTGTGTGACACTATCTGTGACAGCCACACACAACACTCCACTGTCATGTTGACACCCATCGATTGCCAGTGAAGCTAGATGTTTGTTTACAAGGAGCAACAACGGGCAGCTGTATCTGGTTGATGAGCGATGTAAATGCAATTCTTTTTTCATTTCGAGACAGGTTGACATTCAGAGTGACAATTACCATGTTGCTTTTAGTATTAATTGTATGGCATTTTCAGCTTTATCAGCATCAGTAAACACAAGGAGAAATTGGATTGTCAGACAGTCCAGACCATTGACTGTATATAAAGATGGACAACATGAGAGCTCCCCAAAAGATCTCGATCGCTCCCTGGTGGTGGGCTGCAGTATTGGTCATAAACTCCTCCCCCGAAATGATATCAGGTAGGACATGGGACAAACCAAAACCTCAAAGTACACCTAAAATACATTTTTCCCAAAGAAGGTTATTTGATGATGCTATAAAAACGGGTTGAAACGTCATGATTGACAGCTGAGCTCTACTCGCCTCTGGGCGGGCGGGTGTATGGGCGGGAACTCAAGACTGCGGCTCCGCTGCCCGGTCGCTACGGCACAGACTCTGGCTCCAAATGACGTCATGAGCGTAAGACGGCAACGCTCGTATCCGGGATATTTTGGCTCCATTTTTGTATAATGGGAGGAAGTGGTGATGCGTCGTCCATCTTTATTTATGTCGGTGGTCCAGACTGAAATGAAACATTCAAGGTCCTCAGATGGTAAATCCTAATGGCTTTGGTGTTTCCTTGACTTTAGCACCACCGAGTGGTTGACATTTGTGGTTTGAGTGAAATTTCTCAACAACTATTGGATATATTGCAATGGCATTCGGCACACAGATTATTTTGGTTCATACAGAAACCGTGAACATAACTTTCAACCTATTACCATTCTCAACTTCCGTAGGTTCGTGACAAAATACAAAATTAATGGCTTTCCCGTCAGCTTTAGGTGTAGGTTACTTTGTGTTTACTGCTAATTAGCAAATGTTAGCAGCATGCTAACAGACTAAACTAAGACGGTAAACAAGGCATACATTATACCCGCTTAATATTAGCATGCTAGCATTGTCATTGTGAGCATGTTAGCATGCTGACATTCACATTTAACTGAAAGCACCACTAGTACAGCCTCACAGAGCTACTAGCATGGCGGTAGACTCTTCGTCTTCTCTGAAAATGTTCACTGCCAAGGTTTTATGAAGATTCATTAAGCCTATAATCTAACCTATATTAGACTTGTTCATACATTTCTGTTGGCAATTAACAATATTACAATATTAAAAGATCCAACAAAGATTAATCTGTAGCTACTGTACATCAGAAAAACTCCTGAAAAGCTATGGACCAGTATCCGTTGAGTGTCTGCCACATTAACAGTATAGAATCATCCACTAACCATGTCCATTACTTAGTGAGTCTTCATTTGGGGGAAAAAAAGCTATGAACAACAGATACATATACAGTTGTGATAGGATACATGCACAGCTTTTGATTTATGGGAATACTGTCCTTGTTCACTATGCGAAGGACACATTTAAAGAGAAGTGTGCACATTTGCAACCTCCCTGCAAATGAAAGTGGTGAAAGAGGAAAGGAAAATGCACACATTATTCCAGGCTGAAATGACAAACGAGCAGGGGATAGAATGTGTTGTAAATGCATTTCTCCTGGAGAGAGGGACCTAGCTCACAGAACCCCCCCCCCCTCCACACACACACACACAAAGCCCCTGGAAATCCTCTCAATTAAGCGATGCGTTTCCCCTTTTGCTTTGAGAAGAGAGAGGGTGAAGCATAATGCCCGAGCACAAATCACTGAGAGCCTATTGAAATAGCTGCCAGTTAACTATGTAATATTACCACTACTGAAATGCTTCCCTCTTCATCCCTTTTCAATTGCAAGGCTAGATATTGAGTGTGCACTGGGTATTCTTGATAAGTGAATTATTCCATTGATGAAACTTCTTATTCCCACCTCACAGTTTGGAGAGAATGAACTTTATCATTGCAATGCAATAAGCAGATTACAGTGACTATAAAATAAGTATTGGAGACCGCCCCCAGACCTCTTGAAGTTTTATTGTTTTGCAACTTTAGATGACTGTGGATGTAATAAAGCTTTGACACTTGTCGCACTTAAACTTTTTAATGCCCGAGTGTCTATGTGTTACATGTCTATAACACTGATCTAAATTAAGTACAAATATAAATAACTACGTGATTGATTGCAATATTCATCCTCCTCAAGTAAATATTTGGTCGGGATAACTTGCAGATACATAGAGTCAACTGAAAAGAGCTATATAACTTAAGTTTATTATAAACCTTATTATTGCCACAAATGTAATGGATTAAAGTCTGGGGAACTTCAGGTCGTTAGCATTGTTGTTCTTCGGGCATTCCTGTGTAGCATTGTCTTTATGTTTGGGGTTATGTGCTGAAAAATAAATCTTCCAAATTGCGCTTCTCTTGCAGGTTGTTTTTTGTTTCTCCAGGATTTTTGCATATTTTGCTGCATTTATGTTCTCGATACCGTCACAAACCCTCCTGGCTGCAGAGAACCATCCCCACCAGCATGGTGCCACCACCAGGCATCATGGTGTGCCATAAACTCAACTCAACTTTATTTATATAGCACCTTTCATACAAACATTGAAACCACACAGTGAAAAAATTGCCAAACCAAATAAACAACAAAAGACTAAAAATTACAACAATAAAACAGTAAAATGTTAAAGATCAATGAATAAAAAGCAATAAAATAAAGATATCATGCTTAAATATTACTTTGGTAAAAGTGAAAGTCATCCATATGAATAGTGCTTGAGTATAAGTCTTTAAGTATCTGATATTAAATGTAATATTATCAAAAGTACAAGTAAAAGTAAATGATACATATATTTACATACACCGATGAAGCCACATTAAAACCACTGACAGATGGCGTGAATGACTTTGATCATGGCTACAGTACAATGTTCTAGAGGAAAACTCTGGTTCCTGGTATTCATGTGGATGTTCTTTGACCCATAAAACCCACCCAAACATTGTTTCAGACAAAGCAAACCCCCTCATGTCAACAGCACTCCATGGGTTGTAGTTTTTCAGGCACGTCCCATGTAGCTCCATCAGATTTGGATCTGGGGAATTTTGAGGCCAGGTGGATGCCTTAAGTTTTTCTGGTGTGGCAGCACGCATCATCCTGCTGGGGGACCAAAGTCATCGGGGTGGGCCGGTGCCATGAGGGGTGTGCTTGATCTGCAAGGGTGTTTGGGCGGATGGTTTGTGTCAATTGGCATCCACATGAATGCCAGGATCCAGGGTTTCCCAGCAGAATATTGCACTGTAGTGAGATGATCAATGTTATTTATTTCAACTGTCAGTGGTTTTAATGTTGTGGCTGATTGGTGTGTGTGTGTGTGTGTGTGTGTGTGTGTATACTATATACATTTGGTTGACCAATTATATTATTATATATATTTTTTTTTTGTAGAATTTTATCCGATTACCAATAAAATAAATTCATTTAAAAATGTGCTACTTTGGTTCTGATGCAGCATGCAATCTGCAAAGTAACTAGTAACTATGGTTATGAAATAAATGTAGTGGAGGTAGTGAAGTACAATATTTGCCTCCAAAATTAAGTGAGGCGGAAGTATAAAGTAGCAGTAGTAAAGCATTAAAGTACCTCAAAATTGTACTTAAGTACAGTGCTTGAGTAAATATACTTATGTAAATAGTAAATGTGCTTATTTGGGGGTTGCATATTTTCAATTTAAGATCCATTTGTTGAGAATTCCTTAGTTTTTTATAGGCACTGCATGCAGGAAATGTATGCTTTAAATCATCAAACCATAATAGCCTGCTTGTTAACCGCCTTCATGCTGCTTAGCAGTGCAGCGGCCAACACTCCAGCACTAGCTATTGAACGGCGATTAGGAATGGTCAATGAGTTAGCGACCATTAAAGGTCATTATTTTCCACGCATAGCACCTCATACATTCGCTAAGCTTTTTTTACCTGGAGTCAATTGAAACCATAAATTCCAACGGTTAACGCAGTGGGTCGAACGCACATTAGCACTGAGCAATGAACACCATCCTGTTTTTGTTATTGTAAGCAAAGTATGGTACTGCACTGTTGCAAGGCTAATGGGCCCTGGAGAGTCAGGTGGTGGAGCCCTGAGAGGCACTGGAAGAAAGAATGAGGAAACAGGGAAACCATGAGGGAAAATAACATTGGTAAGATAGAAAAACTTGCATTTTTATTGAATATTACTTACTCCATTTCTTTCTGTGTTTGGAGGGTAATTCATCAGCTAGACAGATAGTATATGGTCAAAAGAAGGTCCTGTGGTGCACATGCTGTACCTTGTATTCAGCCGTGATAACACGCACATAACAATGATCCCTCCTCCTCAGGTTTAAATCGATTTTACTGTTAGACTATATACATGAGGAAAGTGGTTGCACGGGCGATTGGTACAGGAAGCACGGCAGGAAATGGGAACCACCTCTTCTGGTAAACTCAATCTCCTTAGCACTTTAGAAAGAGAATTATAGACACAAGTCAAATTATTTAGTTAATTTATTGATGAGAGCAATTAAGAAACTCAGTGAATTACCAAAATACTAATAAGACATTTTCTAATCTGACAAAATATGTTTAAACCACCCATGAGCTACAGTATTACAAATGGTCTCCACTGACACCTTTTCCCAAACAAAACACCAAGGGAGAAGATGTCAGAGTCAGCGTTCCTAATAAGGACAAGCAAGCTTTATAAACCCCAACTTTCTTGAGATTAAAGACACCTTCAAACAACAGATGCTACAGTTTGAGCATTTCTCCTCAGGCGTACACCCACTCACAAAGTGTCAACAGAATAGAAGAGCAGAGGAATATGAGCCACCTGGGGCAAACACTTGAAAAAAAGTCCCACAAGCTGGTCTCACGGTACAGACAACGGGCGCAGTAAATACAATTACAAAATGTGCAAATGACGGCTTGGAAATTAAAGGTTCAACCGTGAAATATTACAGCAGCTTTGAGTCACCGGAGCACAAATAACTGCTGGAAACTGGTATAAAAGAAAATGTATGCTCAACGAATGAATTAGTTTTCCTTATATGGAAGGGGAAAAGGCCAACTAAGCTGCATGGTGAAAATGTCGTCTATGCCAAAATGATCACTGTCACTGAACTTTATATTAGTCAAGTTATTCCACACAAAGCAATGCAAATTTGACTAAACTAATTAAAGCATAATTCAATTTAAAGCTGCTGCACAACAGAGAAGTATACACTTATTTAAGGATTTAACCTCAGTCATTAATTTGGAGTCAAATTACATTAAACCCATTAAGCATTAAAAGAAAAAAAAACTGTCAGCCAGTGTGTCATGGATGAAAGTCCCATTTTTAACCAAAGAAAATGAAACAAATCCATACAAAAGCTAGAATTACCACCTTGCAGTTGTATGCTTCCGCGTGCCAGGTTGCAATTTCCATCCGTGTCTGTCCAGACTTGTGTAATATACTGTATGTAGTGACTGATAGAGAGCGGAATGGGATGGACGTGAGATCACCAAATCGTCACCAGTTCATCCTCGAGTCCAAGTGAATGTTTGCGGCAAATTTGAAGAATTCCCGTCAAGGTGTTCCTAAAATATCATGATCACAAGAATGGGACGGACGGACAGACGACCACGAAAACATAATGCCTCTGTGCCCGCGATAGCCATGGCCGGAGGCAATATTGCTCACATGACGCGTCATTACGCTGCAGCAGTTTTTAATAGAGAACTTTAAGCATGACCTTCAGCATCTTCTAGAAAAGCAGAATTTAAGATTGCGTGAAGCAGGACAAAGCTGGCACCTGTGGTTTGTTGGCTCATCTACGCTGCTGAACAATGGGCCACCTTCCAGATTCACACTTTAAGCTTTGAAAGAGAGACATGATCGCCTGGCGAGTGGACACATTATGTAAATTAGATTGCATATGCCTATATAGAAGTCATTCTGTGGCGTGACGTGTTCTGGTATAAAAAAAACGCCTGTGTGTTGATAATGAAGTGGCTGTTGTGATGACTGTCAATCAAGCAGGCAGAAAGCTTCGTTACCGAGTGTTCAGCAGGAGTGAGGGAACATGTACAGATTGCCAGTTTGTTTTGGATTTCAGACATATGAAAACACTATTTTCAGCATCTCTCGTTGGAGACCAAAATAATGAGGCAGACATCTGTTTGTTTTTTTAAAAATACATACATTTTAAAGTTTATTCAGACTCATTATCATGTCAGTAGTGAATTGGGAACAGTCAATATTATTGAAATCCAAGGTTACAGCAATCTAGCACAAGGTCGAAACAATGATAATGCGATAGGAGTTAGTTGTATGTGCACTCCAAACTTTCACCAATAAAATCCATGATAGGTTCTCACATACCAACTCCGTAAAGTCCCTGTCAATTCAAAACCTCCAAGCCCTTTTTTGTTTCATATAAATGATACGTTAATACAAAAAGAGTCATGATCAAATCACATACAAAAACCTGAAATAAAATAAAATCATATATACAAACCTCTGTACATAGTGGGAATATGAATAGAGAGATTATTCTTTAATGTGCTCTTCTGTACTTGAGAGCGGGTCAGTATGGGAAAGCTGGTGGTCCAAGCTTATCTGTCTGAACACAATGTCCTGATAAAGTCTTGAAGTGGCACGGTGGACAGCATGTATAAATTCATTGACTACTCATCTGTGCAACATGCTCCCTGTTGCAGACTGCATCATCTTCAAAACAAAAATCGAAAAGTCAAAACAAGAAAGAGGACAAAAAAAAAAAGAAGATGATAAGAAGGGGTGGGCTGCAGTGAGGTATTCATCTTGTCAAGCTGGGACAGGGAGCAAGGAATGTGTGGGTAAAAACAACTGCTTTTTTTGGGGGTGGGGGTGGGGGTGATGTTGTTTTTGTTGTGTTGTCAGTGTGTTGTTTGGTCCTACTGTCAGCGTCTTTGTTCACTGTACAATTCCTGAATCGATGGAGGCCTGTTTCCTGGTGGTCTTGGGAGGAGGTGGAGGAGGGGTTTTGCTGGGCAGAGGAGGTGGAACGGGCTGCAAGCAGACAAAAATAATAAACTTTAAAAAAAAAAAATCCCTTTTTGTCAAATAAGGACAACTTGACTTTCCACAAAAATGGAAAAAAATAAATAAATCAGGATTTAAAGCTGCCATCACTCACAAATTGATTGACAGGTCTTTTCAAACAGGGACTAATCCCGGGATCATCTTACTCAACACTTCTGTTCTGCTTTTTTTTAAATGGTCAGATTAGCAGATTATGGCGCCTTTAATTGTCAGACTACATGTTGAATCGGTCTGCATGGCTGTGTGAACGGTTGAACGGGAGGCGCAAGAGACAGATTTGCAAGAGCAAGAATCTGTTGCCGCGATGGCACAGAGATCGTTTTATGGAAGCTACTTTTCCTTTTAGACACCCCACATCTACTGGGTCGTCTGATATCATGTCGGCTGATCCTGCTGCAAGCTTTTAATGTTTTCTGATGCTGGTAGATGCTTTTTTGTTATAAATAATGTTTGAAAAAAAACCACACAAGAGATCAGGCCTATATTGGTTGAGAAGCATAAAATGTAAGTAAAACTATTTTATTTTTATTTATGTGTGTTATGTGTCACAAAAATGATGTATTGGGGCTTTAAGATAAGAAGTTCATGTGATTCTGTTACACTGAGATAACTTAAAATTTATATCTTTACTCACTACAGATCTGAAATGTTTAAGCTATCAATTCCCCCGAGTTCACAGCAGTGACAACAGACAGTGAGTAATGACCATCAATGACCTCACCTCTGCCTCCATCGAGGACTGTAAATGAAGAGCGGTTGTCACTCAGAACATCTGCTCTCACTACGCTACTGTCAGCCTGCTGCAACACTGTGTGCAGAGGCTTCGTTTTACTATCCGTCTGCGGACCGTGACAGTGGATAAACAAGATTAGTTAACGGAGCGGCGCAGAGAGAGGATGGCTAGCGTAGACGTCGGTGAGTGTGGAGAGATGAGCCGCTGATTAACAGCAGGAGAGAGCTCCTGATGGATGTGAGAGGTAAAGTAATCATCCGATCAATCACATCTGAGCCCTGGACTGGTTGGGGGGTGGGGGTGTGGGAGGGGGAGCAGGTACAAATAACAGCGGGGTGGACATGCAGGTGTAGGTTCTTGCTGCTAACTGACTGAAGCCTACGCTCTCTCCGTGGCACACATTACCGAAAACGATGCACAAATGCAGTACAAGTACAAATGTGAAACATGAGCGCAATCACACAAACAGGAACATACTGTATCAGCACAGGACATACAGGGACAGTGTAGGAGGTTGACCCCAATGTCAAACGCGCGTATCAGCCTCTTGTTTTATTATAAGTGCCTTGCATCATTAAGGAGCTCCTCTCAGCCCTAATTAAAACACCTACCCTTTGATGTGGCGGGGGCGGGGGAGGCGTCGAGGGACTCGTCAAGTCTTGATTATCTTGCAGGTTGCCATAATCAGCCGTGCTTCCTTTCACAGGCAGCGGAGGAGGGATTTCACCTTTGTCAGAGCAGCCCATCCCGTTCAGCTCCAGACCTGTGGAAGAGGGGCACTCATCTGCTCACATTCATCATCAAACTACACGGCTATTCCCCTAAACCGTACGGCTGGGACCCAAAATAGACCACATAGCCTAGCGTGGTGAATCAATAAGACTCACTGTATAAAGAAACAAGAGAAAAAAAGAAACAAATAGGTTTAACAGAGCAAAATGTCTGTACACACTTAAAGGCCAGTTGACTGATTTTACATCTTAAGATCAGTTTGGTCGTCATGGGGAGCACTACACTGTACTACTGTTGTACAATGTCTTCTGTGACTCTGTTACCGTAGTAAGTGGATCTTAAGATGGTTTTTTGCCACAATGTTCTTTCTAAGGTCAAGTATGAACTTTAATGCTCAACCCTGCTTGTGTCATCAGGATTATCTTGGCTTTGAGACTGCAAACTCAGCAACACTTTAACCCTCCCCCAATAAGCATTTATAAGCACTATGCAAATATTTAATAAATGTATTTTAATAACGGGTGGTTGCACTGTCCATTATTCTGGGACCTTAACCCATACAATCAACTAAAAGTCAGGATATCTTGGCCTCTATTTAAAGATGCTGGGATGCAACTGATGCAGTCAAGTGATGAAATACAATCTCAGCATCTCTCATCAGGTAAAATGTTTGATTTTAAGCCACTAAGAGGAAGCAGCAACAGCAGACGCTCTTTTTGTTTGCCAATGAACATCTTTGATGAGCGAGTTAACGCACTGCACCCATTGTGTGCGAACTTGGTGTTAGCCGCCGGCTCAGTGACGAAGAGATACAGTTAGAGGTAACTGTGTGGTACCGAGAGTCATGATTTGAATGGCCATTTAAAGAAGTGTAGCTGAGATGACACATAGCTCTATGTTTTAGATCAAACTGAGCCTCGCCACGTGTGCCACGGCATATTGTGACAGTGATGCAAGAGGCAAAAGAAAGTCACAGGGAGGCAGAGAGGGCCAACAGAGACTGTGGAAGCTCCAATCTAATCTAAGTCTCTTAATATAGAGTGTGTGTGTGTGTGTGTGTGTGTTTGAATGGGAGTGAGAGCTTACTGGAAGCAGTGTGCAGGCTGAAGGAGAGTTTGCTCCTGGGCGTGATGGGTGGGGGTCCCGGCGAGGAGGAGGAGGAGTTGGAGGAAGAAGAAGGGGGTCCAGGGGACACGGAGAGGCGACGGTCTCCGCCAATCTGGCTGAGAACTTGACTCCTCGGTCTCTGGGGCCGCAGGGGGCTGATCTGAATGATCATGCACAAACAGAGAATAACAGATGTAGACACAATCAGGGACTGAGTCATTAATGAGTGCTCAAAATAAAACTCAATTACACAAGAAGTCAATAAAACAGAACTGAGAACAAAATTTACTGCGTGGCAAATGATTTGAATCCATGATGACATTCGGCAGAAGATCCATAAAGGATGATTTATAGGCGAATATTAGTTTCACATCTCCATTGGGACTGTTGTGTGTGTATCCACGCGCATATTAAGTTGGCTATTTGTATTCCTAAAGGAGAAACCATTGGGATAAATGTGCTTGTTGGGTTGCAATATCTTATTTGTGGTTACAAATCATTGTTTTCATGCAAGGCTGCGTTCTCCCAGCTTTATTATGGCTGGAATTTGAATATGAAAAAATATGTCCTGAGGGCTATTCCACACTGTAGGCTACATTAACAAACAACTTTGTAATTGGCCAAACTCAAACAGTGAGCCACAAGGGAGACAATGAAAATAACAACCCATTTCATTCAGAGATGTTAATTTCTTCCCTAGAACACAAAAAAACAACAACAAAATAATGGCATTGAGTGTAAAGGTGTCATTTTCTTGATTTAGATGTTTCAGATAACTTAAGCTAAAATGATTATATTCTACAACGTCTTGACAACCAGAGACTCCTAAGTGGTCTACCCTTGACCCCTGAGGCAGTAGGCTCCTATCACAACACCTATCACGGCTCCACCGCTCCTCCCAGGGGCCTCTTTTGGATCCCATTCCTACACTTCTCCTAATGCCGTGAGCCAGGGAGCATTCCCACTGGGCATGCAGAACACAGTCATGCCCTCTCTGCTGCAATGGACACAGCTGCGGTAAAGAGGGATGTGAGCCCAGCAGAGAAAAGGGGAGAGATAAGAGATATGCAAAGTGCAAAGAGAACAGGGGGGAGTGGTGGAAAAGTGGGCTGTGTGATGTAGGGAGGAGAAGGGAGAATATATAATAAATGCGACCAATAATATGAATGTGTTGGACAGAATGAACAATATACTGAGGATTTTGCTTTTCTTAAAGCTGCTAAGGTGACTTCAGGATAACAGTACAGAACACCAAATTCAACAACGTTCTTCAACTTTTTTTTATGATAAGCTCTTAGAGAATCCAAAACGGAACAGATTTAGACTTGGGGAGCCTTAACATACTCAGAAAGTTTCACGGTAATCCGCAGCTAAGATTTTAATTATTTTTGTGTACAAGAATGGTGGTTGCATGACGGTGGCCCTAAAATAAAGGTCAGGGGGTCTCCTTTCAGGATCCGTAGGAAATATGGATATTCGGGAATCCACAAGAAGCAGTTTCCCAAACGGGTCAGTAGTAACACAAAGAAGAAGAAGGAACATCGTGATGATGCCTGAGGGAGGAACGTGAACCCTACTTCCTTCTTTGTAAACCATAACAGAACCAGAAACATCCACAGAAAATCTTCATTGCACTTGTGTAGGATAGAGAACAAGAGAGAAAAGAATATAACAGCAGGACAATATTCCAGCAGGGCAACAGATAAAAAGTTAAAGTAAAAAACAAAAGAACAAAAGAAAAGAAAAGGTGCGAATATATTGTTGGATTCAGAAGAGGAGAGACAAACAAAGAGTAAACAAAGGTGACCCAATTTCTTGTGCAGGTCATATTTTCAGTACCGTCTCTGACAGTATGACAGCTTCAGCGGGCTGCAGGGGGATCTCTGTGGTCTTCATCTCTTTGTCAAAGATCTCCTGGTGCTTACTGTTCCTCTTCTCTTTCTTCTTCTCCTTGCGTTCCCTCTCGGGCTCGTCCCGGTCCAGCTTGTCCTGAGACTTGGTGTGCAGCTTCTTTGGCAGGAGAGGCTCCAGGGCAAAGCTAAAACAAAGAGAGTATGATGAGGGTCCCATCAAAAAGTTTGCATCTCTTTTCTTGTCTGAGCATCTGAGGTAGCTGCATCAATATTTTACTACCTGGGGATGCAGGATTGATAGTTGTCTGTACAATTTTAATAAAGCCTTCAATTAACCTTGTACTTTATGCTGATTAATGCCGGCGACGATGCTGAGGTATTCTAACATTGCTGTGTGTTTTCTCATCCGGAATGTAGTTCAATGGGAATAAATGAAATATTTATTTTCTGAAAATGTATTCACATTTTTAAAATAAAGATTCATGAACTCCACAAAAAAAGGGTAGTTAATTTTTCAAAAACTGCATAAGCACATCCTCAGACATCCTCTTAGGTTTGAAATGAAATCTTTGTGCCATGTTAAATGAGGCCTGAGTGCGACTTCTGACGGACAATAATCCATCCAATTTTTAAACTGTTCAAATGGGATGACCAAAAGCCAAAAAGCATCTATGGCGTTATATGCCCTGAAGAACTATAAACCAGGTGTTACCCATCTGAGCCAGGCCTGGAGGGGGAGTTGTCAGAGGAGATGGAGGTGACTGAAGCCACTGACAGCGGCCTCTGGGAGGAGGGCATGGTGAAGGAGCGCACCATGGAGGGAGGACGAGGCCCCCGCCGTTCGTCTGCCGCCGGCTGACACAGCACAGAAAAAGAAAAACAGAAGCACAGGGGGAGTTCAGTGCATTTTTATTCTTGTTTAAGGTACTTGGTGTGAAAAAGCGACACAGTTCACATTTTCTTACTTTATTTATTGGCTGTAGAAAGAAATGGATGGATTGTTGCATTTGCCATGCACAGCAATCATTGCCAGGTACTGCAGAAAAAAATGTCTTCAATTCGAGTAGTTGAAGAGGTATTGGCAGTGCAATATGAAGGATGCCTGCCATTTAAGAAAACAGGACCGGAGATGTACCACTCCCCAAACCTTTATATCTCTTTTATAGAAGAATGATTCTAACAAGACAAAGACTCTACAGCCATGCCTGCAGCTGGATGAGGCTGTACTACAGCAGTGCTTGAGCTAAATGCTAATGTCGGTATGCTAACATACCATACCATTGTCGCACCAAAACGTAAAACTGAGGCTGATGGGAATGTCATTCATTTGGCAGGTATTATTTATAAATATAATAGCATTATGGAAACAAACAGATCCACCGAACTGAGAGGCTCGGTGGAACTGAGAGGCTAGGTCCAAGGTGTGACCTGTTGAATGCGAGGCCCCTTTCACAGATTGAATGAGGTTAGAATCAATAAGATCGAAAAACTGAGAGGTGAGGGAAAGGGAAGGACGGCGCACATGAATATTAAAATCACCAAGAACAAAGACCCCGTCGTATGTGTAACAACAGATACAAGCTCAGAAAACTCAGTAATTACATTAACTCATTTACAGTTGTAGGTGGCCTGTAAATTAAGATGCAGAGCAGGGGGGGGGACAATTAGAAACGTAAAACTTCAAATTAAACTAATCAAAGGTAACAGGTAACAATAAAGTTTATTTGTACAGCACTTTGTATTGCATCAAAACAAATGTTATGAAGTTCTTTACAACAAACAACATTAAAATACACAGTAATGTAAGAATGAAACAACAGATGATTAAAACCAAAAATAAAACACAAGGATAAAAGCAATGATTCAAAATAGAGCAGTGTAAGACTAAAGTGCAACATCAGATCAAATCTTCTATATTATAAGGAAGCCTTTCGATAAAAATAAGTCTTCAAAAGTGATTTTAAAGGAGATAATGATGTAGCAAGTCGGAGTTCCTCATGCAGCTTGTTCCACAGCCGAGGAGTCCTAACAGCAAACGCTTAGTTCCCTTTAGTCTTTAAGCATGAACTGGTAACAGTCGGCAGGTTCCTGCCTGAGGATCTCAGGCTGTGCACTCGTTGGTATGAGGATAGCAGCTCCGATATATATTCTGTGGCCAGGCCACGAGGAGCTTTAAAAAGTAATGAGTAAAATCTTAAAATCCAACCTAAAACAAATGGGCAGCCAGTGTAAGGTCATTAAAATTGGAGTAATATGTTCTCTTTTCTTGGTTTTTGTCAGTACTGCGTCAAAATGTCCAAGCTGCTCTTGAACCGTTCAATCTTTAGCTGTTTTTGGATTGTCCACTACATATTATGGGAGACAACAGGAGATATACATTCAGGATGGGATTCCACACTCTCGCGTGAGGAACAGGGAACCTGTAAAGATGAAGGTCATTCACAGTATTATCCTAATCCTAATACAGAGCTCTAAATGCAAAAAAAAAACATAATTGAACATAAAGTTAGAGTTAAAGAAAAAAGAACTCTGGTGATACTATTCATTTCTTTACTTCTGTAAAAAAAGAACCTGTGGGAAGAAAAAATCTGGTCACAGCAGCCTTAACAATGAACCCCCTCTGCATTTAAAGAGTCTTCCAAGCGAAAAAAAGGGGTCGTCACACATGTGATAGGATAACCTTATTATCACAGTCTGGAAAGTGATGGCTTTTCTCTCATTGAAAGGGTCACCACCCTCTCCATTTAAATGAGCGAGGACGCCTTTACCTCAGGCAAGGTTGAGGAAAAAGCTTGGCCAAGCAACAATTAAGTCCGTAAAGGTGGAGAGAGAGATGGGGGGTAGTCCCCAGCAGCATCTCCCTACGCACGAGCTGACTTCAGCGAAAAGTAAAGGCGAGTATGACATACATGTTCTAAGTGAATTTTGAGGACTTACCATAAAGGAACAAGAAACTCAAATGCTGTTAAATGTCTTCATTATATTGTTTCTTTCTATACATTTTCTTTTCATAAAGCTCGGTGTGCCAATTCAATGCTCATGCCATCCTGTGTCCATTAGTTCCAACCACACCAACCATAAAAAATACTAAACAATGAACATTTTAAGATAACAGAAAGCAGAGCCCGACCGATATGGATTTTTGGGGGCCGATGCCGATACCAATATAAGGGAGTAAACAATTTCCGATACTGATATATCGGCCAACATATGCATTCAAAAAAAATTGGCAATGATTCCTAAGATGTCGTTATCAAACCCTTATGACAAAGAAATGTAATTGAGGCTTGACATTTTAGAGTTTAACCATACATTTTATTATAAATAACTATAAAGTAGTTGCGTCTGTGAGAAAAGGAGAAAAATATATGTTGGAATGAATGTTCAAACTACGAGCATAGCTGAGCAAACGGATTTCTGAATTCACCAGAAGGAATAATAGAAATGGCTGCAGATTCCATTGGCGCCTGCTGAAAATGACCACACTGAGCTACAAAGCACTTTTCATGCAGCAGAAAGGTCACAAGCAGGCAAAAAGCTCTTACCAGGGACTTTGCCCCATACTGTTTCTCCACCTTCTCCCGCAGTTGCTTGAAGCAGGCCTCCAAACGGTCGTGGAAAGGCCTCAGCGCCTCGGTGACCTTCTGTCCGTGGATGCGAACACCTTCTGCGAGGTGCGGGATCTGGCGGGGGCAAAACATTAAGTGTGAGAAACCTTCATCCAACATAACGGGATGGGGTGTGTGAGAGGTTAGTTACATGTCGGTTCTTTATTCATTGGAGGAATATGCCACATACATCCAATTTAACGCTCATAACCTTTGGTCCCTTGGCTGTGCACACTCAGCACACGCAGTGACTGTACATTAGTCTGAGTGTGTCTGTGTGCACAAAGAGGAAATATCACTGCAGCCTTATCCAGGTTGAAGTCGAGAAGTCTGTTGCCATGACACCCCCCTCCCCCTGCCTCCCACCACCGACATCAACACATCAGACCACAGGTATATTAAACAAGGCAACGAGAAAGCACAGACAGACTACATGTATAGTATAGGCATGCACAGCATGTGATGGATGTTTTCGACTCCACCTGTGCTGCAAATAAAGATGAAATGCACCCTTTTAAGCACTCTGCTGCCTGTAGGCAGCTGGTGAATAGCAAAATCTAAACACATAAGAGTCAACTCAGGTAGAAGAGAGGGAGAGCGAAGGACTGAAAGTGGTGATTAGGAAACCCCAGTAACTCTGCTGACTAAATCTGGTGAGAGGAGAAAGCATCGCCCCCTGAGAAGGCAGCATTTGAGTGTTGAAATCACAGGTTAAGTCATGAGGTTTCCAAACCGAGTGTTTGTACTTCATGGCATCTTTGGTATGGCAGTGAAGAGCTGCATAATAACCAACCATAAAGCAGCAAAGATGTGACATTCAGTTGTGGTAATGGCAGACCTTTTCTTTCCCATGGCAACTGTAAAAAATATTCCCGGACTGTCTCACTGCTATATGTGAGAAATACTGTTATACTGTAGGTAAAAGGAAAGCAGCTTATGCTTTTATGTTAAAACAAAACAAAAAGTAAACCTTATTAGAGGGGATTTTATTCAAACGTTTATATTAATCAGTCCCAGTCAGGGCGGTGCATTTGCACATTTGAAAAACAAGGAAACATTAACCTGCAGAGTGCGTCTTATGCCTCATCTTAAGTACAGCAGCTTTTACAGCTAAAAAAATCCACCAAAGCCCTGAGCAAATGGAACAAATAATCTGCTGTATAAAGGAGTGTGTGAAGTATCTGGCACACTTCGGCCAGTAAAGAGAAGGCAGTGTGTGTGCTAACCTCTGATTCCCTAGAGACCACTCGCCTTTCTTCCTTTTCTCTGGGCAGGCTACAGCAAGAACAGGCAGCTGGCACACAACACCAATTCAGTTGGTGACGCAACCTTTTGTAATCATCTCAAACGGTGCATGTTTTATTAACACTCGTTTCAACATGAGATGACAGTGAGAGAGAAAATATTGATGCAGAAACACACATCTATAAGGTTACTGATTAAAATAAAAACGGATATCTGTGTGTAATACACTGCACCGACATATTAAACTGCAGCATCCTGTGATAGAAGAGGCACACAGTAAGCAGATCAGCTTGAAAAGAGAGAAGGATATTTCACTCACTGAATGTTAGCTACTATGCTGTGCTCCACAAAAACCAGAGGCCTGGCTCAGAAAGATAAATGAAAGAAGGATACAGACACCCTGCAAGGATTTCCCCTGATATTGAGAACCTTCATCATCACCGCTGGGATGAGAGGAGAGGAGAGGGCAGGGGACTGAGAGGGGGGGGAAAAAGGTGAGGGAAAGAGGAAAGCGAGGTGAGGGGAAAGAGGTTAGGAGTAAGAGACAGGGGAGAGAGAGAATAGGCAGAGGGACGAAGAGTCGTGAGACGAAAAAGACAGAAATGGGGAGAAAAAAAGGTGAGACTGAAAGCCAAGGCAAGATTCACGTCTCCCAGGATACCCACATCTTTTTATAGACCTTAGGATGATTGAGTGCGACTGAGTGGCGGCATGGCAACCGAACTCACAAACACACACACACTTTCAGTTGTTTAATTACACGTACCAACTTCAAAAAAAAAAAAAAAGTGTTTAATCCTAACAGAGACAGCAGGTTTATGATTTGGGATATCATTTAGAGGCATTACTTCATGTGAGGCTGATGCTAATATCAGATAATTAGACACTGGAGACCTGGGGCTGCATTTATAAAACCCCAGCAGGTATTTCACTCGCTTTACAAAGACTAACAATGCACACTGCAAAAAAAAAACAAACAGCACACACTGTAAAGACTGCATGGTATTAGCATGTGCTCCGAAATGGATCCAATTTTGTTCTCTCTTGGGAGAAAGAAGCAAAGCAATAGTGTCATAAAGAAATTTCTGTGTGACAAACTGAAATGCTAGCTGGGAAAGTGAGGCAAGGCCAGAGGTGCTGTTTGGTTATCTTAGCAGGCATCACAGACACAGCTACAGTTACTATACAATGCCAGCCTTAAAAGCTGGACTGAAAGAATTGTAAGAAATGGCCAGATACAGTAAATGAAAAATGCCAAGAAGCACTTTATCATGGGGATATTTTCGGGCTTTCTTTCCTCATGTTCTTTCCACACTTGTGGCAATATCATTGGTTCAGTATCACCACTCCACCAGCACAAAAGTGTGAAGTAGTTGCTATGCCATTGATTCAACCAGTGGTTCATATTCAGCTGAATAGCTGGCCAATTATGTACAACTAATACCCATGGATACCGTGAAAAAATGATGTTTAGATTGCACAGATGCTCAGTGGTGGCAACGTCTGTCGATTAGTGTCAAAGCCAAAGCAGGTTAGCCAGCAACACTTGATGAACTGTAACTACCTCAGAGCAAAACAATAATCTACTGCAGCTTTAAATGTGGCCCATGGGGCATCATAAACCCATCAAAGTTTATTGTAAATAAGGGAGCAAATTATTCAGAATTTAGAACATAACAAATAAAAAAAAAAAAGGCCTATATGTTCTTCTGCAATATGGATCCCATCTACAACTTGATGTTCACCGCTTAGCTTATATGTTATAAGTGCGTACGTTGGGGGAAAATGGGGCCTGTCTAGATAAAAAATTGCCAGGACAGAATTTTGTTCCCAGTCTGACCCTGCAGTCTCCTCTCATATTTCCCTTGCAAACAGCTTTTGAACAACACATTCACCTTTCAAGCGGCACTTTGTGGGCATGCAGTGATTTCAAATGAGGCCCCGATTCCATTTATAAACAGGTGAATGCTGAAATCATTAGCTGACAGGAAGTGTGAAAGAAAAGGCGTTGCTGTTTAACATCAGCTGCGTCTCTCACACTATGCCTCTCTAATGCACAGTGAGCAGACTTGTGAGCTACACCCGAGGGTGCTGGGACAGCCACATTGCCTTTGAGATGCCTGCCCATGATGACATCTTAAGACCTTTCAGGAAGGTCGCCAAGGTCTCAGAGACGCACACAACCAATCAGACAGTCTAATAAGCAGACAGACCGTACTATATATAAGATGAAGGGACCAAAAGTCAAGTAAAAAACTGGATCAAAAGACATGAAAAAGAAAGCTGAATTGTCACTAAAATATTCTGTTTACATGCATGCCAACAAGCTGTTGATGCACTGGTGAGCAGTGCCCCGCTTAGGTCTGTGATTTAATTTATTAATCACCAAGCTACTATTTTAACAGCGTCTCATACTGCAGGGACATGCTGATGTTTTAGGTATCAATTTAGGTATCTGTCTAGAATGTTTGCTAATTAGCACCATAAACATCACAGAAAACACCTACTTTGTATTTGCCAGGGAATTTTTTTTTTCTTTTACAATACCTAATTTCCTGATTTCCAGTTGCTCATTTCCTCTCTAATTACTAGACAAGGACAATGGGTATTTCAGAATAACGGTGCACGCTGGCTCATTTCGAACCGTTTAGTTTGTTCACTGGAGCAGGCTCGCCTTCATTTGTCTCATATAGACAGATTCAAGGCGCGAGATAAACAAGCCCGCTGGCTCTGGCAAGGAGACAGCTGATACCATTTTCAAATCAGCAACTCGGCCTTCGTCGTCTCTTTAAAGTTCCCTGAGTGTATGCTTGGCGTGGGCTCTGTTAACATACAGTATTTGTACTTTCTCTCTAACATGCTGCTGTGATGTATCACACCAAGACACACTTCATTTGTGTGTTTTTGTGCTTATGGAACGGGGGGGGGGGGTACAACAGTGCTATTTATTACAGTAGATTGATCATTTCAAAATTGCAGTGCGATTTCCAACACTATTTCAGTCCAGCTGAAATCGTAAAATGAAACACTGGGAGCCTTTGCTTCAAGATGGATGTAAAAATAACTGATCGGTGTTAAAGGTAAAATCTAGTTGCATACTCCAACCCTGTCAGATATAATGCATCTGTGATATTCACTTCTTTCCAGGAGTAATAAAATAGCGACGCGTTTATTTTTAGGTTACCCTCACCTGCTTTGCCAACTTCTACTTCAGTCAGTGATATCCTACGTTTCCCCATGTTCACGTCTTCAAAAAAATGTGGGAAAACTAGAGTAACAACTAATATGGAAAATAGTGATTATAAAAAGTCGTAGTTCAAAGGTAAAAAAACAAAAAAACAAAAAACTATGTGAGCAGCATCATGAATGACATCAAGCTTGAAGCCGATAAGGCATGGAATGGATGCATATTCCTGTGTGACGCATTGTGCCTTATAAAGACAAAAGGTTTCACAAACACAAAAGAGAAAGAACTTCCGATTCGGAGGAGCTCCACCAGAGATGCAGAGCACAAAGTTGACCTATTTTACAACAACAGAGAGGCGAACAACTACTGCAAATTCAATTAACTTTCACTTGCAACTAGCGATAGGGAGTAGAAGGAGAAACTTCTTGTATATGTGCTCAATTCCTGGGTGAACCATAAGGCAGGAAACCATGACTTCCCAAGTATTAAAGTGACCCTAAGTTCAGAGCTAAAGAGTTTTAAGAAAGAAGCAAAACAAAACCTTCAGTGCAGCTTTCTGAAATCCCGAAAGGGAGGAAGTTTTTGTTATTCCTATAGAAAGCAAAGATAGCCAGGAGTTTATGAATGAAAGATGAGCCACAAATGAGCTAAAGATCTGCATGTGTTGTGATTTATTCCAACAATGTGTGTGTGCATTTCTTGTCTGCTGTGTGTGCACTTCCTTCAGGCTCAGTGAGGGTGCAGAGCTCGCAAAACCGCCACTGCTGATCTCTCGCTGTCTCTCCACGCAGCGGAGCATCCACCCTAACTTCAGAATGTTCGCTTCAGCACTCTCTCGCTATTATCTTCACTGAACTCTTTAACACACTTTTCCGTTGCTCACTTCACTTACTGTCATTGGGCACTCTAGGTAGTGCACTCACAAGTTCTTTAAATTATGTTTTCAGTTGTAACCTTTCAGAGTGACTTTTTTTTTTTTGCAGCAGCAGCAGCACAGCTGGAAGCATGTCAGATATGAATGCCATAATATACAGAAGAGAACAGGAAGCCTTCAGTATTCAAACTGTGCACTGGGTATATGAAGGATGTTCAGATGTGAAAACACACCGACTGGTGTTTACAGGCTCCTTATCTGGCTCACGAATTTCTGGTTCCATTACTAAACTCATTAACGCTAATACTGTAAATATATATAATAACTAACATGTAAGGCCACTACGTCTCAGCTGAAAAGCCAAGTGAATAGCCCAAAGCAAATTCATGCAAATTAGGAAAGTTCAATTAAGCTGAAAGGCCAAGTGGCATGAATGCACAATTTCATGCCTCCCATGCTCCTACATACCATCTAATCATGCTCAGTGTTTTTGGCTGCCTGTAGCCTAATTCTTCATGGGAAAAAAAATACACCATGCAATATGATGAAATGTCCTCTTTATGTTAACCACGCATGCAACTTGTAATAAGCAGCTCCTGACACTTTTCCCTGAACGCTGATATATTTGATAAGATAGACTACTTTACAAACGACAGTATGATGCATAAGCACGATCGTACGCATTATGAGCTTCAGTCTCACCTGCCATGCGATTAGGTCCTTCAGTTTCTCTATCTTCTCGAGGTCCTCTGGGTGTTCCTGCATGTACTTATCATTGAAGAAGGCCTGGAGAAGAGGGAGAAGAGTAGTATGTTGAGAGGAAAAGAAGGAACAATCTGAAATCAATCTAAAAGGCAAGGAGAGAAAAGGGGGAGGAAAAAAATTGACAAGTAAAGGGGGGAAGCACTGGGAGGGGCTGTTAGGATGAGAAAAATGTAGTCAAGACATTTGTCTCTCCCCCACCACCTGCACTATTTCACTAAGATGAAGGAGTGACCTGGGGGCAGAGAATTCACGTTGCTCCTCCTCTGACACATACTGCACCATTTCACAAGACCAATAAGAATCTATTCTAGGTTGGGATATACGTATGCTGGGAAACTAACAAGCCATCATTTTTAAAAGCAAACTCAAGGTAAGAAAAAAAAAAAGAGTTTCCCTTTCCACATGAATTGCTATTGTGTTGAGTGTGCAGCTCACAAACCAGTGAGAACAATAAAAATGTGACGAAAAACTGAACACAAGAAAGATTGGCACGAGCCCGGTCACATAAAATAAACAAAAAACTGTTTTATAAAACCTATGATGTTGAGAGGAAAACAATATCTGAATGAGTAGTCACAAGTGTAGTGATTAAAAATATGAAGGCTGATGGCATGTGATAATATATGGTTTGAAATAGGCATGAGATTATGCTGCGATTTCTGCGATGTGTCTCCACTGTTCGCCTGGCAACCTCACCGTGACAACAAGACTCCAGGAAGTTATGCAAGGTGCGTAATGAGCTTTTAAGGTGCTGGTAGGTGGATTTTGTTACCTTAGGCTAGAAGAAGGCTAGTTGTTTCCCCCTGCTTCGAGTCTTTATGCTAAGCTAACTGTCTCTTGGCTCTCGATCCGTATTTCCTGGACAGACATGATAGTGGTATTGATATGTCCATCAAACTTGGGGAAAAAAAAAAATGTATTTCCCAAAATGTCAAACATTTTTAAGCAGTGATGGAAGAAGTTTTAGATCTTTAACTTCAGTAAAAGTACTCCTTCTGCCACATATTGACCCTGTTAGCGAGTATTAGTACAGTTAGATAGTTTAGTCCAGTGGTTCTCTATGTGCCCCTCCAAAGGGCCATGAGATAAATCTGAGGGGTCTGTATTGTTTTAATTTGACTTTTCGCTAAACTTTTTTGTACTGAATAATTTGACCTCTTTGAGGCTTGAATATTTATTTAAATAAAAACGCGAGAAATTTTGAGGAGAAATCTCTCTTTGGAGGAACAACTCATAGACATCTGAAACATGTCTAACCCTCACCCTAAGGCTAAAAAGGTGGGGACCCACTGGCAATTTGTTGTATTTCATAAGCATATCATTTGTTTTTTTTGTTATTTAAAATGCTTACCTAAGTAACTTGTAACTACATGTGTCAGATAAATGTGGTGGAGTTTCCTCTGAAGTGTATTGGAGCACGAGTATAAAGTTGCATACAATGAAATATCTAAGTATAATACACATACCTCTAAATTGTACTTAAATAAAGTACTTCAGTAAATGTAATTGGTTACTTTCCACCACTGTCTTTGAGGCTTTAAAAGCAAAGTGAAGCTAAAAAAGGAAATGGGCACATAAAGGTCTTATAGGTTGACACAATAGAGGCATAGCAGATCCTTTTTGATGGTGACTACCTTTTCATAGTTGGTAAAACCTCCCATGACAGCTGGGTCCACAATCCCATTCAGCAACATGGAGAGGGGATTGATGGGAAGGTTGGGATCGTTGAGATGCCTCTGCACCATGCTGCTGATCTTCTCATTGGTCAGCTGCATCGTTTCCATGGCGTTCTCCAGTGGACTGATCTCCTCCTGTGCAGCACAGTAAGTGAAGGCGTCATCAGATATTCTCATCACTTATTCACCTGTTTCAGTATACTGTATACACATACATCACTATTGACTCTGTAATCCCAACAATCAAGCGGTAACATTTTGCATCCAGTGACTAGGGATAGGTTATAAGAAGATGGGCTTGGGAAACCTTAACTACACACATAAATCATGTAGGATAGAGAAGCAATGCATCACTTTCCACTGTGCCCATACATGAACCTGCAGCTGTCAGATGAAGATGGATAGTGCATTAGTGCATGGGAATTTCAATTCCCATGTCAACAAAATATTATTAGCAATCCAGAGAACAGAGAAATACTTGGAAATGCTGTCATTAATTCCACTCCTGCGTGAAAGCAACTCCACGTGTGGGCAACTGCATTACTCTGGACCCGTTCCAGCTTGCTAGTAAGAATTTAGAAGAAAAATGAGTTGATTGTTGAGCAAATATCTGATTTAGACCCTGGCCAAAAAAATAAAGATGTTGTGCCAAGGAGACAAATCTGCAATCTGTGCCAGTATGTCTGAGGCCAGCTTGGTAAAAAGCATTGTCAGACGGATGGCTTTAGCTCAGTGAAGCTCAGCCCAGTCATTAAGCTTTAAATAGAGAGTCTGGCCTTGGGGACGAGGTGCTCCTGACATTGTGTACCAACCCGGCCTGAAGGAAGAGGCCTCTGCTTTGAATTAGTGTGGCGATGGGGAATAACGCTCTCCCGCGTGAACTTGGGAGTTGAATGCGGGATCAGATGTTTGTAGTGAAATGTTTATGCTAAGGATGTAGCGACCAGAAGGACCAGTGTGGTGATCTAAATGCCCAAGCTGTGGGCTGTGGGTGTATTTTTACAGCTATAAATGCAAAGTGAGCAGACTAAACACCATGCCTAAATCAAATGTCTGATAAAAGGAGAAGTGCCACTTTCCAAAGCTTTTACCAGCATATGAATGCGACTACTCAAAGCAGCAAATAAGGAGTAATTGGTTGCGGAATACTTACCCAGGCTAATTACGCCAAGTAGTGCATTTGTTTTGGGACAAACTAATGACACATTAAAGGGATGAGATGGGTGTTGTTATGGTTTTGGGCTTTAGTTTAGATACTTCTGGTTTTATGTTGAAAGTTCACACTCCCCATGTCATGTTATGTCATTTTTGGCTTTACTTCCTGTCTTTGTGACTTTGTCACTCGTGTTTCATTAGTTAATTAGCCTCTTGTGTATTTAGTCCATATGTTCTTCCTATTTGAGTGGTCAGGTCATCTGCGTTTGTGGCTTTTGTCCCTATTCAGTATTCCATCCTGTGTTCCCCACACATTCCAGCTTTATGCTACTGAAGTCCGCTTTTTGTTTTTCCAAATTACCTGCCTAGAGACTTGTATCTGGGTCCTCTTTTGAACTGCAAACAAACAATAACTTTTAGCCAATAACTAATTGGCAATAACTTATATTACTGCACTCATCCCTCCACACTCCCGTTTCCAATAGAAAACATCCAAGACTGAAATGGGGACACCGGACGAGCATTTTAATTAGTGAAAACAACAGAGCGAAAACACTGAAATTTTAATGTGGTTTCAGCGGGATGTAGGAGACGTGCTCCTTCCGAGAGCTACAGTAAACACTGAAGTCAGTTTGTCGCAGTCAAACCATTCTCTCATTAACAATGCACCAATCCAGGTAATTCTATTGCAGGAAAATCAACAGTGAGTGAGTCCTAAACTCTCCTCTCCTGTGGTCGTATTTGTGCTGTGTAACTGTTTTCAGTGGAAACAGCCTTTAAGGAGTGCTTGGTGAATCAATGCGGGCCCTGGGGCAGAGAGAGAGAACGTGCCCTGACGTTGGTCTGGGGAGTGGCACGCCTGCGTCCACACGGCTGTCTATACAGCTTAAGTGGACAAATCACATCGATTGCCTCTGAGCAAGGCTGCAGCTCCTCATCTGATTAGGAGGCCTGCCTGGCACACAGGCCCTTCATGCTCACCATGGAGACTGACTTGACTTCAAACCAGCGCAGGATGCCAGGAAGTTTGTAGGCTGTCGCGTACGTAGTCCTCTCAATCCACATGTTCTGTTGAGAAAAATGACACAAAATCAGAGAGTCTCAAAAAGGACATCAGCTGAAATGACAAGGCACTCTAAAAGCATAGATTTCCTGCTGTTTTTGTGCCAAACCACAATGAGAAAAGCTTGAAGACTGTTGTTGCATGGTTGAGAGTAAGATGACGTAATTCAATCACAGCCCATGGATGAAGGTGGGCTAGTGGAAAGGAGGTGTCCCACTTAAAGACACCCCAAATAAGATCCAGTAGATAATGGAACTCAAATGACGATTCTAAATCACATTTAAATATTTTCATTAGTGTGTCGAAAGAAAAGAAAAAAATATTCCAATCTAAGTTACGAGAGTCAAGCTTTAGAGCGTTCTTACTACTCACGTTGGAGGGACGGGAAACTACAAATGATGTGTGTATATTGACCTATTTAAAAGTGTTGATAGACACAATATGTCTAGCAGTAGGTATCCATCACCTCAGGATCAGGGCGGAGAGAGAAATCAGTCTGTCACATAATGGAGTAAGTCTGAGACGAGTTAAATACATCATCCTGCTCTGCTGAAGTGATGCCACAGTAAAGAGAGAGAGAGAGAGCAAATCGTGAATGGGATTAATTTGTCGCCCTTGCCATTTGCAAGCTGGATATTAACTGTGCACAAAAAATAATTCATTAGATGTAATAAAAACAGTAACAGTAATAGCTGCACTAGGCAACTGGATTTGGATCACTGTCAACAATTTTACTTAGTCATGATGTTCTTGCTGGCACCATAAAAATACAAATCAAACTAACATAAAATCCTCTGTATCCCTTTTCCTTGGTGTAAAATCTTCTGCCTATGTAAATGAGAGTTCTGCTATGCTATTGATTTACTCTGCTGGACAAAACCAAAAATATGTGCCGAACATAAACCTTGAACAATAATCCAGCCTTCTGTAATAAATCACAAAATAGCCGCAACGACACCGAGACAAACGAGCAGAAACCTGATCAAAAACACACAAAAGCCTTTTCAGTTATACTCTGTTTGCTGCATCTCAGTTTCAGAGAAGACAAAGCATTTGAACATTAGTCTGCATATTGTAATTTGCCCCTCTCAGCAGATTTTGCTGTAAAAGTGCAATTGTTTTATCCCATTAGTGGAGCTGAGTCACTTGTTCTGAGAGAAATCTGTATGTAGAGAAATGTTTGAAAGGAAATAGAAATCCTTACGTAATATACGTTTACCTGTTCTAGGCATCATTTGCCAAAAATGAAACACGGGATATAAATACACAGGACCATCATCACTCCAAGCCATAAATGCTTAAAACTCTGCAACTTTAGCAAATACAATTAGGTGTCTAGTTGCAGCCTGGTACCCATTTCTAAAACCTACTGTTAGGCCCTGAAAATGCATACATACTGCACATGCCGTGTAAAAGCTCTAATGTTAACAAGTAATATGATAAACCCTTAAAATGAAAATAAAATAACAGTGAGCAATTACCGCAAACTCGTTGTCGGGATCCTTCTCTCCCTTCCTCACTGGCTTGGAATACTGGAATTTATGGACTTCATTGACTGTGTAGAAGCTGGAGAGGGAGAAAAATCAGCAGCTGAGTAAATTAAAACCGTTATGGGAAATCTACAGCTTGATTCAAAGGTTGATTGCTTTGCTTCAGGTCGAAACCAGGACAGGCCCCCTTTCCAGGCTAGCTCTGCAAGGAAATGTTGCATTTAGCATGTTGGTTTTGACTAGCTGCCTAAAGCGTAGTCTCATCTACGTGGTACATAAATCCATTTTCGGGCCACACGTGTCTCTGGTAGCCCCTGAAGTGAGTCAGACATGTAGAGAAGCACTCAACTAGCAGGGATGAACTTTGCCAAATCAGGTTAATTGACTTTTCACACTAGGAAAATGGTAATGTCACATAGTGGGGAGCAGCTGTCTGGGCACATACATGCTCCCCCACACAGACGCATTACTTGCTCTTTTTCCATCTATCTGTCTCTCTTGCCGACAGAAATCTATTCACTCTTTCCTGGGGGAATGAATACAGATCTATTAGCCTCATGCAGCATATTGCATTCCCCATTCCTAAAACAATGCCATCTGGTTCGAAAAGCATGCTTTGACTTTATTAGCAAACAATTATGAATAAAATATGAAAGGAATCAGCGCAGTTCCAAAAACACAGCCCTTTTATGCTGGTAGTAGTAGCAGCAATACGTGTGTGCAGATGGAATGTGACAACTTTTGAATTGTTTCTACTTAGGGAGTGTTAATTTCTTCTCATTAACAGACCAAACAAAGCTTTTGCAACACTCAAACTGCACAGAGACCTTAGGCTCAGTTCTAACTGGTACTTGAGACATCGATATTATACAGACAATCAGATGTGTTTGGTAACAAAGGGCATCGCACTATTTAATGAAACATGATGAGATCCGTTCCCAAAGTAGCTGAGAGAGCCAAGCATTAACCTAAAAAACGGAGCCTCTGAGCCTTTGATCTAATAAACAGATTAATGAAGAAGCTATAAATCAGCTGCGCTATCCCAATTAAGCATTTTGCATTTGCCATTTCATCATTAGCTGGCAGGCTAGAGTATGATGCAGCCGCATGATCCGGACAAAGCAAGGTCAGAAGGGGTGTGTGCGCGCTCTGCCTGCTGCTTGTAACCTCTGTGGCTAAAAGACCCCAGTCTCATTGCTATGCACTGTAGGTCTTTTGTACTAAATGAGAGAATAAATGAGAGAAACCAGAGATAGGGACAGAGACAGAGAGAGAGAGAGAGAGAGAGAGAGAGAACTGGGGAAAAGCACAGTGAGAGCTGGAGAAAGAGGACAGAGTTAGCAACACGGCTGTTTAATCTGGACTATTAACAGAGTTACATATTCCAATCAGACACAGTTTGCAAACAAGCAAACAGGCCGCGGCAGGGTGATGTGATCAACGGTGCAGGCTTGCGATAAGATCAGTGCGCAGGTACATTTGCCTAAAGGTTTTTCCAAGTAAATGTCTTCTTTTAATTATGTCCACTGATGCGGCGGGTGGCATATCAAAGTGGATTTGCACAGCTGAGTGATGCAGTGGGTGATGGCTGGCGTACAGATCGGGCAAACTCGGGAGTGTAGGGGACCCTCTGTTTGCCATGACCCCGGTGCGCAACACAAAGGTATTAATGATGTCAGAGAGACAATGTTGTACCTGGCATTGTAACTAATAGCAGATGGCTGGTGCAAGGTAATATCCACAAGAACGACACAAAAGGTCAACCGCTGTTTGTTCTGCACAGACACACATTTACATTAGGATTTAATCGCTTGCACCACAGTGGTCCTCAACACGCCAAACTCTTAAAAAAAATGCTAATGAACTTTTTTGCATGTCATCATGAGCTCTCTCAATTGTTCCTGACTGACTGCGGGGAGTAAATTGGGCTTGCTGGATTGAAATGCATGCTGTGTGACTTTGACTAACACAGTCTGTAATTGTAAAGAAATGAGTGTGCGTGTGGAACAGGGATATCCTGCTTACCTCACTATTTGTTCTGAGACGGGCTTGTTTTGGAACTTGGCAGGCAGGTCTAGGATGGGTTTCACCGTAAAACACTGGATGTCTTCGGCAGAAACATCAAGGAAATTAACAAAACTCCTGAACGCAAATGAATCAAATACAATTAATTGGAAACTGGTTATAATTCAGTATTATTGTTAATTGACATTCAATGAAATCTAACTGCAGAATACAATCCTATTCTGTATTTCACAAAATTCTATTATCCAAACCAATGATTTTGGTTATTGAAGTTTTGTTTTATACATGGGAAAGATTTTGTAATGTAATATGTAAGCGTGAAAGGGAAGTAATTGCATTTGACATGAGCTTCATTACTTTTACAATGCGTTGACAGCATTGTGATAGACATTGTTACATTAATAATAGATTTATTAATAATAATGTTAACATTAATATTGATTTAAACCCTATAATTACTCCATAAGTTTGCATAATCACTTTGTGGAGCATAAAAAACATATTACCATTCATTTTATGGACTGGCAGCTTTTAATGTGGCGGCTGCACCAAAAGAAATTATTCTAGGATTATTCTAACAAAAACCAAAAAGAAAAAAAACAACCAAAAACCTTCCACTACACTATTAAAAATAAATCAATGATTTGTGTTGAGGATACATTGTCCAGAGGAACACTTTGTGTCCTCGCTGGGTGGTGTGGTCGTCTTCATCTTCTCGGCATTGGGAAACTGTGTGAGAAGACGTGCTTCGAAATCCTCCCTGCGCTCATACTCCTTCCCACGGTAGATGAACATTTTGTTCTGAAGGACAATAAAGAAAACAGTGAGAACTTGGGACATGTACATGAGGGCAGCTGAACAGTCACGCAGACAGGTGCTAATTTGCACACATTATGTGGACATAAGGTACATTGTCCCGTTTTTATGAACATGGCGGTGTTGAAAGCGTGATTTCATAGGCCATTTCACAAGAAGATTAGATAAAGAGTAGCTAAAATTCATTCAATCGTGGCTGTAAGGGCAGACATGGGACAAAGACAAAACTGTAATATTATGAGAAAGTTACATGGATGAGAGGGGCTTTGATTTGTAAATCTACTTGGCCCGGTACTGTGACTGGGTTAAAATACATTATCATAATCTCCATATTAAATACCTGGAAATGAGGGTGAGAGAAAGTTCTTGGCACAGATTCAGTGATTAGTCAATCCCAGCTGAGTTCAGAGTGAGCTTGCTTGAGGAGGAATCTCTTTCAGCTAACTAACACACTATGAATGGCTACTACCACTTTGCCAGGGGGCTATTTCACAAGCTCCACATCTACAGCTACTGGTGAAGTTGCCTCCAAACCACTGCAATGGATCAAACATTTTGCTAATTTCAAATCAGTGTTAAGTTCTCGATGGGCCCTCTTCACATCTTGCAGATTGATCCCTTCTGGAACCAATCAGTTTGCCCTTAAAGTGGGCTAACTATGATTTAACAGCTCCATTCATTAGCTTAACGTGGACGTTAGACTATAAACACAGCTTTAGGGTCAGGATCTTACCTAGGGAGGATAGCCGAGCCATTTTGACATTTCCTTCTATCATTCATACTGCACAACAGCTCACACACAAAGGCCTACGCTTATACACAGCACACATCTCAATTCCCCAATTAATTAAAGGGGTTGCAGCCATGAAATATGCTTGGGGCCTTTTCTACATTTGGTTTGACAGATAAGTTGACAAAAGCACATTGATTGCCAAAGTCATCCCTTCAAAACGCAGGAGAATCCACTGAATCTGGAGTGCTCCAATTTTCAAATGGGGCACAACTGCAAAATTTGCTTTCTGTGCTTTCTCTAAATCATTCAAATCTGACCGAAGACATTTAATCTTTTTCAATCGCTGCATATTGTATGCCTATTCCATGAGAGGACAGGATATTGTCATGTTTCTGAGCATTCTGGTTGTGTATATAGTAATCTCAATGTCACTCATTCTCATTTTCATTACCCTCAGACCTACACTGGCTAGTTCTAACAAAGAACATCATTGCCATTAAGATAAGAATTCATGCAAAATTAGTCTTCTTTCTTGGCTGGAGGATAAAAAAAAGGCAATTTGATACAGCCAAGGGACAAAGCAGCAACACTTCATATGGCAATATCCTGAGGTTCAAATGAACCGTATACGGTCCGGCTTTAAGCTCCTTGGACATGCTGATAGTAGGACTTCAAAAATAGAAAATTTGCAACGTATGGGTGAAAGGAAACAGGACCTAACAAGATATCTTATCTCTTGATAAGATAGCCTTCCAGAAACACCGTAAAATGTGTGGATACTTCCCTTCAAACTGCAGAATCAGACAAGATTTAACAGACACAGAGACTAATAAAAAAAAAGGTCATATTGCTTTATTCCAAAACAAAAAGAAGTCATCTGAGAAGAGTGCACAGAGTGCTCCAAAAAAATGTATGAGCCTGGAACGTTGCTTTATCTCCCAGAGTGTACTCAGAGGTCCGTATGAGGAACTTTTTGAATGATAGAGCATGACAGCTCATATCTGAGTGTCTCCGAGTGAAATGTGGTGTGTTAGGATACATATTTCAAACCAACTTTCGCACACCCTCAACTGTTCTTTAAGATGAGCGCTCACAGGAAACTCAATACAGGGATTAAGTAAAGTTTAGGATTGACAGGATGAGAAGGGAGAGGAGGGGAAATAAGACGACTGGATGTAAAGTCAGAGAAATGACTGCAGAGGAAATCTGTCTTTGAAATTCGGAGAATACCTTCAACGTGTCCAAAAGCTGAAAGAAACTCAGGATTCTTTACAGAGCAAATAATTACAATAGAAGCTTGAAGTCATGCTTCAAAGCTTCTCTACAAGGTATTGTGACTTTCAAAGTTGAAATAATGACTTAAGTTAAATATTCTGTGCCTGTGTTGGCCAGTACCAAGCATTGGCTTTTTATACAGAACTATATTAAAAAGTAGATAAGCGGGACCAATGATCTAGCTGCGTTTGCAAATCTAAACAAATGACAGGATCTTTGCAGGCCATTTTACAATTAGCAAGAGCACGTACCCTGGTCAAACCACATTAACAACTAATAAATCATAAGCAGCTGAATTAACCACTCGTAAAATCAATTCTTAAGGGGGGGCGGACTCAAAGTGCCTTATCAGAGTATTGATTTTCACACATAATTGACTTTTCCCTAAGGACACTGCGATACTACAACACAAACAGCAACGAGGGGTGTGAAACAAGAACCCTCCGAACTACACTTGAATGCTTCCCTCGGTACTCACACAGAAACCGTTCAAAATAATTATGAAATATATCAAGAGGGCGTACCAAATCAGAAGCAATGCAAGGGCGAGCTGATTCGCTCTATCAGGATAAAATGCTTCCCATCTGTTTGTCTGTATTCATTAAACAATATAATGTATAATATGTAACACTTCAGCATTAAAATGTCTATTAACAATGATACCTTTGTTATATTTTTTGGTTGTCTGCCTCCATAACTTCTGGGAGAGAGTCAGAGAGTGAGGAAGAAAGTCGAAAGTGACTAAACATGACATGAAATAAACTCAAAAATTACCTCGCCTGTGAAAATTTCTGCCTGAGTCATGATTTTAAAAGACCAAACAATAAATGGTCAAATTAAGTGCAGATTAAGGCAACCTGGCATTCTCTTGTCCTGGTTATTTCAGGTAAGGTCAAACTGCCTCCAAAAGGATGAAAAAAGCTTTCCCCAAACGCTGTTTAAATGGCCAGTTAGATTAGGCCAGCGCAGCCTGCCCTGTCTGTAATGGAGTTTCTGCCTTGCCAGATGAAAGGGGTTAGGAGGGGCACATGGAGATCGGAGACTGGCAAAAGACCCTTGTGAAAATGCTGTTCTTCATAATAGAATGAAAAGAGTATGATAAGGCGATCGCTGTTCTTGAAATGGCACTTTTACATTATTTTATTCTGTGAGGACTTTTGGGGCAATTTAGTGTGTCGCCTATGTGATAAAAATTGCTTGCATTCCTCCTAGATAGGAAAATAATACCTTCACTAGCATGCCAGTTGACAGCTGTCAGGGGGAATATATTAAAAACAAACAAATCGTCCTTCGTCAGCACTGTCCATTTTCTTAACACGGAGAAATTCCTTCAGTTTCATTTTCTGTTTAAATAAAGACTAATATTTGGACAGAACAGCACCCTTAACAGGCAGAGACCAAAAGAGGTCTGATGTCTGCACAGAAGCACCTCAGACACTGAATAAGGCCGGCAATGAGATAACAAACGCCAGTTAAACACATACTGAATTTGTGATACAAGCTGTGATCAGATTGGTACCAGGCCAGCCGGGACATTTAGAGGGGAAGTACAGATCAGTTCAGGTTTAAAGCCCAAGTTTACTTGGTGTTCATTCAGTTTCATTAAGTGTTCATATGCATAATGAACAACCATTAGTCAGCCATAGGATGGCTTCCACTGTGCGGTTTCACCACTCGCAAGAACATTCGGAGTAAAGCTCCAACTATCTAAACAAGTAGGCCTGATTGGGATTATAATCCATGACCAAGCAGCCACCAAAAGCAATCAACAATATGACTGTATCACTTCCTTACGCTCTGTATTGGGTGCATGGTTTCACGGTGTGGAGAAAACGGTGTTCAGGCAAAGTTCAGTTGATGGAATTAAAGGCAGCATTTGCAGCGTGATCAGCCTTTTGATTGGACAAACTACACTGAGCCATTTCTTGTGGTCTTTTTTTCTGGGATCAACAGTTTTTATAGCTGAGTATAAGGGATATAATGATTCACCAAATCCAGTTTGGTTCATAACTCGGTTTCGTTTGCTTATTTTGATTACGAAAAAAATGGCATATCAATTACATCAACTGCAATTTGGAATAGAAAATAATATAATTTGGAATATATATTAAATAAGTCAACAAAATAAATTTTAAAAAAAAAACCCACTTAAGACCAGTCTACATGTTCATTAAGTGCAGCAAAAAGTCTTTGAAAAGTTTGATGTGAATGAAATGGGACACAATCTGACAAAACTCAAGCTTTAGGCAGTCCAGTTGAAGGTTTTTTTTATTTTTTGTGTGTGCAATTTTTGGCCTTTTGGGGACATTATTGATGGTAAACAGCGGCAGGTTTTCCGACATGTCAATGTGAGTCAGTTTTAAGTGAAGGCAAAAAAGAAGTTGTGATGCAGGGGTGGCAGCGGGTTGATCGTGATGGTGGTGGGGGAGTCACGGTTCTGGAAGAAGGGGACTACGACTTGATACTGTGGATTTTTGTATCGTGGCTTCAGTTTCAGAATCATTACACCCCAAATGGATATAGATGGATTTAAGGGGAATTTTTACGATTGACCAACTGTCCAGCAAACAGAGTGACTGAACAAGTACAAGATAAAAACAGGCAGATATTAGATATATAGAAAGGAGAAAGGCTAAAGGAGCTGAAGAGCGAGTAGACCGTGAATGAGAGAGGAGGAGGCCAGAAGGGAGAGAAGGAGATTGTTTTTAATTCACAACTCTTTACTTTCCACCCCCCCCCCCCCAAGAGACCCACTTTCCCACAGTGAAGGGCATCTATCCAGCATGGATGCCGGGATGTTGAAAAGTCCCGCCAAAACAACCAAAACCCGTGGGAGCGAGGCGTGTGAAATGCATTGACGGCTGAGAAGTGAGCAAGAACTGGTAAACATATTGATTATCTGTTTTGACATGTGGCTTACCCACGCTGTGTTGCGGGGGGATGTACACTGATGCGAGTACTCACGCGTAGGAAGGAGGGGAACCCCATGCCGTAATAGCCTACGGCAAAGTAGTCTGGTTTGGGCCGGATGACCTTCACTATGTTCTCATAGAACTGGGCTTGCTTCCGCTGTTGGGAGACACAAACATTTACACTTTTTCCATTTGCTTGCAAATTTTACAATTGCATTCTTGTGACATGTATTGCGCACACATATCACACGCTTCTTTCTCTCTCTTAAAAATCATTTGCTCTAAATGCATCATTTTAGAGTAGTAACAGTCAATCTAATGAAATTCATGATTAATTTATGACATTAAAGTTGGGCACAAAAATCATATTGCTTACCAAGGACGCGCTAAGCTGTTCAAAGTCAAACATTTCATTCTCGTACTGTTCCGCCAGTTCCTTTCCCAATATGATGGCCTCCTCCCACATCTATCGGACACATCAACAGAGAAAGTTTATTATCTACATGGATGGCGAGATAAAGAATTTATTTTTCAGCCAGCTGAATAAAATAAATGATCTCTCCTGGGCAAAGATCTTCAATATCAAGACTTTTTGAAAATAAATAAATGTGACTTTCGCTTATCATGTCAATATTCTTTTGTTTTTTTTGTTCTGAAACACTAAACCTTAGATGCTGTCCTAGATGCAAATTTATCACAGTGGTGCATTTCCCCCATAAGACTTTATCTTTAACGTTATAGAGTGGTGTCAAAGGCAGATGGGAGCCACTCAAACATGTTAAAAAGCTTCTAAATGGCTTCTTGACAGAATGAGCTGAACTGATCTGGGCCAGGCTGGAGGTGGAGCGAGTCCAGACTACTACTCAGATCAGCCTGCCATCAGTGAGAGTGGTGGTGGCAACACCATCTGGGAGCGCTTTCTGAATGACTCCGATGACTCTCTCATGGAAACTGTCCTCAGTTGATACCCTCCTCTCTGCAGTGTTGATGTATTCTTAGAGCCACTGTAACACTTCCTGATGTGTTTGTGTGCACATGTTTAGCCAAGGCTCTTTTTGTTTGCCGTCTCGCTGGCCGTATCCTGTTGAGTGACAGTTGGCTAGACAACCACCAAATGGCGGCTGCAACCAAACACTGATGACACATGAAAAGCCTTGGGACATCATCTCTGAGAAGCTCTGGCTGCAGACCCCTTCCTGGCGAAGCTTACAGGCTGAAAACCATTTTTCTCCTCTGGAATAAAATCTAAAGAATATCGAAGAATAGCACAGCAACCGGGTCTTATGCATCTAGAACATTTCTTTCTATTTGAGTGCCTCAAATAGAAAGAAATGCCTGCACTTCATGTAGGGTGTAATCATACAGAGATGGCATTTGAGTATGTCACTTAAGTAGTATTAAAAAAAAAAAAAGGGAAAGGATAGTGGGAACGTAGGAAAAAAAGTTATAATGGAAGGTAGGGGGACGACACAAACGAGCCACATTAATGCTTGTGAGGTCTGATACGCGCCTTCGTCCATAAGAACATCAGCTAAAAGAAGAGGATTTTTTTACAATCCCCGTTCTGTAGAAATGGAATATAAGACATCCAGTCTTCTTCAAAACCTGCCAAAAGAGGTATTTAACAGAGAGAAAAGTATCTAAATATAGCATCCACAGTGTCCTGGATTTATCATGATTATGACCAATCACCTGTATCTACCAGAATGTGTGTGTGTGTGTGTGTGTGTGTGTGTCTGTCTCTCACCTTGCCCTTGTCGAAGTAATTGATAATCTGCTGGTAAAGCTGGTCCTTAAGCTGCCCTTGCGTGGTGGCCTGGTAGCCGTCTCTCTGGGTCAGGTGGGCTGCACATTGCTCGTCTGACCACTACAGAGGGCAAGTTAGCAATGGGGTCAACACTGTGCAATACAGTACAGGGCAAAAGGTGATCAGGTTACAAGAAATCAATCACTGACTTATAGCTAATGCAAATGGAGTGAGATTGATGCGCAATCCTTTTAAAATCTGCCCTGCACTCTGACAGGGCAAGATAGGAACTTGAGTCATGGGCAGTAAAACAGGTATCAATACGTACTGAATGGGCTCAGAGAGAGCATCAGTGCGATGCATAGCCTTCTGTGGCTAATGCTTGCGCATTTAGTATCTAGCACAAGCACCCGAAATAGTGCTCCAGGAGGGCTACCCCACTGGAGGGCAGTCCGGTGGAGGGGAGCGAGGGGAGCACAGAGGAGCATCACTTGTGCTCGTATTAACAATAAACATCGGATTCGATTGAGTCATGCAGCAGCGTGACATTCATCATTGTAAATTCTGCTTGATTTTTGAAAACACTGGCCAATAAAGGAAAAGTGACGATGATGGTGGCATGAAGATGGATGTTGGGAGGCTTTGGGTCAGGTTATTGATTCATTTACAGCTGGACTGTAGCGTTTACATAGCAAAAATGCTCTCTTTTTGTTCATGGATGACCAGTGACCCCACACCATTATTATTATACTGCTGCAGGTTCTTTACTGGAAGACTAAGTATTACTACAGCAGCCACTTTTACTCTATAACTGCTGGTGGATGCAGAATTGAATATCCATCATTCAACCTCAGTCTAGCTTGTTTACAAGTGCCTGTGTGGGAATACAAAAAGGAGGACGGTGACTTTAAAGATTACATTGAAGAGCTTATTGGAGAAGAAAGGATTTATCCATACTCCGGTGGAACAAAATTAACCAATTTTCACAACATAATGCTGAATCCCCCTCTGAAGGTATGCTCAGGAATGCCACAGCTGCTGGGAGATGAGCAGAATTAAAATAATAACAACACAAACAACTCCGGCAAATGCTACTGTGACCGTTCAGCGAGGAAAATGCGATTCAGTCACAGCCTGCTCTCCCCTGTCGGGACCTGTACAAAGGCTGATGCAGCCAGCTATTTATGCAAATACAGATGAGATGTTGGATCCAACCATTTTGGATAAAACGCAGACAGAAAAGAAAGTCCCAAAATCAGGTTATACCAATCCCCCGACTGGGAATAGACACTGCAGCCATTGTGTGAGAATGTGGGATACTTTTGGCGAGGATTAAAACTTTCGAGGCCTCGAGCAGGCCTACACTACCAGTGTGATGTTAGAAGAAATACTTCATGAGAGCTAATAAATATTTATGTAACTTAAATTACATAAATGCCCTTACTCAGCTCACAAAAGGAGAGTAAAAGTACACCTTTATCTCGAAGCCCCTCAGGTGGCTGTTGCTGCTTTTTTCTCAGATACTAGCTGTGATTTGCATCAACTACGCACGGTGAAAAAAGATGCCGCTCTGCAATTCTGCCCTCTTAGCAGCCATCCCACGCCGTGGTAGGGTTAAAGGGATGCGTCCCAATCTCTCCAAGTCCTGTGCACGTTGTTTAATTGCCCGAGGTTAAATGTCATCTGCCTGAAAATAGCTTAACACTGTATTTGGGTTCTGCAATCTATGCTGTTTGAGCTCTTTTAGCGAGTGTACTTCCACATTTGTTTGTTGTTGGTATTGTGTCTGTTTACCTTGAGCAGTTTGGCATGTAGCAGCAGAGTGTAGGCAGCCTCAGTGTAGTTGTCACACTCTTTGTGGAGGTCACATAGCTTGTACAGGTACCTGGCAGGAAATAGCAATGATTCATGGGTCACGTCTGGGTGGGCCACTCGTACTTTGACAACAGACAGAAAGTTAACTCCGGGAGACTGATGCGTCTTGACAGCGTCTTTTACCTCAAGTAATGCTGGACAGACAAACGGAAAACCCTTGGTGAGATTGTCAAAATGGAAATGCATTTGAACAAAATGTAATATTTTATTCTGTATACAGAATGGGCTGGGAGGGAAGGAGCAAAAAAAAAAACAAAAAAAAAAAAACAGGATCGTCGTGGCGTGTTCTTTGAAATTCTTTGAAATTGTGCCACCTTAACAGGGCTCCGCTTCCTGACACGTTAAACAGCCCAAATCCGGATTCCGTCGTCTTCATTGATCCCACGTTTGCTACATGTTTGCTGAAGAAACCGAGACTCAGTCCCGCCCCTTCCCGTCACAGCTAATCATCGTCTTTATCACGATGAAATCGAAAAGTAATTGCGCACAGTATTAATTCGAAAGTCCAGAAAATATTAACTTTATCTACATGATCAAGGCTGGATGTGACTTTATCTTACCTGATGTACATCTCCTCTCTGTCTATCTCCTTGTAAAAGTTCTACAAGAAGGAAAGAAACGGACCATTAAAATGGATTATAAATGCTTCATAGATTTCCAGTGGGGGAAAAAAAACAATATACTGTTAACAAAAGGTTCAATGTGTCATGCTCAACATTGCACAACTTTCTGGACTGAAGATTATTTCATAATGTTTTTTAAAGAACAATATATTGTCAGCATGACAAACTAATTTTCTACAATATGGATAAATAGCAAGGTCCTGGCTTGCAGCAACAAAACGTAAAGGATCTACTAAATAAAAGCACGGTGGTCGACATCAGAATCACAGTGGTGGTGCTGTCACGCTGATCTCCTGGCTGAAGCACTGACGGAACATGACTCATGATAAATGCTGAATATAGGCCAGAGCCCTGTAATGCAATACCGATTGTCACGTGACTGACATTTCGGTGCTCCCTGGTGAAAGGTCACATCGCAGAGGTGAGGTGTTTTAGGTGAGCCGCTCTGTGATAACATCTTAATGCACTGTGACATGTGGAGGTGATTGTTGTTGTTTCTTTCTTTCTTGTCTGTGGGTAGTCGCATGTCAGTATGGGCACTTTGTCAACATTAGCTTATAACCAGTGTCTTCTTAGAGTGATGACATTCAGGCAAGGGACTCTATGCGACTATGTGTCGTCTTTACTGGGCTTGTGTGTATTCGGGAACAGAGGAAATCATCTTACGAGCACGTTGACCGTGCAGCTCATGCGGTTTTCCTTGTTCTCGTCGTGCATGATGGTCCTGTAGTCCAACAACCTCTCCAGCAGACGGACCACGAGAGTGACGAAGTTCTCGCCCGTCTTGGCCAAGTACTTGTGCTTCCTGCAGTGCTCCAGTAAACTGGAAAAGTTGTGGAGAGAAGAGAGGGCAGGGGCAGAGAGGAAAACAAAGCTTGTAAAAGACGTCCGTCTACAGTTTAAAATGTGAACATTTTTGCTGCTCAGGATTTGTGGAAATGTTTTTTTTTTTTTTATGCCCATCAAAGTAGAGTTAGCATCCAACTGTGCTGAAAACAAGTATCACAGAGGCAAGCTGTGATGAGAAGTCGTGCGATCATCAGCACACTGTGATTATTTTGAGGAGTGCTATGTTGCAATTAGCATTATCTAACTTGTGAGAGGCTCAGGCGTAATCCTGCCCATTAATCAGCACTTACATTTTCTGAAAGAGAACTTTGTACTGCTCGTCTCCGCGGCCCCCCTCCACCTCGTGATCCAGCTTGGTGATGATCTCGTTCTCAAACTGCAATTAGACAGAGCAGGCGTAAATAATCAGTGTAGCTAATTTTTCAATTCATTAACGCCATCTCCCGGTCTCACACTCGCTCTCTCGCTGCATCAAGGCTTGGCTGAGGGGATCTGGGCTTCGACTTTAATCGTCCCTCTCTTGCAGAGCCCATCTGGCTGTGAGCCGGTAGCTTCTGTTTATTATTAAAGCTAATCTTTATGTCTATAAATTTGCATACGAGTCATGGATTTGTGGGGTTTTTTTCTCATAGTTTTCTTATACTATCACTAGAAGATGTACATTTTGGATTTTAGTAAAGTAACCATGATGTATAAATAGGTTTTTCATTGCATTTGAAGTTTAATACATTATGTCTGATATAGACTATTTCACGCATTTGTTGGTAATTGTGTGCCCTTGCACATTTACTCCAGTCTCTTGTCATGTTTAGTTGTACATTATGAAGCAAAGAAGAATCTGCGGATTTTACCTGCTTGTGACAAATGTGGAATAAATGTTGTTTTAAAAAAAAATTTATTTACAACTTTACAACAGATGTTGAACGGAGCATTGTAAAACTACTTCAGTTGAACGTGTGTAGGTCGAGACGACCAGCTAAGTTGCATTTTTTTTTTTTTTTGCAATAACAATTTAATTAAAACACAAAACAAGGCTGCATCATGAAACACGTCCCTTTTAGTTCTATTGCTGTAGCTTCTGACAGTGACACACGGGCTTTATTTCTCTGATGCGTGTATGTATGCGCTGTATAAAACACAGGTTTCATTGTGCAAAAAAAACAAAACAATTTTCACTGACGTCTTGGATTTGTTTGTTCAGGCACACAGAACAGGAGAGGAGAACGCAGCCAAGTAATAAAAGATATAAATGCTGCCCTCTCTAAAGCCAAGGATTTACAACACACACATGGAGCAAGAGAAAGACCCAGTAAGGGGAATATTACATGGCTTACAGCTTTAAAAGAGGTCAGGTCAAAGTGAAATTGATCACATTTCACTAAAGAGAAAGAATAGAAAAGTGGCATTCACCTCCAATGAGCCAGATCCTGAGTGACACATTGATTTAATTAGCAGCGCTCCCTTCCCTCGAGAGAGGGATGTTACTGTCTTCATGACCTCAAGGGCCAGTAGAGAAATTTAGGAAGCCTTTGTGCTGCTTTAAAATTTGATATAAGTGCAATAAGCATCACACACTGAGGGAGCCTACGTGAACATTACAAAGCTGAAAACTGCCATCTGACATCTTATGGCAGAACTGCTGTAGCCAAACGGATTTCCTCATGCAGAAAGGCTTAATTTTGCACTGTAAAGTTGAGTTCTACTTACTGTGGCTGTTGATAATCGCAACACAACAAAATGAGATTTGCAGAATTACAATTAAGCTTGTGGATATGAAACTTCTTTTTCATATTATTCATATCTGCAACGTTTGCTCCCCCTCAGACTCCCCTCCCCAACACCCACTATGTTTATTAAGTCCTTTTTTTGTTACACTCTGTTTGTATCATCATGTTTGAGGACGCACCCGCTGGAAGCCGCACGTGAAATGGAACTCGCACTGCATCATGTCGAAGAAGATGGGGATGGTGGCCTTTCGCAACTCGATCTCGGGAACAAGCGTCATCTCCAGGATCGGACCCACCATCTCTGGAATGAATTTAATCTTGTGGGGCCCTTAAGAGAGGGACAAAACAGCGTCTAGAACACAACTCATTTGCAGGCTTCAGTTTGGACAAAACGAGTACAGCATGTTGATTCTAACAGGACACGAATAATCCTCAATGTGCGGCAGATTTAAAGCAGCAGCTGCAAACAAAAAAAGTCTTCTCTCGTCGGAATTTCCATGACAACCATGCAATAAATAACTTCAAACACCTCAGGTGAAAAATAGCAACAGGCTCATTAAAAACCCAGTGAATTTGTCAATCTAATCCAGTGGAAAGCTTTAATTAAGGGATTAGATGGTGAAGATTACAGCGAGAAGACTATAGGGAGGCACAGGTGCCAATCCCGGAGCTGCAATCTCATTCCATTGAGACTTGGCTGTTGAGTTTCTCTCACTACACAACATAAAGCTAATTAACACTTGATTGTCTATGTTTAGCTGGTGTTCTGCTGGGTTGACGTATAATGAGTGCAAGGGTACTTAGTTGGCAGATAATCATAAATTGAGAAAACAACACTTCTAACAAGTGTCAATTGCCAGCATTCTGCTGGAGAGGTTTATAGGACTGATCTTCATCAGTGAATTCACTCAGAAAGAAATAACTATTTGTTTTCACAATTAAAACTGAACAATATTGAAACACGGAGGTGATCAAACTTACCAAGATTGTACCACATATCCCTGATTTCAAAGCCAATTTGTCTTCTCATGTCCTGGTACCTGAAACACAAACATAGTCAAATTATGGCTTATTTGGGGCTCTGTTGATTTAGTTAAATCATGAGTTAACTCAATGAATGCAATACAACAAAAATTAGTTTTCCCTGACTATTTTAATACGATGTAACACACTCAGTGGTGGAAGAAGTATTCATGTCCTTCACATAAGTAAAAGTACAACAAATACCACACTGCAAAATTACTGCACTACAAGTAAAAGTATGTAAGTATTATCAGCAAAATGTACTTAACGTATTAAAAGTCAAAATACTAACTATGCAGGAAAATGTTCCTTGTCAGTGTTTCATATTTGACGTTTGTGGATTAATATTACTGCTGCATTAACACGTACTAACATGCATTTTACTGCTGTAGTTGTTTGAGATTGAGGTCATTTTAACTACTTTGTACTGTTGGGTAGTTCTCTAAAGCTGAGACAAACAGCCCTGTTTTCAGCTTTGTGATCATACATTTTGCAGCTAATTCACGGTGGGGTTTAAAATGAGCTAGGAGAAGAAGGAGAATTTTCTCAACCCATAAAGAAACAATTAATCCTCAAGGTTATTAGAAAAACAAACAAAAAAAAACACGTTCAAATTTGGAGATGGGCTACATGGTTTTCTCTAGACAGGAAGGGTATGAGAAATTGTAATCTGCAAAGTAATTGGTCACTAAAGCTGTCAGACAAATGCAATAGCGTAGAAAATACTTCTGAGACACAATGAGTAGAAGCCACATCAAATGAAAATACGCAAGTAAAGTTCAAATACCTTGAATTCGTACTTCAGTATCAGTGCTCGACTAAATGTACTGAGATACATTCCACCATTGAACACACAATTTTTGTCTTTTATTCAAGGCATCACAGAATTAAAAAAAAAAAAAATCCTCTAATGGAGGTCGATGTGTGTTTCCTGCTGTCTTCCATCAGAGACCTAAATAAATACTGAATGACACCCGTTACATAAGCATATACAATGCCGTGACCGTGGTAAAGTAGTTTGATTTGTCCTTCTGTGACATTATTAGAATACAAATGCACTATTTCCACTCATGCAAGTTTGAACAACTGGCCAATAGCTATTGTCTTTCTTCTACCCTGTGTACGCATTTGAGCACAGAAGACAGGAGACATAAGTCTTTCTCGGCACTAGTTCTTTGAGGTTGGCCTGGAGTGTCGCGTGTTCCTATGTCAAACAAAGATTTGCAAAAGAAGTTTGAAGGATCACCCCCGTCCGGATTTTTCGTGAAGCCTTTTCGAATGAGGGCTTAAACTGATCAGCTCTGCCCCGTCTAGGTCATGAACCAAATTTCCACAGCAGCTTGGAGCCCATCTCTTTGCCTACCAGACAGGCTCAGGTCGCAGAAAGGACACATGGCGAAATGGAAAGGATGGAGAGGGAAAGACGGACAGTGAACGATGGAGAGACTAACATGAGTGGAAAATGTGGGCAGAGAGGCGGACATCGAGACCGACTCTGTGAACCCGATGATATGAAACAAAAGTAATGGATTGAACTGATTGGACATGTGATAAGAAAAGAGAGTAAGTTCAAGCCTGAAATAGTTTTTTAGCTCAAGAATATAGAGGAGACAATGAAGATAACAGTCCTGATGGAGCTGCTTCTGACTGGTTTTTAGCCTTTTTCCACTGACCTGATACAGCATGCTTGAGATGCACACCATTGCACGCTGAGAGCTATTAAATGTATTTCCACTGCTGGCTCACCATAAAGGATAGCAGCACTGAACTGCGATATTGTGGCTCTGTTTTGAAGTAGTGCCAAACCCTCACAGTCTCTGTCCCCGAGTAAACCATAAAGCTGAATCAATCATTGAAAAAACAGAAAAAGACCAGAGTATGGTAAATCCAAGGTGTGCAAAACCCTAATAGCAAGGCATCTGCAACACAATGACGCAGCATTTCTTTTTTTCTTTAAACGTCTGGATAAGCATTTGTTTACCAAAAGTAAACCCAAAGAAGCAAAGCCGATTTCACAAACTGCTCTTTTAATGCAGGCGGGACAAAATTGAGTGAGGTGAGTAAAGCCAGTATTGGTTTATTTATAAATCAAATGGCTGACACCACCTTGAGGGGCATTTTAATTTTAAAGTGGAGTCATCAATAACTTTTGCCCTTCCTCCAGCTGGTGGCACTGCAGGTGACTGCATTGTTTGCCCGTGCCAAGAATGAGGCCAGTCTGACGTCACACTGAGTGACTGATAGACACAGTGGCACCTCTCTCTTCTCTCCCTTGAACACCGATGGTATGACATTGTAGAGTAAAAAGATGGGTGTTTGAGGAGTAAGCGTGACACCTCTCCTGACCTCTAATTAATATCTATTCAGAGCCCCTTTCCCCACACTGTGACATTTCAGAGCACTCTGGAGCCTTGATGGAATTCTGAAACCCAATTGATTGTTTTGCCAATATCGTCCAAAGACACACTAATGTATTTTGACAGCGAGGAGAGGAGCATTGAAAGAATCTGTAACAAAAGAAGCTGTGTCACCTCCCTGCAGCCAGGGCCAGGTCAAAAGCCTGTACTGTATTTAGCTGTCAAAGGGAGGAGCGTTGCATAGCCCTCGGATTGATCTTTAGGCAGAGTACTGGCAAGATGATGAAATATAAATAGATGCCCGCCTCTATAAATTACTGTAAAGCAGCATGCAAAAAAAGATTCCTTCCTTTCCTTCGCACACACATTGTTATGTGCAATGTGTGCGCGTTTTAAAATGTATTCCTGCCCATAACTGTGTGTATGATTGTGCTAATAGCATGCATGTGTGCCAGTGGAAGCATGTGGGTTGGTGTCTCATATGGATGTGCAGATGACTGCTTAGGAGACATGTCCTCATTTGAGCCGAGACAGATGCAGGGCGCTGTTCTGTCACACTCCTCTAGGCAGCAAGACAGGCAGCTATGACTGTTGGCTGTCAGGACCTACAACACATACCTGTCAGCTACGGGGCGGAAAGCTCTCGGAGAGGTTAACTAAGAATAACATGCCTACAGAGGGACAGTGGTGAGCGGCGTGTGGGTCGGGGGGCTCTTAGCAGCTTGTGCTGTGTAATGCAACTGGGTCATGGGACAAAGATCAAAACTGAGGAGAGAACAGAGGAAATGGATGCGGAGGCACGAGGTGAAAAAATAAGAAGAAATCGAGGAAATAATACAGAGATACAGGAAGTATACAGGAGAAAACACAAACGATTGACGAGCAGCGGCCTGTAAGGACAGATGAGATGTGATGAAAGCCTGAAGCAAACGCAGTGTGAGATGTTCACAAACTTTGACAATATGACAGTCAATCCCCTCATCACTCATATGCACATATGATGACAATGACATTGTTGCGTGCTCATTTATCCAGCTGCCTACGCTTTATTTGTGGCTGCATTTCCATGTTCGGCGGCCAGAGCCCTTCCACGTGAATGGTTTTAAGAAAAATTGTAAGACTGCATTCATCAAAGTTGTTGCCGAGGTCTGGAAACTGGCAACATGGCTACACCAGAGATGTTCACAAGTCATTTTGTGCAAGTCCAAGTCAAGTGTCAAGTCTGTTATGGTTGTAGGGAGCCTTCTATCATCTGCTACATGCCATTCAGTCTGCTTAGAACAACACCTAGCTATTTCCAAGTAGTTTAAAGCATGTACTGTCATCATCATGAGATCACTTTAAACAGGCAAGAGGAGGAGCGCACAACCAACTCGCACGATATCGACCACTCTGCAGAGTGGGTCATATAGAAAAAGGGGAAAAGACCAAGAAGCAAACCAGAGCCAGCACTTTATACAAACAAGCGTGGAAGGCAAACAAACACTCATCTTTTCAACATATTCAGCAAACACCCATCTAATCAAGTTAACCTAGCCACAAAGCCAGTAGTAAGCGGACGTTAGATAGCTGATGCTGAGCTTCACGTGATTTCTAACTGTTCACAGATGCTAACGTTAATGTTACGAAGTCACTTTCCTACCCGGCGCGTTCTCAGATAAAATTTGATGTGGTCGATCCAGCATCCCTTATTTTGATACCACAGATGTTGCATTTAGCGATTCCGTAGTTTGGGCTTTGTGTGGTTGGTCTTGTTATTATAGACAAAGGTGTGCAAGTGTGCCCGCCATGGTGTTGCTCTGTGGCCGTGCGCACCAGATGCGTAATGATAATAAGGAAGGGAATTACATTCAGCTCATGCTTGTCAGATATTTCCTTAATGTTAATGCACCAAAAAAAGGCTTGTTCACAAGTCCCAAATCTCCGGTCCAAGTGACGTCTCAAGCTTTTGAAGGCGAGTCTCAAGTCACTAAGTGTACAACTTGTACCCATATAGTCCCCATATAGCTGGGCTACACACAGATACATTTACTCTACGATTCAGGCAATTGCAGTACACGTCTGTAAGTACATGTTAGCCTCTAAATGTAAGAAGAAATGAGGATCCCAAAGACAGCAATAAAGAGCCAGAACTTCACAAACAGCCCTGGGTGACATGTGACGCAGGAAAAAAGAACAAAAAACGGATGCAGAGTGCTAAAGAGCCGTGCTCCACACATCTGCGATTTCACCCTTCTGTTTTCCGCTCCTGAACGCGGCGCAATAATTGGTATTGCAGGCAGCACTGACAGTTCATGTCGCAGCACAGGGAAACGGGACACAGTGAGAGAAGATGAGTGGTAAGTGGAGGACGGCAGAGACAAAGAAGGAGAGTGGGCAGGCAGAGGTAGAAAGCGTGGGTGAAAGAGAAATTGATAAACACTGTATAATATACCTTTTGCTTGCTCTGGGGGCTGCCTGGTTGTATTTGAATGACATATTTGGGAATGACATATTTGGGAATGCCAAATAAACATCACTGAAATAGCAAGGCAAAGAGCTGTCCTTTCTATGCTTACGCCAGGAATGGCAGTTCTTGTGCGTGTGTGAATGAAAAAGCTGCTTTCTCTCTGGGATTGCTGAGAAGTCAGCAAAGGCAGGGTGGGGGTGGCTGGGAATGTCTTGTTTACCGTGTTTGGCTGGTTGTGTCAAAATTTTTCTGGGCTGATAATAAAGCGGTGACCAATGAGTAGTCTCGCTGTCAACCACAAGCCTGTTTGATGTATGCTTTAATGACAAAAGCTCCTCCCAAAGAAGATAAGAGCCAATATCCACGTCTGCCCAGAAAGCATTTACACGTTTGGCTGCATTACCAAACTGTATGAGAAATACTAATGTAGATAAATAGCTTTTTGTAGATACAGGCAGTGAATGATCGTGTAACGAAACCACTCTCTGAACTAGTCTTAGGGCAGATTTTCAGAAGCAATGAATATCTAAACTGCGTGGATTTTAAACTTGAGCCAAAAACTCTGAGGCATGATGTCAACATGTCTTCCCTGTATCTACTGAGGGAAAAAGAACAAAAAATGTAGGCATGAAGGAGATGCTTAGAGGAGAAAGGGGATTCCCAACTGTCTGATACCAGGATTTGAATACAAGTTGTGCTCTACATAACCCCTGGAGTTACTATGAGGCTGTCCTTCTTTATTCAGTAGGGTAAAAAACTAGTGCAGCCTCTACTGAGAGGCATGGGATGCTGGGTATCCCTGTGAGTCTTAGTCTGATGAATTATATAAAGCCTGCTCACGCTGTGTTGGTGTGCAATGAGTACGTCCCGCAGATTGACAGAGCGCCTGTACTCACTTGTGGAAGATCTTGGCTCTTTTGTCACTTGAGAAGTTCTCCAGCTGCAACGACTCCTGGGTGAGGAAGGCTACAGCCAAGTGAAAGTAGTTGTTCCACAGCTAGGGCAGAGAGACAGATGGAGAGAGTGTGGCATAAAAAGAATAAAAAGGACATTTAACTCACAGGCTAAGAAAATGTTTTACAACGATATCATTCAGTCCGATATGTGGGCTAGACAGCTTTACAGTTAAATCAAAGGGTTTCGATGAGATGGGTATACTTGTGCATCTGGAAGCTGTCCTAAAGGAGGGAGAGGTTGGTGATTAAGGCCACTGGCCTCCAGAGTGCACTCTTAATCAGAGGACAGCAGCTAAAAGGAGTGTTTCTGCAGCCACCATTTTTCACTGCTGTGCAAATAGTCCATGCGTACATAGGAATTAAGACTCAAAGAATATAAAGCACATCCCTTCTAACGAGTATGCCCATAAACCAAAATACATGACTTTTTAAGCTACAACTGTAAAAATGACTGTATAAGACTGTGCTTCTAAATTATCTTTACACTACTGAGCTGTAGTTTAAAACCAAACACTTTATTCACACATCATGAAAAGAGCTCCAAGTGTTATAAGTCAAACTGAATACACGGTAACCATAATCAACGCATGAAGAATTTAAAAGCCCAGAGCAATTTAGTTGTTGACAACATTAAAATTCTTTCATGACAGACATTTATAAAGCAAAAAATGTTACTTTATTCTAGGGGGTCAGGATAAAATATTCAGAAATGCGCATCAAATTGCTGGCCATTACACAGTAATTGATGTTCCCTCCACAGTTTTATGTCTACTGCCTTCAGTGATCTTTTTTCCTATTCAGAATGGAACAAGGACTTAAACAATGCCATTTAAATCCTTTCCAAAACTGCTGGTAATAGCACTTAAAATCATAATCCAGTGTTGCCTTGACTAAAAGAACAATGTCTTTGGGAGGGTGGGGGAGCTGGTATAAAGGTTGTTTTGGCTTTCAGCTCTTACCTGTAGCTCAAAGTTGGTTTGATCCAGAAATTTCTTGTTCAGCACTGCTGCATATTGATTAATAGCCCGTAGGAACACTCTGAAAAGATAATAAAAAAAGAAGAAAGTGTTTGGATCTAGTCTAAAGCCATTTACATCCTGTAATTTCTACTTACAGGGGCTTCAAGGTCACTTTCAGAACAAATCTGTGCATATCCCCACTGAAACCACTTTCCTTGTTGATCAAGTATCCCCCAGATATTCATATGCATACCCCATCCAAACAACAATGTACACAACTCACAACCTGCAGGGGACATGCTCACATGTGCCAAGTAGGGCTGCACCGATTGTTCGGCAACCGAAATTGTGCCGAATAAGTGAAAAGACCAAATAATTTTTACTGAACAATGACGTTTTTGGCTGGACCGTATGTTCACAAAGTAAAGTACATCGGATCCGAACAGTGACTCGTTGTGTTT
>JBBPCS010000001.1:2923571-2943355 GCA_037974645.1 Hollardia meadi
AATTTGGGTGTCCTGACAACATTACTGTTAAGTATAATGGTGGTCCAGCCATATACTAGGTTTCACCTAGTCTTGTTAAATTGTAGTTTTGTAATTGATATTTTCTTTGAAAAGCAAGACAAAAAAGTAAAAAGCACATTTAGGCTATTTAATTTATGCAATGGTGAAATCGTGTTTGGTATTCGGCCAAATGTTTCATCATTTTCGGTTTCGGCCAAGAATTTTCATTTCGGTGCATCCCTAGTGCCAAGTGTAAACAAAAAAAGTTCAGTTACAGTACAAATCATTCAATATTAAAGGATCTATAAATGAGATTTTGAACATTAATATGGCAGCAAACAACTGTTTGCTATGTGGAGTAATGGCATCCTATGCAGAGAAGTCACACTCTGTTTGTGTGTTGTAATCCGAGCTTCTCTTTTCTTTGTTTTGGTAGCCGGGCTGGCCGCACATGCAGTTAGTGCAGACGAGTTACATCATGGTTTGTGTCTGTTTTCATTATTGACCGGCTAGAGTAGGCATGATAGCTAACAAGCTGTTACTGTTAATGCTGTTAGGACAGTATCTAGCGATGCAACATTTGTTCGTATGCTACAATCGCTAGTAATCTCTGAATTTCATATATAGGACCTTTACATTTTTAATGTGTTGCATTGACATGAGAAAAAGTCAACGCGATGATATTGAACTTAGATTTACAGCAGGTAATGGGTCAAGCCATTATGTATTATTGCTGCTACCTTATTATACACAGTATAATAATGGAATAAATATGGGGAACTGTAGTTGGTTAAAGCTGTAGAGAGGCAAGAAGATGGTTTGTACTTTCAGGAATAATAAATCTGTGCTTCCAGCAGCGGTGAAACACAGGGTGAATCTTTCTGAGACGGACTGAGGTACAGAAGGGCTGGAGGCATTCCCGAAAAAAGACGCGATGAGTAGACCTTAATGAGAACACTGTCTGATGGGTTAATCCACTCTGATGTTGCAAAATTAAATGTTAATAACTTAAGTGGCATGAAGCTTTTAGAGGGGCATTATGATTGCTACTTACAGAGTCAGAGGCCCAACTGCCATTTAACTTCATTCCCTGGCAGAACCACCCATACAGCAATGTGTGTACTAATCTCTACCCAGAACTTGTCAGATATTTGCCAGCAGAAAACAGTAAATAATTAGACACCAAAACAAGAAAAGAAAAATCGGAGTGTGGGAGAAAAACACTACTTTATTTAAGAACGCTCCAGGTTCTCTGGGTTTCTCAATTCTACTCCCTGCTCCAGGTGGTGCGAGTATTTTCCACACATCTACTAATCAATTGCAACAAATGATCGCTAAAGGCACATAAAGATACACAGGATAAATTGTGATTTTAAAAAAATGGCAAGGTCAAACAAGGGCTATTGTTATGCCACTTAAGTGGATTGCATGAGCGGTTTCATGAGCAGGCCATCAAGCGGCATGAAGATGTAACGCTCATGTAACTGACACTGGCAGGTGAGCAGACATCTGCTGCACAGGAGGAGAGCCTGCTGCCTTTGTAATGGCATTAGCTAAACCCTCACTTGTACTCGGTCTGGCTGTGGGAATCGGCACACATCATCTTGGAGTGTCTTGTTTTATATGTTCTGGCTGTGTGGCAATAAGGGCCCCTGTCACCAGAGCTTAGCGGAAGGTCGGAATTACATTGACGTAGAGACAGGGGCTGGGGTTTCCCTCATCGCCCTGTCAAACTGACCTTGAACTAGAATAACTATCACTGTTGAGACAGCAATGCTGTGGGATCTAGGGTATTTTAAAGCCATACAATATTCATGTCCCACATTTATCTCCATTGCTGACGGAATGCTACCTGGGGCCGATGTGCGATACGTGTTAAGAGTCACCTTTATCATTAGCTAGAAAGGTTAACTGTCATTTAACACCTTTGGATAAGCCATTAGAAGTCCATTTCAATGGACCTCTGTCCTCACAGTGGGATACCCATCCCCCCTCCCATCTCATAAGCCCTCAGACAGCCTATTACCACCATCCTGTCTGCACGAGCTCAGGCTCCCCCTCTGCACACCTCACTCAATTTTCTGCGGCTGTGAACATGTCAATATAGTTGATACGCTTAACACTGGACTGCTGCTGAAATGTGTTTCCACCCACTGCACCTGTGGGCTGAGAAATATTACTGCTCAATATATGGGGGTCATGATTTACAGTTTTTAATTTTCAACAAAATCAAAAAGGGGGAAATTCTTTATCTTGAATATTAAAAAAAAAGAAAAAGCAGAAAAGCATGCACACTGGCGACTACATTGATACAAATTGTAATAATAGTTTAGTATGCAAAAGTTATGATGGCTAGCTGGAAACCACAGTCTGGTTTTTATATTGAATTAATTAGTATTTTAGCATTGCAATTAGCATTAATGATGTTTTTTTATCATTATCATTGTTTGTTTGGAAAAGCACTGTTTAGTTCACAACTACTGTCTGTTGCCGTTTGCTTTGTTTCTTTTACCTAATGCATCAATTCCACTCCATTCCAATACCACTGATTAAAATTTGCGTTTAGCTCCTGTATATGTGGTGCAAAAATACGAATTGTCAGATACACAATAAAATTAAATCAACATTTTAGTTCTATGTTTTGCTATGTTTTTAAGTTTGTTTGCACTACAAATACAATGTTGTTTAAATATTTGATCTATATCTTAACTTTAAGGTTGTTTAAGGTTTAAAATGCATACCAACTTTAATCAGTGGTACAGTGCTCGGACATGGTAATGAAACATCCCTAACCATAAGCTAAGGCTGTGGTTTTGGTTCAATTTTAGCTAAATTCAATAGCAGGGCATTGACGGAGGCTAGTTTATAAGTGAAGGGTGTGATGGGTCCAACTAAACTCATGTCTAATTGCCAATTTCTGTGAGTTTTACAGACATTAACAAAGTAGCATACAGCTCCCACTGCTGGGTCACATAGCCAGGAAAAGAGTGAGGTCAATACTCTTCACAGCTTCTGGCCAAATGTCAAGTCAACAGGCAAAATGTACCTGTAATCAACCCTTTCCACTTGGCCGACCTTCCCAGTAGCGGCACTCTTCCACGGTTCCACAACAATTGGTTGACGATGATACAGGCAGAGGAAATCTCCCATGCGCTCTACTTGACTAATTTGTACATGAGGTACGTTCCATAAACAACGTTTGAGAAGTGCCTCTCTCTCTCTCATGTTGCAGTTCACACGATAATGTAAACTCCATTAAACCCAGACCGCTGGCTTATTTGAAGCCAGCGGTCTGCCTGAGCTCAGACATATAATGGGCTTCAACAAACAGACAGCACAGTTCCTCTGTGAGCACATCCTGCCATTAATTAAAGTGAAAAACTTAATGAGGCAGATGAAAATAGAATATACACTCTCCCTCACAGTGGGTTCTGACTAAGACGCTCCAAAACGGTCATTTCGACCAAAATTAAAGGCATTCAGAGCTAATTCCTTAAACTTTGGAATGTTTTTTTTTTACTATATAGTATGGGTGCATACTCTGTCTATATTTGAGTTAGTCCAAGAGGAATTATTCAGAAAAATATTATTGTGCACTCTATAATAAATAGGCGTACTGATTTTAGGGATTATTTTTTTTTTGCACGAACACCATGATATGAGTGTGAATCAAGACTGGCTGCATAAGTGAACATTTACTGCATATTGTACTGTCTGAGGTCCCACTGCTCTTTTAAGCTTGCAATATGAACAAAGCCAAATGCCAAGGTGAAGATGCCTGGCTTCAGCTGCATCTGTGAAGGCCAGTCATTATGCTGCAGAGGGAAAATAAGATGCCGAGATGCAGGGGGAGAGACGGTGACAACTTTATAACTTTGTTACAACTACAAGGAAAATGTTAATGACTGGGAAATTGAAGCTGCTACTATGAATGTAATCAAAGGCATATCCTGCGGATTTAGGGTTTGGTTTATGCTTTCAGCTATGACATCACGTATTTCATGGGGACACCCTAGATATGTGTAAATTTCTAAAAACAGCCTGCCCTCTTGCTGCTTCCTGTTTTTCATCTACAGTTCAGAAGGGAAATCAGGGTAGCTGTAATCATCTTCAGAAATCACAGGCTATTCCTATTTTGTGCTTAGGGAGACACAAACATGACTTGGAGACCCTTAACTTGCTCATTAGGCAGTGCAAGAGCAAGGTAGCACCTCCTACACATAAGAGTCATTCTGATACTGTATACATATGGCATCATTATGATAAATATGCTCCATCAAACTGTCAGTGTCAGATAAATCACCCCATTACTGCTGATTGATGGGTGTGCGGTACATTTACCTTTCAGCACGTGCATGAGCGGATTTGCTTTTTTATACCCTTTTAAAATCTTGTGCTGCCTTCACAACAGACTTCAGCTCTGATGATCTGCATCACAGACACCTCGCATATATGCTAATGGAAAGTTATCAGCGAATCATACTTGCTAATTGAGTTCAGAGAGCATCCCCGATAACGATCACGATCTATTTGCATACTATTGCTGAATAGCTGGCGTATCTGCCTGTGGTTCAGAGATAAGGCAAGGTCAAAACCCTTCATTATCAGACCAATTTATTAAATTAGATTACCTTTAATTCGGACACCTGATCTTATATTAAAAATCTATTTATCTGTCAACATACTTTTAATCAAATTCTCACTGCAGTGTGACGGCTTTCCCCTAGGGCATCTGAAACACAGAGCGTCCTACTCCTTGTAATTTTTATCATAACTCTTGAGTAAATTAGGTTGTAAGAATTTATACTGAGCAGCACACCCAAGGGAAGCTTTAATGACTCAAAAATACCACTGAGTTGAGTCAAAAGACTGCTCTCATCTGTTAGAACCTTTACATCCACACTGAGCAGAAAAACAGAAAAAGAACCGCTCGCTTCCCCACTTTAACATTTAAACCACTTAGCAATAAAGAGCTCTTGAGCCTAGCTGGGATGATGGTGCAAAAATAAAATATTTGCACCAAATACAAAATGGGCCTTATGTCTGAAAAAAACTGAAATCCATTATGTCCTTTAATTAATACATGTGGAGTGGTGAACTGTGGAACTGTGCTGAAAAACAAAAAAAACACACCATCAACTTGAAACTTTTATGGAGTTTGTCAGGTTGCGGCAAATAATATTGGCCGGTCACAAAGACATTTTCTATATGCACTAACAATAACAATGTGAATAAACACACAAACAACAACAAACATGCTGCCAGATAGTCCATCTTTTCTGTGCTCAAAGTTACGTAATTATTCATCGAAAGACTGGTTTTATGTCTTTTACTGGTGAATATACACAGTATAGCTTTTTTTTTTTTGGATGTAAACAATATTCTTATAAAGTTGCAAGCCGACATTTAAGCAGAAAATCACCAGAGGAGCCCGTCCATCACCAAAGTCAAAATTGAAAGGCAATCCTCTAGTTGTTGTGATATTGGGACAGGATGAAATTGCCATCACTAGAGCAATGCTGCTTGCACGGCTAAAGCCCGGAAAGCAAACATCAAATGTTGGTTTCCTCAATAACTTTCTTCAAACTTCTCATGATAAATTTAAAGCGTATGCACGGTATTGACTGCATGTTGGTACGGAAAGTCAATAATTAAAAACGAGAGCCCTACAGGAATAGTGAAATCTCTTGGAAGTTACGGAAAAAAAACCCTCAGAAGACAATTGCTGCAATTTTCGTAGTAAAGTAAAAAGTTACTTTAGATATGCGTGTCTGTCAGCTAGCACGCATAAAATGTGTCCGTGAGGCTGTATAAAATGACAGTGGAGGAAGATATGATTTCTGACCGACCCCACAGGCCAGTTAATGGCAGTCTGCCGTGCGAATACTGTGAAAAAAAAGCTGCAATCCCTTTGACTTGGCAGCACCAGGCAGTGTGATACCAGCATCAGAGCTGAAGAGTGCAAGCTACCACTGGCCTATAAAAACAGAGATCTGAGATGATAACAATGACAGCTGAGGTTGTTTTTCATCCGGGCAAAACGTTTGTGAAGGGGTGAACAGATTACTAACGAGGTAACATGGGCTGATGTAGACAGGACTCCAGATGTTACGATGTAAGTATGAAAACTCCCACTTTCTGCACAGGAGTCAGAGTGTCGGCGAAGTTCACGTTGAGCGATGGATGAGATAATGAGGCCTATTCAAAGTTATCAGATGAAACATAAAGCAATTAAAACACATTCTAACAGTCTAAACTTTTAAGATTTTGTCTTTTTTTTCCATGTTTAAAAAAAACAAACAAAAACAAATGATATGCCTCTGGACAACTGGAGAGTGAAGAATAAGAGCATTTGGACTTTTTGCTCACAAAACATTAAAAAGAAAACTTTGAAACTTTGTCTGACAATGTTTTGACGATGAATTTATGTTTCGTAATGTGTGGATTCTTAACCTCAAGAGCAGTTACAACCAGTGTATTCGAGATGACATATTAGCAGACTGACATTCATACCATGGGTGCTCTTTTAGTCGGTGCTATTTGCAGACTGCATCAATGCTGGTTTGAATGCCAAATCAAATACACATCAGACACGCAGTCACGAAATGGGGCCATTAGGTTTCGTAAACTGTTGATCTAAAGACAGAAGCAATTGGATTATCAAAGCGAAAGGAGCATCCATCGAGTGTACAGCAAACATGTCAGTTATGTTCAGAGAGATAAGACAGAAATGAGCTACAGCATACTCACTGGGTCTCCAGTGAAGCATCTTCCACAGCGCAAGTAAGTTATAATTATTTTATAGCCAACAGAAGAAAAAAAAAAGTCATTTCACATGTCTGCCAGCACAATACTTTAAATACTTTTACTTCTCTGCCTTTTATGAGGAATTATTGTACTTTTTACTCCACTACAGTTATTTTTCACCTTTTTTACTCCTCCTTTGCAGATTAAGACTTTACTGTACACGATGATCTAAACTATGATGCACTGTTATTAATTAAGAACTGTTAATGCACCCATAATATTTAGAATAATAATAACTTTGATTTAAGTACAATGCAGAGTTTAATTCTGAATGCATTGACTTCTAAAGGAGTATGAGAGTATTTTTACATTGTGAAATTGCTACTTTTACTTAAATAATGATCCGAATTCCACCACTTTGGGCTCCAATGTAGTAGATCCATTTGACAGATTGCCTGCAGTTAGTCACCCTGCTGCTTATTGATAATGACTGTGATAAAACCACATTGAGAGAAATCACACTGGATGTTTTCCCTCTTCGGGGGGATTATTCAAAGGCACTACATGAGCAAAACAATATTTCTTGCCTGGATTAATACTCCCACAGATACACACAGACAGACATTAACGCAAACTCCAAGCAGTACACTTCAAATAGTCTGTGAAGGTGATGCGTTTTGTATCTACATCAGAGATCTTTAAGTGTGTACGGAGATTAACGTGGCACTCTGCAGTAATAAAACAGTCGTGCAAAAAATCCTGCCTTCAGGAAAGCTATTACTGTGTGTCCAATTGTTGTTGAAGCTGTTCTAGAAAAGGTTTTAATCCAACTGTATGATCATTTTGGAGGCTGCAGTTTGTGGTGCTGTGTGAAATGTACTGCATAGAGTACTCAGATTACTTTGTTGTGGTAATGAGCAACATCATGCGTTAGTTTTGCAATTCAAGTAATCAGTTATTTCGCAACGTTTTCAAATAAACAATCTGTTGCTTGTAAAAAATCACAGATTGTCCTGGTGCAACGACAATCACCGGAAACTCAACATCAACAAACCCAAAGAGCTTGTGGCGGACGACATGGATGTTGCTGCAAAGAAGCTCTACGTTCCAAAATGTGGATGCTTCACACACATCTTCAACCCGGCAGAAGGGCAGATCTATACAATCAGCACAGTTTCAAGGTGGGCACCCAAGATTATTGTCACCCATTCGGTATCTGACCAAATGTGAAATATGGTCACAATCTCCACTTCTGTTCCTGAGTTACGGTGTTGAATAATGGACAATAAAATAGAATAGAATTTGGGCTGTATAAATAAGGGTAGGCTAAAAACCAGAAACGCATTCATGAAGGATTTATTAAAGGACTGTTGTATTTGATTAGCTAGGTGTACCTTGCAACTGAGTGTATACTAACTACAGTTTTATGTTTTAATACTTTGAGGAAATTGTAATAATTTAATAGTGTTATCAGTAAATGTTCATACAACAGTGTACAACAACACAATTTTTTTTTTAAATCTCTTATTTCTAGGATGCCAATAATGTCCCCTAATAGATATTGAAAGGATTTGAAGAATCATACTTCTGTTAGACCCACAGGAACATGCAACCCATCATACAGTAACCACAAATGGAGTTGTGGGGTTTTTCCAACTAGCATCCTTTTAACAGCGCACTCCCTAAGAGGAGAATATGTCAAATCACCTAAAAACACACAAAATCCCCCATTTTTATCTTGGTGGGCGGTGGGTTGTACAGGGCCAACAGGATCACAACATCATTGGCAGTCTTTTCCTTCCTTCCTTCCTTCCTTCCTTCCTTCCTTCCTTCCTTCCTTCCTTCCTTCCTTCCTTCCTGCCTGCCTGCCTGCCTGCCTGCCTGCCTTCCTGCCTTCCTGCCTGCCTTCCTGCCTGCCTGCCTGCCTTCCTTCCTTCCAGACCTGCCCTCCAGGTCCTGGATTAGTCAGGGAGCGAACTCCGAACAGCAGCCATCCAGCTTCACAAACTCTCTCCTAATGAGTCTGTGAGGGACTGATGGCATGGGTTATCAAGTGAAAGAGCTGCCTCTTCAGCTCATCTGGGCTTTCATCTTTACATCTGCCACGCTGAGCTCTCCGAGAACTCCCCCTTCATCTCTCAATCTACTATTCTTACACATAATTAACAGCTCTGCAAGAAACTTTTTGGCGTCATTCGGGGAAATCAACTGATAATGAAGGGGTCATCTGATGTTAACTCAAATTTAATATATTAAGAGTCTGATTACATGTTCTAGTAAGAATGTACGGCATTAGACGGTTTATGTATTCTCTTGCTTGAAGAACAAAAAATGATGCAGTGACTGCAAGAAAAGAGCTGTTAGGCTCTTTATATCTTGGTTGGGTAATATAGTGGATTCTAATTTTTAAGACAGGACTTTAACCATTTAAAATGTGTATCAATTTAGTAATTAGCTTTTAGACTGTGAAAGCACTTTGTCAATTTGTTAAATATCATGAATTACAGTTGATTATATAGCAAACATTCTACTCAATCTGTTAACTAAGTATTTTGGTGGCTGCAACACCATCAGCTGTTCAAAAACTTTGCCTTATGACTGCAAGAAAGAAAAAAAAGAACACATTGCCAAAGAACATTGTTTAGATTGATGATGATGACTGCACTTAGTATGCAGTGATTCAGCACATTTCGGGCAAAGAGCACAGAGCTCTTGAAAAGCTTAATATGCAAATCTGTAAGGCAGCATATTTGGCTGACTGTACAAAACAGCCGGCAGCTGTTGTCTGGTAAAGAATGAAATGCAAGGTTTTTCAATCTTGGGAGAAAAATGACAGGGACTATAGTGTTTAAGCAAATGCCAACATGTGCTAATACAGTAAGCAATCTTTAATATATATATATATATATATATATATATATATATATATAGGTTTGTAAACAGAGCATTTGTACCTCCATAAAGGAAAGAATAAATTTACATTGAGTGTTACTTTCCTGAAACTTTTGTGAAATTGCCACATTTAAAGAAGAGCTCAAATTGTTTGATACTTTAAGTACTTAATTTTTGCAAGGAGCATTCAAGTCAAATCTTATTTTATGCTACCATGAATCTGCAACAAAGATTGCTAAAATGTCAAATTCCTGTGTTAGGGGGAACAAAATCAGGTTCTCAGCTAACCCTGTCATTAGTGAGCAAACTTGTTCCTTGTCGTTTTGGAGAACAAGTCCAGAACGAGTCCATCTCTCCTGCCAATTAGCTGTCACTATTAAGCCGTGGCCAGTTGGCATGGGGGAAATGGCAGTCAGTGGCTAACCAGCCTGATGCTGCTGTCCTCGGGGCAATTAGAGCCCATAACTCAGTTTACAACCTGAAGGCAGTAAGAGGGGATGGGTGGAGAAGAAGGAGTGGGAGGAAACGAAGGCTGCTACTGCTGATACCCATCTCATTAGTGGTGCTATCATAATGTGTGGACATGAAAGATCTGTCTGCTGATGCCGTGGGTGGCTATCTCTCTGCAGAATGTGGCATGTGTGGATTGCCCAGAAACAACAGGGATAATCAAATATGCTTAATGAGGCCGCCAAATGTAAATTTGAATTCAAAAATATTGCAACCGAGGGCAATCAATTGACAAAAACAGCAGCATGGAATTATTTTAAAGGTCTACTAACTAACAAAAAATGACTGTCACCTATAGTGCATGGTGAATTTATAGAGAAATATCAACCAACTCTTCAGTTACCCTGTAGCTATAGAGCTTGTTCTTGCTCTGGCATATTTACTGTACAGTTCAGTCTCATCGGTCTCATTATTCTGTTTTTTTTCCAGCAGTAGCAGGCCGCTGCTTTCACCAAACAAGCTACTAATGGACAGACAAAGTTATCAATTAACTGGCGATTACAGGAGAACATCTAAAGCTAAAGAGTCAGATATGTTTTTTTCGGTTGTTTGTGGAGACCGAAACACGGCTAAATAGGCAACACCCAATAATAGAAATCACTTTTTAAGTTTTCAGGAGGACTACAAGAGACTGCAGTCAATACACTCAGTCTGCAATGCTCTGGCAATCAAAGAAAGCGCAGCAAAACAGCGTGATGCATAGGCGCAGACACCGCTCTTAGATTGCTACTGCAAAACATTTATAGCTCTCTCTCGTGGGACGGATGAATGTGTCACCTTGGGTTCTCACTGTGGGGAGCAGGAAACAACCGATCAAACACACTCTGGTGGATGGCGACAAACAGAAGGCTTTTGTTAATTTGTCGCAAAGCAGACACCTGCAGTATTCAAACAGGCTCAATAAAGACTGAGTCAGACTTATTTTTCATTGCGTTGAACGATGACTTAACGGCTGTCACAAACAAGTGCAAGTAGACAAGAGGTTTAATTGTGGAAGATTCTGCTGAGACATGGAAAATGACACATTGGCCTCTAGCCTGCAAGTCAAAAACAAAAACAAAAACAAATCATACACTACAAAGCGCGATCTGAGAATAGACTGCTGGGAGCTCAGTGATGCTCATCACATCCCTAACGTTGCTCCAGAAAGTACATGGGTTTACAGTGGGCATGCTGTGTTTGGAAGAGCTTGTCAGTCCAGTGCAAGCACGTGGGAGCATGCGTCGTTGATGTGTCCTGTGTGTGTGGCTTCGGAGGGTCTGGATTGCAATTGTTTTTATTCCCTAACACTGCAGCTCAGTCTACAGCAGAACACATGTGATTTGCACACCTGAGGGTCACAGGGGAGGATCATTACCATGCTACACCAATGTCTTCTGCATTATGACCCAGGTGGCTCATAATGTTTTTAAGGGGGCACAGTGTGAATTCCAAAGGGAAATCTGGCTTGTCGCAATGAAATAGACTGATGAAAGCAACTGAACAGCAATACAATCTATAGTCAAATATCCCAGCTGGTGATGATGTTGGAGTAGTTTTGGAAAGGGTGGGCAGAGTAAAACTGCTCAGAGTCAACTGAGGACTGCCTCTATAAGCTCTGCACCTGCTGTAAATAGCCACTTTGAAGCTGGGCTCAAACACATACGGCTCCAGGTATGTTTAATATGAAAAGCCTTCAATTTTGGTGTTTTACATTGTTTCTGGTCTGATGCATGTTCCACTAAAGGGGAACACTTTGTCTGTTTACAAGTTTTGGGGAGTACTACTGCATATGTGAAAATAAGACACATAAATCCGGAATCTTTGACCAAACTGTCAACAGTTGAGTTGCATTGTGGGTGATGTAGGTGCCAGATGAGGCAGGAGAATGTGTGGAATAAAATTAGCGGTTACCTCTGCTTTTGCTACATCAAATTGAATCCTCTTTGACTGTGAAGTCATGAGTCTGACAATGTTGTAGGAGTGCAATGCTAAATCCATGGATTTCTTTTAACAGATACGCAATTTTCACAGTGACCATGGATCTTTGGCCACCATTAACATTAAAAGTTTCAATAATTGATGGATGCTGTGGGAGAAGAAGGAATTTTCCTTTCAGTCGTCATAAAACTAACTTAAGGTTTTCATCTGACTGCTGTTGCGGTGCCATCGCACTAGAGACCACTCCAACACTTTCTGGTACGTGTCCCTTTTGAAACGATAAAAAGGATGCATAAAACAAAAAAAAAAAACAACCCAATAACCTTTAAACAGTTTTCTAGCTCTAACTTCATCTGAGATGTGCACAAAAGCACAACTCTCGACTAAACTCCTAAACTGCAAACCACATTTTATCTCCCTCTTTTTTTTTTTTAAATTTTCAACAAAAATGGAAAGGAGGCAAGGTTCACATTAATAAAACAGAAGAGCGCGGCAGCACAACAAGCTACAAAGTAAAGAGATGCTGTGACTAAGTTTGGAGATTAGCAGGCAGCATACACCGGCATCTATAATTCATGTGATTGTTCGCGGCTGCGCTGACTGCTTATCTGATTGCTACACTGCCGATATTTGCATGGAGAGAAAAACATTAGAAAATACCCTTACCCACGTCCGACTGCTGTTCCTTAGCAACAACAGTGCAGAGCATTTAAAACAACATGCTCTATGTGTGTGTGTGTCCGGCAGTTTCGCACTTACTTGTTTTGCATCATGTTCATTATGATCCAGTCTGAGGGGTAGACGTTTTTCCCAATGAGATCTTTAAACATGATAAATGTTTCCATTAGGAAATCCTGTAAGAGAAAGTTTCCAAAATGAAAACTGTTTTTCTTCCCACCGCCAAGATAAGAGCAATCTGGAATGAACTGTTGGGATTTTGTGGCTTTCAGGCAGAAACAGCTTTTAGATTAGTTTTTAAGGTCAAGGTGACTCATATATTTTGCAGGTGGCACTTGAGACCTACAATCCGGAATCTTCATGCTCACACGTTGTAGTACAATGAGATTATCGCTATCTTACTTCTCAGCTATTAAAGCGTAACGTGACAAGTTGATAACTACATTCAGTTCTAACAATAAATGGTCAGCTCTAAATTCTCCACAGCGACTTCAAATTCTACCTCCTTTATTAGTTCATACACTTTCATGGCTACAAAGTTATCAAAATTCTCGCTTAATTTCTTAATATTCTACTGTCGCTCTAACAATACTTAAAACATAAATATGCATTAAATCTATTTCTGTCTGTAGATGTTTCTCTCCTGGATGAATCCCTGTGCTTTGTGATGCCGTGTTTAGAGAACAACTGCAAAGCAACAAAGTCCTTTGGGCTGCAGCCAGCTCCAATATGTGGATATGTCCCACGCCAGCTTCAGGAACAATGAATCAGTGGAAAAATCCAGCTTCATCACAGTGATTGTTTATCCTGATATGGGAACTCGACAAGCAGCCTCAAACATTGTACAATCATGAAAATCAGAGAGTCCTATTCATAAGTACTGCTTAGCAACACACACAAACTTAATAAAGTACAATTTTGTGACAGTTTACTAACTCTATAAATTCTTGTAGGGCCATTCCTTTATTTAAAGTCAAATAAGCCAGTATGTGCTGCAAATGAACCCAGAATCTCTATCTACTGTACTTAGATTATAAAGCTTTACCTGCAATAGAAATCAGACTCTTGTTCCTTCTATGACGCTCAGGAAGTTGTTTGGGTAAAAACTTTAGGATGCTCGCACTTGTCAGTGTAGAGTAACATAATGCTAATCTAGCAACAGATACTAGAGAAATACCGCTTTGTGGGAGGAATTATTCAGAGCTGAAATCCATAACGCCAATGAGATTCATCCCTCCTACACAACTTGTTGGCTACGACAAGTGATCTGCTTCCCTCAGGAGTTACAATCATCAAGAGCATGCTGCACATGTGGCAAAGAGTTCAATTTAATACTTCACTGTGGAGGCAAAACATTTTCCATAGATATCATATCTAACTTTTGATTTCTAGAGGAGAAAGAGCAAGATGACACTGAACCACAGGTCTGCATCACAATGAAGCCTGAAGTATCTCATCTAGTAGACACATGGACACACTGATAAGGTGTACTCACCACCACATCACTCCTTATCTTGCCAAAGGTGCTGATTAGATGAGCATAATGATAGTCGTCCATCTGCCTGAGTGTGGCAGTCATGCTGGCCACGAAGCTCCCCTGGAGAAGAGAAAGAAGTGCATTCAATACACAATCATGTTCAAATTGAAGGCTGAGGATGGACTGCCTCTGTGCCTGTGATTTTGATGGATACTGACTAGCCGAGTTGATTGAATGTGAGTACTGAAACAGGCCTGGCCTCCTAGGTTTGGAAAGGTAGGCGCCCTCACTCAGTGGCTGATCTCATTAACCTACTGCCCTCCTCTCCCTGGCTCTTTGTCTCCACTGATTATAACGCCTGTGAGGTCCCTTAAGTGCTGTCTCTCCTTTGCAGTGTGCTATCCTGGCTCTGGTTTGCAGGCTGTACATGTGCTGCGGAGAGCAGATAAGCGAAGGCAAATGGGTGGTAGCCTGGTTGGAGAGAGGCTACCGTAAGGGCAGTGATGTGTCTGGACAAAGGCCGAGACATACTGGAGAGAAGAACTGGAAATGTATGGACGTATTTTGGAAGAGCCCTTCTTGAGGCTGTGTGAGAAATTCACAGGATTTGAAGAATTAAGCAAGGGATTTATAGTCAAGTCAAGTCAAATTTTATTTATATAGCACCAATTCACAACAAAAGTTATCGCATGAAACTTTACATGTAGAGTAGGTCTAAACTCTTTAATTTACACAGACCCAACATTCCCCCATGAGCAAGCACTTCGCAAGAGTGGCGAGGAAAAACTGCCTCGGAAGAAACCTCGGAGCAGATCCAGTGCTTTAGGTGTCCGGCCATCTGCCTTGATTTCCCCTTTTAAACAGTCTGTTCAATGCGGGCCTGTTACACCTCTGTTGCGCCTTGCCGTCTGTATGAACATTACAGAGGCGTAATGGGGGGTCAAAATTGTTCCGCCTCTGAGACGACAGTGGAGGTAGTGACAGCGCCGAATCGACGTCTGTATAAACGAAGTGAGCCGGCGAGGCGGAATGATGAGACAAGGCTGTGACGTCTTGTTGACATGCTATACGTGCGACCCACAACCGGGAGATTTAAATGCAGCTAGCAGCAGTTAGCAGCTAACACAAAGAAGAAGAAAAACAACCCTAAAATGTTTAGAAATTGTGGCGACAACGCAAGGTTCGGGAGCTACTTACCCTCCAAACAGAGGACGAGATCATCCGCCACATAACAAGGACGATAAATGATTGTTATTGCCATGGTATTCCATTGTTTACAAAGCGCTACTCATCGTAAGGCATGGAAAACGTCACACTAGACCCCAACACTGCTGTGTTACTCGTCATGCCTATTTAAATTGCGGAACACTGGTTTGCTATCTAAAAAACACAGGAGGGCCACGTTATGATGGCTTTTGCATTATTCAGTGTAAATAAACAAAGAAGGTGTAGAGGAGGGTCTTCGTTGCGGAGATATTGCACAATCTCTGTGTAAGAGACACACACACAGAGATGCTGCATAGCAACTACACTGAGAATAAAGAGACTTATAGGATAAAATACTTCAGTGGAAGGGCAGAGATGGCAAAGAGATGTTGTTTAAGTGTATTTATTAGGCTGTTATTGAACAAAAGATGGATATAAATCTTAATAATGCATTAATACTACAAAATAAGAGCATACAGTATTATTAGAATACTCCCTGACAGCTATATCTCAACTAGCTAATCAATGAACACGCAGCAAAAGATAAGAGAAAGCAATTAAAACTGATTTGTCAAAGAATGCATGAAAGCACATCCAGATTAAATAGTCTAAGGCCTGATAAGAATGAGGATTCACAAGCATTACAGGTGACTATCTCTAACTTAAATACTTTTGAAAAGACTGACCTTTTCCATGACTCCCAATATTCATCTTTAACTAGATCAAAAGCAATGACCTATGAGAAACTGATATTGCAAAGGCAAAATAAGGCCAAAGGAACGTTTTTACAATCTGATACCTCTCGCAAAGACATCTTTAACCCGCTTATTTCAATATTTGGGTGAAAGCAATTGTCTGTTAAAATAATAGCGATGTGAGGACTCGGTTAGCCCTCATGCGACGGATATAACTCAGCTGCTTCATGGTAGTTAATCCTTACAAGGCATTCTGTTTTGCTGGAGAACCTCTCCTTAGGCCTGACCCACTATAGCACAGCAGAGCCGAAATGATGCTGAACACACACTTAACTCACAACCTCTTTCCAATTCTGTCTTTATTCTCGTTTATGTTGTCACTGTTTGATTAGTTTTCAGCATTGTAACATCTTAACAAAGGTTAATTATTATTTTTAATATGAATGGAAACCACATTAACACTATCAATAAGATAATCACGTGACAGACACTTAAAACAATCACTAATACACTAATCACTTCCCTCTCAGTAATGCTTCACAGAAACCAGTGTGACTCATGTTATATTAATATGGAAATGTTTTTCTAAAAGGCGGAGGGCGAGACTATTTCATCTGCGAGGGCATGAAAGCCTCAGTTAGCCGATGGAGAACACATTTAGAAAGAGCCTGATCACAAAGTGACAAGTGTGTATTGAGTCCGTAAAGAGATGATTCTCTCATACTTCTGTGGCTTCTTATTCTCTTTACTGTAAAACAAAGGCTGAAGTTACTTCATGAACTAGTTCTGAGTTAAAGCTAGGTCAGTGGTATTGGACTTGGGGCCAAAAGCCGCATTAAAAGACTCCACTTTTAGCTTGTTGAATCCTTCCGTCTTCATTCCAACTTTAATTTCTTAGATCCACAAGTGGCTAATGCAACCACTCACCAGGCAGACTAGAGAGGCTAGATCAGCTGGAGGGTATCCCATGTTCATTCACTCTTTCCATCTCTTTAACTGGGAATGAAACTCACGATAAAGAGCCTCCAGAGTAAACTTTACATGCTGTAAGCCTCAGTGTGGACCAGCACTGCATACAGTAGCATAAGCCCCTTAAGCTTACTCCCAACATTCAATCAAGACTGCCAACAGCACAGGAATACATATGCCAATGTTACTATTGATTATTTTTTGTTTTTTTGTTTTTTTGCTGTAATATGTTGCTCATGAATGAATCTTAAGCTTCCAAACAAATGTTTGAGGGAGTAGGATCAGCTGGCAAAATCCTCAAGGCAAATAAAAACACAGATAAGAGGTCTAGCTACCATGTATGGCGCTTATAAAACCCAGCATTACTAATTGCTTTAAGATATACAGTTATGTATGAATAAACAGGCAGACATAAGGAATAAAAGTGAAATAAAAGTTAAAACCATACAAACAAACAACAATAAATTAAACACCAAGGATACATTATAGAATTCAAAGAGTGACTGGAAAATTAAATTAGAGCAGTGCAAGTCTTAACTACACCGTCAAGAATAAAGTGCAGTGTAACTCAAAAGTCTTTATAACTCTTTTGATTAAAAAAAGTTCACTTCAAAGGTGATTTAAAAGAAGATAATGATGTAGCAAGCCAGAGATACAGAGAAGACAAGAGTCTCTCCCACAAAAGGGATTCAGACACCTGACTGTGTAGAAATTGAGATCTAAATGTGGAACAGAAGCACGTGCCACACCAGCTGTTAAAGGGTAATGTGAGAAATAGATAAAAGTTAAGATATGCTCCTCTGAGGACTTGCTATAAGTTGGTGGGTGCAAAGGAGCGGGGTGTGATTGGTGTGATAGCCTTTGTTGTCCTCCACGGGTCTATCAGAGTGACCCGCGGCATCTGGAGTGAACCAGAAGAACTCAAAAGGCCAGCTTGTCCTCTCATCATGGCTCATCTCTTTACTTTTACCGCTGGGATAAATCCAGCACCGTTACCATGACGATGTGTTTATTTTTCTTTTTTTTTCAAGGAAAGAGAAAGGGCGGAAGGAAATCAAATAAAGCAGGTTAAGAAAAGAAGGGTTCAGAGGGGGAACTAAAATTTGGTGGTTGTGTACCTCCGCTCACCAGTCAAGTTGCAGTTTACTTTCATGGATGTCTTATTTTATATATGTGGTGACTGATAGAGAGCTTCATCACATGGTGCAACGACAAGTAGCCCAAAATGGACACACCAAACACTGAATCTAGAGAGGCCTGTTGCGGTTTTGCCTTTTTAAGCAGTCGCTGTGGGATAATATTATTGGAGAACAAGAAAAATGGTAGATTTAGCTATTTAACATCAAGTTAGAGAGATTTTAAAGTTTAAATAAACATTCACAATGTATTCTCTGTCGATGTTCATGGCCAAGTAATTATCGTTATTAATAAATCACTCCAGTATGCTGGCAGCACACGCGCACTACACGGGTACAACAAAACCCTTTACCCCCGCTGCTGAAAAACATCCCAGAGGAAACACTGAGATCGATCATTGAGCTTCCACTGGAGATGATGAGGCACCTGGAGGACAAGACAAAAATGCTCACGGAAGTCAATCATTTAATAGCCACAAATTGAGCTGTCATCAATCTCAAGCAATTCCGACCAAAACAATTTCTCAAGCTTAACAATAAACGGAAACTTTGCTATTGATATCCATCACAGCGTCCAAAAACTGCAGATTTCTGAAACCTCTGCCTCCATATCCATCTCATGCATGAGGCGCAAATGAGGCAGAATCCTAGCAGAAATGAAAAAGCGGTGATTAGAGGGCAAATCCATCATAGGTTGCTCTGTAGCTCGTATCTCTCTGATAATTCATCTCACTTAAGCACCTGACAGCAGAGAAGCAAAAATTTATGTTTGTTCTAGTTGTGAAGGGTTGCCTTATAAACAGAGCATTGTTGTAAGCCTTTAATTGAGCCAGTGGGGAAATGGCACGCTGATCTCTAGACGGATGTAGTGGAGTCTCAGCCTGTCTCTAGAGGAGAGAAAACTGACACGGGAGAAGAGAGAAAGATGACTGTGGGAAGGGACGGAGAGAGGGGAGGGGGATGACCAACAGGGACCAAAATGACTCCTCCTTTCTCTCCCTTAGCTTCAGGCGTAATGAAATATGAATTTGATGGCTCATTACTAAGGAAATTACACAAGCACAGAGAAAACCTCACATGGCCACTATGCCATTTAGCCAGTGGTGGCTGAAGACATTCCTCCTGAGCAAACAAGTCATCCGCACTGCTAAGTCATGAAGGATTTGACTGTAGAGGTCTCATGAGAAAGAGAGAGAGAGGGTATAGGATGATGGGCTTTGCTGGCGGAGACAACCAACAGCACACAAAAAGATCTCAATTTGTATTCTCTTCGGTTTGCTTCATAACTCGAGAGAAAGCATAAAGCAGTGATGGAGCCAAGATTGAAAAAATGTCAACTGATGTGATTTTCTAAGCTGAAATGGCTTCAATAGTCTCTGATAGAGGAATAAGTAGAAGATGAAGAAGAAGAAGAAGAAGAAGAAGCATATATAAATGGACAGACTATCCGTCCATTTCCTTTTTTCATTACACACCACTCTCTCTCTCTCTCTCACACACACACACACACACACACACACACACACACACACACACACACACACACACACACAC